>CM062811.1:1158872744-1159555636 GCA_031772625.1 Pinus tabuliformis
GTTACTACTCAACCTCAATGTGTTCAACCTCCGTACCAGGACAGTATCAACCTGGTCAAGCTGCCCAACAAACCGTTTAACCAGTATCAACCGTATCCTGGGTACAACTTATCAACCACCTCAACAACACCCCAGTACGGTCCGGTTAATCCTGGTTTTCCAGGAGGATATAATATCCCCAATGCGAATCCTGTTCCTAGTTATCCTGGATATCCTCCTCCTGGGGCTGGTATTGTGACTCAGAGTTTCCGAGATCCTAACCGGCAGTTACCATTTATTGCGACTTTAGATTTACCCGACTTGACGCGCCTAACGAACGATCCAATTCAATATCTTCCAGTTCTGGCCGCCAATGCCAAATAAGTTGCCCAGCGATATACCCAAGTTCGAAGGAAGTCTGGAGAGGATCCGTCTAATCACGTGATGACTTACCACCTCTGGTGTGCATCAAATTCCATCTCAGATGATTCTATCCGCTTACGTCTTTTCCAGCGTACACTCATTGGTCTCGCAGCCAAGTGGTACATTGAGTTGCCACGGGCTTCTTTTTACAACTTTAGCCAGTTAGCTACTTCATTCTTAACTCATTTTCAGTTACCAGTCAGATACGATAATGGTACAGAATTATTAACTTCGCTAAAACAATCGACATCCACGTACATTTCTGATCACATCCATGAGTGGAGACGTCGAAGGAGATTAGTGAAAGTTTTTATCCCGGACCAAATTTTAGCTGAATGGTTTGTAAAATCATTATTACCAAGAATTACTGAAGATGTAGCTAAGGCCGGCGTAGTTACTGAGGAGCAAGTCATTGCTCAGGCACAATACCTTGACTTAGTTTATACTCAGTCGGGTACGTTACACGAGAAAATTCCGGATCTTCCGAAGTCAAACCAAATCGCTGCTGCTCCTTCGGGATCTCATGCCGCTGATGGTATGATCGGTATCGTGACTACGAAGAGTAAGAAGAAGTCTTCCAAGACCTCCAATACTCCAATTATCACTTTGCCTGATTCTCCGACAGGAGAGTCTTCTCCTCCTGAACTTACCGCCGACATTCACGCTGTAGAGTCATCTACGGCCAAATCCAAAAACGGTGGAAAGAAGAAAGGAAAGAAGAAGGCTAAAGCAGACAAGGCTCCAAAGGAGAAAACGGAAAAGTCGGAAACTAATGACGAAAAGCGCAAACCTCGTTATCCTTGTCTCATTTGTGAAGAAGATCATTTTACGAGAGACTGCCCTCATCGGGCCGAGGTAGTGAAAATAGTTAAAGGTTCTCCGACTCCTGCTGTGTTAAAGAATCCATTCCCCGAGCAGGAAAATAAGATGATAGGTTCTTCTTCGAATGCCAGTGAAGAACCCATTTTGATGATGTCTCATGTCAGGATTGCGACTCGATCGCAAGATTATGGTAGTAAGGCTCCTGTTGATGGTAAAGAAGCAGAATCTTCTACTCTAACCCATCAACCTCAGCTCCTGGTTCCGATCCACTACAGATCGAAAAACCTAACCCAGACTTAGTGATTAAGCCGCCCGCCAAGGGTGTACTTCGAAGGTCTGCTTTCAATCCACATGCGAGAGCAGCCCAGAATTACAACATTGTTGAAGACTTAGCTGTTTCACCTTCAGCAATGTCGGCACTCGAAGTGCTGCAATCATGTCCAGCGCAACGAAAATTGCTTTTGTCGGCTATTGGAGCTGTCGATGTTCAGGACCCGAACCTAATGATCTTTGATCTAGAAAGTAGTACACCGCGTCTCCCCCATCAAATGGCTTTCAAATTCCAGTGATAGTCAAAAACAGGCCTATTCATCGGACTGTGATTGATGAGGGAGCTTCTACGTGTATTATGTCGATTCAATGTTGGAGATCGCTTGGTTCTCCTTCGTTGAACCAATCCCCCACCATCCTTAAGGCCTTTGATGGCCGTGGGTTCCGTCCGTTTGGTATTCTACAAGAATTGCCTATAGGGGTCGAAGGTAAAACCGTTAGTCTGGATGTGGAAGTGGTTGATGCCCCTCTAGACTACAACCTTCTTTTGGGTCGAAGTTGGTCATATGCTATGACAGCGGTCGTTTCATCGGTCTTCAGAGTCATTAAGTTTCCACATAACGGTAAGATCGTGACTATTGATCAGCTGACATACTTTTCATCCGACCCAACCTCTTCAGAAACTATCCAGCATGTTGGTAAAACGACAATCCCTTATAGGGACATTGGTGTAGGTTTAGTTAAGGATTCCGGTTTACTGGGAACTTTTCCTCTCCCTCCACTCAATGCAGACCCTTCGTTCGCAACAATTCATATGATCACGTCAGAAAACATTATTTATGATGATCCTTGGTATGTTCCCTCTGACTCTGAGCTAGACTCACTCGGTGATGTTATGCCGTTGAGTCCGTATGAGATTGCTTATGAAGCTCTTATGTCTTTTACCGACTTTCATTCAACCGACCAAATGAATGTGGTCAGTGAAGAGTCACTTTTCACCTCACCCTTAGAACGGATAACGTTTCCCGAAGAAGTGTCATCTGACGAACAACTTCGCGAAATCCTAAGTGTAGATGATCTACCATGGGAAGATCTCCATCACAGATCTTCGTTTTTACCTAAGGATGATGCTTTGAAAATGATTTTTCATCTATCTTTACCGCTGAATATGTCAAAGACGCTCAGGATCCAACGAAACATTCTGATTCAGAGCTGAATTTAGGGAATATTTCTCGTACTATTCCCATTGATATTTCAGTGAAGCCCGGAATCAAGGAGAACATTCATATAGGTGCCGCATGTACTGACGAAGAAATTGAAACTTACAAGGCCCTATTCCAAGAATTCCGCGACGTGTTTGCCTGGTCCTACGAAGAAATGCCAGGAATCGATCCTGCCATTGTTGTTCATGAAATCAAAACCTACCCGGATGCTAAACCCATTCGGCAACGGTTGCGTCAGATTCACCCTCGAAAAGCAGCTGCAATCAAAGCCGAAGTCGAAAAGCTGTTGAAAGCAGGTTTCATTTATCCGATCCCGTTAACGGATTGGGTATCGAATATTGTTCCCGTCAATAAAAAACAAGGAACAATAAGAATCTGTATCGATATAGGGATATCAATCGAGCTTGTCCAAAAGACAACTATCCTACGCCTTATATCGATCAAATTATTGATGATTGTGCCGGAAGTGAGATGTTTTCCTTCATGGATGGTTTCTCGGGTTATAATCAAATCAATATTCTACCTGCCGATCAACCAAAAACGGCATTCATTTGTCCATGGGGGACATTTGCTTATTGCAAATTACCTTTTGGCCTTAAGAATGCCGTGCTACTTTTCAACGGGCCATGTCTTATGCATTCATGACATCAAGCACATTGTGCAACCCTATCTCGATGATTTGCCTGCTCATTCTTTACACCGAGCTGATCACCTTGTCCACCTACGAGCAATCTTTATGAGGTGTAGGCATTATCGAATTCGGTTGAATCCCCACAAGTGTGTTTTCTGTATAGAAACAGGTCGATTGCTGGGATTTGTTGTTTCCAAAACCGGCATTCGCGTCGATCCCTCGAAAGTCGAGGCTATCATCCAATTGCCTCCTCCTTCGAGTTTGCGCCAACTCCAAAGCTTGCAAGGGAAAGCAAACTTTTTACGCCGATTCATCCCTAACTACGCCGAGGTCACTAAAGGTTTTACACGGTTGTTGAAACAGAACGTACAATTCTTTTGGGACGAGATTGCTCAACAATCTTTTGATGCACTGAAACACGCGTTGACCCATGCACCGTTATTGCATCCTCCCAACTACAACCAGGACTACTTCTTATACCTCGCAGCTTCGCATTCCACCATTGGAATGGTGTTAGTTCAAGAAGATGAATTCAAGGCAGAGCATGTGATATATTACCTTAGCAGAACCTTAAATCCAACTGAGTTAAAATATTCACATGTGGAGAAATTGGCCCTGGCAGCCGTTCAAGCTGTCCAGCGTTTTCGTCACTACATTCTTCTCCGCAAAACTACTGTTATTTCGGATTGCAACCCTATGATTTATATCTTGACAAAACAACTGCTAGGGGGCAAGTACTCTAAATGGATCGTCATCCTGCAAGAGTTCGACTTGGAGTTTGAGAAGTCCAAGTCTAAGAAATCTTTAGTCTTTGCGGAATTGATGTGTGATTTCCCGAGTGCTGACACAGAGACTGTGGCAGAGGAGTCCATTGCGGACGAATCTTTGTTTCTTATTAGCACTGTAGATCCGTGGTATGGGGATATAATCATCTATCTCCAAACCCAAACCTTCGGCCTGAAGCTTCCAAGAAAACCGTCGAAAAATTCGGTTTCAATCCCAGCAATACAGAATTATTGGAGATACACTTTATCGCCTGGGCAGACTTAGTTTTTCGACGTTGTTTAACTCACGATGAGGCTGAGAGAGTTTTGAATGATTGTCACTCTGGAGCATGTGGCGGTCATATGTCTGGGTATGCCACAGCTCAGAAGGTGTTGCGCGCTGGCTATTTCTGGCCGTCTATGTTTAAAGATTGTATCCTTGCCGTCAGAAAATGCCACAACTGTCAAGTGTTTGATCGCAAGATGCGCGCTCCACCTGCTCCTCTCCACCCTATAATTGCCGCTGGTCCATTCGCCAAATGGGGCATTGACTTTATTACTTGTAACCCTCACTCGGCCGGGGGGCATGCGTATATCATCCTTGCGGTTGATTATTTTACTAAGTGGGCCGAGGCGATGCCTACATTCGACGCAAGCGGCAAGACAGCTGCACTTTTCGTATTCAATCATATCATAACTAGGTTTGGTGTCCCACAAGCAATCATTACGGACCATGGAAGCCATTTTCGAATGTCATGATGACTGAACTTACAAGCCAGCTTGGTTTGCGCCACGATAGCTCTACACCTTATTATCCGCAAGCCAACGGTTTGGTTGAGTCAATCAACAAAGTTCTAGTCGTCATGATTCGACGGATCATTGGTATCCATCGAACGAATTGGCATAACATGTTATTTTCGGCACTATGGGCATATCGAACTTCAGTGAAAAATTCAACAGGTTTCACCCCTTTTCAGCTAGTTTATGGCTTAGAAGCTGTGTTACCTATTGAGTGCGAAATCCCATCACTTCAAATGGCTGTCGAATTACTTCCAGCTACTTCCGAAGAGGAGAAACGGTTGTTATACTTAGCTAAATTAGATGAGACTCGACGTGACGCTACTTTAGCTATCGAGACTCACGCGAAACGAATGAAAGCTCAGTACGATAAAAATGTAAACCCCTCGAAGTTTTTCGGAAGGAGACCTAGTACTATTATATGATCAAGCTAACGATAAGCTAGGTGCTGGAAAATTCGTTCCCATGTGGCATGGGCCCTACATTGTAAAGCGAAAGCTAGCAAAAGGGGCTTATGAGTTAGTTGATTTTGATGGGGACTCTTTGGGCAAACCCAGAAATGGACTTTACCTAAAGAGGTATTATGCTTAAAATGGTGGATGGAGAAATTTTTAGATAGGTTAGATTTCCTTTCTAGCTAGCAAGTGTGTTAGTTTAGTCAGTGTGCTTAGCTTAGCAAGTGTGGTTTTTTCGTCATTATTTTGGCTCATCTTGGTTTTACTCTTGATATTGTAGATGTCGACGCCTCTCCAAACATACATTGGATTTGCTGATGGTGCTTGTCGTAGTACACGGAATATCTCTTCCGCAGCTTGGGTTATCTATTCGCCCTCTGACGAGTTAGTTTCTATGCATGGGTAAGCCTCGGTCAAACAACGAATAACATTGCAGAATACAGTGCAGTGGTTGAATTATTATCCGAATCTATTTCATTTGGAATTCGACGTTTGATTGAGGTTAGATTCTGAACTTGTTGTATTACAGCTTAATAGAGTTTATGCCATTAGAAATCCTGTGTTATTAAGGTTGTTTTTGAGAGTGCGTCTCTTGGAACGTGAATTTGATTACATTGAATATCAACATATTCCAAGGTCTTTGAATACATTAGCAGATGCAATTGCTTCTCAAGTGTTGGACAGACATTTATAATAATCATGCAAGTAAATTTAAAGACATTTCATCATACATGTTAAACAAGATAAGCCGATAATAGTGATATATAGATATAGATAGAAGTGTGTCCAAAAATATATACATCGTCTTCGATCATAGGTTTAACACACCTTATGATCGGCAAAATGATAGTGCAAAAAGTCAAAAATGTCACATGTGACTACAAAAGTGACTAGTCAATCACTGGTGGTGCTCTCTGTACGACACCACTGCGCGGGCTATCTTGCGCAGAAATCTCCTAAACGGTCCAGGGACTGCAACCACGAAGCGCTGAAGCCTCATTGGAATGTCATCCATAGTAGTCTCAGGTATATCTGCCGTGAGACGCTCTAGATCATGCTCCAAATCGGCTAGTACTTCTGCTGTCGCATCCTGTAAGGCCGGTGCCGGTGCAGCTGGATGTCGTCTGTCGTAAGGCCGGAGATTGGCTGGACGCTGTGGTCCAACATCTGCATTTTTAAAATTTTACTGTTACTTTGAGACGATATATATGAAAAATAAAAAATACATAATTAGAAAACTTGTGAAAATGAAAGTACCTCTGTCATCCCATTGTTCTCCCTGTGGAAGAACCATGTCCGGATCACCTCTGAAATCCATTCCGGCATATGGAAAGTCTTGTATCACAAAAAGCTGGCCCTCTAGCCAGTCGAAGTAACTGTCTGAGAATCGAACCACTGCAGCACCCTCGTCAGGATGCCGGGCCATCACCGCAACCCATCGAACAAGCTTTGGCTCCCGAGGACCCAAGTCATCAACAGTGAGTTGCTGAGGGATCAGCATAGGAACTCTCTCCAAGGCAAAGCTCACGACTAGAGGCCCATATCCAAAAGTCTTTAGTCGTCCGTTCTTTGCCTTGGTTAGTTGGCTCTTCATATGAGCCGACACAGCTTCGCACCAGTTGAAGATGGTGCCTTGGTAACAGTCAACTGCCATCCGCATTTGGGATCCGGAAGCAATGTGCAAGGCGGCCGCGCCACAAATCCTAGTGACCGTAAATGCAATAACTCTAAGTTCCGCCAGAGCGATGTGCTTTATCTCTACGCCTTTTTTATGGCGAGTCCCTGGTCTGCACCACTCCTCGCGGAGATCATCAAGGGATTGGCCACCCGGCCTGGTCCCCGCAAGGTTGAGTTGCTCACCTCTGTTTGGCAAGCCAGTGAGAAAGTATACATCCGAGGGCTCTATCTCGAGCTGGTGCCCTCCAATGTAAAAACATTGATCTTGAACGTTCCATCGCTCAACCAGCCATTCCAAAAATCTTACCTGGCCCCTCATGCCCGGTATGGTCCAATATTTGTACAATCCACATGTTCTTAAGGCATCCAGAGAGGGTTGGTGGTTAATCGCAGCTTCATCGTCTTCTACGTGCTCTCTCTCTCTCCAGTCTAACATGTTTTGGCCCCTGCACATCAAAAGTCAATTAGAAATTAATTTGAGAAAATTTGGTGGTTTTTTGAGAGAGTTAGGGTTTTGAAATGCGCCCTTTGCGGAAGACGCACCCCGGCTTTTTAGCACAGGGCGTCCGGACGCAGCTCGCCTGAAGGCGGACTGCGTCCCCAGACCTTTTTCCCGTGTGAGAAAAAGTCGGGGGACGCGGTCCACCCGAAGGGCACCTGCGTCCGCCGAGGGGCGCATTTTGAACCCAAAACCCCCCCAAAAAATGAAACAGAGACCAAAAACAAAAAACTAAACGGATAAAAATGAAGAGTGGGATGTGTAAAATACCTCGGTGAAGCGGCGTTCGATTCCGACGGTCAGATTTTCCGCAGCAACCACGGGAAGTTTCTTGTCAAAAGCTCCTTTTTCAACCTCAACAGTGAAACGGTAAAAATGACATGGTAAAAGGTCTTTTTATAGGTTTTTTGGATGAATTAGTTCATTTTTTACCATGAAAAGATGTTTTCAAATGTATTTTTGCCTATTTTAAACAGGTATGAGTAATGTGTCGCTTTTGTGCAGGACGAAGGGATTTCAAGGGAAATTGTAATTTTTCACAAACAAAATTTCAGAGTCATCTTTTAAGCCCTTTTCTGACTCCTAAAACATGAAAAGATCGCCGAGTGTTTCTTTTTCACTCGTTAAAACGGAATTAAAAGACGGTCCCCTTTTAGCTCTTTTCTGACCGTAAAATCAGGAAAAGATTGCCGGGTTTTTGTCGTTTCAAACTCGATAAGGAAATAAAACGACGTGTCTTGATCGCTTTTTACTTTTCAGGTCAACGATACTATTATGAAAGTACTCCTTGGTCGCAAGATCAAGCGGTTCCCCCAGGTATTATTTTATACTTTTTCGGGCTTGAGGGACACAAATATACGAAAAAGTTCAACGTGGAGTTTCCTTAAGTTTTTCAGACTCTCTAAAAATGAAAAACGCCGAGTTTCTCCTATACTGGGCTCGTTAAACTTTTACAGTAAAGGACCTGTTCAATTACAAACAGGAACGAACCACTCCTTCCTAGGGTTCGCATTTAAACTAGGTTGGACTCGTCCGAAGGATGAGCTTATAATCAAGCATATGTTATCCTCCTCAAGCTTGTTAAAAATAAAGAGGTACTTGCCAGAAATGGTGGGGGAAAAAAGAGAAGAATGAACCTATTTGTCACCTTTTGCCTCAGAAGAAACTTTATTACCGCTCTTGAACACGACACTTTTCATTCACCTGGGTTGGGAAATCTTTTACCTCACAGTTGACTAAATCACTTTGAAAATCTTTAACCGGGTTCAGGGATCAACTTTGAGTTATTCGTCACCAAACCATCTGTTGTGTCGTTATGTGTTCAAGAGGTCTGCAAGCAAAACTTTCATCTGCAAAATACTTGTCATCCATTTGACCATCCCTGAGTCAGTCCTTACAGCAACATTTCTTCAACTTGAACAATGATTTCGTGTTGCAGGCTTGCCTGCAACGGGTCGCTTTCTATCGACATCGACACATTATCTAGAAAGATGACTTAGGAATCGACAGTACCTTGAAGTCTGCATGCATCAATGGCAGGTTTCTCGCCTTTGACGTCAGTTTACATCATTGACTTTCGATCAAAGGATTCCGTGAAGTGTTCGACATCAAAACATCTATTCACATTTCACGGGTTGTGCTTGGTACTTTGAGAACCATTGACATTACTGGTGGTTTCTCTCACGCTTGTTAACAGTTTACATCATTGACTGGTAATCAAGTGGTTTCTACCATGTTCGACATCGAATCATTTAATCACATGGCTAGAATCGTACCAATTCGGGAAGTAGAAGTGAAGACCCTGGATCTAGTTTCTACCATCCAGGCTGCGAGGAGTTTTGTATTCATTATCTATGTAGACTAATCATAAACAGATGGCTGCGTCCATACTGTGTCTACAAAAGTCTATAAAAATGATGTACTGCAAGATCATTCCTGTATCAGAATAGTTAGTCCATTAGTTAAAGTTTTTTTGAATCTGAGTATGGGAATGCCTACCTCAGTGATGATATAATCTTATCCATGTATTTTGTGTTGAAAATTGCAGGTTCCAACCAGGCCATCCACAAGGCAATCCTTGAAATGATAAAGCGCTTCACCCTTCCTAGAATTACAAAACCCTATTCTATTCCAGGCTTCGCACTTTAGGGGGCAATCTGTTACACTAAAAAATGTCACCTTGACTACTTACAGTTAGTATGGCTCCAATCAACAAGTCATGCTACCCTCTTAGGCAAGTCTCATGCCTCTGTTATCCATCTCAAACTCAAAGAAGAGAGAAAGTCTTGTAAAAATCATGTTTATCTCTGGGGTCGCAGGTTCTCTCTAGCCTTACCTGCGGGGACGCTGACCATGTTCACAAAATATGCGTCCATGGACGCTCTGTATGTTAAGGGACAGGTGCGTCCCTCTGTAAAAGGCAAAATGCGCGAGTTTTATCTTGAAAAAGTTACTTGTGGTTACTTCTAGAACATTCTAGAGGTCGGTTTGATGAAATGGATGCGCCTCCAGTTGGTTCATGTATCTCTATTAAGGGGGAACTTATCCCATCAATAAGGGAGCTATCCCACCCATAGAGGGGGATGATCCCATTGATAGTGGACCTGAATAACCTCTTTACAGCACTATAAATGAAGGCATTGAGCCAGAAGGAGAGGAGGTTGGAGCTATACATTTTCTTTGGGTAAATGCTGCAGGATTTAGGTCTTCCATTAGAGCCTTTGTGAGGAGAGATTGTCTTCACTTGATTCTACTTGGGAGAGGGTGAGCTTTGTCAAAGTAGAGGAAAACCCTTGATGGACCCTGGGAGGAACTTGCACAACACCAAGGCCAGGTTGTAAGAGTTTCTTTGTTTCGTTATTAATACAAACTGGTTTATTTTTCTCAATAGCTTGTGTTAATGAGTTATTTCATGTGTTCCTTGGTCTGCATGTTGAATATATGTTTTATTATATGAAATGCAAGTGCTTGGTAATTGTTTGATTGTTTGTGGTTGCAGGAATTGACTTGAAGGAGGAGCTCATCCGGATCGTCAAGAACGGACTTCAACAACAGCGTTTTGGAATAAGGTAAGCCTAAACACTTGTAGTTTTCATGTTGTAAAAGGTGTATTTAGAGAAAGATCACTCCATTTTGTCTTGTTTGTCATTAGAATGTCTTAGACTTCTAGGAAGGTCAGTCGTGTCCGCACCCTTGACAGATTCCGTGTGACAGACCCTAAGATAGGATGTGATGATCTGTGAGAAGAGGTCGAAAGTGTCAGTGAAGAGAAAGAAGGTCGAGTGTTGAATGAATGTTTTTGAGAGCAGAGGTTCAAGATAAATGTGATGCTAATGTGTGGAAAAAGTGTTGAAAAGTTGAGTGACTATTGATGATTAGAATAGTAGCCTATTGTAGAGTGAGCAGAGGATAAAGAACAAAGCTGATATCAGATATAATGGCTTCCAATTACAATAAACATTGAGTTCCTTATTGAGTGTAGTTTCGAGCCGTCATATAGGAAGTTGGTGCTTTCATATCTAGTGGCTGCTTAGGAATGCTTGGGTGTTGGTGCGTCTTGCAAGTTGGTTCTTGCATAAATCCAAGGAGATCCAAGCTAGTGCTTGCAATAAATCCATGAAGTTGGTGCTTCAAATGGTGCTTCTGGTAGGCTAATCAGGTGTCTGCAAAAGGAGGGAGTTAGTGCTTCTTGCTAGTGGGTGCTAAAAAAAAATCAAAGGGAGTCGGTGCTTCCTACGAGTGATGGCTCACAAACAAGATTGATGTGATAGAGTAGGTGTTATTATTTTACATCAATAACAACAACAAGATTTTGTGGTTTTTTCCCGAAAGGGTTTCCACGTAAAAGTTGTGTCCATTAGGAGACTTTTGAGGTCTAAAATGGACCTCCTAAGTAAAATGTACAACCAAAATAAAATTTATAAGAACCAATAGGATTCTAGATGATGATGTCAACCATGAGGGATGATTCACAATTTATGGAGTAAAAAGTAAAAAGATTAAAAAGTAATAAAATAATAAAACTACTTTTTCAACTAATATTTTCAACTTCTCTCCTAAGTTTTTACTCAGATTCGGAGTGGGAGTACTTGTTGGATGTGAAATTTAATTCCTCATCCAAATAGTACCCATGTTGCATACTTTCGATGGACCTTGCTACACGAAAAATGAGAAATACATGAAAAAACATGATTGTAATCATGTTTTTCATGTATTTCTCAGTTTTCATGTAGTAGGGTGCATCAGAAGTATGCAACATGGGTACTCCTTAGACAAGGAATCAAATTATGCATCTAACGAGTGTTTCCGCTTGAAATTTGAGTAAACCCATAGGGAGATAAGTTTAAAATATGAGTTGAAAAATAGTTTTTTCCTTTTTCCCTCTAAAATTTGATGATGTCATCTAATCTTATTTTATTATTTCCACTATTATTTTATAATTTCCTTAGGAGGCCCATTTTAGACCTCAAAAATCCCTAATGCCATGTATATGGTATTCATGGTGTGTGCTTATATGTTGATTTCATATTGCTGCCACATGATATGTTGTTGTTGGTTATATGGATGGTGGCCAAGTTTGGATAAGAAAAATAAATTGGCATAAAAAGTTAAAATTAGTCTTAATACTAATTCACCCCCCTTCTTAGTATTAACATGTTTCCAACAAATGGCTATAACATTCTTCAAGTTATTGGACACAAGTATTGAACCTGGATGATTTGATAGCAGCCTATGATGTACCCAACCCCGCCTTTCACATTGAAGGAATCAAGTAAATTTTATTTTGTTCAATTGTCCTACTTCAACATTGTCTACACACTCCTTGCAGTTGAATTGCTTGAGTTACAGTGGGAGGATTTCAAAGGGAAACTATCACAAAATAATTTCAAACCCTTTTATCTTCATTCAATCTCACAACCTCAGGTCCCCAGATCTCCTAGAAATGTAATTAAAATTCCCTTACTGAATTCCAACTTCCTGGGTTGTCTCACATTCGTCCCTGCTGCCGCGAATTCCTGGCTATTCTCAAACTTAAACTATAAATAGTAATGGGTTTTCAGTCTTCTGTAATGGGCCACGTTATCTTTAAGAGGAAACCTCACCACACGGTCATCCCCTTGCAAGCCCCACAACCCCAAATTTTTTGTTAAAATACTTCAGAGCTAACTAACCCTTACAACCCCACAACCCCACACTAGTTAGCTCATTTTACTCCACCATAGAATCCAATCTTGTGTTTTCGTGCTTATGTACCCAAAGACACCAAACCTTCTTTACAAGTTTCCAACATTGCGTCATGCTTACTTCATCTCTGAACAATGATGCCCTGCCTCTTGTGATCCGAATTTAAACAAAAAGGCAAAAAATTATAGAGATAACCATAAATACAGAGATGTAGTAGAAATAATACTTCATTTCATTAATGTAAAATATTGATACATGCTTACAAACAAAAATGGAAATAAACTAGCTCGGGTGATGGTAGCTTATCTCTAAGGAGAGATGTGGTGGCTACATGCCTCTGAATCATCTTACAATGAGGCTCGAAGGCCTATTTATTATTGAGAAACAATGGAAAACCCTAAACATCCAAAAACATAACCCTAAGAGATAAAGCGCCAAACTATGGGCCCCGTTTTGGGTAAATTGGTACATCAATTTCCCAAGGTTGTAACTTTGGCATACGATCTCTGTTTGACGTGCACAATACCTCATTAGAAAGATCTATCCAAGGAATACAAATTTGGGATGAGAGACATCAATCCATGGACCCATTTTTTCCCAATTTTCCCAAAAAACTTTGTTTAGGGCCTCAAAATGGCTCCGAAAGTCCAAGACCCGAAAAACTGCTAAAAATAGTAATTTGTGCTACAATTAAGGAAACTGAAAAACTGAAAGAAAAAATGGTGGGGGTCTAAGTGGAATTGGAGGGTGTCCACCAATATCCACCTAGATCATTCCTCCCCCCTTAGGAAGTAATGGTCCCGATTGCGTTGAGTTCCTCCATGAGATGAGGAAACTTTTGTTGAACTTGGTCCCTAGTGAAGAAGTTGGCCTGCTTTGATAACTCAATACAGCTAGATCTTCTGTTGGTGAGCATGATTGATCTACGTGTCCATGATTGGATCAGTTGCAGCTTGTTCCATGCAATCTAGATTTGACTCTATTGGTGTGAGCTGTTTTGCAATGTCGAATGTGTCTAGTAATGATGGAAAGTATGGCCGAAGGTGGTCCACATTGAACACTAGGTGTAGGCCAAGCAATGGGGGAATACTGAGTTCAAATGCATTATCTCCCATAGCCTTGGTAATGGTGTAAGGACCATATTGGAGTGGTCTAAGTTTCCGATAGGCTTCAATAAGGCGTTCCTTTTGCAAATTCAACTAGACTTTGTCGCCCACCTAAAACTTGTGTGGCACTCGATGTTGATCATGTCACTTCTTGTACTTGGCATTTGATTTCTCAAGAATGTCATGGACTTGGTGGTGCATATGTTGGATGTTCTCAATGAAGTTGTTTTCCTTATCTGTTTGGGACTAGACATGAGCCAAATCTGCCTCAGTAGCTGCAAATAGCATAGCCACTTCAATGGGACATAGTGGCTAGAATCCCAAGCCCACCTGAAAATGGTTGTAGCCAGTCAATGTGGAGAGCTCGGTTATAGCTGTGTTGAACATAGGGGAGGCTCTCATCCCATGTACATGGATGCTTTGAGTTGTACATGTGCAAAATGTGTATTATCATCCTATTGACAACCGCTATCTAGCCATCAGTTTGAGGATGGAAGGCTGTGGACTTAGTGAGTTTAGTGTCCAGCATCGACCAAAGAATGGACCAAAATGTACTGAGGAAACTGCCATCCTGATCTAAGATGATAGACTGTGGGATCCCAAAGTGTACCCACACTCGTTCAAAGAAGAGCTTAGCAGTGGCTTCTATTATGATATTCTTCTTGCAGGCTACCATAATGACCATCTTCGAACACAAACACACAATCATTTCCATGCTTTGTAGAAGGAGGGCCCGACATGCAATCCATGGATATGGATTCCCAAGGTCAATTAGGGGTAGGCAGTAGAGTATAGAGGCCTTGATTCTTGATGGTCAGTGTGGCATTGGCATAGGCAGTGCAGGATCTGATGTACTTCCCGACATCATGTTGAAGATTCAGCCAATAGAAATACTTCTATAGTACTGCCACCATTTTCTCGACCCTGAAATGCCCAGCAGCCCAACTGTAATGTGCTTCCCAAATCGTCTTGGCACGCTCACTTGAAGGAACGCAAAGGTGACCCAAGTGGTATAACGAGGCATCTTGGAGGTGAAAATATGGAAAATGCTGACCCTCCAAGAGTGTCTGGTATGTGTGGCTGAATTCTGGGTCTCTTTTATAGAGAAGTGGCCAATCAGAAGTCTCGTGCCCACAAGAGTTTAGCACGATGGTTAATGCCATGCTTGGTGGTCGACTGAGGAAATATGCAACATTATTGGTGCTTCCCTTCTTATACTTGATATTCAAATGGAAATGTTGCAGGTATGTGGGCCACTTCTGATGGTGATCATTTTGCAACTTCCCTTGGGTCTGTATGAACTTTAGGGGTCGATGGTCTATGTGGATGACCATTTCCTTCCCCAAAATGTAATGCTTCCAATGTCGGTCGGCCTACATAATGGAATACATCTCTTTGTCATAAGTGGGATACTTTCGGACTGTGTCTGAAAGTGTCTCACTGTGATATGCCACTCGATGTCAGTGTTAAGTAAGGAATGCCCCAATAGCATAGTCAGAGGCATCTGTCTCGATCTCAAATGGTTGTTGCAAGTTTGGTAATGCGAGCACTGGTGCCAAGCAGAGGTGATGTTTCAACTCTGTGAATTCCTTCTTTTGAGATTCAAACCAAAAGAATTTTTCTTTCACTCCTCCCTTGGTGACTTGACTCAACGGCCAAGTGATATGAGAAAATCCCAACACGAACCTGTGGTAGAAGTTGGAAAGACCCAGAAAGTTGCGTTGCTCTGTCAAAGTGGTTGGAGATGGCCAATCCCAAATGACTTGGATCTTGGCTAGATCCACATGCACCCATCATTCATCAATAATGTATCCTAGATACTGAAGTTGGGTCATGCCAAAAGTGAATTTCTCCAAACTGGCACATAACTTGTGTTTCTGCAGTGTTTGTAGAACCTGTCGGATATGGTGGAGGTGCTTTTCCCAACTCTAGCTGAAGATCAGGATGTCATCCAAGTATACCACTACAAATGAGTTGGTAAATGGCCACAAGAAGTCATCCATTAGCCTCATGAAGGTTGCAAGAGCATTCGTCAACCCTAAAGGCATAACCAACCATTTGAAAAGGCCCTCCTTGGCTTTGAAGGTAGTCTTCCACACATCAGAGGGTTCGATTGGTACCCGGTGATATCCTGACTTCAAATCGATCTTGCTAAAATGTCTTCCCCCCTTCAGTTGGTCCAGAAGGTCATCAATTTGTGGGATCAGGTACCTATTCTGGACAGTGATCTTGTTCAACGCTCGATAGTCAATACAGAGTCTCCAAGTCCCATCCTTCTTCTGTACCAACAAGATCAGGCTCCCACAGGGCAATGAACTCTGTTGGATGTGATATTTCTGCAGCAGCTCCTGAATCTACCACTTGATTTCATCGTTCTCTAGAATGGAGCACCGATAGATTGGTCCATTGGGCAGCAGTGCACCTGGGGTCAGATCGATGGAGTGCTTGACCTGACAGTGCAGAGGAACCCCTGCGGGGGAGGTGAAGATGTCCTCGTACTCCTCCAGGACCTTTTCCATCTGTAGTTGTCGTTTGGATGGGCCCTGTATGGAGGTCATGGCCACTGTCTTCTTCTTTCCTTTAGGGCGTATCATCAAGAAAACAAATTTCCTAGTTTTGGAAATGAGCTTACTGCATTATTTTGCAGTAACAAAAGAGATGGCGGTAGGTGGTGCTACCTCTAGTGTCCTGTACAACTTATTTCACAAAGTAACAATAATAGCACAAGGACTTGACTCATACACAACATGTCACTTCCACAAGTATGCTTGGCCTAATAATACATCACAAACATCAAGGGGAGCAATGCCACACAATACCTCATCTATGAAGGGCTTGATGTTGTATGGAAGGCGACACTGTTGGTTCACGCGAAGATCCCGTCCTTGGTGAAGCCACCTGATGGTGTATGGTTGTGGATGTGCTATGGTCAGTAAGCCATGCTACTTCACGATCTCTGCAAAAATTAGGTTCTTTTGGCTCCCACTATCAACAATGAACTGTAAAGGGAAGCCCTTTACCCACATCTGGGAGTGGAAGAGCCCATCCTCCTCCTCTGGATCTTCAGGTTCCTCCATCTGGATATTCATGGTGGCAATGGTGGCATTGGGCTCTGCATTGATAACCTTTTTCCCTTTGTCATTCCCATTATCAGTTTCTGACTCAAAGTCAGAACATGCATCTGATTCTGAAGACTTTAGCTCAGTGACTAGTGATTGCTTGGCCCGACACTCGTGTTGTGAGTGGAGCTCTTATGGAACTCACACCACTTTCCCGTGTCCTTCTTTGTCTTCGTGGTGTTTTTCTTTGCTTGCAGCTTTGGCAGGTTGTCCTGGGCCACCCCGCCTTGGCTTTGTCCTTTGTTCAGTGGTTTGGGGGTACCTTTCCCTTGCTTCAGATTTGTAGATCCAAAGTCTCTCTTCTTCTGTTTAAACTTATGCTTGATCTTGATAGCGTATCGGTATGCCTTACTGAGTGAGGAGATGTCCAAGAACTCCATCTCATCATGGATGTACCTGTGTAGGTAGCCACGGTATTTGAGAACCAAATGTAGCTCAAAATCCTTGATACCCAACTTTGTGTGAAGGGTATGAAAAATATTGGTAAACTCTGGCATGCCTTGGTCCCTTCCCTGCCGCAATGTGGTCCACTTTATGTATTTATCCTCATAGCTTCTAACAAGGTAGTACTGCTCCTTGATGGTATTCCAGAATGAATTCCAAGTGGGTGTGGCTAAAAAAAATGAGGCCATACTTTCATCCTTCTGTTCGCAGTAGGTTTTCCACCAATCCTTGACGTGTGGGGAAACTTTGAGAAGGGCGAAAGTAATCTTTTCCCGGCTGGAAAAATAATGAATAGAAAAATAACCTTCTAACAAATTTAACCATTTATCTACAACATCTGCATCTATCTAACCCTCAAATATGGAAATGTCAAAGTTAACTTGTACCGACCCTGGGTAGCCACTAAAGGATCTGGGCAAAGTTGTCGATCATCACATTGCTTTGTCATTCGAGGGCCTCTTCGAGCAAGAGTTTGATAGGATCTATTTCCCCCTCATATTTTTTTTCATCTGCCATGGGAGGTCATCGGGATTTGCGAGGTTGGTCTTGCAAAGGTTCGACCAATTCAAGCCCTAACTCCTTATATCCCAACCTCATTATGGACATGCAAAGAAAAATAGAGAAAGAGCATACTGCTCTGATACCACTGATCTAGATTTAAACAAGAACGCAACAAATTACAGAGATAACCATAAATATAGAGATGCAATAGAAATAATACTTCATTTCATTAATGTAAAATACTGAAATGTGCTTACAAACATAAATGGAAATAAACTAGCTCAGGCGATGGTAGCTTATCTTTGAGGAGCGATGTGGCGGCTACATGTGTCTAAACTATCTTACAATGAGGCATGAGGGCCTATTTATTGTTGAGAAACAATGGAAAACCCTAAACATCCAAGAACTTAACTCTAGGAGATGAAGCGCCAAACTATGGGCCCTGTTATGGGTAAATTGGTACATCAACTTCCTGGGGTCGTAACTTTGGCATACGATCTTTATTTGACGTGCACAATACCTTGTTACAAAGATCTATCCAAGGAATACAACTTTGGGATGAAAAATAGTAGACCATGAACCCATATTGCTCCCAGTTTTCCAAAAAAGCATCGCTTAGGGCCTCAAAACGGCTCTGGAAGTTCAAGACCCAAAAAACTACTAAAAATAGTAAAATGTGCTACAATTAAAGAAACTGAAAAACTGAAAGAAATAATGGTGGGGTTCCAAGTGGAATTGGAAGGTGGCCACCAATATCCACCTGGATCATCTTGTCATGTTGGAGGAGAGAGACAGGGTCCCTCGATCTTTGGTTTTTCAAGTGATCTCCTTTGTAAATTATTTCAGTACCCGAAGTGACCTTCTACCTACCAATACCCAAAGACCTCAATCATGACACTTTTAAGAAATTATTTTGATAAAAGGTTACGAGGTTCTAACCTTCTGGGACTCTAACACTTTGGGCTTTGTTCCCACTCAAATAAATCTCGTAACATTTTTTTAAATAGGCTACCGAGATTCGAGTTCTCTAGGCTAAACCACCTTCAACCCCTCCTTTTGAATGACGAATCTAGATAATTGAAATAAGTTCCTATCATTGTCTTGTGAGAGTCCCTGACCCTGACACTATTTCAATTTGAGTCCCCAACACTTGATTATAACAACTTACGGGATCCAAGATTTCTGGCCACATCATCACCCTCCTGACCAATAGGGTAAAGGGGGGAATCTGGCCCTGCAAATAGGAAGATTTTATGGTTTAGGGTTTTGACCTTAAAAGGGTTAAGGATATCCGATCCTTCCAATAAATTTAGGGCTTCACTCCTTTAAGCCTCAACAAATATTTCGTTATTATTTCCACCATGACTTGGTCAAGGTACTTCAACTCTACCTCATGTAATGTCTTAGAAAAGGATCTATGCAATCTCCTCGGGGATAAGATCTGTGACTGCCTAGGCTTACTCAAGCCAATGTTCTCGACCATGGATCTGTCTTAGAGGTCTAGTAGACCTCTAGGTCTGCATCAAAGTTTCATGATGATTCCCATGGTTGATTAGGGTGTTCCACATCGTTACCCATCCTAATCTTGGGTGATATATTCTTCAATATTTTCTTAGTCCATGGGTCTTCCTTGCCCTTGGGTAGGGAATTCCACACATGGCGGCATAGGTGCTCCTACATCTATTACTGACCACACGCTTATCGCAGGCTCTTGAGAGGTTCCCACCTCCCCTGCCACACGCCAACAACACTAGAGTCCATTTCAATCCCATGAGCATCTCTATGGCACGACAAAAATATTTCCAATGCCTAACCGACAACACAAAGATGCAACGACAAATACCTAGCCTACTGATAATGCAAGGCTGAAGGCCATTTAGGTAAAATTGATGGGATCGACTGGACTTAGGGGAAGCTTCCCCCAAATTTATTGTGTTGCTTTCAATGTAGCATAACAACTTGTAACTTGACAAACAAATGACTTGTAAGATGATACAGACCCTACTAAGCAGAGGGTCTTCCATGTAATATTCATATTAATAAAGGGTCTCATAACCGAGTGTTTTTCAAGTTTTATTCCAAAATCTCATGACTCTCGCTATGACTTGTAACACTTTCTATTATTTCTTTGTTAAGTTATTTATGTGTTGCCTTCCACATTGTTAAATATGTATGTAGATTAAGGTTCAATTGAGCATTATGGATTAGTCTTTATTATCATGTGGTTGGTCGCACATCTTATGCATCAAACTTTCTATGTTTACCATCAATAAATTATCACACAACATTTTTCCTTCAGATTCAACACACATACATAAATATAATCAACACATATATCAATGACATATACCCACATAGATGCACCACATATGAAAGTATTAACAACATAAATGTAGTCCCTAAATCTAGAACCATTACTGACAACAATGCAACATGGTCCATTAAAAGGTAAAAATGCATACACAGACACTTATCTTTGAACTTGAACGACAACACATATGCAAGAATTAACAACATAAATGTAGTCCTTGAATCGAGAACCATTATTGACAACAATGCAACATGGTCCATTAAAAGGTAAACATGCATACGTAGATACTTATCTTTGAACTTGTATAGAAACTGAGTCTGGGACAAGGACTCTCCACCCACCCATAGACAGCTACAACCATGTTTACTTTCAATTGTCACCCCTGAGCCAGATTCTAGAGTATGGAAGAAATGCTTTCTTCCGGGACTAACACACCAGTTGACAACCAAAAAAGGGACTCTAGAGGAACTCCTTCCTCAATCCCACCAACTGGCTACTACTTTATTTGTCAACACAGGGAGTCCATAGGTGCCCCACCTCACCCCCAAGTGCACACACAGTGATTCACCCCCTTCTAGGGAGTTCAG
Source organism: Pinus tabuliformis (assembly GCA_031772625.1). Classification (NCBI taxonomy): domain Eukaryota; kingdom Viridiplantae; phylum Streptophyta; class Pinopsida; order Pinales; family Pinaceae; genus Pinus; species Pinus tabuliformis. The sequence goes on from CM062811.1 coordinate 1,158,893,538, forward strand.
AAACCACTATACCAATAGGGTAGTAACCACAAGTTTTAATTCAAGTCTTCCTCTGCTTCTGCTTTAGCGTGACCTCATCCCAAGATGTTATTGGGATCCAAAATTTATATCTCAACCCACAACCTCTACGGGACCCAAGGTATTTCAGGGCTCCAGATATTCCAACCCAACCCACAACCTCTAGGGACCCAAGCTATTACAGGGCTCCAGATATTCCAGCCCAACCCATAACCTACAACGACCCAAGATGATATAGGGCTCCAGAGACCTCTATCTCAACCCAAAGCCTCCAAGGACCCAAACTATTATAGGTCTCCAGGGATCCTATCCCAACCCATAGCCTCTAGGGACCCCAAATTGTTATAGGTCTCCAAAGATTAGCATCTCAACCCACAATCTCCAGGGAAAGAGAACCAATCCCCTTATCTTCTCTTTAGCGTTTCCTGTTGAAAGCTCTCGCAATATTTCCAATTCCTCCTTCTTTGTATACCCTCACTTGCCTCTCCCTCCTTTTTAAAAAAGGTATCTTCTTCTATGTTGCATGAATTTCCCAATGGGTTCTCCCTTCTTTTTTTATCCTTGTTGCATTTACTATGTGTAGGTTTCTTCCTCTACACAAGAAACCACAACATCCCAAGCAAGCAATTCTCCTCCCCATCTCTAGAATCCATGCCCCTTGACTCAGTACCTTTTTTTTATTTCAAATATTGTATAATATTTACAATATATTTACAATGCATCTTATGCGGAGACCTTGGGTGGGGTTGTCACATAAAGGCACTCTACACTCGAGTATGGGGGAGATGTAAAGTGGTTGTAAATGAGTGTAAACATTTAAATGTTCGCTCAATATGAGAGAAACATCGTAGTATCAGTAAAATGAAGCATTAAATCAAAGAATAATAATAATAATAATAATAATATAATAATAATAATAATAATAATAATAATAACAATAATAAAGAATAATGTGGAATTAATTAAAATAAGAATAATTAATAAAAATAATAAATCCATTCAACTCAATTTGTTATATTGTAATTTTGTTTTTATTAATAAAATTACAAACATTTTTCATGAGGAAAAATCATAATATACATATCAGAATAAAATACATTCAAATAATAATGATTTTTCAGAACATATAATTAAAAAAACATCTAGATATAAAAATGTGAAATATATATATATATATATCTGTATGAAATATATATGAAATTTATATAATAAAATTTATTTGATGTTAAGAGATATAATATATATATATATATATATATATATATATATATATATATATATATCTATATATATAACCATTATATCTTTTAACATCAAACAAAATTTATTGTATAAATTTCATTAATAAGCATATAAAAATTCAATATTTACAATTATATATATGTGTGTGTGTGTGTGTGTGTGTGTGTGTGTGAGAGAGAGAGATAAATTAGAAAACATCTAACTTGTTGTAGCTAACTAGCACCCTCTGGCACAAGTTCTTCGGGAGATAGAGAAAGCTTCCTAGAGACAGCCTTTGGGTTGATTGTAGACCAGTGCCTAGGAAATATTAAATAGAGGAGTTCTTAAGAGATTATTTGTGAGGGGTTTTCAGTGCTCCAATTGTCACGCAAAACGGTGAAAGGAGGCGCTTGGTTCAATAAGCCTTCATGAGGTAGATTCAAGCCAACTCGTGGATCCAAATGCTGGGGGTATATTGGGGAAATCTCAAAGAGAAATGAATTCTTCTTTTGGTGGCCGACACAGGAAAATGAGACAGCTTAAAACTGAATTTTTAATAATGGTGGAGAGAAGGAGAGGAAGGAGGGAAATAGATGCACAGGGCTATAACAAATAGAATCCTAGGCAGCATGTTCCAGCAGAAAGTGGAATTCGATGGATAGGGTTGTAAACAACACAAAATCCTAAACCATGGTTTTTCATTGAAATGATAGAAATAGAGGAGTGAAAAGGAAGGTTTTCAAATCAAACATGACATGGGTATCATTCTCTCCCAAAAGCTAACATAGATCTAGACTAATATAGGTTCTATAGGTTAATCAAATGCACAAGTAAATATGTAATTTTACAGGTATGGAAATGCTAGTGAATAACACATATAGGTCTGTGATAAACATAGGTATTGTCTTCTATGAGTAGCTAAGATAAATCCATAGAATGAAGAGGAACCACCTTCATTCACTATACTATTTCAAAGGAAGAAAAACATAGATGAAATGAGATTACTGAGAGGAACATGATGCACACTAATCATGCTTGGAATCAATAGGGAAACACCATTTATCTCAAAGGGTGCAAATAACCAATCCATACATTCAACAAGATATCAGTGAACACCCCATGAATAAACATATTAGGACCAAATGGCATCATAGAACTCAGACCTTGTGGGTGAGAAATTCTGGAACCTTTTTATAATGTTACTTTCCCCTATTTATAAGAAGAGGGGGAGATATAATTATTGTTACAAAATATCTCAGCAAAAGGCTATCTATCTGATGTACTAGCTACCTCGGCCTGTGATAGCTCTTGTTGCCTAAAAATATTATAATAGGGATATTCTCCCTTTCTTGGAAATAAATGCTAACTTTAAAACTAATAAAATAATGAGAAAAGGAAAAGATGAAGGAGGAGGTGTCCCCTTGCTATTCCAGTGGAGGCCCCTGATCAAGCCATGACCCTGCCGAGATGCGTTCCACTGTTTCTCTGCTAGCTTCTATCATTTATGCCTTCACTACATGAATAACATGTTCAGTGGAGGAGGGATGGAGTGTGTCTGGGCAGTCCTTCATTGTTGATTTGAAAATGGGGCACTAAAGACTTCTTGTCATACTTACAAGAACCTCTCCCACTCCAAAGCTTATATATTCCCAAGATCTATGCTTATGATTAACCAATTGTGGAATTAAAAGTGCTTGAAATAGGTGTATGCTTGTGTTTTCCTTTAAACTGTCTAATGCCTTAAGTTCTGTTTCTTATGCTAATATTTAATAACATGTAATAGTAAAACAATGCAGCAAATAAACAAACACATAAGATGCAAATATAATATGGAGTTCACCCTAATATCTTGGGCTACATCTCCTTGAGCTCTAGTCAACTCGACTTGGTTCTTTGGGATTATGGCTAAATTCTTTTACAAGCTCCACACTTAACTCCATTGGTTTACAACTGAAGCTATGGGTTTAGAATACCATCTTATCCTGCTGGTTGTCCATACTCTGCAGACAGATCTAGGCTTCTCTGGACTAGATTCCTTCAATCAGTGCTCTGAGATATCTTGAGCTCTAGCTTGCACCAACTCCCTTAGAATTCTGTATTGTCTCTCGAACTCCTTCTTCTGTCTTCAACACACATCAGACATCAGCAATAGCTTGACCATTTGATCTCTTTGTTGTTTTTCCTCCAACCTATGGTGGCTTCTACCTCTGGCTCTCAACTCTGGCTCTTGGCTCTTGGCTGGCTCTCAACTCTAGCTCTTGGCTCTTTTGCTCTTGGCTCTAGCTATTTGGCTCTAGCTCTTTGGCTTTGCAACTATGCTGCGCTCAAGCTCTCCAGCAGTTGCGCTCTTCTCTCCCAAGAAAGATTGGCTTTTTTGCTTGGCTCTCTGGCCTTTGATGAATCTTCCAACTCTGTGGCTTCCATCCATTCCTCTATCCCCAATCATGAGGAATCATCCCTTTGTCTCTGTGACTGGCCTTCTGGCTCTGTGGCTCTCTGTGTATAATGCATTCCTATTACAATGCATCATTGTTACAAAATGCCCGCTTACAGTGTGGTACAATTATTTTATAACAGGGAGAATTACAAAGGAATCGGCAGCCTCTTTCCAGGACAAAATCATTGAAATAACCATATTTCCAATACATAGAGAATATACATGGAAATACACTATCGGGTGCAAAAACCGGACTTCAACTGGAATGCAACTGCATCTATAAACCTATCGGGTCCATTTCTTTATCGCATATCACCAATCGCATGGCGTAGGCCAAAACAACCCAATACATGGGAAATACATAGAAATCCTGTAATTCCAGATTTCAAAATTTATGAAATCATGTCCATAATTCCCATCGGGTCCGCCTTTTATTAGCATATCACAATGTGCATTGGCACTTTGTATTGGGGATCATCGATCAAATCAGGACCATCCATTCTTTTTTTGATCCGGCGGTTGATATCGCACATCGCATATCGCTATCGCTATAGCCTGAGGGTTCTTTCCATACACCATGGAACATGCCAACACCGATCTACCGATCCGATCATCACAATCGCAAGTCGCAAGTCGCATGGCCCTTAGCACTATCTCCTCTAATCACCAATCGCCAACACCGATCATCGCATATCGCAATCGGCTCCGCTTGGGTCCTGATATTGTTCTAAGGCCTACCTCCGATGCGATATGTTGGAGATCACTAGTGGGGGAGTCCTTAAGCATTTGGTATAAGTCCTCCTTTTAACCCTTCTGATGTGATATTTCCATATAAGGCCTTAAGCCCATTTTTATAAGAATTTTGCCTCCTTTTCAAAGGAAAATGGGCAAACTTCTTATTACAATAACTTCATCATCTGAAGTCCATTTTAGCCCATTCTAATTGCATTAGATTTAGATTTAAAATATCTATGCAATGAGACTATTTTCAAAAGCATCCTTTGACTTTCATTTTTGAGTAAAAAGTCATCTAGGATCATTTTCTGATCACACCTTCCCACTAAAATATTTTGGTCTCCAAAAGTCTGATATACTAATTTGAATAGTAGGTGAGAGTACAACACCCTCTTCTTTCAGCCTTCATACACTTGCCTTGCATAGTGCCTATGAACCAAAACCTTTGAACATTGCCTTCCTAGATGTGCTTGTCCTCTTGGGAAGAACTGTCTTCCTCCTTGACTTCCTGCAGAACTCCTGCTGAGAAGGTCACAGAAGGTAGTTTGAAATTCTCTACCTTGATCATTGATCCAAGGTGGCTCAAACAAATGTGAATTTACATCTTCTTCACAAAAAATTTCATTTGTACATGTTTGACATACTGTCAACAACAACTGTTAACAACAACTGGATGGCCTAAACTCCTACTTAAAAAAGCGAAACATATTTCACATCTTGTGAACACCTCCATGTCTTTACATCTGCATACAAATGATTGAATATATAACAAGACAACAAAACATGCCTTAAAACAATTCCCCCTTCAAGTCAAGCATGTAGAAAAAGAATTCTACAATGCTTTTTCAAAGATGAAACACTTCATCATCATCTCCATGTTGGAGACCAAATCAACTTTTCTCAAGTCAATATTGCATTACATGCATGTTTACAACAAATTAATCAACCCTTGAAGTTAATCACACATACATGTTTAAATACAAGGAAATCATCAACATCCCTGTGTTCATGCATATCATGCTTATGCATGCATTTCATCCTTCAACTTTCACTTAAGTACACTGTACTTTCTGTCAAACCAGGCAGTAACTCCTCAATTCAATTCATTATATTCATTCAAGTTGGTCTTTATTATATACATGAGGGAGAGACTGTTCATTTCATCTCCCGGTGACTCTTCATATTTTCCATTATTTATTTACATCAGTTACACTTATTCACCCAATCCTGATGATTAGGTGTCAACATTCCCCCCTTAATCTGAAGGGATGTTGGTGAGTCCAAGCATCATTCTGAATCATTCAAGATTTTCTCTTCCAAGCGCTTTGGTGAAGATGTCTGCAATTTTCTCATTAGTGGAACAATAGTAGAGATGGATTGTTTTGGCCTTAACATGATGTCGAATCAGATGATATTTAGTATTGATGTGCTTCATTCGATCATGGAACTTTGGGTTCTTGGCCAACTTTATTGCCGAGGTATTGTCAATCATGAGTGGAGTCAATTGTACTTGTTTTACCTGCAAATCTTCAAGAATTTTCCTAAGCCACACAATTTCTTTTGTTGCCTCAGCTACTACCACATATTCTACTTTTGTTGTGGAATATGCTGGAACTGATTGTTTGCGTGATCTTTAAGAGACAACTCTTGATCTGTTGGGTCCCTATAATACTAGTGATTACCCCATAACTATTGTAGTTATACCCCTTATTTATATTGTTGTGCCCCTATTACCCCCATATTGTTATTTCTGTGCCCCATAGAATCCCTCTATTGTTATTTTTGTGGCTTTATATTATTATTGTTAGGTCAGCTGGATTATATTGTGACTCCTTAGACTCCTATATATAGAAAGGAGGTTTTTTCATTTGAATCATCGAAGAATTGTTCACTTATGTAATGTAAAGGAGGTTGCCCCCTCGAAGAGGCTGAATTCTAAGGCGTTGATCTATCTTTTCTATCTTTTCTTGAGTTGGTTTCATAACATTTCGTATCAGAGCTTTGGATTCTAGGGTTTCGCTGCTCCAAACAGGTCATCGTGGCATTTTCGCTATAACTTTTTTCTGTGACGTTTCAGAAGTCGCAAAAAAAACCCATTTGAGAATAAATCATGCTGAACCTTGGGTCCGAATTTTAGAGCTTTTCGCGTGATATTTGTGGAGATATGATCTGAGAAAGTTGGTCTTTTTGCAGACTCCTGAATTACATTCAAAATAGGTGACTTGGGGAAAATCGTCATAACTTTCTCTCTGGGGATTGGATTGAAATTTCATTAGAAGGTACAGAAAGTGGACGGACTGTAGTTTCTTGCAAGCATTTTTTAGATCCATAGGTTGAAACAGTGACTCGTGGCACTTCGTACAAGTTTGCTCTACTGAACTAGTCAATAATCAAGTCACTGTGGGAGATTTCGCATAACTCTTCCTTGGAAAAACCAATTTGGGTCAGACGTGTGGCATTGGAAAGAGGACACAGAAGGCTACCACAGGTTGCAATTTCAGAACTTGATGATCCAAAATTACAGAGATACATCAGATTCAATATCAGGCTTCTACAAAGTGAAAAAAGATGTGTAGTTTTTTATTTTTTATTTTTGCGTAAGCTTTGTTTGAAGGAATTCAAAGGGCATAGTAAAGCATTATTATCGATAAATGATGCCTTGAGAAAGAAAATGCAAACACCTAGTAAGGAACCTTAAAGCTCTAGCATGACTCATGAAGAAGAGGAAGAAATGCTACATGATATATCAAAATTACAAGAACAAGTGCAACAAATGTCACGCTCACAAAAGCTAACAGAAGCTAAGATAAATGGTGTGGAATCTAATATAAATGGCATGGAATCTAAAATAAATGGTGTGGAATCTAAGATAAAGGGCATGGAAGCTAAGATGGATGATTTGAAGACAGATTTGAAGACAAACATGGCAGATTTCAAGACAGATTTAACAAATTTTCTACATGAAATACATACTAATGGTGGAAAGGTTGTAAAGGAAACTCATGATGTGAACCAAAGAAATGTTAATCATGATTCCATAGACTCTAATGTTGGATTGAAGACCCACCATATTCCAAAACTCGATATGAGGAAGTTTGATGGCAAGGATCCCGCCACATGGATATTACAGATGGAGCAGTTTTCAATCTCAATAATGTGCAAAACACACAAAAGGTGCGTATGGCAACTGTATATTTGGAACCAAATCAGTTTGTATGGTATCAATGGCTTTGTTCTCGTAAACAATTTATCACTTGGGAAATTTTTACGGAAGAATTGATAGCACATTATGAGGATACAAAAAGCAACACTTTTTTTAGCCAATTAATAAGTCTCAAACAAAAGGGTTCATTAATGGAGCACATTGAGGAGTTCCAAAAATTGAACATAAGGGTAAAAGATATTCCAGAGGAGCATAGGATTGATGTGTTCATAGGGTCTTTAAAGGATAATATCCAACATGATGTTCGCCTTTGGGAACCTGATTCATTAGAGAAGGCATTCAGGTTAGCAAGAAAAATGGAAAGAAAAATTATGGCAACCAGGAAGCATACCACTCACAACTATAAAGACGGAAGTGTTGTTGCCCCTAGTCTTCCACAACCTATAAGGTTGACAGCACAACAATTGGAAGAAAAAAGAGCAAAAGGGCTTTGTTACAGTTGTGATAGCAAATACACTAAAGGTCATAAGTGTGCTGAGAAGAAATTATTCTACATAGATTGTGAAGAGGAAGAAGAAAAGGAGCAAGAAAGGTCAAAAGAAGAGGATATACTCCAGGAACAAAGCCTAGATGAAGAACAAATAAATCCGACCATATCTTGTAATGCATTGGTGGGAATTACCACTCCTCAAACCATCAAGATAGAAGGACAAATCAAGAAGAAAAAGGTAATAGTGTTGATTGATTCAGGAAGCACCCACAATTTTATTCATTGTAGGGTAGCAAAAGAATTGAATTGCTTCCTATATCCAGCACCAGAGTGTCAAGTGATGATTGCAAATGGAGGAACAATAAATTGCTCTGGAAAGTGCCATAATATCAAGCTATCCGTGGGAGAATATGTATTGACTAGCCCAATGCTTTCCATTCCAATGGGAGGTGCTGATGTTGTACTAAGAGTCCAATGGCTACAATCCTTGGGTACAATAGCTTTTAATTTTCAAGAACTTTTCATCAAATTTTCTACTGAAGGAAAGGAAATTGAATTAAGGGGTATCGCAGGGAAACCAGGAAAGATAATCAGCTCTAATGGTATGACAAAGCTTCTAAAAAAGGAGCAAAGAGGTGTAATTGCACAATTATGTTCGCTAGATGTTTCCACATCGGAATCATCTATTTCTCCAGATCTCCAAAAGGTCCTGGACAATCATTCCAAGGTATTTGAGACTCCCAAAGGTCTCCCACCTATGCGTGATCATGATCATGCTATAAATCTGATTCCAGGAAGTGTTCCTCCAAACATCAGGCCGTACAGATATCCCTATGTCCAAAAAAGTGAAATTGAATGTATGGTTGAAGAAATGCTAGAGGCTGGTATAATTCAACCGAGTCAAAGTTCTTTCTCTGCTCCAGTAGTATTGGTGCACAAGAAGGATGGATCATGGCGCATGTGTCTGGATTATAGGGAGCTCAACAAGCTCACTATTAAAGATAAGTTCCCCATTCCTGTCATTGATGAATTACTGGATGAATTGCATGGATCAATTTACTTCACCAAGTTGGATCTTAGTTCGGGATATCATCAAATCAGAATGAAGATTGAAGACATTCCGAAAACGACATTTAGAACTCATGAGGGTCATTATGAATTTTTGGTCATGCCTTTTGGCCTTACCAATGCACCTTCAACATTTCAAGGTTTGATGAATTCAATTTTCAAACCATTCCTTAGAAAATTTGTGTTAGTATTTTTTGATGATATACTAATCTACAGCAAGTCTTGGAAGGATCATGTTGAACATGTTGACAAGGTGCTACAACTATTGGAGGAGAAACAATTATATGAAAAAAGATCCAAATGTTTCTTTGGAGTCCAGGAGGTGGAATATTTGGGTCATATTGTATCTCATGAAGGAGTTAAGGTAGACCCTAGCAAAATTAAAGCCATTAAGGAATGGAAAATCCCCACATCCATAAAGCATCTACGAGGATTTCTTGGGTTGACAGGGTATTATCACAAGTTTGTTAAGAATTATGGGAGAATAGCAGCACCTCTAACAACATTATTGAAGAAAGATGCATTTTCATGGACTCCGAAAGCAACAAATGCCTTTGAACATCTTAAAGAGGCAATGTGCCAAGCACCGGTCTTAGCTACACCAGACTTCACAAAAACCCTTATTGTGGAATGTGATGCTTCAGGAAATGGAATTGGTGTTGTTCTAATGCAATATGAAAGACCCATTGCTTTTGAAAGTCGTCCAATCAAGGGAAAGTTTTTAAGCAAAGCTATTTATGAAAAGGAAATGTTGGCAATACTCCATGCACTTAAGAAATGGCGACCCTACCTAATGGGAAGACACTTCAAGGTAAAAACGGATCATGATAGCCTTAAATACTTTTTAGAACAAAGATTATCCTCTGAAGAGAAACAAAAGTGGGTCACAAAGATGTTGGGTTATGACTTTGAAATCATCTACAAAAAAGGGAAGCAAAATGTGGTGGCAGATGCACTCTCAAGAAAGGACGAGGATGTGGAAGCATTGTTGTGTGCCATTTCTATTATCCAACCAGATTGGATAAATGAAGCAAGGGAGGAATGGAAGAATGACGAAGAAGTGTGGGCACTTATTCGAAAGCTACAACAAGATTCCAGTACGTTTGATACATTTAGCTGGAAAAATGATTTGTTATGGTACAAAGATCGCTTATACCTCTGTAAGAATTCCCAGCTAAAACAAAAGATTCTTAGGGAATTGCACACTTCTCCCTTAGGAGGGCACTCAGGGTTTTTAAAAACTTACCACAGGGTTAAGAAGGAATTTTTTTGGGATGGCCTTAAATCAGATATTCAAAAGTTTGTGTTAGAATGTTTGGTTTGCCAACAAAATAAAGTTGAAACAATTAAGACACCAGGTCTATTACAACCTTTATCCATTCCAAGCCAACGTTGGGAGGAGGTGTCAATGGATTTTATCACAGGTTTACCCAAGTCTGACGGAAAGAGTGTTATCATGGTGGTAGTTGACAGACTTACCAAGTATGCACACTTTTGTGCATTATCACATCCATTTAAAGCCAGTATAGTTTCTACTGCATTTATGGAAACAATTCAAAAGCTACATGGAAACCCAAAGATTATTGTAAGTGACAGAGATCCTATTTTCACTGGAAATTTTTGGACAGAATTATTTTCTTGTCTTGGTACTCAGTTAGCTCATAGCTCATCTTATCATACTCAATCTGATGGGCAAACTGAGATAGTAAACAAATGTTTGGAAGGATATCTTCGTTTCTTTGTATCTGATAAACAGACACAATGGGTCAAATGGTTGCCTCTGGCTGAATGGTGGTATAACACTTCCTTCCATACAGCAACAAAAATGACCCCATTTATGGCACTTTATGGGTATCAACCACCATCCATCACATCATATTTAAGAGAAAATTCTAAGGTTCAAGCAGTGGAACATCACATTTAACATCAACAACAAGTCCTCCAACTCTTAAAGGATAACCTCGTGTTGGCACAAAATAGAATGAAACAACAGGCAGATCAACATCGCAGTGAAACAAGTTTTGATGTAGGTGATTGGGTATTTCTTCGGCTACAACCATATAAGCAAATGTCCCTAAAGCAAGCTAAGAAGGATAATAAATTATCACCAAAGTATTATGGTCCGTACAAGGTGTTGCAAAAGATTGGTACTATGGCATACAAATTGGAGCTTCCTGCAGCTTCTCAATTGCACCCAGTTTTCCATGTTTCATGTTTAAAGAAGGTTATAGGCGACAAGCTCCCAGTCCAAACAATATTGCCAGAACTTGACAAGGAAGGAAAAATTATATTGGAACCGGAAGCAGTCACAAAAACAAGAACTCGACAACTACGAAATCGATCAATTTCAGAGTATCTTATCAAGTGGAAGAACTTATCCGCTGAAGATTCCACATGGGAGGATGAGAATTTTATGCAGAAGTATCCAGAACTACGCAAGCGTTGAGGACAACACTTTTTTGAAGGAGAGGGGCGTGTTGGGTCCCTATAATACTAGTGATTACCCCATTACTATTGTAGTTATACCCCTTATTTATATTGTTGTGCCCCTATTACCCCCATATTGTTATTTCTGTGCCCCATAGAATCCCTCTATTGTTATTTTTGTGGCTTTATATTATTATTGTTAGGTCGGATGGATTATATTGTGACTCCTTAGACTCCTATATATAGAAAGGAGGTTTTTTCATTTGAATCATCGAAGAATTGTTCATTTATGTAATGTAAAGGAGGTTCCCCCTCGAAGAGGCTGAATTCTAAGGCGTTGATCTATCTTTTCTATCTTTTCTTGAGCTGGTTTCATAACATGATCCAAGACTCATAGCATAACCTAAAGTAGATAACCCAGTTTCTTTGTCTCCATCGAAGTCTGAATCAGAGTATCCAATCAAGCTGAAGTCGTCCACTTGTGTATACTTGATTCCAAAGTCTTGAGTTCCCTTCAAGTACCTTAGAACTCTTTTTTCAGTAGAACAATGTCCCTCACAAGGCTTTTGCATAAACCAGGAGAGGATTCCAACAACAAACAAAATGTTTGGTCTGGTAGTAGTTAGGTAGTTGAGACTTTCTACAAGCTGTCTATACTTTGTTGCATCCTCAAATTCTTTTCCTTCAATGGATGTGAGCTTTAAGTTTTGTTCCATTGGAGTAGTAAGAGGATTGCATTTTTTCATGCCAAACCTGTTCAACAGATCTCCAATGTACTTCTTTTGAGAAAGAAATATGGACTTTGGATGTTGAGTTACTTCAATACCAAGATAGTAATGAACATAGCCCAAATCAGTCATTTCAAAAAATTTTCTCAATTCCTTCTTTATGGATGTAATGTAGCTTTCATTTTTCCCCATCATCAAAAGATCATCTACATATACCACAAGAAATACAACTGTTTTTCCAACTTTCTTGACAAATAAAGTTGCATCATCAAGATCATAATGTTTGAAATTGAGTTTCAGAAGATGCTCAATTAGTTTTTCATACCAGGCTCGCGGTGCTTGTTTGAGGCCGTACAAGGATTTCGCAAGTTTTCATACTTTATGTTCATGTCCTTTCATAGCAAATCCTTTAGGCTGGGACATAAAAACATTCTCTTTTAGATCTCCATTCAAGAAAGCAATTTTTACATCCATTTGATGGACTTTCCAACCGTTCTGAGCTGTTAGGGCAAAGAGTGTCCAGATGGTAGCCCATTTTCCTATGGGGGAAAAAGTCTCCTCATAATCGACCCCCTCCTTCTATGCAAAACCTTTTGCCACAAGCCTGGCTTTGTGCTTGTCAAGTGAGCCATCAGATTTATACTTGTTTTTGTAGACCCACTTGCAGCCAATTGGTTTGGTTCCTAATGGAGGATCAACCAGCTTCCAAGTTCCATTGTTTATCAAGGCATCATACTCCTTTTGCATCGCTTCTTTCCATTCATCATGAGAAGAAACTTCTTTGAAGGAAGTTGGTTTGAAATTTGTAGACAAATTCAATTTGCAATCATAAGAAACATCCATATCAACAGGTGAATCATCTACATCACCTCCATTTTGCCGGTTTGAATTTCTAGTTCCTCTCTTTCCAACCACATCAGTATGAACACTTTCAAGTGTCTTTTTCAGCCACTTTGGGGGACCTTTCTCATATGGTCTAGGCTGCTCCATTGATTGAGTTGGGACTGAATCAAGATTGAGTCTCCCAATTCTATCAATCACATCACTTAAAGTATCATCCATTGTTGGAGTTTCATGCGGGGGAGAGAGTGCTTCAGAAGAAGATTCCACAGGTTGATCTAGTATAGGAATCCCCCTTCAAGATGTGGAATTTGATTATCAAATTCTTGAAAATATTTTACATTTGCGAATCTATCCAAGCGATCAAGTTGCCGCTCAACAACATTGTTAGTTTTCGATGTTTCAAGAAAGATTACATCTCTAGATACAACAAACGTATTATTGACTTCATCATAGAGACGGTATGCTTTGGAGGTGTTTGAATACCCCAGGAAGATACACTTACAACTTCTTGCACCAAGTTTGTTTCTATGTACCTTTGGTATCAAGGCATAACAGGTGGAACCAAAGACCCTAAGATGCTTTACCAAAGGAATGTACCCATACCACATTTCATAAGGAGTCTTGTTTCTGATAGCATTAGATGGACATCTATTCTTTATATATACAGCACATAGAACTGCATCAACCCAAAACATCAATTTTACCTTTCTGAAAAACATCATGGTGCGCACCATATTTAAGATTGTCCTATTCATTCTTTTAACTACACTGTTTTGTTCGGGATTATAAGGAACAGTTGTTTTATGTTTGAACCCATGTTGGCGAAGATAGTTTTCAAATTCATTAGAAGTATATTCTTTTCCATTATTAGTGTGAATAAAGCCAATATGAGATTGTGCATCATTTTCAATCCATGTATGAAAGTTCTAGAATGTTTTAAAAGCATCAGATTTGTTCTTCAATAAATAAACCCAACACATTCTAGTGTAGTCATCAATAAATGTCATCATATATTTATTTCCATTTGCAGAAGGAATAGGCATTGGACCACATAAATCTAAACGAATGAGTTCAAGTTTTCTATGTGCTCTTGAATGTGAATGATGAAAAGACTATTTGCTATGCTTTCCTAGAATACAAGCATCACATTGCTTATGTTTCCTAGGAATTGTAGGCAAACCAGCAATACCATTTTTCTTCAACAAGCGGAGGCTGTCATAGTTCAAATGTCCAAATCTAGCATTGCATAATAAACTTGATGGAAGTGTACCTTCTTCATAATGAGAGTTGTATGAGAAATGTTATGCATGAGTAGAGGTACCCTGCAGCTTGAGAAGCCTTTCTTCTTCTATCCTCCTCATGACAAGTGAGTGGTCAGATGCTTTTCTCACCTCAAGCTTTCCATCAAACATATGAATGGAGTGACCTTGCTGGCAGATGTGGACCAAGGACAACAAGTTTCTCTTCAGTTGTGGGAGATATAGAACATGAGGTAAAATAAAGTCTGGAAGACCAGGCAATTTGAGCCTGATTGTGCCAAGCCCTAATGGCTTGAGTTTTGACTGGTCTGCAAAGTATACTGCTCCATCACTATTGTCAGTAAATTCTTCAAAAAAATCTTTCCTATGAGTCATGTGGCAAGTTGCTCCTGAATCAAGTAACCAATCATTTTTCCAAGAAGCAAGTGAAGCATTAAATTAGTCTTCATTTACTCTAATATTACATTGTGACACAACATAAAGAGTGGATTCAGGTGCTTTACCTTTGTCTATGTCATTAGTTTTACCTTTGGGTTAGTTTCTTTGCTACTCAATTTTTTCCCAAGGTAACTTACATGTAGAGGCATCATGTGATCCATTTCTTTTGCAGTTTATGCAATGCAAATCTGACTTTTCTCCTTGAGATTGTCTACCCCCCCACCTCTGAAATATCTTCCTCTTCCTCTTTGACCACCTCTTCCTTTGGAAGAATATTGGGAAAGATTCTTTTCTTTATGAGCAAGGCACACAGCCTCTTCAGAAGATTCAGGGGCTGTCTTCTTTCCAAAAGCTTTCTCTTTCAGTAATTTTTTTCACAAGAGAGTCAAACGTAATATTTTTGAGATTTCCATTTGCTTGCAATGACTCAAGATAATTGAAGTAAGTAGGATAAAGTGCCTTAAGAAAAGTGATAAGATGAATATCCAATTCAACCTTAGTGGCTTTGATATCATGCATTATATATTTTACTTCAGATGCAAGAGAAAGAGGATCATTATTTTGTAATTCAAGAGTGAAGAGTTTAATCATGAGTTGAACAACATCAAGTGCAGAATGTGAGTCATAGAGTTCTTTCAGCTTTTGTAAGGCTTTGAAAGAAGATGAAAATGGTGAAAATGGTGACTCACCTCTTCACTTACAGATGCTGCAATTAATGCATAGGCTTTGTTGTTCTTATTTTCCCAAATGGCGAACTCTTTGTCTGAGGTAGGCTGTTCTGGCTCTTTGCCTCTGTCTCCAACACATACTCCTTTCCACAAATCATTGAAAATGAGGGTGTGTTTTATCATCCGGGACCACTCAAGATAGTTCTCCTTGCCAGTGAGAACTATTCCCACAATGGATATGATTGAATGCATTGTAAAATCTGTGTACTATAAAAAATACTTCTGCTGGCAAGAAATGCACTTCTGGTGGTAACTTTGCAAAAAAAATTACAATTCAAAGGGCATTGCTATGATAGTACTATATTGAAACATAGTACTATAATGAAAAATGTAGAGTATTCAAACAGATAGCGTAGTATTACACAATAAAGGCAACACATTTTTTTTTTTAGCGTGGTATTACACCATGTACAGAAGATGTAATGACAAAAGAAAATACAACACTGAAAAAATACCATGTACAGAAGAGCATAGTGCACATTCATATGACTGTGAGCGGTATTAACCAGGCAGCGCAGTATTAACCAGTGTTTGTATGAAAACAATAGCCACACCACAAACTTTATATATATACCAGTGTATACATGAAAACAATGGCCACACTACAAACGTTATATATATACCAGCATATATATGAAAACAACAGCCACACTTCGAGCCAAGAGCCTGGTCATGCGTTCATCGATTCTCCCACAGTGTAGCATAGCTAGCAGGTGCCTCAAATGTCCATGTGTGTTCTTGCCCACATCTAGAGGATGGTTTAGTAAATATGCACAACGATTCAATTCCAAGTGCACCCACTAATGTCTCTGCTACGTCCTCTTTGAATTGAATACCATTCCGCATTCAAAAGTACCATTCCGAGTGGCACCATGACCAGAATGAGGTCTCGGTTCGAGCCAACAACTTTATAGAATTTGTGGGATGAGATGAGACAGAGATAGCATGGTATTAACCAGTGCTCAGTGTACCAGTGTATATCTAGTGGTATGATTCTCGCTTTCGCTGTGATTTCAAAAACAGAATGATACATTCCATTATCCGTCCAGAGGTCAGATGGTAGGGTGTAAGTGTGAAGAAGCCATGCTCTTCCTCCTCAAATTCCTCAATACCTCCGCATACTCGATCTCCCTATCGTGCAATAAATCACTTTGGGTGCGATAGTAGGAGTGGAGAGAGCCGAGATTGCCAAAATATGCAGTGATGGCGATGGGTGTTATGAAGGGGAGGTATGCGGATTTAGAAAATGGCCTGCGTGTTGGCCATAGTGTGCAAGATGGAATGACTGACCATAACAGTGAAGACCATTACCCTAAATCGCAAGTATGAGAGAGGAACGCTATTAGCCCACATCAATGCAATATTCTCACCGGGAACGCCAGAGAGTAGCACTATTAGACAGTCAGAACTAGGAGGAGTAACGCTTTTATGAAAGGCAGAACATAGGTAGAATAGGGAGTTACAAAGCAGAGGGAAGCCAAAATGGCACTGGCTCTGATACCATGTCATACCAGGCAGTAACTTCTCGAATCAATTCGTTATATTCATTCAGGTTGGTCTTTATTATATACATGAGGGAGAGACTGTTCATTTCATCTCCCGGTGACTCTTCATATTTTCCATTATTTATTTACATCAGTTACACTTACTCACCCAATACTGATGATTAGGTGTCAACACTTTCAAAGCGGAAATGAATATCGTTGCAGCAATAAAGTGAGTCTCCTACTCAACTTTTCCATTCACCTTCTTGGTAAAAACCTGCAACTTGCATTCCATTAACAAAGAAATGCAAATAGGTGCAACTTGATATAATGCATCTTCAAAAATACATGCAATCTTAATTGGATAAGAATTCTAACCATTTCTTACCAATCCATTTCAAAGGTCCTTCCTTTGTCTACACATTGTTTGGTCAATTTAGTGAGGTCTAAATTGCTACTTTAAAATGTCAACCCGGGGTTCGTAAACTGATGAAGTGAAGTGTACTATATGTACTAGATAACCATTTCCTTAGTCTTTTGTCGTTTTTAGTTTTTTAAGTTTGTTTTTGGATTTATCTTTCCCTAATGTGAGATGATGAAAAGGTGATAAAGCAAGCGAAATATGGATGATTATGGTGATCTCTAAGTGGTTTTTCAAAACTTAAAAGAAAGAAAGCTTTAAAATAACTGCAATGAAATCAATTCTTAAAAAGAAATAAAGACATCAAACAATGAACTAATGACATCGGCCCAGTATCTTTATTGCTGAATGAAAATGAAAGTCAAATCTACACTAAATTCAATTAAAAGTAAGAACAACTAATCCACACTATTTCAACTCTTCAACGCAATCTTCCTTGTGAAAAGATATCATGAAATGTTAAGCAATGTGAAATCTAAAAGAAGTTAAACTGCATAAAAGAAACTAATCACACTACTTTAACTCTCTTGACCTTTTGCCTTTCAGCTTAATTTACCCTGCGAGAAACAATCATGAACAAGTCAAGCAATGTGAGATCTAAAGCAAACTAAATCAAGCTATAATGAGTGATATTCTGGTTCCTAATAAAGTTATTTGATTATAGAAAGAAACCGTTAACAGATGAATAGCATGATATCTAAGAGCAGAAAATAAATGTACAACTTAAGGAAATGACAGTACTGGAAATCAAACTTCAGAAAACAAGAGTCAGCGACAAAGACAAGATGATCTCGTATGCCAATAGTTATAAAAAGAAAAGGTGAAAAAATGCCCCGGGCTGCCTAAGAAAACTTGCAGAAAACACTGATCAGTTGTAACCATAAAAGAGCAGCAATGAAAATGTAAATCAACAGAAATCAAAAAGCTTTGTTATGTACAACTAATATACATGATGAAATAAAACGCAGCATTTAAATGACAACTGTACAGCTAATATACATGAACAGGAAAAAAAAATAATGCAAGAGTTAAAGGACAACTGTACAAGGCTTTAGTGAGCAGGGGCCCTCTGCCACTTCAGCCGATTCAATGAACAGCTACAAGCTTAAGTTTAAACCAGTCTTCTCATATATTAAACAGCAACGTAAAAGTGCAGTGGGGAAATACAACAACTTCGAATTACATTACAAGAGATTAACTTTTACAGCATTCATGGACGCGTTATTTATAAGGAAAGAAAGCTAAACAAATTAACTAAATCTACGCTATTAACCACGCTGCCAGAGACACGTAAATCCTCTTCAGCCCGGATCTAGGTAACTGTCATCATGTTTATTAAATCTGAGAGGTATGGCTGTTAGATTCATGCTACCAGGATGTCTTCATGGCTAAGGACTGTGCCACGTAGCTTCACGTGCTCAAAAACAGAGCTACACAGAGCCGTGCCACCGTTGAACACTTCCGTTGACTATCCTTTGCCCCTTGTTTGACCGCGGGTTTTTATGGGCGTGCTGGATGATCTGGAGGGACACGTTCCATGTCCTTGACTCCTGTAACTTGCCCATGTGGCTCGTTTCTTCATAGGACACCTGTAGCATGGTGTTTGACAAAATGGCTGCAGAATCCTATGCTGGCTGCAAAAACCTGGGTCGGCTGCGGAAACCTGTGTCGGCTGCGGAAACTGAGAAGCTTCCGCAGCTGTCTGAACAAAATTCTAAACCAAACAACAGTCATCAGCGTAGTTAGAAAACCATGTCAAAAGCTCTTTTTTAAACTAAAATACAATGATTTAATCAACTTGGTGGATGAAATGAGTGGAAAAAGAAGGCTGAGAGGGTGTATAGGAAGGTGCAGGTTCGAGGCTCAACATACCCCCACTGTGAAGGTGTTGCATGTCCTCATGCAACCAAAACTCAGTTATTTTCCCTTAATCCATATGCTCTGAGGCTTCTACAAGAACATCTAGCCCTCTTCTCTTTCTCTTTGATGCTAAAATGGTCCTTGGTTTCCTGACTAGACATTTGAACTTAAGATTAATCAATGCCCTGCTCAACTTTTTACACTTTTTCTTCAGCTTCCTGTTCTTCTTTTTCCACAGTCCTAAATGGAGCATAGTGTTATCATGGACAATCTTGTCTACCTTACTCTGCTCTTTGAGTGCTTCGTTTTCCTGTTTGATGTGCCTATTTAGAACTTCCAATTCAAACACTTCCTGTTTTAAAGACTGTACTTGTGCATCAAGTGGCAAGGTGGTGCTTGGTCCTGCAGCTGATTGTTCCAAGGACTCTAGGTAGTTATATACCTCTTGCTGATTAGGATCTACTTCAGGTGTCTTTCTTGGGCTAGGCTCAAAATCAAAATCTGGTGGAGGAGGAAGACTGTCCTCTCTTTCTAGCCGAAAAGGGCTTTCATCACGTGGAGGACTTGACTCAATGTCTGGCTGAGCTGGAGCTTTTTCAGGTGTTTCCTCACCTAAATCAATAAAGTGTGATTTTTTTTCTTGGGTTACACTCTTCTTTCCTTTTAGCCTACTGCTCCTCCTCACGTGTGGACTAGTGCTCTTTTCGTGTGCACTCTGTTTTCCTTTTTGTTTCTTTGTTATGGCAGTAGCTTGAAGATGTACTAATCTTTCCGCCAAAGTTTGAGAATCTTCCTCTATGGATGGTTCAGGGGATGGATAGGTTTCTTGAATGGTTATTTTTCCTTTGTCCTTCTTCTGTTTCTTGTTTTTAGCTCCCTCTTCTTCTTCTTTCTGAATAGTTTCCTGAATGTCTATTGTAGGAGAGTCTTGGGCTGTAATATTCTTTTCTTTCCTCCTACTTCTCTTTGGAATTTTTGGGGAACTGCTTCCAGAGGCTTCAGTCAGTTCTTGGAAGTGGTTTCTTGTCAAAAACTTTTCCCAAGTATCCTTAGTGTTTTTCATCTGATCTTCAATAAGGATTTTTATGAACCCGTGATGGTAAAGATGGGGTTCAATATTGCCTACGTGTTTTTGAACAGTAGAGCTCATTTTCTTCAAGCTTGATAACAGAAAATAAGGCAAATTAAGGGTATAACCTTCCATAAAATTCATCATTAGCCTGACATGATACATGTACATGGAACCAAAATGACCCTCGCATGTGATAAATTTCTGGATAAGTAATAACAGAGTGGACCATTCTTCTTTTATTGCATGCACAGGGATTCCTTTTGTAAATACAGAGGTATCCATACCTGGGTTTTGGAGCATGATTCTCCATCCTTGATCGTCCACACTTCTGTTTTTGAACCACCTTTCACCTTCTTGTGGAAGACTTGTTGCAGCTGCTATTGTGGCCTCGGTCACTGTAAATTTTAAGTCTCCTATCTCCACTGCGTGTCCATTAAAGGACCGTGCAAAGGCTTTAGTCACTTCTTTGTTATAGCCCCTGAACTTTTGAATGAATCTCAGCCACCTTGCTTTCTTCAACGACTCCTTCATTTGAGGATAACCCTCCAGGTATTTTGGTCCTTCCGGTTCAGCTCTTAGTAGTTTTCCCATTCTCGGCTTTAAATTCCGACTGAAAATTCTACTGCGTATGAAGGTTCAGGAAAAAAATGGGCTGATTACGGGATTCTTAGGGTAACTGGAGTGGCCGTAATCGAAGTTCAGGATGTATGTGGTGACTGTAGCCAGGGTTTGGAGCAAGCTGTAGTGGATGCAGCGGAAATGGAGAACAGGGAATGGTATGAGTACCGAGGGAGTAAAGGGTAAGAAACAGTAACGAGTTCAACATCGAATGCATGTGGGAGTGAAGTGATAAATGGGCAGAATAACGGCTGAGTCCTTTTGGATCGGATGACTTGCGCACACATCTCAGCAGACGGCTGCGGAAATTATGGTGAAGGAGAGCCGTAGTATAGTAGGTCACGTCTCAAAAGTACGGCCAATAAATGGGAGAGCAGTCCATCTCGAGTTTAAATTTAGAATGATCATGGGACCGTTAGAAATGAATAAGGTGTGTGGAATGACATCGTGGAAGAGGAGTGGTATGGGGCTTGCCGTATCAAATCATTGCATTTAGTGGAACTTGCCATGGTTTAATAACTATGCATAATAATGACATTGAATTGTTATTTGGTAGAGATTTTTGATCATACCTTTGGAAGTTTATCATTTCTTGATTAAGGCTTCTGACCCATTGTTGTTCTTTGATCTTGAAGATGCCCCATGTCTTTGCTGCACTTGGTGATGATGACACTAACCTTTGACTGTGATTTTTTTGAAAACAGAGTGATGCCGGCTGTAAAGACAGAGTGATGCTGGCTGCGGAAATCGTTTCTGGCTGCGGAAACTGGTTCTGGCTGCGGAAACGGTTTCCAGCTACGGAAACTAAGACAACACCCCTTTAACTGCACAAAGATAGTTAGAGAAGAACTAACTAAATAAAATAGTCCTGAGAGGGACTTTTATTGATGGAATGAAATGAAATGAGTGGAATGAGATGGAAATGAAGTGGAGTGAAGATGGAGATGAAAATGAGATGGATGAACTGAAATGGCAAATGAGGTGGAGTGAAGATGGAAAGAGAGAGAGATTTTTTTTTTTTTTGGAAAATATAGAGTGTCAGGTGCCCCTGATTTTCACTCTACATTTTCTGTATAAGACTGCCAATCTATGATTGGTTTTCAGGCTTATACAAAAGATTTTTTTTTTCTTTTTTTTTTTTTTTTTTTTTTCAACTGAAAGAAACAAAGACTAGGCTGATGGAGGAGAAGGATTCCTCTCCACCAGCCTCATTGCAGAATTTTCTTGAAACATTTTGACAAATTCCTCTTTTGAGAGTGGCTTATGATAAATTTTCAATCGGTGGCCATTCACAATGAGAGGAGTTTGAAACTCATCAATGGTCTTGACTCGAACTGCTCCATTGCTAAAGACTTCATCAATCTCATATGGTCCAAGCCAATGAGTCTGAAATTTTCCTTTGAAGTCTTTAAACTTGGAATCAAACAGTAACGCCCAATCTCCCTTTTGAAACTTTTTCTCTTTGATATATCTGTCATGCCACTTAGTTCTTTGGTGCTGAACTAGATCAGTCCTTAAAATTGCATCTTGTCTTATTTCATCTAGCTCATTCAGCTGCTCCATTCTGTGCTTTTGGGCTTCTGATAGATTCATCCCCAACTGAACTTCCATCTTGAAAGTCTTGACTTGAAACTCAATGGGGAGCAGGACTTCTTTCCCATAAACAAGTTCATAGGGAGAATGTCCTGTTGTATTCCTCCATGTAGTTCTATAGGCCCATAAGGCTTCAGGAAGCCTTTCTGCCCAATCTCTTCTATGTAGATGAACAGTTTTGGTGATGATGTTCTCAAGGACTTTGTTTGTAGACTCCACTTGGCCATTTGCTTGCGGATGGTATGGAGTAGATTTTCTATGCTTGATTTTGTATTCTTCCATCAGCTTCTCCATCAAATTAGATGTGAATTGACTTCCCTGATCTGTTACAATTTCTCTTGGGACACCAAAACGAGTAAAAATATCCTCAAAAATAAATTGAACAACTGAATTTTCAGTGGCAGAAGGCAATGCCTTGGCTTCTATCCATTTAGTAACATAATCAGTGCAAACCAATATATACTTCTTTTGTTTAGATGGTGGATTAATAGGTCCAATGAAATCTAAAGCCCATTTTTCAAAGGGTTCGATGAGTACCTGTGGCTGTAATGGCATTTCATTTGAAAGAGTTGGTCTCCCAACTCTTTGGCAGCTGTCACACCTCCTGACATATTGTTTTGCATCTTTGAAGAGAGAAGGCCAATAATATCCTAACGAAAGGATTTTATAAGCTGTCCTCTTGTCAGCGAAGTGCCCACCGCATGGCTCATCATGACATGCCTTGAGGATGTCAGGAATTTCATCTTCCCGAACACATATTCTGATCACACAGCCTAGCCCCGTTTTGAACAATTCATTAGAAATCCATGAATAACTCGAACTCTCCTGAATAATTCTCCTCCTTTCATTAGGAAATAAATGTGGAGGTAGTTTCCCTGTAACCAAATAATTAGCAATATCTGCATACCAAGGAGTTTTAGTAATTACTGCAAACAAATATTCATCTGGAAACTTATCCTCTACAGGAGAATCTTCGTTAGTATTTTGGATTCTAGACAAGAAATCAGCTACCGTATTTTGTTTCCCTGGTCTATCCAACACGGTAATATTGAACTCTTGTAAAAGTAAGAGCCATCTGGTAACTCTTCCATTAGTAACAGGTTTGTTCATTAGATATCTAATTGCAGAATGATCAGTATGGACAAAAGTTTCATAGCCAGTTATATAGTGTCTAAATTTATTGATTGCACGAACAACAGCTAAGAACTCTTTCTCAGTCACAGTATAATTTAACTCAGTGGGAGTCAGATTTTTACTGGTGTAGTAAATGGCATAAGGAACTAAATCCTTTTGTCCCAATATAGCTCCTAGAGCTGTATCTGAAGCATCTGTAGAAATATGGAAAGGAAGTTTCCAATTTGGTCTTCTCAAAATGGGTGCTTCAGATATTCTTGTTTTCAAAGTTCCAAATGCAAATTGACAATTAGGATCCCAATTGAATTCACAGTCTTTTGTAAGTAATTTGAAGAGCGGAGATGCTATCTTGGTGAAGTTTTCAATAAATCTTCTATAATATCCAGTAAATCCAAGAAAACTTCTAACATCTTTTTGACAATTTGGAATAGGCAACTTGGAGATGACTTCAATTTTTGATCTATTAACTTTAATCCCATCTCCTGAAATATGATGTCCTAAAACAATCCCTTAAGTAAACATCATAAAACATTTTTCATGACTTAATGAAAGATTTGTTCCTTTACATCTTATAAGGACTTTTTCCAAATTTTCTAATGCCTCTTCAAATGAATTACCATAAACTGTAAAATCATCCATATAGACCTCTACACAATCATGGATTAGATTGGAAAAAATTCCTAGTACTGCCCTTTGAAATGTGGCAGGTGCATTACATAATCCAAAAGGAAGTATTCGGTAGGCAAAAGTTCCCCATGGACAGGTAAATGTGGTCTTGTCCTGATCTTCAGGTGCTACCTGAATTTGATTATAACCACTAAAACCATCCAAAAATGAAAAATACTTTTTTCCTGCTAAAGTATCTAATACCTGATCAATAAAGGGTAGAGGAAAGTGATCCTTCAAAGTTGCTTTGTTCAATTCCCTGTAATCAATGCAAACCCTCCATTTACCATTCTTTTTAGGTACTATAACCAAGGGAGAAACCCATCGGCTATCTGAAATTGGATAAATGAAGTTTACCTTGAGTAGTTTTTGGAGCTCTTCTTTCACTATCTCCCTAAGGTTTGGATTCATCCTTCTCTGAGGTTGTCTAATTGGTCTACTGTTTTCTTCGATGTAGATGTGATGAATGCAAGTCTTAGGGTCGATACCTTTCATATCGGTATACTCCCATGCAAATGCAGTAGAATGCTTTTGCAAGAGTTTGGTTAACTTTTCTTGTTGTGATCTTTCCAAGTTTCTGTTGATATTCAATGTTTTCCCTGGAAGGATCTCAATGGTGGAACTACCAAACTCTTCCATAGAGAAAAGAGACATCTGTCTAGAGGATAGATACTCAATGTTGGCATCCAACTGAAATTGTGTGTAGTCATATTCTGAAAGTGTTCCAAAGTTTTCTAGTGTGTTTAGAATTTGACTATCTTCACTAATCTCAGAAATGGTAAGGACAGGTTGTATAGTATCTTCATCATCGACCCACTCATCTTCTTCTATTTCTGTTATTGCCTTTGCTGGAGGATACAGATTGAACTTCTTTGTTGAATTACCATATGAAATATACATATCCCCAGACCTACAACTGATAAAAGCATCAGCTGTCACTAGCCAAGGTCTTCCTAAAATAAGAGGATGTCCTCCTAGATTACTCTTGGGAGTTAAAATCATGAAATCGACTGGATATTCCCAAGAGTCTAAGGAGACTGGAATGTCTTCTAACACACCATCTGGTTTGATAATTGATCGATCTGCAAGTTGCAGTAAAGTATGTGTAAAGAGAAGATTAGGAAATTTTAGCTGTTCCATAGTCTGTCTACTCATAATGTTGATAGCAGCCCCTAAATCAATCAGAGTATTTGGAATTTCAATTCCATTGATATGTGTTTTGACAATTGGACTACCGGGATCTATATACTTCTGCATGGTAATTTTACCCATCATGATATCTGCAATTTTTCCTACCAGGTGGATTCTTCTTGTGTCTCTTGGTTTCTTTCCTGGTCTTTTAAGGCTCAACTCCTTTATTGTTTTTGCTAGAATAGGAATCTCTTTAATGGCTTGTAACAAGGGAATCTTGATACAGACATTCTTCAATTCATCTAGAAAATTATAGTCAGGCAACCAAATTTGTTTTTCCACTCCTTTGTCAATTTGTAATCTTTCAGGAAAAGGAGGTGTGGATAAAGATGCAGGTTGCTCAACTATGGGAGTTGTGGGGGTTAACTCTTTTTCTTTTTCTTTTTGAGTGTTTGGGTTTTGAAGAGATGCTTCAGAACCTTTATTGGCTTCAAGAGACTCTTCCTAAAAAATGTCTTGTTTTTGGGCATCTATAGAAGGCTTATCTAAAATTCTACCAGATCTGAGTTGTACATCATTGAGAGGAACAATCATATAGGTAGGAAATTGTTGTCCTTCTACCATATAAGCATTTTGAGGGTTTTTATTATTGGGGTTTGGCAATGGCTGGGAAGGAAGTTGATTTGACTTCTGTTGGAATGGAAGCAAGAGTTGAGAATTTGGATTTTGTTGAGAAGGTTGTTGTTGTTGAAATGGTAATGATAATTGTGGATTTTGATTTGGAAATTGTAAAGCTTGTTGATTTGGAAAAGATGGAGGATATTGATAAAATTGAGAAAATCTTCCATAAGGATTTTGCATACCTTGTGCCCATGTTTGAAAAGGATTTTGAGATTGGGACCAAGATTGCCAAGGATTCCAATTTGGTGGGTTTTGAAAGTTCATAGAGTTGTTAAACCCTTGATTTTGTTGCCCTTGCCAAGGTCTCCTTGCCACAAAACAGAGAGACTCAATTGTATTTGGATCTTCTTGAAAGACAGCTTTAAGGCCAGGGATTGAAGGACAATCCTTGGTCTCATGATTTTCTGAACAAATTACACATGTGTCTACAACTTTTGCATCCAAGGGACATTCCCTTAGAGCATGCTTTTTTCGGCATTTTGGGCAAAAGATGGCCAAATCCTCGGCCTCTGCTTTCTGCTTATTATGTATCTTAAGGGTGTCTAGTTGTTCACTAAGACTCCCTAAGATATCAGTTTTGAATTCATCCAGCATATTGCCAATCTCAGCCCTACTTACTGAACCAGTTGCAGATTTATTTGCTCTAATGAGAGAAGGATCTCTAGGCCCCTTTTTAGTTTTAGATTTTCCCCTTTAGAGATGGATACATAGCTCAGCTATATCATTGAGTGAAAGTTGAGATATATCTCCCTTCCCCATCATGTTCAAAATATCTATCCATTCATCTCTGATGGATTTTAATAGAAGGGCTTTTAAGGTATCCTCATCTACACTACTCATTTTTGCTCTTTTCAGGTTGTATTGGAATCTTTCAAGCAAATCTTCCAAGTTTTCATCTTCTCCTTGCACCATTTTGAATACCTCATCCTTGTGATTGGTGGGCATACAATAGTCCAGGTACCTGTCCAAAAATGTTTGTTTCATGTCATTCCAAGACCTAATGGATTGAGGGAGTAACCCCATGAACCATTTAAAAGCTGCTCCTTTCAATGTTGAAGGAAACAGTTTGAGTTTTTGAGAGTCTTCCAAATAATCATAAGTTCGACACACGACCTCAAACTCAAATAGAAATGTTTCAGGGTCCTCATTTCTTATCCCATGAAAGTTTGGGAGGACAGATGGTGAGATGTTTTTCATGGTTGCTCGAGAGTCTTCATCAACTATAGGAAACCCAAATGAGTTATCTCTGTTAACACCCAGGTTGTTCCCTTTGACTCCCAAGGGAATACGGCCGGGGTAACCACTAACCAATCTTTGGATTACAGTTTCTAGCCAAACTGTAATCAGAGAGGGCTCTCTCTTTATGATTTGTCTCTGTTTTGATGGTATTTTAGGCTAGCTACTATGCTCAGGTTTTTGGTTTATGTTTTGGTTGAAGGACTTCTTTCAGTGCTTAAGATGTAGTGTTCAGATAGTAGTATAACATTGGGCAATGGAGTCTAGAGCTGTGAAATGCTTGAAATGCTGGAGTGATGATATTCAGACTGCAGGGCCTATTGGGTATCTCAAACAAACAAAATTTAAACTTAAGTGGTGATGTATGGTCAGCCAACAGAAAGCAATTAAGAATTCTCCATTAAGCTGGTGATGTGAAAGTGAACATGTTGCACAGGAGCAAACTTGAATTCCTGAAACAAAGGTCACTGTGAAAGATATATTCTGATAGTGCAGCAATTAAGAATTACACTTATCAAGATTATAGCTGAAGAAAACATTCATCAACAACATAGATTGAGCTCAGGGTATTGCATGAATAAATCCTGAAGGCTATTCTTTTTCTTTGTTGCTGAATATTTAGAAACTAGAAACATGTATGGATTGTAAAAGATTGAAACACATAACAAAGAGAGTTACAGAAAACTTATTGTATTGTGAGGTACACAGGAATCCTGCAGTTTTCAACGAACACCAGAACGCATTCAACACTTCAGAACTTTGAGAAATTCCATCACTTTCTTTATTAGACTCTGAAAGGATTACAGCATAAGAACTTCTTCAAGGGAAATCAACAACAACCCTTGCAAACTCATGCGAAGGGGGCTTTATAGAAATGTTCATACAAAATATCTCAGGCATTGAGTCATCTGAGAAAGAGATATCTTCATTACTTCGTACAGAAAAGTAGATAAGAAGTTATTACAGTTTTGAATATAGCATAACTGCTCTTTAAGTCTGTCAGAAGATATTTTGACCTTTGGAGGTCGCTGAGTCGGTTGGAACGCTTTGCTTTAAAGCTGGAAAATGTGCCTTTACGTTTGCTGCGCTGTATCTTCTCGGCCCTGCCACCTGTGACTGTGCTTGCTGCTGTGGTGGCCGAATGGCTTGCTGAGCTGGCTCAGCTTTCATCCTTTCTTCGCATGCCGATTTTGTTAAGTTTTCCTGTGCATGATCATTTATAAAATTTGCAAAAATTTGATTTACAGGTTCTGGTTTGATAATATTAACTGTATCAATCTATTCCAGACTTCCTGTGTGGGCAATTGGTGCTTCACAATTGCCTCTATGGTTTCATCTGCCTCGGTATATTTATAAAAATTTGGAGGCACATCGAACAGATGATTGATTTCGTTCATGATGAAGAACAGGTTTTCCACCCTGTTGTAGAGAGTCTGCCCTGATGCTGGCCCTGATTCTGCTGAAGTGCTGGGCTGTTCTGCAACTTGACTGGCAGCATAGGCATTGACCCTTTTGGCATAGTTTTCATGGGTAAGCAGTTTGCCTACACTGCTTAGTATGCTGGGGAGACCTCTGTTTTGCAATGCCTGGAACCTGTCCATGAACCTGTTGATTTCGGTCTGCATATCTTGGGTCCTTCTCTCCAATGTTCCAATCAGGTTTCTTAATGTCAGGACCCTTTTTACCATTGAGATTGTCTCAGTCCTGTTGGCAATTCCCATGGTGGTCAGTTGAGAGCTTGTCCTGTGATTTAATATATTGATCATTCTATTGGCAGCATCAGGCATGTTGCCAAGGCTTGCTCTTGCTCTGTGTATCTCCCTATTTGCCTTTGTAATGAGCTCTGACTGCTCATGTATGGTCTCAATGAAATGCCACTGGTCAGTAATGGACTGGCCAATGTTGGCCCAGAGGACTGTTCTGAGTTCTGCTGTTACTTTATCGAGTGTGAGCTCTTTCTCAAGCTCAGTTATTCTCTTTTTGAGAGCCTTTATCTCTCTTTCCTTCTCAGCTACATTCTGTTTGCTCTTATCATATCTTTCATTTATTTTGGCCAATTTCTCCCTGGTCTCATTCAGTTCTGTCATTTGAGCTTCCAGGGCCTGAATCTCATTCCTTAGTTTTTGCATATCCAAGCTAGGGGCCTGCTCTGTTGTTGGTGGTACTGAAGTAGATGGTGCTGCTTGTTCAGTCTGTTGAGGAGGAGGAATAGTAGTTGGGGCAGCTTCCTCAAGGTTTATTACTTCAGGAGGAGGCTGAGAGGTCTGACCTTCTTCTCTTTGCTTCAAAGCTGCCTGTAATGCTGCCTGTGCAGCCTCTGATTCTCCCAGCTTTTCTTGTGTCTGGATGAGCTGTTTATAGAGAGACACCAACAAAGCTGTGGCATCTTGATCATGCCTTTGTTGAGCTACTTCATCTGTCTGAGGGTGAATTGTGGCTGGGAGTTTGATCTTTCTTCTTAAAGCTGCCATATCTGCATCCCTCAACTTTAATATTTCTTGTATGCCCTTGATATCTTTGGGGTCATGCCCAATCTCAATAATTATATCTTCTAGGGACCTTATTCTGTTGTCCTTTGCTTGTGAGGATGCCCTTTCCAACTCAAGTTGGGCAGCCGTATTATTAAGGCTATTTTCTAGCCTATAGTTATCCAATGTCTTGTCTGCCAAGGAAGCATAGACCATTTCACCTGTTTGTTTATGCAATTCAATTTTATCCATTGGGTGGATGTCCTTGGCAAGGACCTCAAGGTTGGTCCTCAAGTAGTCAGAAGGGGACTTTGGCTGCAAAGTAGTTGGCATGAAATGAGTCATGATCATCTTGCCCTCCTGGACATCATATGCAGACATTAGTCGCTGCTGGTTGGTGGGAGCCATGTTCAACAAATGGTTATACAGCTGTATTTTTATGGGCTCATTCCTTTTCTTTATTTCAATGAACTGCTGCTTAATGCTCAGTTCACCCTCTCTCTGCTGGCTAGAGGAGCTCACTTCTCCTCCCACTGTTCTGTCCTGTTCCTGCTGAAAGGAACTTGCAGATGCTTCCCTGCTGGGTGGGGCCATGCCAAAAGACTGTCCTATTGGCATTTCTTCCTCTGAGAAAGGATTGATTCTCTGTCTTTTCTCCCCATGAGTTGTGGATGTTGTAAGGGGAGTCTCTCTGTCCCTTTTCCTGCTTGTATCCTCCTTTTGTGGGGTTTGGAGGATTGATGCCTCAGCTGAGGTTTCTTGCCTTGGAGGCAGAGTTTGTTCAGTGGATTTAGGGGCTTCCACTGTTTGCTCTTGCTGGACAGGCTGCTCCTGTCTTTGTTCTTCTTGCTGTTGGTGTTGTGGTTGTTGCTGCACTTCCTGCTGCAGCACTTCTTTTTGCTGTTCCACCTGTGTTTCCATTTGCTCTTCAGTCATAGGAGGTGGCTGCTCCTCCCCCATTTGCTTTTCTTTGCCTTTGCTGGATGTCTGCTGAGTGTCCATGGCAGCTTGCTGATGTGTTGTTGATGATGAGGCAGCTGCTCCAAGTTGCCTTTGATATGAGAAGGAAACCTGTCCACAAGTTTCCAAGTCAGCTTCTTTTTGAATATTTCTAGCCTCTTGTTCTAGCATCTGCTCTCTAGTAATTTCCTCTTCTAGGGTGCCCTCTTTCCAGCTCAAGGAATTGGCATACTTTTCAATATGGGGCAGCTTAACATGTGAATAGTTACCCAATTTGTGTTTTATCCTCCTGAGGGAAATAAAATGATTGCGGTCATAAGGTGACCATTTGAAACTGGTTTGCAATTTGAGGCTTGCTAGGATCATATCTGCCTCCTTCCATCCCTCCTCTCTTTTGTTGTACAAAAAAGGGCCTAGCTGGCTCCTTACCTTCAGTTGTACCTTCTTGTTTTTGCTTTGGAAATGGAAGTAGTCAGCATATCCAAACTGCCTGAAATATTCTAAGGCAAAAAGTCTCATGGGGACATACCTTGGAAGCCTAAAAGGGTCCAACTCACAGCCATATACTCTGATTACTGTGTGATGCTGGTAAAAATACCAATCACCAATGCTGTAGGATTTGGAGAGATGGAGAACTCTCTGCATATCATCGGTTAACCTTGGGGGAGGGACACCATACAACAATGTCATAGCTGGGTGAATGAACAGGTCTATAAATTCACAGTATGTGTATGGCGATTGAGAAACATGATGGAAGACTGGAGTCCAAAACACAACTGACCTTGGATTCCCCTGGACATTAAGTTTCTTGAGGGGAATGGAGAAACTGTCTGGCTGATAAAACAAGAACAGATGGTAGATGTATGAGGTGTATCTGAACACCCTCTCCCTTGGTAGATTCATTAGCTGCTCATGGATCTTTTCTGCAATATAAGTGGCATAGTCATAGTGTACAGCTGGAGGCTTTCCAGGAGAAAATATGGACAGCATTGCCATTATAGTATCATCAACATCTTCAATTCCTTTAAAGCCCAGGACATAGCTGATCAAATCCACTAGCATTCTGCCCAGGTCATTCAGGTAGTGATATCCAATAGGAGGAGTCCTTATAGTTTCAGAGCTTGGCAGTACAAATAATTGGTTAATTTTGGTAATCTGGGCACTTGACAGATTCCTCCCCTTCTTTATTAAGTCCACCATGGAAAGAGGGATTAATGGCCTTGCAGAGTGGAAATGTAGCATCTCATTTATGGTTTCTGGGGTGATAAAGAACAAAACTGAGCCTGTAGGACTGAGAACAGCTCTCTGGCAAGGATCATAGCATTCCTGGCACTTATGGATCAAGTCTGGAAGGGTATTGACTTGAGGGAGGTTGTAAATGGGCAAATTTGACTCCCAAATCCCTAAAATATCAGCTCCATTAAGATGTTGGGCTTTCAATTCATTTAGCATGTGAATATTGAACTTGGAACCCATTGGAAACCAATCTAACATTTGATAATCCATGTCCCCCAGGGGTTTCCAATCTATTTCTTTCTGAGGGGCATTCAGAGGCTGGATGTTTAGAGCTATTGGTGTCTCCATGGCTTCTGAGGCTCTTGATTTGTATGTAAACCGGTTCCAATTGAACAGAACGACACAGAGGAGTGTTTCTTGGTGAGGGAGGTGAAATATAAGAAACAGAAGGCAAATTGAGTAAAACAGCAATTGAAATACTGTTTAAAGGACTGATAAAACAGTAACAGGACTGAGCAAAGTGTTTTCTGTGGTGAATTTGGTCAGTTAAGGTTCTTAGTTCGCGACTGCGCGAACCAGCTGTAAATTTCAACTCAATTTGTCAAATGCGGCCCTACAGGAGTTTAATGGCTTCACTGGCTGGATATAAGTGCAGGTCACTGTGTGTTTGGCGGTGAAAACAGAGTTTTACAGTCTTTTAACAGTTTACTTGAGGAATTATGGATAAAACCAGGCTCATGGGATGATTTTGAAGAATACCTGATGAATTCGTCGGCAATAGTTGCGAATGCAGGTGCAATGGAGGCTCTGGCGGTCTCGGAATCGACTTTAGCAGGCTGGTGCTGGTTTGGACGTGAGCAGCATGCAAAAATAGCAGTAGTGTCTTTTGCCAAAAGTGGAAAAAACACGAGATTTTGGCCTAAAAATGGATTTTTGGCAATATTGGCGCGTTTTTGGGATGACGTCAGCATGACATCATCGGGTGGGGTCGGAGTCGGATGACGTCAGCATGACGTCACCGGGTGATGTGGCAGGTCCTGGTTGGTCCACGGATATGCTGAAGTGGCGGACATGTCAGCGAAGGGACGGACGAATGAGGTGATGCGACGGCGGGGTGGCAGCGACGTGGCTCTGACGTGGGCATGACATGGGACCAGCAAAACCAGGTGGTAAGTGAAACAGCGGTAACGGTTTTCTCGGACCGCTTACAATACGGCCCTGGTTTTGTCAGAGGCCGACCCGAGAAGCTGTGAGGGCGACGCGTGGCCGCGGCGTGACGTAACCCTTCGTCATTTTCTCGGGTGCTAAAGCTCCGCCGTCGGGTCCAACCCGATATGCATGTGGACCGTCCGATCGAAGGTGCCTGATCGGACGGCGGACGGGTTGCTGAGTTGATCGGGCAATACGGAAGGGGGCGGGGGTTATTTTAATATTTATTTCGGGATCTGTGTTTGGCGGAAACTCTTGGGATATGGCGGGCTTACAAAGGTTTTTCAATGTCCATTCAATATAAAAATATAAAAATAACCCGGCGCCCATACTTTGGTTACACGAGAAAAGGGGGTTTTTTGTTTATTTTTGCAAATTAAAGCGGGTATAGGTAGAACAAGGTCTTTTATAAGGTTTTTTTTTTTTGGGATTTTTTGGGTTTTTCTGAGCAGAGGGAAGGTGAGAGCTTAGGGGAAAGGTTGTTGCTCATAACCAGAGGTTAGAGCAGCCCCAGGACAGGGTTGACCACAGTCCCAGGTGGACTAAAGTCTCCCTTTAGACAGAGATATTTAGCTATAATGCTAAAAGGAGGATATTTATAGAATGCTTGGGGGTTTATACACCATGGTGTTAATAATACTAGGGAAAGGGGTAACATAAGGGAATTACATATTAGAGTTAGAGGTTAATATGGATGAAAAAGTGAATAAGGGGGAAACCACTAAGTTTATTTGAAACTTACTTAGTTTAGGGAGTAGATCAAAATGAAAAGAATTTTAGACAAGAAATGTGGCTTCTAAAAAGATTAAGAACCACCATGAAACCATATTTCCTTCCATGAATCTCAACTGATGAGGGGATGTTAGTAATGAATGGAGAGGGGAATATTGGGAAGTTAGACATGCTTCTTTTCTTGTTGCAACCTGGTGGAGAGGAACACCTTCTCACTTCATTGATTTTGCTTTGTGAACAAAGCTAACATACCTTCACTTGTAAGGAGTGACATTTCTGCAACCCCAACTGCCTACCCATCTACTTGCCTAGCATTTTTTATTTCTTCTTGGAGGGTGCACTTGGACTTGCAGACCCTTATCTGCCTTTTCTTTTCTTTGGCTTTTTCCTTTTGATTTTCTATCTAATTCTACCCTTATTGCTTCCAAGGTCCCAGATTAAGCAGTTGGGAACCTTACTTCTCTACCTAAGCTACTTGTCTGCCAAGATTAAACAGTTTGGACAGACTTCTCTCTCTATTCTACAACTGAAAATTTAAAACATGGCATGATCCTGATTAGGCTGTTGGACCATCCATCAAAATTTAGACAACATCAAGCTATAGGCACAGATTGTATTCTCTTGGAAATATGTGATCTTTGCATCATCAAAGCAGAGCATATTTGGGCCTTTCCTTGCCAATCATGAAATATGAAACCTATTGGTATAGGTAGCTAACAATCTCCATCTGTATTTCCCCCAATGTTACCTCTACCTTCTCCATTATTTCCTCCTCCACCTCCTCTACCTCTACCAAATCCGTTTACTCGTTCCTCTGTCATGATAGTTTCCCTAGAGACTTCAGAGTCCTCTGGTTCCTCTATTAATGGTGAATGAGGAGGAATTCCTCCCTCTTCTTCCTCAGGTGATTCTACTTCTTCAATTACAATTTGTCCTCTTGTGGAAGGAAGGAAAGGGTCTCTTCCTAATTCAGACTCGATAGATGGTGTGGGTGAGTCAACTACTGCTTCTTGAATTCCAGGGACCCTAGGACTAGGAGTGTGGGTTGGAGATGATGAAGATGTCTCTTGTCTATCCCTTGAAGTGGATGGACTTGTAAAAATCGAACTCTTAGCCCTAGCTAAAAACCTTCCCCTAGAATCTCTTGCTCTATGCATGTCATTTTTATTTTTTCTTCAAGTCGGGGTAATAATTCCTTTTCTGATCTTCCAGGTCACTCTAGGTGCAAGAAGAGAGCATACTTAAGAAACTATTAAACCAATAACTTTCTCTTTTCTGATCCTCCAGATCACTCTAGGTGCAAGAGGAGAGCATACTTTGAGAGGTTATTAATTTTCCTTCCTTGAAATTTTCTTGTTATTATATCTTTTTTTTTTTTAAGAATTTGGCTACCTAATTTCACTTCCCCGGCAACGGCGCCAAAATGTTTGGTCAATTTAGTGAGGTCTAAATTGCTACTTTAAAATGTCAACCCGGGGTTCGTAAACTGACGAAGTGAAGTGTACTATATGTACTAGATAACCATTTCCTTAGTCTTTTGTCGTTTTTAGTTTTTTAAGTTTGTTTTTGGATTTATCTTTCCCTAATGTGAGATGATGAAAAGGTGATAAAGCAAGTGAAATATGGATGATTATGGTGATCTCTAAGTGGTTTTTCAAAACTTAAAAGAAAGAAAGCTTTAAAATAACTGCAATGAAATCAATTCTTAAAAAGAAATAAAGACATCAAACAATGAACTAATGACATCGGCCCAGTATCTTTATTGCTGAATGAAAATGAAAGTGAAATTTACACTAAATTCAATTAAAAGTAAGAACAACTAATCCACACTATTTCAACTCTTCAACTCAATCTTCCTTGTGAAAAGATATCATGAAATGTTAAGCAATGTGAAATCTAAAAGAAGTTAAACTGCATAAAAGAAACTAATCACACTACTTTAACTCTCTTGACCTTTTGCCTTTCAGCTTAATTTACCCTGTGAGAAACAATCATGAACAAGTCAAGCAATGTGAGATCTAAAGCAAACTAAATCAAGCTATAATGAGTGATATTCTGGTTCCTAATAAAGTTATTTGATTATAGAAAGAAATCGTTAACAGATGAATAGCATGATATCTAAGAGCAGAAAATAAATGTACAACTTAAGGAAATGACAGTACTGGAAATCAAACTTCAGAAAACAAGAGTCAGCGACAAAGACAAGATGATCTCGTATGCCAATAGTTATAAAAATAAAAGGTGAAAAATTGCCCCGGGCTGCCTAAGAAAACCTGCAGAAAACACTGATCAGTTGTAACCATAAAAGAGCAGCAATGAAAATGTAAATCAACAGAAATCAAAAAGCTTTGTTATGTACAGCTAATATACATGATGAAATAAAATGCAGCATTTAAATGACAACTGTGCAGCTAATATACATGAACAGGAAAAAAATAATAATGCAAGAGTTAAAGGACAACTGTACAAGGCTTTAGTGAGCAGGGGCCCTCTGGCACTTCAGCCGATTCAACTAACAGCTACAAGCTTAAGTTTAAACTAGTCTTCTCATATATTAAACAGCAACTTAAAAGTGCAGTGGGGAAATACAAAAACTTCGAATTACATTACAAGAGATTAACTTTTACAGCGTTCATGGACACATTATTTATAAGGAAAGAAAGCTAAACAAATTAACTAAATCTACGCTATTAACCACGCTGCCAGAGACACGTAAATCCTCTTCAGCCCGGATCTAGGTAACTGTCATCATGTTTATTAAATCTGAGAGGTATGGCTGTTGGATTCACGCTACCAGGATGTCTTCGTGGCTAAGGACTATGCCGTGTAGCTTCACGTGCTCAAAAACAGGGCTACGCAGAGCCGTGCCACCGCTGAACACTTCCGTTGACTATCCTTTGCCCCTTGTTTGACCGCGGGCTTTTATGGGCGTGCTGGATGATCTGGAGGGACGCGTTCCATGTCCTTGACTCCTATAACTTGCCCATGTGGCTCGTTTCTTCAGAGGACACCTGTAGCATGGTGTTTGACAAAATGGCTGCGGAATCCTGTGCTGGCTGCAGAAACCTGGATCGGCTGCGGAAACCTGTGTCGACTGTGGAAACTGAGAAGCTTCCGCAGCTGTCTGAACAAAATTCTAAACCAAACAACAGTCATCAGCATAGTTAGAAAACCATGTCAAAAGCTCTTTTTTAAACTAAAATACAATGATTTAATCAACTTGGTGGATGAAATGAGTGGAAAAAGAAGGTTGAGAGGGTGTATAGGAAGGTGCAGGTTCGAGGCTCAACACACATCAGCATCAACATGTGAATCATCTTGAAACACATCATTCATGGAATCTTTCTTTACATTCCTGCCATTTTCTCTTTCCATATTCTTCAAGCTTCGTGGAAGCATTGTTGGATTCAGATTCCAACATTTTGTAGCAATATGTCCTTGCTTATGGTAGTAAGTGCAACACATGTGCATCTTCTTGACAGCATAATTTTCCTTGCTCAGTGGACCTTTGGCTTTTTCCTTCATTTCCTTCAAAAGTTTCCTACATGTGGCCATTCTCTTCCAACATCTAGAAACATTATGGTTATCCAAACCACAAAAGGAACATGCAATTCTTTTCCAATACTTATATGGAAATTTATCATCTTGAACATAATTAAAAGGAATATGATTAGAACCAGATTTATACCTTTCTCTTTC
Source organism: Pinus tabuliformis (assembly GCA_031772625.1). Classification (NCBI taxonomy): domain Eukaryota; kingdom Viridiplantae; phylum Streptophyta; class Pinopsida; order Pinales; family Pinaceae; genus Pinus; species Pinus tabuliformis. The sequence continues at coordinate 1,158,931,293 of CM062811.1, forward strand.
ACCTTTATTACCCTCTTGAGGAGGTGAATTGAATGAAGAAGTAGCTCCCTTTGGAACACCATCAACCTCTTCAAGGCTTTTAGAGTTTCCACAACTCTCTGGTTCAAGTGTATGCTGATATACACCTTCTTTCCACAAAGTATGCTTCACACTATTGCATTCCCCAAGAATACAATCTTCACAATCTTGAGGTAGAAGACCTGCAATGAAACTCCTTCTTGGAGCTATTTCAATGGTCTTCATGGTAGCTTTGGAACTTTCTCCATAATCTTGTCCATAGCCAAAACCCAAATACTTAGGCATTTCATCAACCATTATTGGCTCAACAATACCTTGTGCATGTTTTCCTAAGCCTTTTCCTTCATAGCCCATCTTGGACATTAACTTGGAACCTATGCCTCTGGTATGTTCTTCAAAAGAACCAATATAAACATTCTTAGAGGAAATTGAAGACAAACTAGAATTGTTTACCTCTTCTTCAAGCTGATATAAGGCTTCCTTTGCAACAAAACGTTGTATCTCCAACTCATGCATCTTTCCAGGTTCATATTTGCAATATGAAGTTGCCTCTCCATTTCCTGCAATTTGTCAGAAAGCAACTGCTTCTCTTCCTTCATGGAATTCAACTGCTCTCTAAGTATGGTGCTCTTCCTTCCATCCTCATACATTTCTCTCACCATATCCATCATGATGAACAAGTATTGCTTCGTGTCTTCATCAAAGATTCTTGTGATGAAGGAGGAATTTGAGGACTCACTTGTAGAAGTTGTCATTATCAAAATGAACAAAAGAACTTCAAACAAGATTAACAAAGAGCTTATTCAAGAAACTTTTTGCAACAAACCTCTTGTGCTTCAAGGATTGCTTTGAGGTCCTTTGGGATAAGAAGAATTCCTTTATCCCTTCTTTCTTCTTTTCCTCTCCTGGAATTAGCTAACAATAGCTTTCCCTGAACCTTTGCAACTCAAACAACAGTCAGTTCACAAAAAATCAAATAGCTAAATTCTTTCTACTGTTTGAACACCTTTCAAGCTAAGCAATCCTGATCTGATATCACCTGCATCATGATATAACCTGCTCTGGTATAACTTACTATGATATAACCAGCTTTGATATCACCTTCTTTGAAGGTAGGGTCTTTGGGATTATGGCTGAATTCTTTTACAAGCTCTAGTCGACTCAACTCGGCTCTTTGGGATTATGGCTGAATTCTTTTACAAGCTCCACACTCAACTCCATTGGTTTACAACTGAACCTATGGTTTTAGAATACCATCTTATCCCACTAGTTGCCCATACTCTGAAGACAAATCTAGGCTTCTCTGGACTAGATTCCTTCAATCAACGCTCTGAGCTATCTTGAGCTCTAGCTTGCACCAACTCCCTCAGAATGCTATGTTGTCTCTGGAACTGCTTCTTCTATCTTCAGCACACATCAGACATCAACAATAGATTGATCATTTGATCTCTTTGCTATTCTACCACCAACCTCTAGTGGCTTCTGCCTCTGCTCTCATCTCTATCTCTTGGCTCTGGCTCTCGGCTCTGGCTCTTGGCTCTGGCTCTTGGCTTTGGCTCTCTGGCTCTGGCTCTGGCTCTTTGGCTTTGCAACTATGCTACGCTCAAGCTCTCTGGCCCTACATCTCTGTTGTTATCTTCTCTACTAGGAAAGACTGGCTTCTTTTCTTGGCTCTCTGGCCTTTGATGAATCCTCTGACTTTGCGGCTTCCATCTGTTCCTCTATCCCCAATCATGAGGAATCATCCCTTTGTCTCTGCGATTGGCCATCTGGCTCTGTGGCTTTCTACATATAATGCATTCCTGTTACAATGCATCATTGTTACAAAATGCCCACTTACAGTGTGGAACAATTATTTTAGAACAGGGACAATTACAAAGGAATTGGTAGCCTCTTTCCAAGACAAAATCTGCGAAATAACCATATTTCCAATACACAGAGAATATACACGGAAATACACTATCGGACAAAAAAACTGGACTTCAACTGGAATGAAACCATATCTCTAAACCTATCAAGTTTGTTTCCTTATCGCATATCACCAATCGCATGGCGTAGGCCAAAACAACCCAATACACGGGAAATACATAGAAATCCCATAATTCCAGATTTCAAAATTTATGAAATAGCGTCCATAATTCCCATCAGATCTGCCTTTTATCAGAATATCGCAAGTCGCATATCGCAATGTGCAATGGCCCTTTGTATCAGGGATCACCGATCGCTGATCAGCGATCAAATCAGGATCATCCATTCTTTTTCCGATCCGACGGTTGATATCGCACATCGCATATCGCTATCGCTATGGCCCGTAGGTTCTTTCCATATACCATGAAACATGCCGATGCCAATCTGCCAATCTGATCATCAGAATCAGAAGTCGCACATTGCATGGCCCTTAGTGCTATCTCCTCTGAGCACCGATCGCCGACGCCGATCATCGCATATCGCAATCGGCTCCACCTGGGTCCCGATATCGTGCTAAGGCCTACCTTCAATGGGATATGTCAGAGATCGCTATCAGGGGAGTCCTTCCACCTTTGGTCTAAGTCCTCCTTTTAACCCTTTCAATGTGATTTTTCCATATAAGGCCTTAAGCCCATTTTTATAAGAATTTTGCCTCCTTTTCAAAGGATAATGGGAAAACTTCTTATTACAATAACTTCATCATCCAAAGTCCATTTTAGTCCATTCAAATAGCATTAGATTCGGATTGAAAAGATCTATGGAATGGGACTATTTTCAGAAGCATCCCTTGACTTTCATTTTTGACTAAAAAGTCATCTAGGATAATTTTCTGATCAGTTGTGCAGAGGAGCAAGACTCCATGCCGAGCCATCAAGTCTTCCTCGGGCTTCCCATACTATCATTTACTCACTGTGCACTACTTTTATTTAATGCTGGAGCCATGGACCCATCCATATTTAAAGCTCTGTACCATGCCCTCAGGGCCTTTACTCCTGTAGATTCTACAAAATGAAAAGTTTCGAAATTCCTTATCCCCCTTTGAGTGTAGCCCTTCTTTCCTATATTTTCTTCATATAACCAAGGGTTGAGACCAGGGGCTTAGCCTTCAGGCGCTGAGACCCTTAAAACCTTTGTGGGGAGAGCTTCTCCTTTGTTGCGTAGAATCTCGCATATCGACGCTTTACTGTGCTTTACCTTAAGCTTCTCCCCAAGACAACTGTGATCATTGATCTGCAGGATCGAGCCTACCTAGTACATCGCCATTGCACTACAGGAGAGGGGGACATTTTACCTTTTTCCATAGCACGGGCTGAGAGTCCAAATGCAAAATCCTCTTGAGGTAGAACCATTAAAACATATCGCATCTGGGAGGGTTTCTCGCATATCACAATCATAGGCCAGGAAGGAACATCGACGTGGGAATGAACTTTACTTCGCTAATTACCGATCACTGATTCCCCAAGGTGATGTCATCATTGCCACATTTCACCCTGTGAGTGGTGACATGTGTCACCCAGAAATGGCCCCATAGGACCCCTAAAAACGCTGAAACTAAGTGTCACATGTCATCTTCCACGTCAACATCTATACTTCCACGTGGAGGAGAGAGAAAGGTGGATAACTGTTCATGTTTTTCATGCATTTCCTTTGTTAATAAGATTTCAGCCTCCCCATTGCTTTAACACTAAGACCCAGATTTATCGGCAATTTCCCCCCTCGTAATTCCTTAAGGATGGCCCATCTGCCATTGCAGGGGCCATGTAAGATGCAGGATGCGAGAATGTTGTGACTGTGGGACTGTGGGGTCGCCAAGATGCAGGATGTGGGACCTACAGGACCATGTGCATGATGCAGGACTATTGTGACTACGGGACTCCAGGGTTGCAGGACTGTGGGGTTGCGGGGCCCCCCATTGTGATTTTCCTTTGTCCCTTTAATTTTTTTCCCTGGTTTTCTTGGTTTTCGAAAGGTAGTCTTCAACAGGCTCTAATTTATGATCCATGAGTCCTTTTTCTTAGACTTCTCTATACCATTAGAAAGATCTTTCCGAGCACTACGCAATGGGGAGGGCATGATTTGGCTCTGGTAGCTTTTGTGGGCCGAACAATTGGCATCAAACTTCACTACTTTTGTGTGTACTAGAGGCAATTGAAGACTGATAAGGCAATGAGTGACAACATAACTATATATATCATTAGGTTTCAATAAACTTAAAAATAAGAATATTTCTATATATAGAAATGTGAAATTTATATGAATATAAATAAAATTATTAAGAACCATTATGTATTCATCATAATTTTAGATTTATCAATTGTCACGAGGAATCAAATTTCTCAAGGTGCAAACCTTAAGGTTTGCATTCAAAACAAGTTTTCCATCTTTGGATATTTAATCCCTCTAGACACTTGTAAATACGAAGTTAAGATGAATCTATACTTATATACATAGTTACATGGGCATGGATCCCAGCCATTGGTGAGCACATATCCCATGCTCCCACATTCCTGGAAACTTCAGAGCTAGTAGGAAATGCTCCAAAACTATCAGGAGCTTCAGCGGGTGCTTTGGAAATTTTCGGGAGTGTTATAGAAATTTTTGTGCCTTACATCACTGAGCATGAAATGTCAATAATTAAGGGATCCAAAGTCCCTAAACATGTTGTTCCTACCGCTAGAGGAACAAGGCCAGCAAACCACAACAATTCACAAAAGTTCTCCACCTGAAAACACTCAAAAACAGGCCATTTCTGGATCATGTCAACTGCTCCACTGAGCATCTGTGCTGAATGTCAACTGCTCCACTGTCTACCTGCGCTGAATGTCAACTGCAAAGAAGGCTACCTGCGCTGAGCATAACTGGACAAGTGGCAGACTCATTTCTCAAGGTGTCAATGCCCAGGAAGCTTCCAAAATGACACTTGGATCAGGGAATTCGACTGGTGATGAGTAAGAGGTTCCAAATCTCCAAGTGGAAGCAAGAACCTCCAAGTGGACTCAAGAACTAAAGTGGGAGAGGTCACTAGTCAGCTCCATGCTAGCCTCAAGCTGACTCATCCTTTCTCCAAAACTCCTATATATAGATCTCTCTCAGGAGGTCATGGGAGGCTGGAATATTGTGATTGCAAAGAATTGCTGTTGGATTGTGGTTAGATCATTGGGTGCTTATGCTTTGAAAGGGGCTGAAGAAGGAATTCTATTCTGCTGGGAAGGAGATGCTGGGTTGGAACCCTATGGGTTGTATCTCTCCCTGAACCTTGTTTATCAATCAATAATGCTTCTTGGTTCTTTCCTATATGCTGGTGTATTTTGTATGATTTGCATTAGTGTATTTGATTTACTTCTAATCCTGAATCATTTATGAATATGTATATTTGCCTTTGTGTTGTGTCCTTCTCTCGTTGCAAGTAGCTGTTCTCTTGTGATCTCGTAAGGAGGCGAGTAGCTGTGGACACCCAAAGAGGAGAGGATCTAGATCGAGGGACAACCGGAAGATAACGGTAAGTCTACCAATCTCCTCTCTTTCATATTTCATAAAGGAAGAAACCGAAGTAGCTGTATTCGTTTGTTGCTAAGGTACTGTCACACCTTAGGTGGATAGGATCGTCCTGCATAGGCATTTTTCCCCACAACAAATTGGCGATTCCGCTGGGGAGAAACTTTGTTTTAGTCATTTTGTTTGTGTTTGCATCATTGTTTACCTCATAGACTCAACAACAACAATCGAACTGCTTTGCAAAGTAGAATGTTGCTGCTTTGATCCTTCACTGGGTTTTTTGTCTATGATCTCAACAATGGACACACAAATGACTTGATGATCCTTTGTGATAGTCTTTAGTACCCTCTCAAAGCATCCCTCTGTTTATACCTTGCTTGTGTTTCTGATTTGGCCTGAAACAGTTGATTTTTGAGCATTTTATGACCCGGAAACCAAGAGAAACGAGAGTTTCTCTTTTCAGCGCAGACACTGTGAAGGCAGTCTGCATTTCAATGCAGGTCCCGTGAAGGCTACCTGCGCTGAATGTCAAACTGACAGTGTTACACTTGCGCTGAACCAGTGTGGCCTTGTGCAGCTGGGGTTCCTTGCTGTCTTTTGCCCTGTTTGATCTCTGTTTTTGCAGCCTTTAACCAGCATAGGTACCACCTCTGAAACCCCTTCTCTTTGCTTGAATTCCGCCTCATTTTTGTACAAAAAGACTGTAAGTGTTTTTATGTGTTTGTGGCGTCATTTATAGTTTTCCTTTGCATGAGCGAAATAGTCATCCTGTAGCCTTGATTCAAATTTGATTGATTGATTGATTGTGATCTTAGGAGAGAGTTCATTGGCTGTTTGCAATTTGATTATCATTTTCTTTTGCTTATTGGTTTGAATTTGTCACTTTTAAGTGTCGAAACAAGTATTTCTTTCGAAAAATCGCAAAGTGATTGTAATCTCTTCTACCCTTGCTGATTTTGGAAAAAGTAAACTTGTTTATTTTCAGTCATTTAAAAGCAAATTCAAAGTTGTACAAAAAGATTTCTTTGTAGGCATTTATACTAAGAAAGTGAAAACAAACACCTGCATTGTGCATTTGCATTTTGATAAGTTTGCATGTGTGATTTAGGAAGAGTGCATTAGCGTGTGCTGATTGCTCTTTGAGAAAAGATAGTCGCTCTCTTTTCCCTTAGTAGCTAGGATTTTCAAAGTTGAAAGATTATAAAGCTTGCTTATCATCTTAGACTGCATTTAGGAATTTGTACCAATACATCTCGTGGTGATCCTGAAAGACAAACTTTAAAAAGATCAACTTAAAATATATTGAATGAACCTAACAACGCTTTGCAACATAACGCACAACATAGAGGTCTAGGTAGAGACGTGTTCCGGCGTCGTTAAGCCTAGTGACTGTCGATCTCTAAGAAGGTGGGTGATTCCTCCTGAGGGACGATAGCACTAGTACGGATTGTGCTCCCACGTACCGTCATGTATATATTGGGAGACCCCTATAGTCATATATCCTTTATCCTTAGGAAGCCGTGTCGGCCGCCCTACTGATCGCAATGTAGTGAACACAGCATTCACGAAGATCGACCACCCGTACCGTAAAACGTATTCTGTGGTTTTGCGAAAGGTTTGGCACACCCTCTGCCTAGATCTCCAGAGCAGTTTCTTTTGGCCTTTTTCAGACTCTATAACAGAAAAAGTCCATCCGAGCATTTGTCACTTCGGGCTCGTTAAAACATCAAAGGAGACTAGAGTCATCTTTAGCTTTTTCTCGACTCTTTAAAAGTGAAAAAGCAAGTTGTGTCTAAAGCATCGTTAACAATTTATTTTAAACAGAACAATCACCCTTATTCCTGCGTTGATCTTTAGGTTGAAAAGATGGAGCACACCAAACAAGGAGTTCCCCTTGATGGAAATCCTAGTCCTTTCTCCTCTTGGGGAGATGATGGTGCGCCCCACATGGCCACATTGTCGCTTCCAGGACTGACAATTGGCCTACCTGTATGGCTCTTTTCAACCAATGTCGTTCAGAATACCACCATTCCTGAACAGTCGAGTCAACAGTTAGATCAGACAAGAGTTGCCCACCAGCCTTCCACTTCATCTTCCTCTCCTCCTTCCTCTTCGCTTGAGGGAACTGGTCGTTCAAAGAACCGGGTTCCTAAGGAGAAGAAGGAGAAGAAGAAGAAAGAAAAGAAGCAGAAGGAGCCTAAGGCGACTGGGGGCAAACAAACGTCATCTAACAAAAATCCACACACAGCACTCGTAAGGCCTAAATCACCATGCGTCATATGCAGGGGAGACCATTTCCATAGAGATTTTCCATGTATCCCCCAGATACTAAGAGACTGGTCCCCCCGTCTGCACAATCCGGTAGCATCGACCTCTGATAGCCATGTCGATTGTTCACCGTCAACTAGTGGGAGTGAAGCCCCAGGACAGAGCGGGAAAGCTAGATTTCCCTGCAGACTGTGTGAAGGCGACCACGCCATCCACCGTTGTCCCTTCTTAGACGAGGCGAAAAGAGTTCTGGAAGATCGCCCCATATTGCGAGCGAATCTTCCTCCTGGATATCAAAAACTCTTGCCAAGTCCCTCGCTAGTTGAGAATCCGGTTGACCCACCCAGGTGGTCAGCCGAAGCACCTGTCATTGAAGATGAACCGTCTGAATCCATACCTTACGAAAGTCTAAAGGTTGAAATGGCAGTTGACCCGGTTTTGCCTTCAGAGGCTCTATCTTCGAATGACACCATCACAGAGGAGAATAAAGACGATACCATCCAAATTCTCTTCATCAGCACTGACTATGATGATCAAGGGGGCAATGCCACCATTCCTTTATCGCAGGAAGGAAGTTCATCAGAGTGCTATCCGGCCGTTTACTCGGTCCCACCACCAAGTAACCTGGTTGTGTCCTTTGACTGGAACCAACTAGGCAGACCCCGCTTGCCAGCTAGCATACCATTCAGAATTATTGTCCAAATATACAGAATGGTAATGGCTGGTACAGTTATTGATGAAGGGGCATCTGTGAGTATCCTTTCCTCTATTGCTTGGAAAGCGCTTGGTTCACCTGCGCTTTTGCCTGAAATGAGAAATCTATCAGGCTTTGATAAGGGAACCAGTCGCCCTTTAGGGATCCTCCCCAATGTGCCAATAACATTGAAAGGGAAGACCGTTCAAATGAACGTGATGGTCGTTCAAGGACCCTTGGATTACAACCTACTCCTTGGACGAGACTATATATATTGCATGGGAGCAGTAGTCTCCTCACTCTTTAGAGTAATGTGTTTTCCGCATGGAGGAAGAATGGTCAAGCTCGTGGACCAACTTTCATTTCCCGGATCACACATCGCAAATAGTCATATACCATCCCTAAATGGTCTATTCACGCAAGAAGTGTCTCAACCCACGGTCCGTCCTCCTGATGAGCGCGAGTAATCTGAGAGGACATGACTGGAACCCAGGGGGCATGCGTCCTGGTCTGCTTCGGCAGAGAACTTTGGGTATAAGGTAGGATTTCCGCGAGAGAATATGACTAGTCCGTACCCCGTCCGTAGAGGAAAGAGGGTTGTTCTAGGATAGGATTCTTTTGTCAAAGTTATGTGGGAGGACGGGACCCGTCGCCCACCTTTGTCTATTTCGGTAGGCATTGCCGAGGAAGTGTTTTGTTTAACGAGACAATCTTTAGGTAACCTGAAAAAGGTAGGCCAAGGAAGTGTTTTGTCTAACGAGACAATCTTTGGGTAACCAGAAAGAGGTAAGCCTCCCTCAGTAACACAAATGTTTTGTCTTTGAGTAGTGTTCTTCTCTTGTCGCAAGTAGCTGCTCTCTTGTCGCAAGTAGCTGTTCTCTTGCGATCTTGCAAAAAATCTATTGAAAGTTGGACTAACGAGAAGACAGGTAGCTGCTCTCTTGTGACCTCGTATAGACCCATTGAAACTAAACTAGCAAGACGACAAGTAGCTGTGAACACCCAAAGAAAAGCAGAGGTGAGAAGGAGGAGGGGCAACCTTGAAATTGTATTTTATACCTGGGGGCATGCAAACCTTTTGGAGTGCAAGCTAAGAGCGGTTATTTATCTGCTTTTTGGGTTAGCCGTTTCCGAACTTGCATAAAGAAAGGATGAGGAGTAAAGCGCAAGAGAGATGAAGCTCCTTAAAAAATAGCAATCTCCATTGAGACACTCGTATCATATGACTGGTATATCGAGCAGTTTTACCGCGGAATTTATGCTCGTTAAAAAATAGAAAAGCGAGATCCGAGCAGTTTTAGCACATAGTTCATGCTCGTTAAAAAATAAACATAAGATTGAGCAGTGTTTTGGCGCATTCAAGCTTGTTAAAAAATGAACCCATCCCGGTAAATAACCATTGAAGTATGTAACCTGATCAACCATAAAAGCCTTGGTCGTGTTTGTGTACCGTCACCTCCACTTTTCATTTGGCCGATCGTTTACCTCCATATGATTGTTTACCCATTTTGAGGAACAGCTGCGAAGAGTGATTTCACCTAGCCGTCCTTGTGACACTGCCGTGATTGGAAAATTCCAACCTGTACCTGGAATCAGCTGCTATCCCTGTTCATCACTCGTTCCTCGAAAGACGAGTCTTCTTTAAGCTCTTTTCAACTGACTCGTAAAATATGAAAAGATTGCCGAGTTTTGGCCTTCCAGCTCGTTAAACGACCGGAAGAGCTATCCCTCCTCTAGATTTTAATCTTTTTGGACCTGAGGGATTATTGCACAAAAAGATCGAGCGCTTGTTTTGTTCGTCTCGTTAAAACTATCGAAAACTCATCCCTTCTGTATTGTTTTATACTTTTTCGGACTTAAGGGATTAGATGACGAAAAAGGAATTTTGGAGTTAACTTTATGTACCTTTTCAGACTCTCTAAAAATGAAAAGGGCCGAGTTTTCCTTGTCGTTAGACTCGTTAAAATCACTAAATAGCGACAAACTTGTCTTTAGACGAGAACGAGTTTCCCTATCGCTAGGATCGTTAAAACATAGCGATGGGCTTGCCCGAAGGGCAGGTTATAGAACAAGCATATGTTATCCTCCTCAAGCTTGACAAAAATAAAGAGGTACTGGTCAGCAATGACTGGGGAAAAATTGGGAAAAATCAAGAAGTCTTTGATGGTAGCAGGTCGCTCTTGAACATGACACTTTTCCTCCGTACCACATCGGGTTGGGTTGTTTCATTCACCGGTCACATCACCATGGTCTTTGCCACACCATCCATACTTGGGGTAATGCTACCAATCCATCGCATCAGTGTCACCATATGTTCAAGAGAAGTCGTTCAGAAAGAGTCAACCAGGTCCCATCCACTGCCATACATTATCCTTCATCCATTTCATGACCGCCACCCTGAATCATATGTCACAGATTGTTTTCACCTCCATTAAAATCATTAGCTCCATTCCATTTCACTGATGTGGGATTCATTAAGGCCCTCCTTTGACAGATCTCTTCTTGTCGACATCAGCTCATTATCCAAGAAGTTGATCTAGGAACAACCCCTTCAGTACTTTGAAGCTTGCATGCCTCAATGGCAAGTTTCTCACTTCCGGCGACAGGTATACATCAATGACCTTTGACCAGAAGATTTTGCGTGGTGTTCGACGCCAAGTCCTTTATTCACACCACGTGAATTGTACTGCAATACCTTGAGGGTCATTATCATTATCGGTGATTCCTCTCGCGCTTGTTAACGGTTTACATCATTGACCGGTAATCAAGCGATGTCTTTCCATGTTCGACTTCAGCGCAATTCTCACATGGATCGACTTGTACTTAGAGTGAAAATCGAACGAGATTGAAGACCCCGGATCTAGTTTCATCCATCTGGGCTGTGATATATATTCAGGAAATATAAAGACATTTGACATGTACATCATTGCAGCAGATGATCATCCTACTCAAAGGATGATAGTTTCGCCAGAATTATCAGTCTACCATCAGACGATAGTCTGTTCTATGTACCAAAATGTATTTATAAAGCTGAGCATGGGAATGCCCGCCTCAGCTAGATCATGAAAGCTGTATGAATCATAATGTATTGTATTGTATCTTATTATAGGTCTCCTCCCAGCAAATGGATGAACTTCGGACTCCCCTGGATAAAGCATTTCACCCGATAAATGGCCTCATACTTTAGGGGGCAACTGTTATAGACATTTTTGTGCCTTACATCACTGAGCATGAAATGTCAATAATTAAGGGATCCAAAGTCCCTAAACATGTTGTTCCTACCCCTAGAGGAACAAGGCCAGCAAACCACAACAATTCACAAAAGTTCTCCACCTGAAAACACTCAAAAACAGGCCATTTCTGGATCATGTCAACTGCTCCACTGAGCATCTGCGCTGAATGTCAACTGCTCCACTGTCTACCTGCGCTGAATTTCAACTGCAAAGAAGGCTACCTGCGCTGAGCGTAACTGGACAAGTGGCAGACTCATTTCTCAAGGTGTCAATTCCCAGGAAGCTTCCAAAATGACACTTTGATCAGGAAATTCGACTGGTGATGAGTAAGAGGTTCCAAATCTCCAAGTGGAAGCAAGAACCTCCAAGTGGACTCAAGAACTAAAGTGGGAGAGGACACTAGTTAGCTCCATGCCAGCCTCAAGCTGACTCATCCTTTCTCCAAAACTCCTATATATAGATCTCTCTCAAGAGGTCATGGGAGGCTGGAATATTGTGATTGCAAAGAATTGCTATTGGATTGTGGTTAGATCATTGGGTGCTTATGCTTTGAAAGGGGCTGAAGAAGGAATTCTATTCTGCTGGGAAGGAGATGCTGGGTTGGAACCCTATGGGTTGTATCTCTTCCTGAACCTTGTTTATCAATCAATAAAGCTTCTTGGTTCTTTCCTATATGCTGGTGTATTTTGTATGATTTGCATTAGTGTATTTGATTTACTTCTAATCCTGAATCATTTATGGATATGTATATTTGCCTTTGTGTTGTGTCCTTCTCTCATTGCAAGTAGCTGTTCTCTTGTCACAGGTAGCTGTTCTCTTGTGATCTCGTAAGGAGGCGAGTAGCCGTGGACACCCAAAGAGGAGAGGATCTAGATCGAGGGACAACCGGAAGATAACGGTAAGTCTACCAATCTCCTCTCTTTCATATTTCATAAAGGAAGAAACTGAAGTAGCTGTATTCGTTTGTTGCTAAGGTACTGTCACACCTTAGGTGGATAGGATCGTCCTGTATAGGCATTTTTCCCCACAACAGGGAGCCTCCCTACAACAAATTTTGACATTTCAGTAGCTCTTCTAAAGGATGTGATGCCTTTTCAAAGTAAAAGTTAAGTTGTAGACATCGTAATTATATTCATGCTATAACAAAAAATTAATACAAGTCAAGAAGGAGAACAATGAGAAGAAGTAAAAGTAATTCCAAATATGTAACAAAAGAGACAAAACCTACTAGAAGAGGGAAACTTTGTATTGTGAACACTTATAATTCATATTAAGAAACTATGATAATTCATGAGTAATAATAGCTAAATAAAAAGAGAGGCCCATTGAATACAAAAAAATTTCAGATGAGAGATGTAATTATCTAGAAGACATACTACACTAAATACAACTCACTATACAAAACTATTAAAATAGAATGTTGGTAAAAACATAATGATCACAATTAATCCAATGCTAACTCTAAAGTGCTTGATTCGAGGAAAAATCACTCAAATTTTGATTGAAAGAAGAAAATATTCCTTATGTAAATTGTGTGCTCACTATTTTTGGAGACAATGATGGTAAAAATTGTTCAAAACATGTAGATAATGGGTAAAGCTGCCATGATTCTATCACTACAGTCAAAATCCTCTTGTGCCAAAGATAGATCCAATCCAAAATATACTCAATAAATACCCAAGAATCCGATATGGATATGAGATTGTCTGAGGAGTATGATGCAGGTGCAAGATTCCTTAAGGAGAATATGGTAATTATGGTTTATCCTCACAAATAGTGGAAATGATTTTATTTGTGTGGTTGAAGCTCAAGTATAACATAAACTTTTGGTAGTGGAGCCCTACAAAAAGTGGGTTTTCAACATAAAAGTTGTGGATAGTTAATTCCCATGATATTCTTTTTTGAATGGGAAAAATGATCATATGGTAATAACTTTCATTACATGCATGGAAGAACATTACACTTTTTGGTCATATGACCATTGGAAGTGAAGGATGTGATGTCTTTTCAAAGTAACAGTTAAGCTGTAAACATATATTTTATTTCTATTTATAATATATATTAAATTTTAATATATTATATTAATATTTTTATTTATAATATATATTAAATTTTAATATATTATATTATTGCAACTCCCAACTTGACATTTCTTGTAAATTTGGGCAAAGCTTCTAGCTGTGTCAGATACTTGTTCCCTCGTACACTGTAACACCCTCCTCCCACATCTACCCAAGTAATCAGCCAACCAGGGTAAACATGTGATGAGAAGTTACTATGATATGATTTGACTCCCTATGTGTGAGTTAAGGAAGTGGAATCGATGAAAACACACCATACAAACCTTCCACATTAGCAACAAAACTCCCAGGAGCCATCACAACCACTTAGGTAACCAACCCTTGGGTTCCAATGATGTTTTATACCATTAAAATCCTAGACGCTCCCCTGATATAAACAATATGTGTATAGGAGGCTCCAGACACTCCCACAACATGGTTATGCTTGCGTCTAAGGACTTTTCTCCTCAGACCTGTGTTTGCAATTCCAAGAATTGTGCCATGTTTTGAAGCCCAAAACCCAGGTCACTACCCAGAATTCAATGACATGCTCATAAATGAATTTACATAACAAAATAATGATACATTTACAAAAACATTGATGAGGACTAGACTGGACCCCTACTAGCCATGATAGACATTTCGTCAAACATGTCACAAACATAAAAGCTACATGTCTTAATAACATATCTAAGTATAGGGGTCTCATACTTATCTGATATTCACTATGAGGAATTGTTTCCTTATCATATTAGTTTCATTATCATCTATTAGGCCATAGATACATTGTTCATTCAATTATAAGTAAAAACATGATGAGAGCCATATATAGAAATTGTCATAATACATGTTCATAACTAGAATGATAACAACATAAATACCCAGAAAACAACAACCATATATCCACATATAAACCAATAGAATACTCATGAATTAAAAAGGAGAGATAAACTCATATTAATGATGCAAAAACTAACCCAGTATGGGATTACCACGTTCCACCCGATTGTAGATTTGATGAGCTAAGTCTCTCTTTAGCAAATCACCCCCATGCCATATTCCAAGGATGAATGTGGGATCTCATGGAACAATCCATCGAAACTGAACCAAGGCTTCCAGAGGCCAAACCACCTCAACCCATCAAATAGTGATTCCAACTCGTGGTCGGATATCACAAACCATCATGAGATCAGTTTCTACCCAAGCTATACAAGGCTCAAAACATGTGTTCCAACTCGACGTCCAGGACTAGTAACTCATCCCACGAATGTTGCTGGGTTCTAGAGTGTTTTTCCAACCAATGCTCTAGGACTAGTAACTCAACCCATAACTTTCTTCGGGCTTCCAAAGCATTTGTCCAACCAATGATTCTAGGACTAGTAACTCAACCCACCAAGGGCTTCCATGACTAGTAACTCAACCCAAGCTATTATAGGGCTTCCAGAGAGTTTTTCCAACCAAGGCTCTAGGACTAGTAACTCAACCCAAGCCATTATAGGGCTTCCAGAGTGTTTGTCCAAGCAATGCCTCAAGAACTAATAACTCAACCCACAACTAGAGGAATATGAGAACCAACCAGAAAGCAAAAGTAAATGCACAACACCATGGTTATCCAGGAAATGGAAAGGCTAGGAAAAACCACTGTTAATCTAGGAAATCCTCCATGCTGGTGATAGATCATAACCAAGAAACCACATGCATGTGCCACGCATGAAAAAAATAGCAAGGAAATCATACATGTAACTTGGTACCTACAAGAAAAACCCACTATAGTTGTTGATCCTGATGTCCTCTTGCACTTTCCTACTTTTCCATTGCCTTCTTGTTCCAAATTCCAAGTATGCAACACTCCTCCAAGAGTGTTCCAAGAAAAATATAAGTTTCCAAGAGTACAATAGGTGAAGAATAGAAGAGAACTCCACCAAAACCTATCAATAAAAGCTTGCCAACTAATCCTCAGAAGCCTTTTTAACAATGAGGCCTCTATTTTCTTTAATTTCCATTATTTTCCTTCAATTTCCTCCTCAAATGAAACCTGTGACCTTTCACCTTCCTTTTCTCCTATTTTACATCATTTTCATAAATAAAATTCCAATAAATGCCTCATGCCTTTCCAAATCCTTTGCCATTTCCTTTGCGAATTTACTTAGCCATAATAAACTAAATGAACACCTACTAGGATGTTCTTCGCACCATTCAGTTTGGAATACATGTCCCATGACCGTGGTCTTATATTTTTATATTTACATGGATTTTTAACCAGGGATATGATAGAACCCACCCCTTGGGGGAAGACTGTCCTCGGCGTTCAATGAAACCTATAACTAGAAAGACCACTGAAAATAAAACATACTGCCCATGGAGCTTTATAACATAGCTCATTGCAGTATTTATAATTACCACCTACTAAAACATGACTAACATATCGTTTACTAGATCTTTATAACATAAATCATTACAATATTTATAATAATAACCACATATAAACACATACACATTTGCTTCACCCAACAGATAATCATACTGTCTATGGAGCTTTATAAATCTAGCTTGATACAATATTTACAATAATACACACATATACACATATGCAAATTTTATCATCCAACAAATAAAAGGATATGATGCATGCATCCACAACAGAAGAATCTAGAGGCTCACACCTCCAACCTCAAAGTAATACCAAGATTCACCTCCTTCCCAAGAAGTCTAGAATCCACTTCCAAAGTTAAAGTTGCATCTAATGTCCAACACGATAATCCTGTGTTACTTGTCCTCTTTGTGAATAGTTACCGACTCATTGTTCCAGGGCACACTCTGAATGTGAATTGATTCCATATGGTAATTCTAATGAGAAAAAGAAATATATCCCCAACCTTCCCTTATCTACTATACGGTTGTTTAAGCAATCTGGTCACCCCCTTCCATGTCGTCACACACCTTCCAATTTCCACTGGCCACCCCATCCCGGGGAGTCCACCCCTCGGCAAGGATTCATTGCATTGGAAACTCCAAAAACTAAGGCATATCCCTGCCTTAAAACAATTATACCAGTCATAACATGCTCATGGAAATCAATGGACACTATTGGGTATCAGTGTCCCACAATGGCCCTAATCCTAAAGTTCTTTATCAACATACTATTGCATGTTCCATTTCCTTTCATTGATGTTGCTAATTCTTGTAGTCAGTTTCAACCACACAACCAGGCGTTTCCATGCTTCCTATAGCAAGAACATGTGACTTCCATTAGATTTAAAATAAATTGAAATAAATTCACCTCATACCTCATTGGTAGCTCATGAATAAGGTACACTTACAATCCTGTTTACTTCCTGTCACAACAAGTCAAACTAATTATTTGATCAAATCATCATGAATAAACATATCACATCCAGTTAGCTCAAACTCAGCCATCATAAATTAAAATCATGAATCACATGAAATAATCATAAACCATAATCATAAATCACATGTAACCATCACAAGTCAGAATCATAGGTCACATGCATAATAAAACTAAAATAAAATACTGATACTTATCCTTCATTGATCCTTACTTTTGCCTTTTTTCTTTCTTTACACACACTGGATCAGTTGTCACACCCAGCAAACACCCAATGCCTTTTTCTTTTCTTCAATCACATACACATACACAATGTACATCACAATACATACATCCATACACAATGTAGAACACCAAACAATGCATACACCTACACCTGATATACAACACAACACATACATCTATACCTGATGTATAATGCCACACAATACATGTACCTACACAAGGCGTACAACAACACACAATGCATATATACCTGATGTACAACACCAAACAATACATGTACCTACACCTTACATACCACACATACACCTACACCCAGTGTACAACACAAGACAAATACGTACATAGAGTACAACACAATGAATGTATATGTCATGATAGCATGACTACACAATGTACATACATAGTACCACATGTCTGCAACACAACATGTACAACATGCTCACAATACCACATGTACACTAGTACCATATGTACAACATGTACACAGTATCACTTATAAAAAGCACCACCTACACAACATGTGCACAACATCACATGTACATGACACCACCTACATAATGTGTACACAATGCCACATGTACATCGTACCACCTTACAATGTGTACACAACACCAGACATACACAACACCACATACACATGTACATGACGCCACATGTACACAACACCATATGCATGACATGTACACAAAAACATATATACATAACACTGCATATATAACATCTACATAGCACCTTATGTACACAACTTTGCATATCCAACATGTGCACAATATTATATGCACACAACACCGCAAGTCCATCATGCACATGGTACAAATGTACACAACACCGCATATCTGACATGTACATAGGAGAATCTATATCTAGCACTGCATATGCAATGTACACACAACACCATACATACAAGAGGCACACAACATCATATGTACACAATACTACATATATTACATGTACACATCACCATAGGTACAATCACTGAATATACAACATGCACAACATATACACAATGATAGTACTGCACATACAAAACCACACTGTCTTTATCAAGGAGCCTTGCTTCTAGTGTCTCTCTGCCATCCATGCTTATCCTAGCATGCTTCGGATGTCACTTCTTTCATTTAGTTGATGTATCCCTCAGAGTTACCTGTCATAACATAAAAATAGGTGTAATACAAGCATACAATATCAATGCATATCCACAGAGTACTGACCTCATATATTTGTGATGACTACTCTCCCCACTTGATTTCCATAAGACTAGGAACCTTGTCATGTGATTCACATGCATAAGCAATCATTCCTCCACAAGAATGATCCTTGAAAACCTTGTCAGACAGTGACATAGATACATGGACACATACATACATATACATAAACATTAGCATAAAACAATCATGATCCTCTCAGACAATGACATACATACACACATATATACATATAAGCATTAGCATTAAATAACCATGATCCATGATGACCCTATCAGGAATGACATGCATACATACATACATGTATAAATATATAAACATCAACATAATCATGACCATTACATAATTACCAGATAACATAAGGTCAAGGTTAAGAGAAATCCCTTTATCTGTGCACACCATGCACAACATTGAGAACAATAATTCCCAACATATCCAACGCATATGACGCCTCATATCCATTTACTTCACTTTTCATGTTACCATTTGTATGATTGTACTGCCATTGTCAATTTACACAAATGGACAAAACCAATCCAACTGATTGTCATATCTTACCTTCAACTTCCCTTATACATGCACCGGCTTCATTTGAGTCTTGCATTGCCTGCTGGATTTCATTCATCTGTCCTTGAGATCCATTAAATTTCCTATTTCCCAACCACTTCCCAATACCCTTAAGACATAAAAGGAAAGGAAAAACACAAACAAGAAGAAACCCATGAAAACCAACAATAATACGACACCATGAACAAAGGTGTATGGCCATACACTAGACATAAACAAAGCTACAAATCAAGCACAAACAATTGAAATCACCAAATTCTCAACAGACACCATGACTCAATCCCCATGGTTCTCAGTGCTTGCAAAGGAATTCTCAACTTGTGCCTACTTTAGAATTTCATGGTAGTCTCTTTTCCATGCAATCCCCTGCATCATATTGCCATAAACACATTATTATCAGTGTATAAATAAACATAACAATATACCAGTTACCTTGCCTTGTTGTGCTAAGCATGTTGCTTGCAACTAAACACATCCACACCATGTTTCAAGGAACTCCAATCCTTTGATGAATCTAGCCATAACTAGAAACAGTTGTTATACCCATCAAATACATATTTATGAATATAACACATAAGCTCATAATGTTAGACAAATTCAAGGTTAATAAGAATTCTTGTATGCAAAGCACTCATGCATTTGGAATTGTAGTTTCCAAACATCGCCAAAGGAATTTTCACCCAATTCCTTTCTTTTACCTTTTCCTTGCTGCAACTAAGTCTTACTATGCACTGTCATATCACCCAACTATTAGCTATGTAGAGACATCAACTATTACCTTGTCAAGCTAATACTAAGCATGTTTCCCTGCAACTTCTCACACATGTCAATCTCACATTCCAAGATCAAGACATCATGTATATTAATTTGAAATCAACTTTTACCAAGTCTAACAACTGTGTCATACTCAACAATCAACTCACATTGATTAGTGATAATACAATATGCTACAACTATCACCTACTTACACTCAAGTACATATAAGTTGTCTCAACACAAATGTATTAGTACAACCATCTTAAAACAAGATAATTCTTCATACAATCTTATAGACACATACTCTTATTGTGCAATTATTCAAACATTCAAAAAATAGTTAGATGACATAATAGAAACCAAACACTCAAACACCAAATAGATGGCATAATCAAACATTCAAGCACCAAGTAGATGACATAAGAAAACTCATACCTTAATATATCTCAAGGAAAGATATCTTGTTTGCACATTCAAGCTAGATTAGCACGATATAACTTCACAACATATCAACTGAAACATAAATAAGGTCATGATATCCATAATAGTCACTAGCTAACATGTTCACATCTTAAAATAATAAACAATTATCATTCATACATACATAATCACATTTTCATAGTGAGTCTATATTAGTATGACATAATATCACAACGTATTAACTCATAACTGAATGTCATAACCCTAACCATTTGCATAGAACAATACAACTTAGTATGATACATATAACATCATTATCTTAATTTGATAACCCTAATAATCAAGTTACTAGCATATAACAACAACACGTTGCATATCATGCTCATCAATGACATATAAACTAATCATCAAGCTACTATAATAAAAAAAATAGCAATGCATACAAACACATGTTACTATCATTCATGACTATCCAACACATGTGCATATGACTACACTAATTAACTATAATTTATCATACATATAACCATAATAATAATAGAATGACAAGCATATCAGTAACCCTAATGCTTATAACAAACATTAACCAACATACCTACATGCCCACCATACAAACATGTATGATGATTTGCTCTTACCCCGAAGTCAATTATTACAACTTCACTTTAATGATCTTCATCTCCTACTCTATCTCAGCCAGCACATTAACATCATAACATACCAATATCATCATGATGACATAACTCCATCCAATGATCTCACAATGCATATCTAACGTATTAGGCATGCATAACTATAACCATGAAAATGCATGCATAATAACATATGGACACTAACATGCATAACAAATGCATATACAACCATACACTCATGATGACACATCCCACAACAACACCATCAACCTTCACCTGGCAACATCGCTACGACTATTATCAACACCATGTAAATGTAACAAGAACATGGACTACAAGCATAAGGAACACATATGAAACTGACATGAATGCATGACCAACACACTGCCCATCTAGTCTGATGGGTGAACCATGCTCTGATACCACTTTGTCACACCCTCCTCTGACATGTACCCAAGTAACTGACCAATCAGGGTAAACATGTGATGAGAAGTTGCTATGATATGATTCGACTCCCTATGTGTTAGTTAAGTAAGTGGAACTGACATAAACAAACAATACAAACCTTCCACATCAGCAATAGAACTTCTAGGAGCCATCCCAACCACTCAAGTAACTAGCCGCTAGGTCCCACTTAGTTTTTAGACCATTGAACCCCGTGACACTCCCTTGATATGGAAAAGAATGTTTCTATGAGGCACCAAATGCTTCCACAACATGGGTATGCATGCATCTGGGGACTTTTCTCCTAAGACCTATGCCTGTGACTCTGAGATTTGTGCCAATTTTTTAGGCCCATAGACCATATCACTTCCTAGAACTCAATGATAGGCTCAAAAGGAATTTACACAACAAAACAATAACACATTTTGCAAAAAAATTGATGAGGACTAGACTGAACCCCTACTAGCCATGATAGGCATTTCGTCAAACATGTCACAAACATAAAAGCTACAGGTCTTAACAGTAGAGCTGAGCACAAGAGTCTCATATGTATCTGATATTCACTATTAGGCATTGTTTCCTTATCACATTAGCTTCATTATCATCTATTAGGCCATAGATACATTGTTCATTCAATTACAAGTAAAAATATGGTGAGAGCCACACATAGCCACTATCATAATATGTGTTCATAACCAACATCATAACAACAGAAATACCGAGGAAACAACAACCATATATCCACATATAAACCAACATAATACTCACGAATTAACAAGGAGAGATAACCTCATATTAATGATGCAAAATCCAGCCCAATATGGGACTACCACGTTCCACCTGGCCGTAGATTGGCTGATCCAAGCCTCTCTTTAATTAATCACCCTCGTGTCATATTCTAAGCATGAATGTGAGATCTCATGGAACAATCCATCAAAACCGAACCAGGGCTTCGAGAGGCCAAACCACCTCAACCCATCAAATAGTGATTCCACCTCATGGGGACATCACAAACCATCACCAAATCAGTCTCTACCGAAGTTGTCCAACGCTTTAGAGTGTTTGTTCCCACCTGATGTCCAGGACTAGTAACTCAACCCATAGTTGTTGTCAGGCCCCAGATCGTTTGTCCAACAAAGGCTCCAACTCTAGTAACTCAACCTACACCTTTCTTCGGGCTTCCAAAGTGTTTTTCTAGATAGGGCTTCTAGGGCTAGTAAGTCAACCCACTAAGGACTTCCAGAGAATTTTTCCAACCAAGGATTCCAGGACTAGTAACTCAACCCAATTTATTACAGGGCTTCCATAATGTTTATCTAAACCAAGGCTCCAAGAATAGTAAATCAACCCAATCCGTTACAAGGCTTCCAAAGCGTTTATGCAACCAAGGCTCCAGGAACTAATAACTCAACCCACAACTAGAGGAATATGAGAACAAACCAGAAAATAAAAGTAAGCCCACAAAATAATGGTTATCCAGGAAATGGCAAGGCTATGCAAAACCATTATCAATCCTGGGAATCCTCCATGCTAATGACAGATCATAACCAATAAAGCACATGCATGTGCCATGCATGACAAAACTAGCAAAGAAATCATACATGCAAATCGGTACCTGCAAGCAAAACTCATTGTAGTTGTTGATCCCAATGTCCTCTTGTGCTTTCCTTCTTTCCTGCTTTTCCTTTGCCTTCTTCCTCCAAATTCCAAGTATGCCACACCCTCCAAGAGTATAAGAGAGAGAGAATAGAAGATATATCCAACAAAACCTGTCACAAAAAGCTTGTCAACTGATCCTCCGAAGCCTTTTTATCAACGAGTCCTCTATTTTCTTCAATTTCCATTATTTTCCTTCAATTTCCTCCTCGCATGCAACCTGTGACCTTTCATCTTCCTTTTCTCCTAATTTCCATTATTTTCATAAATAAAATGCCAATAAATGTCTCATGCCTTTCCAAAGCCTTTGCCATTGTCTTTTCCAATTTCCTTAGCTATAATAAACCAAATGGACACCCACTAGGATGTTTTTCCCACCATTCAATATGGAATATGTATCTCATGACCATGGTCTTATATTTTTATATTTACATGAATTTTTAACCAAAACTATTATATACCCAAAAAGTACTCATGTACTGAAAACTCATGCAACATAGCTAAATCCACTTAACATACTAGAAACTTATATAAATCCACTTAACATATTACAAAATATATATATTCCAAAATATTATTTATTAACCCTTATTTTCAATATTTAAATATCATAATTATATCATAATCCTTTAATTAAAATTTATAACAAATTATAATCATCATTACCAATACTTTTGAAAATATAATCCAATGAAATTATTTCCGTAAAATAATATCCTACAATGTCAATAGGACGCTTCTAGTCAAACAAATACACAATATATGACATCTCAAATCACAAGTATTCAAGAAACAATCATATGCGCGTAAATCAAAACAGTCTTATTAACCATACAAAAGGGCAGATTCAGATTTAACACCAAATTCAGAAGAAACTTATCTTTATTTCCACTTTATCACCACTACATCTAGATTCACCCTGTACACTCAGCTGCAGGGGTCCGTACACATAGCTGTGGACTCTTCCAGGCCTCTGTGCGCACAGCTGCAGAGCCTCTATCCACTACCCAAACCCTCGACTTGGACTTACAGACACTTCAGACTGCTTTCCTCAAAAACCCCTTACAATTTAGATCCAAGATCATACCCAAAAGGAACTGCCTTTCCCTTATAGAGCCGCACTCTATTTATACCTTCCTATGGTCCACGGACTGACTTACTTCCTATTATTTTATATTATTTCTTGGGAAAATAACCCTTTTACTCGACCTTTTACATTTCGCGCTCCGCATATTTTGGAGGTTTACAATATTTTTATCCTACTTTCTAGGCTACCAAACCCAAAACTGTTACGCGGGACCTCCACTACCCAACAATAATATACGACCCTAAGAGTGCATTTTGAATTTCCCTAGGAATTTATCAAACTTACTATCATACAACTAAACCGAATCGTTTACCTTGAATGTGTGTAGCTTGATGTGTCAGTCGTGCCATGCCTTTTCGTGCTGCTTTTGGACCTATTGGTGGAATCCAGCCAAAAATTGTTCTTCTTCAAGCTCTTCCAGCTATGTGAGCATCTCCTCCAGGGCTCTGCAATCCATCATACCTGTGAGCACTGTTATGCGTAAACTAGGTATTTCCATAGGCATTACGGCTTCCACTCCATAGACAAGCCTAAAAGGGGTCTATCTCGTTAGTTTCTTACATGTCATTCGATAAGCCCATAACACTGTAGGTATGCGTAGGTCCCAATCACTTCACTGCACATTGCATACCTTGGTCAGCACGGTTTCCACTACTTTGTTGAACGCTTCTATGTGTAGAATCTTCTGCGTGGTTTCTCTTCCTACATAATGTCTTCCCAACATTAAGAGCCATCTGCAAGTTCACCCCACCAACACATGCTTATTGACCAGGTATTTTAGCATGGAGTACATGTGCATCCACACAAGTTGGGTTCTTCACCATAGGCCTATGTCCACTTGGCCAGATTCACGAACGGGTCATCCTATCC
Organism: Pinus tabuliformis; assembly: GCA_031772625.1. Classification (NCBI taxonomy): domain Eukaryota; kingdom Viridiplantae; phylum Streptophyta; class Pinopsida; order Pinales; family Pinaceae; genus Pinus; species Pinus tabuliformis. The sequence continues at coordinate 1,158,956,237 of CM062811.1, forward strand.
ATCATAATTGTATGTCAGTCACACCTTAGGCTTCCCAAATCGTACTCACATCATTCTCCTACATTCACGCCAATCATCAAAGCTTCCTTTGTGCGTACCCCGCCATCTCGCGAGCGTAGCACGTAGTACCTAGTCCAAGGCTTGGAAGCGCTACTTTTCTGACACCTCCCTTTCAAATGCATCCAGGAAGGTATCTACCTCATTTAGACCATCATAAGTAGGCAGATCTCTTACTTTTTTTGACACATAGCACAACGACTTGGTCATCATATTGCAATTTAGCATCATTACCTCATGTAACTGATTTTTCCAGCGTTCTATTTCCTCATCAGAATCCAAAGTGCAGGAAATTTCGTGCTCCCAAGAAATCTATCCATCTGTAGTGGGATTCACCTAATCTTGGTCTCGCGCTATTATGTTGTAGATAAAATCCAGATCATCATCACTTTCATAGTTGCGGACCAGCTCCATATAGCGCGATCCTTTGGCAAGGTCCAGGGGTATTATTACGCACAACAATTTCTTCTCAAAGATCATCTTGCACTTTTTTAGCTTGATTACCCCATTCATATCAGTGGCCCAGTAAATTTGTAGGAGCGCGAGGTAGGGATTGTTGTCATCAACAATCTTTATTACCTCAAAATCCGCTAGCGCGCTCGCTCCCTCAATATCCACAGTTATTCCCTGCAATCACCCCATGGGTATTATTTTTTGCTGATTCGCCATCCTTAGCTAAATTGGAGAACATTGCAACATGGGTCTCCCCATTTGTTTCCATTTCTGCTTCGGTAGAACATTCGCATCTAATCCCAAGTCCAGAATGACTTGATCCATCTCATGTTCTCCGATCTGCACGGTGAGTCTTATTTCATAGCCTGTCCTTGTCTTATGCTTTCTGATCTTCTGGACTACGCGTGGTTCTCCCGGCATGGTCCCAACACATCTGTGGATGAGCTCTTGTAACCCTTTTATAGCCTTACTTTCACGCAGTAACTTCATACATGTTTCAAGGAAAGTTGTTAGCATGGATGGGTCCATTTTTGGCTCCGATTTATCTCTGCTTCCTGAAGTGGAGGCATCAGTGAAGCTCTTCTTAGCTTCCATGAAAGTTTCCTAAGTGCACTCCAAATCAAACTCAACTTCTTTTGCTGGGGCTTTGTGAACCCGCGTACTATCTTTCAGTTGTTTTCCTTTGTCATCTCCCATCGCAATTCCACTTCGGAGCACAATGTTTACATTCAGATCTTCCTCGAGTGGCTCAGACCTCATCATCTGCAAGTTCTGAGTTGGGGGAGGTGGTAGTGCTCCTTTGTCATGTATCCTAGCTATCAACGTAGGACAATCTTCTATCTCATGATCAAACAATGCGAAATACTTGCACGACGGGCACATTGGACTTGTGCAATCGCAGGCATAGTGTCTTGGCCCTCCGTAATTGTAGCAAATCAACTGTCTGTGACCTCTACCAGGTCCTCCTCCACCTCGGCCTTGTCAACGCCCCTAAAATCCTGTTCGTGCCATTCCTGCATTCTGGTCAAGGGGCTGTGTTTTGGCATGAACTATGTAGGTGGGAGTTCTATCCATCATCAACTCATAGCTTCTGCAAGTATGCTCGTCATGTCCCACCAACCTACAAAATTTGCAGAACAACTGTTGCGAATTTTGCGTATACTTCTGTAACGGGTGACAATTGTCTGTGGCATGCTTTCCGGCTATTTAACAGATCACGCACCACAAAGCAAGTGCCGCGCTAGGTCCTGCTTGAGCTTCTGGCCTTAAAGGCATCGATCCTCCTCCTAGGAGGTAATTTGTAAAAACTGGGTAGTGGTCTTTGTCATGACCCCGACCCTTGCATTTCACACACCATACTTCTTCATGTACTTCTGGTTGAACCGTCCTGTCCTGTTTTAGACTCTACATCTCAAGGCATAGATACTTTAGCTACGCATGGATCTACTGAACTCCAAGGTTAGGATCCTACATCAGGGTCTCATGTAACCTCATAGCAATCTCTAAGGCCTTTGCCTGAGTTGTTATCTTCTACTGTGATAGCCCACTCCTTAAATGTGGTAGTAGTGAAGCTACAAACCACTCGTGACGTTGTCCATCTGTTAGATTCATATTGGCTTCGCGAATCGTACACTCCAGCCTCTGATATAGTTCCCAAGTAGTCTCACTTGGTAGCATCATGATCTCTTTAAATCCCACAATCGACGAAACTTTAGATTTAGGCCTACTAAATTCTCTATTTAGCACAGTTTGGATATCCGTGACTCTCGCATTCTGGTTATCGTTGTAATAATTAATATACCAGGTCAGCACGCGATCCTGCAGGGTGCTAACCAGTGTCGCTTTCTTTATATGGTCATCTGTAACACCTTGCACTTCCCATAAGGCTCTTACAACGAACCAGAATTGGTCTAGATCCTCATTTCCCAAATCTTTGAACACAGGAAAGTTCATTGTGTTTTCCATACTGAATCACAGTGGTGGTGGAGTTGGTACGAGTGAAGATGGAGGTGATGGTGGTGAAGCTAGTGGTGGTGGTATTCACGGAATTCTTTGTCTTATTAGCTGAATAACACTTCATGGAGAGACCTTCACAAGCTCTTCCTCGTCCCCTCATGGAGGTGAAATCAAGGGGCTATTTTCTCTACCCTTATTTCCTTTGTTCCTATAAAAATTTCCACGTCGTGTAGCCCTGAACATGAAGGTAATTACATAGCCCGCTTTTCACACAACAACATTTTAATCCAAGTATTCAAAGACTTTACGTGCTTACCTCGTGGTCCTTTGAGAAAGCATCGCTCCACCTCACTATAGCTAACTGAGGTGTCAACCGTGAACTCAGTAATGAATCCTCCTATAATATAATTGAGCCAATGATCAACGACGTGCACGATCTTATCCTCCAATTCTTCCAACCTTTGCACTAGCTCTGGGGTCCACGCAATAGGACCATCAAGTTTCCTCCTTCCTTATCTATCTGCTAGCTTTGTGATCCACTTATATAGCTCAGTAGGGAAGGATGCGAAAAATATTTCGTTGATCTCCGTATACAGATAATTGTCTAGCCACTCTTCTTTTGACAGTCGTGGGTTTCTGTTCTCCTGCGTCGCAAACTGATGAATTCTTTTGTCCAACCAGCCTTTGATTTCTTTCTTAGTTGGATTCCAATGGTACGACATCACACATCTCTTATGCAGATTCTGGTCCCAACAACGGAAACATTTATTGGCTTATGAGGGCTTGACCTAGGTTAATAGTTATTTAGTCAAATAAATCCCTACACTACTGGCCCTTTCGGCATCAGCTCACGGAGCACGGACTGAAGTCTCACCCTAAGTAGTATGGGGGGATGCTAGAACCATGTTTTTGCACCCTTAAGATGGATGTGATGTCGGTTCATTCCAACTATACCTTCCTTCACGCAGGTTGCGGCACGCCCTATTCCACCCTTCAGTACCCTCGCAAAGTGTTATAGTTAGTCTTTGCGCAGCCCTAACCAGAGGCTGAGGTCCTTTGCACTGCTATGGCAAGGAATTGTGTTATTTCCAAAACTGGACTAAGTATCCTACTTATCTTATTAACAGATCTTGATTATCTTCACGTAACAGATATTCTAACTTGCGTTCACTTAGCCAATAAAGTTATACACATCCGCGCATCATATAAGCATTAAAAGTGAAATTTATACCCAATATAAGAGATGCATAAAACAAGAAATACAGATGCAGAATTGATAGAAACTTCTCTTTATTAATACTTCCAACTAATTACAGACTTGACTCGCCCTGCACACTCACCTGCAAGGGTCCACGCACTCATCTTCGGACTACTAGGCCTCTGCGTCCTCAGCTTCAGAGCCTCTTCCTACTTTACGACCCAAAACTAGACTTTACACTTCAGATCGATCTCGCATCCATCATCATTCCTTAGACATTCTGTGATTAGCTGCCTTAACTACTTAGAGCTTCGCTCTATTTATACAATCCCATGGTCTGCATACCATGGGTAGATCTTCTACAACCAACATTACATTATCAAAATTAAGGGCGAACAACCCTATGACTCTTTAACATACTACACACTCCGCGCCCACAAAATATGGAGTCTTTACATTGGAACTACAAAATTGACCAAAATTTTGGCTCTAAGCCCCAAAATTGCCCTTGGGGGATCCCGCACCCAATGGGACGAGAGGGTTCTTTTGTCATCTTCTTTTGCAAATGGCTCACCATATATTCACTAATGTTGATCGGTGCATCAACACTGAGTTTTAGTGGTTGTTTCTCTTCATGCTCAATGCATTGATCCACTTTGACATCAATACAGTCAACAATTCCCTTGGTATTTATATTATGGCATCTATATCTTTTGTTGTTGTGTAAATATCTTGGAAAAATTCCTTCATCTACTCTTGCATCGAACTTTCCAAGTTTCTCATCATTTCTCTTGATGTAGCATCTACTACCAAAAAATCTGAAGTGCTTAACTATTGTAGGTCAACCATTCCATAGTTCATAAGGACATTTGTCATTACTTGGTCTAAAATGAGCTTTGTTGAGGATGACCATTGTTGAGTGAATAGCGTTTTCCCAAAACCTCTGCTAGACATTCCTTTTGTTCATCATGGCTTTGGATAATTTTTGCACCCATCTATTTTCTCTTTCTTCTATACCATTTTGTTGGGGAGGCTCTGTTATTGTAAACTTCCTTTTGATGCCATTCTTCAAATTCATCAAAAAATTTTGAAGTCAACTCACCTGCATTTTCGCACCTTATGCTTTTGATTTTGTAGTCATTTTCATTCTCAACGATGGCTTTTAACTCTTTAAACTTATAAAAATATTCAGATTTCTCTTTGAGGAAGGAAACCCACATCATCCTACTGAAATCATCAATTATTAGCATAAAATGTAATTTACCTATGGGTGACTGCAATAGAGGTGGTCCACACATATCAATGTGTACCAATTGCAAAGGCGTTGTTGATGAGTTCTCTTTTTCCTTGAATGGAATTCGAACTTGCTTTCCCAATCGATAGGATTTTCAAATAGTATTCTCTAGTTTTGAAAACCTAGGAAAATCCTTGAATTTTTTTTTCTTGCTAATATTTACTATCTAATCAAAGTTCAAATGTCCAATTATTTTATGCCATAAACAACTCTCATCAATATTTGACAAGCAACACCTCTCTGTCTTCTCTTTGAGCACATAGATATTATTATATGTTATAATAACTTCAAAAACTATCTCATCTATGCATGTAGAATTTATTTGATAGTTTTTGGATTTAAAGAGCACATCATAGCCTTGATCACACGTTTGAGATACACTAAGCAGATTATGCTTCAGCCCATCAACATATAAAACATTTTTGGCTTTCCCTTTGCCATTCAATAGACTAATCAATCCTTTTGCAATTGATTTTCCTGGAGAATTGTTGCCAAAATTCACATTACCTTTGTAAACTAGTTTCCAAGTCAAAAACTTGCTTATGTATCATAACATGTACATATAACAACCACTATCCACATACTAATGGATCCCTACATTCTATGCATACAAAGAAACATCATGTTTCCTGGATTTCTCCTTTTCTTTCTAGACCTTGGGTTTTTGCTCAATTTTCTCAATTTTCTCAATTTCTTGCTCTATATTCTTCTTATTTAGCCTACAATTGACTTTTATGTGCCTAAATTTTTATATTTAAAACATTACACTAGATAATTCAAATGATCAAAATAATTATTATACCCTTTTTCTCTGCTAAAATATTCTTTTAGATTTGAGTTGCCTATATAAAATATTGACTCTGAAATTTGCTACTTTGTGACTATAATTCATGCATGTGAATCATTACCCTGCGAAAATATCATTTTACCTGGAAGGTTGGCTTCTATGCTGGGCCGAATTCTGGGAAGTTCAATTTTCTTAGACAACATTAGGATTTTGTTGTTGCTGCTTTAATGGATCTGATTTTTAGTTTGCATGTCTCCCTTTTGCTACTGCACAATCCCTTTATTCTCTCTTGGGACGATGGTGATTTTTTTCTTTACCTTAAACTTTGTTGTTGCATTGGAATCTGCTTCACAACCAAGACCACTACAATATGAGGAGGCTCGATGTTCTTCCAATATTTCATTCAAATCTTCAACCCCTTTACTAAATTTCTGATTGAAACTCATTTGTTGTTTGGTATTCTCCATCTCCTTTTTCAGCAACTTGATTTCTCCTTCTAACCTCTCACATGCATAAGCCTTTTCATTCAACTTTTGTTTCATGGATTCTTGAATCCTCTTGACTTCTTCTATTTATAAAAGAAATGAATCAATAGCTTCAATTGTTTCTTTTATCAAAGACTCCTTTTGGGTTTTATTTTTCATCCTCAACCTCTCTATTTCCTCAAGTTCACTTACCAGTTCACCTTCAAGATCTACTTCTCCCTCTTCATCATCAGAATTAATAGCCTCAACTTGCATATTTTCTATGGCCAGGAGCATAAATTCCTTAGGGATCTCATCACTTATGTCATCGTCTAAGGATTGGCTAGGTTCACTTTCCAAGGAGCTCTCTTCTTGAACATAGAAACCCCTATTCTTAGCCTTGTTTCTATCCTTTTGAAATTTCTTAAATATTTCTTTTTAGGACAAGCATAATAACCAACTTTTCCATAATTAAAACACTTAAAGGGTATCTTTCCTTTATACTTTCATGAAACTCACATGAGCTTCCTGACAAAGTTGGGTTCTTCTTCATCTGATTCACAACATGAGTCATCATGCTCATCCTTGAACTTCTTCTTTGATTTAAAGGTTGATTCTCTGGCTTCAGAGTTGCCTTTAGACATCTGCATCTCATAGGCAGTGAATATACCAAGTAATTGATCTAAAGTGAGAGAGTTCATATTTGTCATTTCTTCAATGGCTAAAACATTGGGATTAAACCTCTTCGGAAGAGATCTTAACACTTTTTGAACAACCTCAACTTCCTCTAGATTCTCATCAAGCCCTATTATGGTGTTTACACCTTCATCAACTCTTCAAAAATAATTTGAAATATCTTCATTATCATGCATACTTAAAGAATCAAATTTCACCCTATAACCTTGAATTTTAGTTTTCATTTCCTTGTTGTCTCCTTCATAGCAACTCTTCATCTTGTCCCAAATATCTTTGGCAAATCTGCAGTCCATTACTCTGACAACCTTTGATTCAGGTAGGCCAGCAAGTTGGGAATTCATTTCTTTAGCATTTCATGTAAACTCATTTTTTTATCTTTTGTAATCACTGTTGGAGGCTTTTGATATGCTTCTTCCGCAATTTCCCACACATAATCTCCAAGTGATTGAATGTAGGTATTCATCTTCACTTTCCAAAACACATAGTTTGTTCCAATCAACATAGGTGCTTTGTTGGTAAATCTTCCTTCTTAGTTTTCCGTATTCCTTGATATTTCTTCCATCTATTAAACTAATCTTAAATAACTTTTCTCTGATACCAATTGTTGGAAACCATGACAATAGTGAGAGGGGGGCTGAATCAGTATTGTAGTAATTTTTACCACTTTAAAATTTTATTTCATTGTGTGTAAGAAAAATAGGAAAACATAGAGTTCTTTCAACTATTATTTAAATAATAATTACAAGTAATAATTTCAGCAATATTTGTAGAAAACACAAAGAACAAATAAATTCTTCAAAACTGCTCTTCAATTCATTCTCAAGGCAATCTACAACATGCTTTTACAATTCTCTGGCTACAACTAGTAGGAAGATACAACTCCCTGATTTATTAGCTACCACTGAATGGAAATACAACCCCAAATGTTTACCAGCACCCACTAAAAGAAACACCAACCCATGATTTTTGAAGCTATAACTTGCTTGACACTCACTAGCGCATTTTTCATCCATTTTCATATTAGAAACAATGACTACCAATTCATCCTTCAAAATTAAACAATTTCTTCAATCGCCAACACCTTAATAAATCTTTGATCACTTAGAACCACTAGTAGCAATCCAACTTGATGACACCATAACTCATATCACTTCTCTATAAAAGTTTCACTCTCCTGCTTATTCAAGTAGGCTTATATATAAATAAATAGCTTGATACTTTAGGCTTCTTTTATGTTCTTGTACTGTTGCATGCGTTATTATTTTTCCTTTGTGTTGTTTATTTCAGTCCTAAGACTATGTTCACCATGTTCTCTGACCTTGATCATCCTTTTCTACCAATTAAATAAATTTATTTCACTAATTTTAGCTAATCTGGCCTTTTATGGGTTTTAGTAGATGTTTTTATATTTTTATCTACAGTTAACTTTGGCTTTTACTACTAACTCCACTATGAAATTGATAATTTCACCAAATTTCTGCTTAATCCCGTTTTTCTCAGCCCTTTACCTATGTTTCTGCCATGGTACCAAGCCTCTATGACCGTTGGCAAGGCCTTTAGGCATTAAGCCGATTTTTACCTATCGAGGGCCAAATTTCTTTATTTTAAGCTTCCACACTCTTAGTCTAAATCTATGTGAAAAGAACAAGGGTTAGGCACTAAGCCTGTAGCCCTTACTATCCTAGATCATTTATTTTAACTGTGCAAAAAGGCTTCTACTAGGTGATCTCCTCTCGACCACGTTGTCATGTGGGGTCGTCTACCTGCTCTAAGATTGCTTACCACTATCCTTCATGTATTGATGCCTCTTCTCTTGTTGCATTCACCTTGCACCCTTTTATAACCCGCAGGGGTCATCCTTATGAGATGACATGTCCTATGGGGTCCTCCCATCCTCAATATGATTGGTTGTTTCTTTGTGTTGTTGATCCAATGTGTTAATGGTGACATGTTTCTCCCAGGTTTCCCAAAAAACATCGTTTACGGCCTCAAAACGGCTCTAAAAGTTCAGGACCCAAAAAACTGTTAAAAATGGTAAATTGTGCTAGAATTAAGGTAACTGAAAAGCTGAAAGAAACAATGGTGGGGGTCCAAGTGGAATTGGTAGGTGTCCACCAATATCCACCTGGATCATGGGCAGCTGAATGATTCATTCCGTATTGACTCCAAAAATATCATATTTTTTAAGGAATGGCGTGCACCTATCGCTGAGGGTTTGTTCCATTTTTTGTAGTGTTTTTGCATCAGGTTTGGAGCGTTATGGATGTGCTAAATATGGAGGTCATTCGTCATTCAATTCCTTTTTCCTGTTAAGTTTTTCATTGTGGCCAAGACATGAGCATCTATGTATGAATTAGGTATTCTACGATAGGTTTAGGGAGTGATACAGTGAATAAATTTGGTACCTTGTTGTTGTAATCTTGCAATCGTGTATCGACACGTCCCTCTAGGATGGATCTATGGTTTTACGATGTATATTTCTAGAATAATTTGAATAAAGAAAGAGCTAATGTCAGTTTCATTTATTTCTAGTTCTTGTCATTATTTGTAATGTTTCCCTCGCGCATTTGCTTTCAAATTTTTTGTAAAGGGAAATGAGTTGGTTGGCTAGGGCCTAGCTAATCCAGCTCATTCTCCCTATCTTTCGTGGTGTGCTTAGATCTAGTTATGCTGGTGTGAACAAAGTGATTTTTATATGCCTGATCTTGCAGGTTTGGTGAAACCCTTGTGAATGTATTTCTCTTATGCGTGACATCAGATCTGAGGAGTCTTCACGTGTGTTGAGTGGATTTCTATTTTGAGTTTCAGTATTTTATCTCTTCCTAAACCATCACATTATTTCCTTTCTTTTCTAAGAATGCTTCATAAGTTATTTCTGAAACATTAGACAAAGTTGTGAGTATAATGATTTATGTTTAATGTATTTCCTTATAGCATAGTTTTCCCTGATATGAATACAAGTTTTGGCTAAGTGATGATATCTCTGTGCATAAGTTTAGACTATAATGATTTCCTTACATGAATGAAATTTGTATGAATTTACAGGGTAAGTTGCTTAGATAGAACACCAAAGGAAACCTCTCACAAATAGATCATAGATCAATACACCAGTATTCTTGACGTGGTTAAAACCGTCAAAGACGGAAACGGTCCATGGCTTGAGCCAACGTGGCCACTTCAGGCAATTTATTAATAAAAGAATGAAACTTTACATAATCTTCTCTCATGAACAGTTACCCTACAAATGACCCTCCATGCTCTTTAAATAGAGATCATGGACCAATCGGGTGTTAAGCCACGGATCAAGTGTCGGTAGTACCGAGGAGAGAATGAACCGTCAGATCACATTATGTCTAGAACATATTACGACCATTGGATTATAAGTTACAAATCTACATAGTAAAGAAACACACTTTACCTAATGTTTTAGGGAAAACTAGTGTCGATTCGAACTACTAATCCCACTAATACGGGTAGCTATCTTAGAAACAAACAATGAAAGCTTTTCAATAATTCCTTTAAGTGTGATAGATGGAAGAGAAGAAAAGAGGACCAACCTGGATCTTCCACTTTGATCCTAGCTTGATTTCCCCTTTCCTTGATAGAATTTGCCACTCCTCTCCTACTTGTCTTGCTTCAAAGAATACCTGTAGAGTCAAACTAATAGAAAACTATCAAAGCATCTCTATCTAAAACATCATAAACAATGCGGAATCAGAAACACATTGACCATTCAATTGCATTCATAAACAATAAGATTCACAAATACAAGATTATATGGAGGAAAACTCAAAGAACTTTATTAATAGTAATGTAAGAGATGATTACAACCCAGATGTCTGATCCAGCATCATCCTCCCAGTTGTAGAAGCCCTCTTCACCTCATGAATAAGAAAATCACCCAACAATGCAATGTCTCTTCTCACCAACAAACCAACAACACTTCCTTACAAAATACAAAATTCAAGCCTCTAGATCTCTCAGGTGAGGGATCCATTTAAAGATGTCTTGCAAGGGTGTGAGTCAGCTTTGGGTTTTTGATTAGTGTCATTTCACTGATAGTTCTTGGTTCTACTTGGAGATTTCATGATCTCTTACTCATCCATGGGCAAATTCAGAGAGGCAAGTGTCATAGGAGAAGTTTCTGGAAGATTCCATGATCATCCACCTTGCAAACTGTCTCTGCCATTTGTCTATTCTCACTCATCGCACCCCACCGAAGGCCATTTCACTATGAATCACGCCTGGCCAGTTAGGCAGTTAGTATGCATCACACCTTGCCCATGGAGCAGTCTGTATGGTCTAGTTTTGGCCAGTTCTGAGTAGTTTTTCAGGTGGAACTTCTGGGAAATGATGTAATCAGCTGACCATGATCCTTTAGGGTATGAAACAACACTTTTAGGGACTTAAGGAGTCCTTATTTTATGGACATATGAGTTCGGGGTTGCAGTGCCCAAATATGTCTATAACAGCTGCCCCCTAAAGCATGAGGACGTAAATCTTTTGATGTCGGGTGAAATTCTTTATTCATGAGGATCCGAGGTATTCTTATTGGAAGTTAACCTATATAAGATACAATACAATACATAATAATCATATTATTTTCATGATCTAGCTGAGGCAAGAATTCCCATGCTTAGCTTTATAAATTCATTTTCATGTACATAGGACAGACAATCGTCTGCTATTGCAGACTGGTGATTCTTCGCATGAAGAGTCATCTTCCCTGGCTTAGATGATTATCTGTGTAGCTTCTTCAAAACTCATCCAATCTTTGCTCGACGTACAAGTCAATCCATGTGAAAAGATGTTTTGAAGTTGAACATGGAAAGAAATCGCCTGATTACCAGCCAATGATGTAAGCTGTTAACAGACGCGAGAGGAGTCACCGATAATGATGATGACCCTCAAGGTACTATAGTACAATTCACGTGGTGTGAATATATGAGCTGATGTCAAACACCACGCAATTTCGTTCGGTCGAAGGTCATTGATGTAAACCTGTTGCTGGAAGTGAGAAACTTGCCATTGAGGCATGCAAGCTTCAAAGTACTGAAAGGGTTTTTTCTAAGTCAACTTCTTGGATAATGAGTTGATGTCGACAAGAAGTGACTTGTCATAGGAGGGCCTTGATGTATCCCACATCTACGCTGCAAAATGGAGAAAATGATTTTTGTGGAGGTGAAAATGATCTGATGATATAAGGTTCAGGAATGGTGGCCATGAAAAATGAAGAGTGGATGTAACGTAGTGGATGAGACATTTTTTGGATGGTGAGTTCTTTGAATGAATTCTCTTGAACATATTTGCAACACTGATATGGACTGGTAGCATTAACCCCATGGATGGCACGACGGACCAATGGTGACGGTGAACGGAAAAACCCAACCCAACTCAATCATGGTGAAGGAGTGAAAGTGTCATGTTCAAGAGCGACCTGCTACCAATAGAGTTCTTCAAGTTTTCTTCCCATTTTTCCCCAGTCATTGCTGACTAATACCTCTTTATTTTTGACAAGCTTGAGGAGGATAACATATGCTTGGTCTGTAATTTTATCTTCGGGCAAACTTGTCGCTTTGTGTTTAGCGAGCCTAGCATCAGTGAGACTCGTTCTTGTCTAGGTAGACAATTTTGTCGCTATTGTTTTAACGAGTTTAATGAAAAATATAACTCAGTCCTTTTCATGTTTAGAGAGTTTGAAAATGGAAAAAAAGGAGACTCCAATAGTCCTTTTTCGTGGCATAATCCCTTAAGTCTGAAAAAGTGTAAAATAATAAGAAAGGGATGACTTTTCGATAGTTTTAATGAGCCGACAAAGACAAGTGCTCGATATTTTGTTTAATAATCCCTCAAGTCAAAAAGATTAAAATATATGAGAGGGATGGCGTTCCCCTTACTTTAACGAGCTAGGAAGGCCAATAGCTTGACAATCTTTTTATATTTAACAAGTCTAAAAAGAGTTTAAAAGAGACTCGTTTTTTAGGAACAAGTGGTATTTCTGGGTAGTAGTTGGTTCCAGGTAAGTTTGGAACTTCTAAAAACATGGCAGTGTGAAGAGGGTGGCAATCAAAATCACTCGTCGCAAATGTTCCTCAAAAGGGTAAACAATCAAGTGGAAGCGCATGGTCGGCCGAATGAAATGGAGGTGATGGAAGGAACACAACCAAGGTTCAAAAAGGGCTGATAGCAAAGCGATCACAAAGGTTATTTACCAAATGCGGGTTTATTTTCTAATGAGATTGAACCTTGTGCCAACATGTGCTCAGTGCAGGTTGATTTTTTAACGAGCTTGAACCTTGCGGGAACATTGCTCTTACCAGTCTTTTGATAATGTCTCTTGGTAGGTTTAAAGTTTTAATGATCTTGAACACTACTATAACATGTGCTCATGACATTTTTATGCAAGCTAGAAACAACCAAGCTACGAGGTTAAAGGGTTGAGAACCTAGAAACTAATAAAATCAAAGGTCGTTTTTCACTTGCACACAAAGATTTGCATGCCCCCAGGTCTTTTAGTAAAAGGAGAGTTTCCAGGTTATCAAATGGAAGTTCCTACGGTTAGGCAGGATTGTTTCTGTAGGCAAACAAAACTCTTCCTTTGCTTTGTCCATCGAAATAGATGAAGGTGATTGTTGTGAGCTTCCGATCACATAATGTACGAAGGTGAATGCTGTGAGCTTCCACTCACAATTGTACAAAGGAAATAATTGTGTTATACTGATTACATAACCTATACAGGAATGTTATTTGGTCCAAGTATTATGACCTTTCAAGAAAATCTCTCTTTTCCTCTGGGTTCGCCTGCCGAGGCAGAATAGGGTGCATGCCCCCTAAACTTCATCACACTCACCGAACTACTTGTGGTAATTAGGTGGATGGAATGAAGTTTCAAGAGACATTGTTGATGCGAAGAGATGGTTTAGGGATGATGGTTGATTTATAGTTGTGTTTGAACCAGGAAATGAAAGCTGGTTGACAAGTTGCACCAATCTACCTTCATGTGGAAAACATATCGCTCGAAAGAATGTCGAAACAAAAGCTTCCATGCTATATATATAATCACTTCCAAGGAGTAGATTGTAATCTAGTGGACCTTGGACTACCATCACGCTCAAATGAATGGTTTTCTTTCTCAAAGTTATCAGTAACTTTGGAAGGATCCTTAAGGGTCGACTGGTTCCTTTGTTGAAGCTTAACAAATTTTGTTTTTCAGGCAAAAGTGATGCCGAACCAAGCGCTTTCCAAGCAATTGAGGAAAGGATACTCACCGAAGCCCCTTCACCTATGATAGTGCCAGACACGATCATTTTGTAAACTTGTACTATGATTCAGAATGGTACATTAGATGGAAGGTAAGGTTTCGCTAGTTGATTCCAATCAAAGAAAATGACTAGACTGCTCGGAGGAGGTACTGGATAAATGTCCGGATAAGTCTCATGAACTAGGGGGTCTCTTCCTATTGTAAAGGAATGGGTGGATTGCCCCCAAGTTCATTAGACTCTGTATCGACAAAAAGAATTTGAACAGTGTCGTTCTCATTCTCTTTGGAAACTATATCATCTAAAGGTGGATTTTCTGAAGGCAAGACTAGGTTGACTGCCATCTCGACTAGTTGACTTTGGTCTAGTATGGACTCAGAAGGTTCACTTTCAATGATAGGCGATTCGATTGACAATTGAGTTATGTCAATCGGGTTTTCAACTAGCGAAGGACTTGGCAAGAGTTTCTTGTATCCAGGTGGAATTTGTTGCAGCGAAGCAGGACGGTTATACAAAATGCTTTTGGCTTCATCCAGAAAAGGACAACGGTGAAGAGTATGATCACCTTCACATAACCTACATGGAACTCTGACTTTTCCTTTTTGTCTATTGACTTCGTTTTCACTAGTTGATGGTGCGTTGTCAACCTGATTGTCAAAGGTTGATGACACCGAATGGTGCAAACGAGGAGACCATTCTCTCAAGATCCGCGGGATGCAAGGGCAATCTCGATGGTAATGTCTCTCCTTGCAAATTACGCATGGAGTTTTTGGTTTGGAATTTTTAGTGTGTGGATTTTCGCCAGATGATGTCTGGTCGTTCCCTTGTTTAGCTGGCTTCTTCTTCTTCTCCTTCCCTTTCTTTTTCTTCTCAACTACTTGGTTTTTAGTGTCACTAGTTTCACCAAGCGAAGAGGAAGAAGGGGAAGGAGAAACAAACGAAGTAGAAGGCGAAGGGGTAACTTCAATATCATTTGGTTGATGATTAGATTGTTGAGGAATTACGGTGTTTTGAACAACAGAGGTTGAGGAAAGCCATACTGGCAGGTCAATTGTGATTCTTGGAAGGGACAATGTAGCCATATATGGAGAACCAATATCTCCCCAAGAGGAGAAAGGACTAGGATTCCCTCCAAGAGGGATTCCTTGATTGCTAGACTCCATTATCTCAACCTCAGATCAATGAAGGAATAGGGATGTTATTCCGATTAAAATATATTTTAAGACACTTTATCACAACTTAGTTTTTCAATTTTTAAGAGTCGAGAAAAAGCTAAAGGTGACTCCAGTCACCTTAAATTTTTAATGAGCTTGAAGTGACAAGTGCTCAGATGGACCTTTTCTTTTAATGAGTCAAAAATGAACGAAAGTGATTTCTCTAGAAGTCTAGACAGAGGGTTTACCAAACGATCGTTAAACTACAAAATACACCTTGGTGATAAATGATAGAGAAATTACCAAGGACTTATGTACGGTAGTAAATCTTCCCGAATGTTGTGTTCAGTGCATTACAATCGATAGGGCAGTAGACACGGCTTCCTAAGGATAAAGGATATCACCCTATTGTGGTCTCCCACTATATACTCGACGGTACGGGGAGCACAAGTTTGTACTGGCACTTGTCACATCAGAGAGGAGGAATCACCCAACCTTCGATGAAGACGATAGTTACCAGGTTTTACGATGTTGGAACATGTCTCTAGCCTAGACTTCTAGATGTGTTGCATTAGATTCCAAAGCGTTTTTGTGTTCATTGAGGTTTATTTTAGAGTTGATCTTGCTTAGAAGTTTGTCTTTCAAGGTTCACCGTGTGATGTAGATGTGAAATTCCTAAATATGCAATCTAAAATGATAAACAGTCATTTATGTTCTTTTAGCAATGAAAATCCTAGCTACAAAGGAAAGAAGATAACGACTTTTCTTTCAGCAGAGAGCATAAAGCACATAAATGCACTTTCCTAAATCAAATTTCGCATGCAGTCAAAATGGAGATGCACATGCATGTATTTTTTTCTGCTTCCTTAATGTGTGAATGCCAAAAAAGGAAAGCTAAGTACAAATCTGAACTATTTTCTTTCAAAGCGACATTTCTAACAATTTCTTTTCAAAACGAAAGGAAGACTAAGACGACACTTTTCGATTTCGAAATAAAAACTATTTTTCAACACTTCAAATACTAATAACTCAAATCAGGTACAATGACAAAAGTACAATCAACTATCTAGAAGAGGAAGACTTTATGACACTCTTCTTTTGATTTAAAATGACAATTATGACACTTGCATCAAAACGACAGTTCTATTAGGCTACTTTCGACAAAGGAAGACTGTAAATGGTTGACAAATACAGAAAAACATTTACAATTCCTAACTGATGGAGGTTGAAATATGTGAAGGAAGAAGGTTTCAGTAAGAAGATACTGATCATGTACAGCAAAACTACTGAATAAAGCTGAAAACAAGGAAGAAAAAACCAACTTTCAGAGAAGAAAGCAGTATCACTCAATCATCGCACCTGCAACACAGGGAAATAGGGATGCATCTCACCTGCAACACACAGGAGGTGCGATGCATCCAAGTTTCATAGTTACAGACAGTGCAATGGACCAAGGAGCGAAACTGAGCTTGGTTTTTGCTCAAAATTTGCAGCTAAGTTCAGTGATTTAGGTTGAGTAATGATGGACAATAAAAACAAAGCATAAGGGTAAGATCTGATGAGGTTCTGAGCTACCACAAGGGCACTTAGAATGCTTTGTAAGTCAGATGTTCAGTTCATAAACCAACCCGGATATTGACTGAAGCAGCGTTCATCTACTTCGCAATTGCATAGAAAAGGCGTTTCGAAGGCTAGCTGGCTAACTTCAGGCTCTGTCTGTAGTTTATAAAGAAAACAATAAACAAACAAAACAAAATATTCGTTCCCCACTGGAGTTGCCATTTTGTTTCAGGGAAAACTAGTGTCGATTCAAACTGCTAGTCCCACTAAGATGGGTAGCTATCTTAGAAACAAACAATGAAAGCTTTTCAAGAATTCCTTTAAGTGTGATAGATGGAAGAGAAGAAAAGAGGACCAACCTGGATCTTCCGCTTTGATCCTAGCTTGATTTCTCCTTTCCTTGATAGAATTTGCCACTCCTCTCCTACTTGTCCTACTTCAAAGAATACCTGTAGAGTCAAAGTAACAACAAACTATCAAAGCATCTCTATCTAAAACATCATAAACAATGCAGAATCAGAAACACATTAACCATACAATTGCATTCATAAATAATAAGATTCACAAATACAAGATTATATGAAGGAAAACTCAAAGAACTTTATTAATAGTAATGTAAGAGAGGATTACAACCTAGCTGTCTAATCCAGCATCATCCTCCCAGTTGTAGAAGCCCTCTTCACCTCATGAACAAGAAAATCACCCAACAATGCAATGTCTCTTCTCACCAACAAACCGACAACACTTCCTTACAAAATACAAAATTCAAGCCTCTAGATCTCTCAGATGAGGGATCCATTTATATATGTCTTGCAAGAGTGTGAGTCAGCTCTAGGTTTTTTGTTAGTGTCATTTCACTGATAGTTTTTGGTTCCACTTGGAGATTTCATGATCTCTTACTCATCCCTGGGCGAATTTAGAGAGGCAAGTGTCACAGGAGAATTTTCTGGAAGATTACATGATCATCCACCTTGCAAACTGTCTCTGCCATTTGTCTCTTCTCGCTCATCATGCCCCACAGAAGGCCATTTTAGTATGCATCACACTTGGCCAGTTAGGCAGTTAGTATGCATCACACCTTGCCCATGGAGTAGTCTGTATGGTCCAGTTTTGGCCAGTTCTGAGTAGTTTTTCAAGTGGAACTTCTGGAAAATGATGTCATCAGCTGACCATGATCCTTTAGGGTATGAAACAACACTTTTAGGGACTTAAGGAGTCCTTATTTTATGGACATATGAGTTTGCGGTTGCAGTGCCCAAATATGTCTATAACACGTAACTCTACAATAGATCAAGTTATACTTAATTATTTCCTATGTGTCGGAATATCCTACCATCCCCCCTTAAGAACAACTTGCGATAGGATTGAAGGATGTACAAATATGACACAATGGGAGAAGGAAGGAGGCATTAGAGACTATCCCCCCTTAGTGACAAATTCCCAAACTCCAACCATAAATCAAAGTTTAGTAAACTTCACCTCTGTGAGAACCTTTGTAAAGATGTCTGCAACTTGATTATCAGTTGAACAATATTGGACTTCAGGAACATGGTATGAGCTTTCTGAGGAAGTGCATGTGTATTTCAATGTGTTTGCTACGCTAATGTTGGACTGGATCTTTGCATAGTTGAATGGAACATTTATTATCACACCAAAGTGTAGATGGATGCTGCTAGTGAAAGCCAAACTCTGATAGGATCTGACAAAGCCACAGGGCTTCCTTTCTAGCTTATATGATGCCATGACACTCTACTTCTACTGAAGAAAAAGAAATGGCACTTTGTTTCTTACAAGCCCATGTAATAGGTCTAGAACCAAGAGTGAAGACATAACCTGCAGTAGACTTCTGATCCTCAGGGTCACCAGCCCAATCGGATTCAGTGCAACCAACCAATAGAGGAGATGCTTATGCACTTTGATGAATCCCAAACTGAATTGTACCTCGAACATAACGAAGTATTATTTTAGCTGCTTTCTAATGATTTTCATGTAGGTTTTTCATAAACTGAGCAATAAGGCCAACAACAAAGGAAAGGTTAGGACGGGTATGGGTCAGATACAAAAGTTTTCCTACAAGCTAACGGTATAAGGTAGCATCAACTTCAGGGGAAGTACAAGTGACTGAAAGTTTGGCTCCAGACTGAAAGGGAGAAGGGGCTAGCTTATAGTCTTCCATGTGAAAGTGGTGTAGAAGATCACAGGCATACTTAGACTAGGAAAGGGAAATACCTTCCTTGGATTGCAAGACTTGAAGACCAAGAAAATAATGCAAGTGTCCTAAGTCTGTCATTTCAAACTTCTTTTTAAGGCTAGACTTCACATGGTTTATAAGGTTGGGATCACTACCAGTAAGGATAAGATCATCAACATAAAGAACAAGAATGATAAGAGACTTACCCACTTTCTTGGTGTAGATAGTATTGTCAGAATGACACCTAGAAAAGCCAGTATCTAAAAGAAAGCTATCCATTTCTGCATACCAAGCCCAAGGGGCTTGCTTGAGACCATAAAGGGATTTCTTAAGCCGACATACAAGGTTGGAGTCTATTTGTATAAAACCAGTAGGTTGTTCCATGTAAATTTCTTCATGCAAGTCCCCATGCAAGAAGGTAGATTTAACATCCAGCTGATGGACTTCCCATTTGAAAGAGGCAGCAAGGGAAAGAACAAGGTGGATAGAGTTCATGTTGGAAATAGGGGAGAAGGTTTCAGTATAGTCAATACCTTCAACTTGTGAAAAACCCTTAGCAACAAGACGAGCTTTAAGTTTATCAACTTTTACATCTGGTCCATACTTGGTTTTGTAAACCCATTTTCATCTAACAAGTTTTCGTCCCTTTGGAAGAGGGACAAGATCCCATGTATCATTTTCTAATAATGAATGATATTCTTCATTCATAGTCATGTCCCAATTTGGATGGCCTAAAGATTTTGCAAAGGTATCAGGATCATAATTCGTTGAAGCTTGATCCAGTAAAGAAGAGGCTCTATCAAACTTAGAACATGTATGTCGTTGATCTGTAGGATCACCTACAAGAGCACCTGCTGCATCCCGAGTAGCACGAACCCATTTTGGAAGCTGAGGAGCTGAAGGAGGATACTGAGAAGGTGGGGGGGGATTGTCAACCTTGTTGTCTTCATCTGAAGAAGAAATGTTTTCAGAAGTAGAAGGGATAGAGAGATGTGGCACATTCGTCAAACTAGGCTCATAGGCCTATATATTTTCAACAAACTTTACATCTCTTCTAATGATAAAATTTTCGGACTTAAGTGGAATAAGTCTATATCCTTTGACATCTTCAGAATATCCAACAAAAATACATTTTCCACTCTTAGGTTTTAAAGCTTTATGTTTCTCATCTGGAATATGGGCCCATGCTTCACTTCCAAAAACACGAAAGTGACTTACATCTGGTTTAATTGAGCTCCATGCTTCTTCTGGAGTGATATTCTTTAAAACCTTAGTAGGAGTGCGATTTACTATGTAATTTTCACAGTTAATTGCTTCTACCTAAAAATTAAGACTAAGTCCTTTAGATTGAAGCATACAATTAGCCATTTCCTTTAAGGTGTGATTCTTCCTTTTAGCTACACCATTTTGTTGTGGAGTATATGGAAAAGTATGTTGCATTTGAATTCCATTCTTAGTGCAAAAGTTGATGAATTTGTTGCTAACATATTCTCCGCAATTATCAGATCTTAGATTAATAGTTTGATGTCCAGATTGTTTTTCAACAAAGGCCTTAAAGGCTAAGAACTTGTTAAATACTTCACTCTTGAGTTATAAGAAGTATACCCAAGTGCGTCTGGAGAAATCATTAATGAAAGTTAAGAAATACTTGTAGCCAGAGAATGAAACCACTGGAAGTGGACCACATAAATCACTATGCACAAGCTGTAAAGGGGTTGAGGCATGCCAAGAGGCACGTTTTTCAAAACTATCCCAATGATGTTTCAGAGTACACATCCGAAACAAACACCATCTCTGCAAGATACCATAGGAAGACCTGTCACCATATTTTCTTTACATAGATTTTGAAGGGAGTGATAGTTTAAGTGACAAAATTGCTAATGCCAAAGTTTTCTCACTTCATCATTATGAGCAACAAATACCAAGGGAAGAGTTGATGACCCCAAGTTGTTAAATTTATACAACCTTGTAGAATCATCAGCAATGCCAGTAGCTAAAATCTGTCTAGGATCTCTTAGGTCCTTAATTACAACATTGTGAGGTGAAAATTCAATGGTTTTACCTTCACCTGAATGAGTTATTTGATATACAGATAGAAGGTTGCACGATAAGGTTGGAACACATAGTACATCATTAAATTGACCATTGTATTGATGAATAGTTCCAGTCCCTACAACACTAAGAGATATATCATCACCAACATATATATTTTTGGTGTTACAATCATTTAAAGAAGAAAACATGGCTTTTTTTTTCCCATGTGATAAGAAGCTCCAGAATCAATGAGCAACTCATGAGAATGAGAAGAAGAAGATACATTTAGTGCATAACTAGACCGAGATGCTTGACAACCACATGCAGAAAGTGAAATTCCTGAAGATGAAGTTGAAGTTGAAGAGTGCTCCAAATGGATGTTATGCTTCTTCATTTCTGCTTCCAAGGCTTCCATCTTCTTAAAGCATTTGGATTTGAAGTGGCCATCTCGATTACAAAAGTTGCAATGTCTATTAGTCTTCTCCCCTTTTCTTTTATTTTCCTTATCATTTTGTTGAATTGATTTTTCATTTTGAGAATGATATTGCTTAGGACCCTTGTTTGGTTTAAGACCATTCTCTTTAGGATACTGCTTCTTAGGATTCTTTGAATTTGGTTGTTGCTGGGCGACTAAGGCTTTCTTAGAATAGTTTCCAAGATTAAGAAGACCAATATGTAAGAGTTTTTCTTGTTATCTTATTAAAGAATCACAAAAGGAATCAAAACAGGCGAACTTGTAGTCTTTTCCTTAAGAAATAAAGGCTTCTCTAGTATAATGGAAGGTGGAAACAAACAAAGAGTAGGTTGGTCCCAACTCAGTAAGAATGGAATAGATAAGGGTACCATCTTCTTTCTTAACCTTAACACCTTCCAAGAGAAGTCTAAGGGTCTTGAACTTGGACAAAAAATCTTCAAAGCAAGAAAAATTATTGGGGTCCAATGTAAGCAACTCATTTTCGAGTTAATGGGCTCTAATTTCATTTTTAATTCCGAAAACTTTAGTGAGATGTTTCATTGCTTCATAGGGGTATCAAGTTCTGTGATATGGAATCTAAGGTTTGGAGAAATAGAAATCCTTATTAACCCACGTGCATGATCTTGCCTATTTTCCCATTTGGCTACCTTATCTTCATCTTTAGGTTTAGTTTCTTGGCCTGAGGCTATTCTGTAAAGAACTTTACTTCTAAGTAAATCCACAATGTAGGACTACCATTGGAAGTAGTTGGTGCTGTTAAGAATACCTTGGCATGTACTTTCCATTTTAACAGAAACGGAAGCTGTATATGCTAAAACTAATCCTTCCAATGGAAAGATCTCGAAAAATTAGGCCGATTAAAAAAAAAAAAACAGCTCTGAAAATGGCTTTTGGATGAAGTTATGGCTTTTTGAAGAAACGTTGTTGAAGATGTCGATGAAGTGCGTGAATGTGTGAAAGTGAATGATAATGTTATATTTAAAAAAATCCCCCCCCCCTCCAAACTTAATCTAATTAACATACTTTAAAAAAATATTTTATGTGACCCACTTTTATAAATAAGTGAAAGTCACTTTTACAATGGTACTTTATGAGCTACTCACTAAATTGTAACTTAAATAAAAGATAAAGAGACTTTATAATTATAAGTGACTCACTTTTTATCATGGGTTAGAACACTTTTACATAAAATAACTTTAAAACATAAGTTACATGTGCTTTTGGAAAAAGAAAGACTTGAACCCAAGACCCCTATTCTAATAAAGTAACTTTGGACCAAGTCAGCTATTTTATAAGGTTAGTAATTTTTGGAAAAGAGGAAGCGGGGGTTTTTTTTTTTAGTCACTAAAGCTTTGGGGTACGTGCTTTCTTGAAAAAAGCTCTTTTTTCCTACAAAAAAAAACCACACAACCCAACACGGACATGCAAAACAAACCAAACCTTATGGCTTGAAGTTAGCTTTCGCCAAAAACTAAATATTTTCGTCAATGTTTCTGATTTTCCGATATCACACTAAGGCACGGAAAAAAAGAGCATATGCTTGAGAAAAATCCTTCCTTTACGTTTCTAATTTTCCCAGATCGCACAGAGTTGTAGGGCAAAGCGCATACACAGAAATGAAAGGTATAGATCTAGTAATAAAAAACAGATAGTTGAATAAACCAAAATAAACAGATAGATGCATAACTAAAAACTGCAAATAAAGACTATATACCTCCAATCTTAAAAATGGTGTAGCTACGGCTACCAAAAACCTTTTCACGTGAAACGAAAGGGGTTCCTCACTTGAACAGATGCTCCTAACACAATAGAGCAGTTCTCTCAGCCCAAAAGTAGTCAGAAATAGTAGATCTAGGAAACAATAGTCGGATGCAGTTGTACTAGCTTCAGATTTAGATCACCAATGTATGTGGCCCTCAAATTCGTTCTAATACCATGTAGGAATTTACAGGGTAGGTTACTCAGATAGAACACCAAAGGACACCTCTCACAAACAAATCACAGATCAATACACCAGTATTATTGACGTGGTTAAAACCCTCAAAGAGGGAAACAGTCCATGACCTGAGCCAATGCGACCACTTTAGGCAATTTATTAATAAAAGAATGAATATTTACATAAGCTTCTCTCATTAACAGTTACCCTACAAATGACCCTCCATGCTCTTTAAATAGAGATCATGGAATAATCGAGTGTTAAGCCACAGATCAAGTGTCGGTAATACCGACGAGAGAATGAATCGTCAGATCACTTCATGTCTAGAACGTATCGTGATTGTCAGATTGTAAGTTACAAATGTACATAGTAAAGAAACACACTTTACCTAACTATATACTAGACCAAATTATACTTAACTATTTCCTATGTGTCGGGATATCCTAAGAAATTAAATATCATTAAGTACAAAAATCATTTATGGCATTTTTCTGGGTTTAAAGACTTTATAAAATTAATGTTTCAAGTAGAGTATATTTATCATCGTGACAAAGATCTAAAGAGGGTTAAGTTTCATCTTTTGGATAATGTACTTTCCTTTACATCACAATAGTTTTTCCTTTATGCTACCGTGAGGATTCCCTCAAGCCTTCGCAGTTATCTTTTTATTAAATGCTTGTTTTGGATTGAGAGTCTTTTTCATTAAAGTTTGAGCTGATTTTTTTTTTGTTTTGCTCATTTCTAGTTAACTAGTCATAGCACATTAAGATATTAGTGAAGGGTGGTTGAAATCAAGCCCATTCTAGTGCAAGAACAGCGAGCGTTCCAGTATAGGAACAAAGCATTCTAGTACCAAAACAAAGTACTCCAGTTCAGGTACGAAACTCATTTTGATATAGGAATGTAATTGCTCTAGTACAAAAATGAGATATTTTCAGTAAAAAAAATAGATTTAAAGGCATAATAGAAAATAATTTTTCTATTTTCTAAGCATTGGAATTCAATCACAGGAATACACTTGATCTTTTAATATTATTTTTTTGAGATTGATTGCAAGGCATGATTTAATTTTTTTGTGAAGTTTTTGGTGAGCATTATTCTTGATTAAATCCAGTACCCAGAGTGGCTTGGTGTCATTTTTTTTTCAAGTGCAAGTAAGGATTGGAAGGTTTCCTTGTAATTTATTCTTTTAGATTCTGCATGATTTAATTGTAGGAATAGAAGTAGGGTTTGCAAGTTGTGGAAGTCCTTCTATGGCATTTCTAGTGTTCTGTCCCCAAGTTTATGAACTCTCAAATTAGCAATTAAATGTTAGGTTGTTAATTACACCCAAAATTTTGGAGCCATTGTCGGGGAGGCGCTTAGGAGATTGACTTTGGTGACCCATTGCATTTGGTTTTCTTTTTCACCTACTTTTTTTTGCGAGGTTTTGTTTCCTTTCCAGCAAACGAATTTTTAGTGTGGTTTTCTTGCTTGCTGAAGCATACTAGACAATATTTGCAAAGAGCTCACAAGCCTACTTTGTTTCCTTTCCTACAAATGAATTTTTAGTGTGTTTTTATTTCTTACTGAAGCATATTGGACGATATTTCCATAGAGATCACAAGCCTGGTTTACTTCTTTTCCTACAAATGAATTTGTAGTGTGGTTTTCTTGGTTGCTGAAGCATAGTGGATGGTATTGACAGAGATCTCACAAGCCTAGTTTGTTTCCTTTCCTGAAAATGATATTTTAGGTTTTTTGGGTGCTATAAGAACTCCCCCTATGCGATAATCCATGTTTTAATATGATCTTCTAGCTAGCAGAAGAAAAATGATCAAATTCTTGACAAGAGATGCACTCCATGAGCATTCTCAGATCT
Organism: Pinus tabuliformis; assembly: GCA_031772625.1. Classification (NCBI taxonomy): domain Eukaryota; kingdom Viridiplantae; phylum Streptophyta; class Pinopsida; order Pinales; family Pinaceae; genus Pinus; species Pinus tabuliformis. Next base: position 1,158,981,612 of record CM062811.1, read on the forward strand.
TGGCATCAGTTGGCATCTCTGCTTCCTAGGAGGAACAAATCTTGGCAAAAGTGAAGAGAAGATCCATCTTTTCAAATTTAATAAAGGAATAAAATACCCATTATCCATCCCTTCAATAAGATCGAGGAGATTTCTTTGAATATCTTTGTTAATCTAATGAGGAAATTGAATAATCATGGATCAAACTCGATAAGGAGGAAGAGAATTTGGAAACACAGATTGAAGAGTTCTTGAATTTTCTATCACAAGATCCAGCTTACACTCAAGAAAACAATTAGAAATCCTGGGAAGGCTGACATGGTATTCCATAAGAGGGGGCGCCACCAATTAATAATGAATCAGAAGGCCAAGAATATGTGAACTCCATTAAAAATTGGTTCCAAACAATTGTCAGTACACAATGTTCCTTCATAATTCAACAACTCTTAGTACCATCTCAATTAAAGTAGTTGGTTTCTCATACTCTGGTATGTGTTGAAGTTTATTCTTTAAAACTGAGTGTGAGTATATTTAGAATTCTGTTACACACATGGTTACATTGGAAGTACTCCTACACTTGAAGGAGATATTCCTCTCTCTAAATTAGGGTAGAGTATTATAAGAACAATAAATAAAAATGTCATCTGAAATAAATTTGTATAGAAACATTCTTGAAACTACAATTCTTAAGGCACAACTATTGAAATTTCTGTCATTAAGCACTCTTGTGGTAAGACTTGTTAGAATAAATTCACTCTTAATGCCTCATATTTTATAAAGTGACTTTGATTATTGGCCAATATTATTCATTAGGTCAGTTAGGGGGATTTTTATTGTTATATTTAATACTTTCCATTCATAAGCTTAAAAACCTACTTCTTACCTATTCATTCTAACATACTGTCATCCAAGAACAATTTCAAGATTCTCTTAAAAGGTATTAATGAAAAGCCTCCTATGGTGGACCACTCCTATAAAACCCTAATGAGCTCTCATGAGAACCCTAGCATGATCAACTCAAGGAATCTTTCAGTCATTATCTGAGATGCTTTCTTTAAAATGAGTCTTTAAGGTAGAATGACCAACTGGTAAAGATTAGTAATTAAAAAATTTTCAAGCCATGCCTTTCTCTTAAGGAGCATATTTTCCTCCTCACCTATTAAGTAACCTATTTAAGGTAAATTATAATCATATTTTTTTTAAATGATTAATTGAGGGATGGGAGGTCTCATTACGAGTTGACCTACCATGATCATGGTTCCTAATGAGAATGTAATTACCACTACTGGTCACCAAGCCAGGGTAATGGATTTCAATTGAAAAACTGGAAGACAAGGGGTCTCATCACGAGTTGGTTTGTTCATTCTTGTTAGTTATTATGAATGGCACTATTGTTAGCTAGTTACCAAGCTAGGACAATGGCCTTCAATTAACTTGTAAACAAATGTAAATGCTTTCAGTTGACTCTGAATTTATATCTAATAGATGGGACACAGACATTTGTTGGGGTTAAAATGCATCCATGTCAAGGCTATAGACACCTGCTGGCAGCAGGGTCATGTCTGCGGCATTAAAGTTAATTTTATACTATGATTTACCTAGTTGTTTTTCTCTTTCCCTGAACTGATTATCATATCTCTTTGAGAATGGCTTTTATATCCTTTCAGTAATGTGATTTGGAGTTCTATCTTTCAAATATAATTTGTTTTTATGGATGTGGGGCCCTTAGTGCAGGTGATTCACTTTTCTTGAACAAGAAGAGCTTCAACTATATGCATGGGTAATGGTTAGATGGTCATCCAGGGAAGGTATTGTTTTGTCATATTTATTTTTCCCTATTTTCCATCCATTTTAATGCATTGGCTTCCAAATGATGTTACTTCTATTTATAATAGTGAGGCTATTGAAAGTGAATACTTGTTAATTTGGACAACTCTTGAGATCCTTTGAGGAATTTTTTACAGTTAGCTATTTCATGATAACACTATTCTTGCAGTAAGGATATTATTAGCATTCCAATGGTAACCCTGGCATTAGAATTTATTTGGATCAGTCTTAATGAATAAATAATCCAATACATAAATGAACCAACATTATGGCTGGTGGATCAGTATTTTTAATAAAAAGGGATGTTACTTGATTATTATAAATGATTATTTTCATTGAGAAGAATAAGGTTTCTGTAAAGTTTATGGTGACAACAGAAAGACTGGCAGAATTGAACCCTTACACAAGTTCAGGTAAATTGACACGACAAATCTTCTACAAGTGACGCAAAACTCCTGCTGCAATTAATTTATTCAAGGTACAACATTATTTGGCAGAGACATAGTTTTGCAGGATCTGATAAATCTTTGAAGACCTTACTTAATTAGATCAAGAAAGAACAATGACACTTGGAAACTGGTGAAAGAAGAAAATCCTTTGTTTCTGGAATTTATTGGTGAATCCATCCTGTGTATAACAAAAAAAAATTGATTTTGTGAGAATCCTTTATGAAGTACAGGAACTATAGTATTCTGGTTCACGAATATATGTTTACAGGAAGCTAGGTTTGGGTGCAAGAACCATGTCATAGTACAGGAATTCTATTGTAATAATGAGATTTAGTAGATCGACTTTAAACTCTATTTAGAAAAAAAATGGCTATTTAAAAAAAAACATGACTGTTGAATTTTTATTTAACTGCCATTATTTATCATTGCCCAATGGGAATAAATGTTTTAAGTGCAGGGATATTATAATTCTATTTAACCTCATTTTAATGGAGCACTACCATACTCCAATCAAAGTCATGATGAGGGTCAGGAACGCATGTAAAAGGTCTCTTCCTTAGTTGATTGATTACCTGAACCTTGTCACCTTTTAATGATTTGGTCATTATCATGTGTGAGCCATACATTTCCTTCTTCAAACTTTAAATCGTTGCAGCCACTGCCTTTAGTCGTCATTACCCCACTTACCTTGGAAATCATACCAAATCTCGGACCTTTCCAATCAAAATTGTTACATTGACAAGGTATTAGTCATTTTAATCATCGGTATAATTGGAAAAGGACATTGTGGGTCATTTTTGAAGCCCCAAAAATCGGGTCTACAACAAGGGGGATAACCACCCGGTCTGGACCTTGAAAGCAGCTCCTTTTCCGTTTGGGATAGTGGCTCTGACTAGGGATAATGGGACTAGTTTCCCAATTTGTTTGTGATGATGCTAAGGAATGATGTTTTCTTTTCTAAAAGTTTCTAAAGAGAATGCTTTTAATTTAAATCTAATCTAACACATGCAATTTTATTCTAATGAACAAAAATCTAATTCTAAAAACTATCCCGGGATTTAACTCTTCACTTATGCGATCTAAAATAGTTTCCAACAACAATCGGTAATAAACATTATTCAATTTCTACGAGAAAAGAATCCATTAAAAGTAAATTGTTTGGTATAAAAAATTAGCCGAAACAATTATGATAAGCATATCGCATAATAAGTTATTCATACACTTAGCATAAAAAGAATAGTTACCACCGTACAAAAGTGCCAAATGATAACTGAACATTCAGGCCTTCATATATAAACAACTGAAAATAACATATCACTTGACGCATAAGCAGAAATCATTAAGAGATAAAAGTACCATTGATAATAAGTCCTACTCATGAGCTTCAGCAATATAGATTTATCTTCTCATAATTCAATATCTACTAAGAGTATAGAAGTGCATTTCAGTAGCAGACATTAAACACAGATATAAATAAATCTCGTTCCATTCATTTATCAAAAACCTCCTCAGAGGGTGCAGAAGTGCATGTTCTGAAGAACTGTTTTTTGACAAATTTCTGGACCCTTCTCTAAATACATGAGAGGGGTTTAAATACTACTAACTAAAGACTAAAAATAGTTATTACAAAAATATAGGAGGAGGTTTAAATGACCATCCTCATCTAAAGCAAAAATAAAATGAAAATAAAACTGAAACTATATCTAAAGATCAACTATGCATCTGTTCTCTTAAGTCGCAAGCATCCAGCATCAGCTTCAGGAGTGTCGGTTGGCCGACCTCTGATTTTAATTGTCCTACGAAAACAAAATCAGCAAGTGCTAGCGCTATCTTCTCGATGGAATTTGTAAGGCACTTCAGAGTCATACACTGACTGTGTGGTTTCACCAAATATTGCCAGTAAGTGTCCCAATTTAACTTAGTTAACTTTTTGATTGACTTTGCCTTTTCTTCAGCTTTCTATCTCCAACTTGTTTGCAGTTGCTATGTTTTTGGGAGAAATCCTGGAGCGGTTTCCGATATCAGGTTGGCTCTATGTAGATTTTCATTGACATAGTCAATGACATTGCTTGCTACTGTCGCTGCTTCTTCCGCTGCCTGTTCTGCTTTCTTGATCTATGCATCCCATTTGTTAAACAACATTTCTTTGTGGGATTCATTGATCTTGGGAAACCCTTATTTCTTTCCTTCCTCTGATTCCTGCCAATTCAAATAGTCAAAAACTTTCTTATCAATTAAATCATAATCAAGTCGCAAATCTATAACTTGACTTGTGATTTTGTCGCTCATTTCGCAGTGAGAGTTCCATTGCGATATTCTTTGGCAAAGTGTTTCCTGCTGTTGCAAGAGTTGATCATTCAGGGCAAGGGCTTCTGTGACAAATTATGCGACTTTAGGATCATCTTTGTGCATTTCTAACGTGGCATGTAATTGCTATTCTTTTTTGGCTAGACTGCTTTGGTAACCCAACTGCATTTGTTGGAGGTCTTGTTGTAACTTTACCAAGTTTTCTTCCGCTTCCTGGCTAATGCTAGCATGCTATTACTGTTGCTGCAAAAATAGGATTTTATTCTCTTTATCTTTAAGCAATAGTTGAACTTCAGATGCTTTTTCAATAGTAGTAGAAGCATAAGCTCCTGCGATTTGGGACAATCTAGTCAGGTTCTCTGTCGGATCAGTGGTAGGGTCTTGCCAAAGGACATCTAGTGGCTCTGCTTCAGGTGAGAGCATGTTGTCTAGTTTTCGCTTCTTTCTCTATCTCCTGACCACAGCTTTGTGCTGCGGACTGTAAAACACATCTAGAGGAGGGATTTCCTCTATCTTTAGCATGATTTTAGATGACGGAGCTATGGGAATGTGCTCAGTTTCTGGAGCATTGACAACTATTTCAATCACCATTTCTGTGATTGTTTATGCTGGTTTCCTTAGTGTCTTCATGTTTTGCTCCCCTGTGTTGATCAATTCATTAAAGTTCTCCCATTCTTTCTCTAGCTCTGTTCTTAATGGCTTTGTTCGCTAGATGAGGGGAGCGAGAATTTCCACCTGTTTTGGTGGCAACACTTGCTGCTCAGGATTCTCCTTGGATTGGGTAGTATCCCTGACTGATCCTTCACTCTTGTTGTGATCGCTCTCTAACCGTCTAGACCTTTCTGGCGATTCTCTTTCAGACTTAGATTTAGACTTGTCTTGCCCTGAGCTTCCACTCATACTAATGCTGGGAGTGGGCTCCCTTATTGGTTCTATGCACAATTTGTCCAAGGGGAGATTTGCTAATCTTCATTCTCTGTAGAGTTTAAACTCTTGGAATTCTGCTAGGCCAAACTAGATTTGGGCCAGGTGTAAGATGTCTCTAAGTGTGCTTTTCTGCTGGAAAACATCGTTGAAGAGATCATCTTCCTTAGTGAATACCTTTATTTTAACTGTCGTGGTAAAATTATTTATCACATCAAAGGGATCAAACTATCTCCCTAGGAACTTAAGCAATCATAGACTCAACATGTTGTCTACTTCCTTGAAAGCATGACCTAGATCAAACAATGCAAAAGCCCCACAGACCACAAGGAATTGCGGCCAGATTGCCTTTTTCTTGTCCTTAAGTTCTCTGCTCATTCCTCCAACCCCGCAGGTTTGGTAGGCTATTTCCCAGGCCATCAACTTGTCAGGAACATACAAGGGAAGTACATGAGGAGAGGCAATGCTTCTGAATACTCTGATATAAGTGAAAAATTCTTCTCCGAACCATCTTCCCACAGGGAGAATATCAATTTCGGCTTCAGGAGAAAATCTTGGGGCATCTGTATTATACAACATCTTATGAATGGGTAGCATAACTCCATGGCAGATTTTATAAAAATATGGGGTGAACTTAGAATCCCACAGTTCCTTATGGTAGACTTGAATGGGTAAGGGATTCTGTACCGTCCATTTCCAACCCATGAGAGGAAATTTAGAAACAAAACAGATAGCATCCATGACATAGGCAACTAGAAAGAAGGGAGGGTAAATCCTCTAAGAAGGAGTCCTTTTAGACCGATAATTCCAAATAGCAGAGGCTAAGTTATCAAAAAATATTTTGGCCCAGTTCATTATAGTGGCATTGGTGGCCACATCCAGTACGGGTAGCCACTCAGATGAAAACTTATTGATATCAAGTTTTCCGAATAGCCTACATAACATTGCAGCAGCGAAACAATATGGAGAAGAGAGGGAACCAGTGTTGTACATACCATATTTGTCTTTTTTTAACGGCTCTTCCTTCATTGACTAGCTTTTGGTGCATTCCACCAAATCTTCGTTCTCCTTGGAAAATTTCTCCATGAATTGCTTGTTATAGCTAGCCTGCTTTCGTACTTGATACATGTGTCTTAAATTCTGTGGCGTAAATGATCCTATAACTTCCTGGTTTCACATCCTGAATTGCCTGTCCATTATATCAGCATTGTCTATCACCCATTTAACCATATCTGTATAGGGAAATATTTTTTCCTTGCTGCGATACGGTGCAAGAATGAGCATGCAAGCTCTGTAAGTGATGCTTCGGATGACCCGTGTTCATCTTCCGTAGCTGTAACCTCCATGACTCTCAGGTTTTCTTCCTCCAGCAGACTATACATGCCTTCCCAAGCAGATATCCCTACTTTTTTGGTACAGGTGGTGTCCGTGAATAATGGAGTCATCTCTGTTTTTTCAGATACCTGGGTGTTTCCTTTCTTCCCCATCACGTTCTGCGCACTACTCTATGTATTGTTCTGTGTACCGCTCCTATAAGTTCACAAGTAGAGAACTAAGACACAATAAGAAAGATAATGAATGATGGTAAGTAATAAGGTGACGAGAAACCTCTTAATTTCAAAATCACATCAAATATATCACCTTGCATGAAATAACCCTTTCACTTAGATCTAAATCATTTCTCATAAATAACCATCAATAAACCACTAAGTTGACGTTAATGCCCATAACTCGGTATCGGATGACGAGAAATATTTCATCGAACTATGAGCCCTGTTGATCTGCAATAAAGCAATTTTGCAATTTGCTTCGCAATATCGCAAATCACAATATCGCAAATTGCAATATCGCTAATCCTTCTTCGTTAACAATCTTTTGCTTCATTATGCGACGGCGAGATGCGATTTGCGAGATGCTTTATCTCATTTCGCAATATCAGGACGTTTTATCTTAGGTGGCACTGCGACATATGGGATCTGTGATATGCGATGAATCTATGTGGCTCGCGATCTCGCATCATCGCGTTTTCGCAATTCCGACAGTTTCTTTATATATGATGTCCTCTGTTGCCCTTTTGCGATGTGATGTTCATCATTAAGAGAATGATTTTATTTGAGATTTTTCATAATACTTAAGATTTTACGTTTGCAGATGTTTTTCCTAAGTTTATGATAGTGTGTTTTATTAAAAGGGAATTCTAAGTGCTAGTTTTTTAATTTTTTAGAAGGGTCCCCATTTATTTAGTGTTATTACTAATACTAAATAAAAAGGGGGGTTATTGCTGGCCACAACAGTCATGAATTAAGGCACGTGTGCATGCAATTCAAATTTGATAAATACAGAGATCGTACGCACACCCTCAGAATTTTGAATTTTTTTATTTTGACAAGGATCTTCTTTTCAGAATTTTGTAGGAGAGTGGGAGTAGTGTAACCCTTGAGCATCATGGCACCAATCCAAATTGAACCATGGCCTATGAAAGAAGTTGAAGAGGGAAGTTTGCCCATATTGCAAGAAACAAGGTTTCTTCCCTTCCTACTCAATTTCAATGGTTACTATTCTACTGTAGCTTAGGAATTTTCACACAATTTCGATGGAAGGACAGCCACAGTTGGCTCTCTATAGTTTCAAGTAACAAAGATGTGATAGTAGAAGAGCATGAGGATATTATTACTCTAAATATTGAAATGCAGGAGTTGGAAAAGGAAATATAAAATAATGATACTCTCAATGACTAAGTGGCTGAGAAATCATCAATGCAAGAAGAAGAGGGGGAGAAAATTTTTGTCTCTAGTGTTTGAAGTCAAATTTAGGAGTTTAAGAAGCAGATATATGAATTTGAAGTTTTAAATTGATGTGTAATGGACCAGAATACTACATTGAGGAGCAGGAATGAAGAATTGGTGAAGGCAGTGCAGGAATGGGAAAGACAGGTGAAAAGATGGAAATTCCATGCATCTCATTCGAAAATTCGTCTGAGTAAAGTGGTTAAGAACCTGAGGAAAGACCATATCAAGAAGTTGAAGGAAGAAGCATCAGGAATCAATATTCAAATCTAGAAGTAAAGCAAGGCTCATAATTTTGTTTTTCTGCAGAGATTAGTGGTTCTGTTAGGACACACAAGGGAATGAGGTTGGTGGGATGTTGGTCATCATAATTATCATTTTTCTAACCCTACCTTTGTCCTATCATGCTACCCAAACCCCTGTTTCACAATTAAATTAAACCCTTTACACATGATTCTTGGTCCCTTTTTATGATTTTTTGGATATGGATCATAGAGGTTTATTAGTCATTTAAAAGGTTGAATAGGCTTATATTTATTTGTAACTTATCTATTCATATTTCCTTAAGGCGTGGCGATTAAATTTCATTAATAAAATTTGGAGTTGGTTGGTTTAGGATCTGAAGTTCTTGTACCATCTATCATTCCTCTACCAGGTGAACAGCCGGTCAATTCATTCCAGATTGAATCCAAAACTATCATATTTATTAAGGAATGATGCACACCTACCGCTGAGGTTTTTTTCCATTTTCTGCATTAGACTTCGAGCGTTATGGATGTGCTAAAGATGGAGGTTGGGCATCGTTCAACGTGTTTTTCCTCTTAATTTTTTCATTATGGCTAAGATCCAAGCATCTATGTATGAATTAGGGATTCTAGGATAGGTTTATGGAGCGATACTTTGAATAACTTTGGTACCATGTTGTTGTAATATTGTAATATTGTATCGCCTCATCCCTCTAGGCTAGATCTATGGTTTTACAATGTATATTTGCAGAATACTTTGAATAAAGAAGGATCTGATGCCAGTTTCATTTATTGTTGGTTCCTGTCATTATTTGTAATGTTTCCCTCATGCATTTGATTTCAGAGTTTTCGTAAAGGGAAACAAGTTGGTTCGCTAGGGCCCAACCAATCCAGCTCATTCTCCCTATCTTTCGTGGTGTGCTTAGATCTAGTTATGCTGGTGTGAACAGAGTGTTTTTTATATGCTTGATATTGCAGGTTTGGTGAAACCCTTGTGAATGTATTTCACTTATGCGTGATCTCAGATATGAGGAGTCCTCGTGTGTGTTGAGTGGAATTATATTTCCAATTTTAGTATTTTATTTCTTCCTAAAGCATCGCACTATTTCCTTTCTTTTCTAAGAATGCTTCTTGAGTTATTTCTGAAAGATTAGACAGGATTGTGAGTTTAATAATTTAATTTTAATGTATTTTCTTAAAGCATAATGTGCCCTGATATGAATACAAGTTTTGGCTGAGTGATGATATCTTTGTGCATAAGTTGAGACTGTAACAATTTCCTTACATGAACGAAAATTAAATATCACTGAGTAAAGAAATCATTTATGCCATTTTTCTGGGATTGAAGACTCTATAAAATTAATCTTTCAAGTAGAGTATATTTATGATTGTGACAGAGAATTGAAGAGGGTTAAGTTTCATCTTTTGGATAGTGTACTTTCCTTTACAACACAAGAGCTTTTCCTTTCCGTTGTCATGATAATTCCCTCCAATATTTGTAGTTATCTTTTTATTGAATGCTTGTTTTGGATTCTAAGTCTTTTTCATTAAAGTTTGAGTTGAAGTTTTCTTTTCTGTTTTGCTCATTTCTAGTTTACTAGCCATAGTGCATTAATATATTAGTGAAGGGTGGTTGAAAGCAAGCCCATTCTAGTGTGGGAACAACAAGCATTCCAGTGCAGGAACAGAACATTCCAGTATAGGAACAAAGCATTTTAGTACTAGAACATAGTACTCCAGTGTAGGAACAAAACTCATTTCAGTACAGGAACGTAATTTCTTTGGTACATAAATGAAATATTTTCATTAACGGAAACAGATTTGAAGGCATAATAGAAAATCATTTTTTTTGTTTTCTAAGAATTGGAACTTAATCAGAGGAACATACTTTATTTTTAATATATTTTTTGAGATTGATTGGAAGGCATGCCTTAATTTTCCTGTTAAAGTTTTTGGCGAGTATTTTTCTTGAGTAAGTAGAGTACCCATAGTGGCTTTGTGTCATTTTATTTGCAAGCGCAAGTAAGGATTGAAAGGTTTTGTTATAATTTATTATTTCATATTCTACATGATTTAATTGTAGGAATAGTAGGGTTTGCAGGTTGCTGAAGTCCTTCTCTAGCATTTCCAGTGTTGTGCCTCCAAGTTTACGAACTCCCGATTGACAATTAAATGTTAGGTTGTTAATTACACCCAACAAGTATTTTTTTCCTAGTACAACTCCTAAAGTTGTATCTGAAGTATCAATTGAGATATGAAATGGAAGAGACTAATTTTCTCCTGTTAAGATTGGTGCTTTATAGTTTTTCTTTTTCAATGATTCAAATTCCTTTGGTAGTTATAATTTCAAACAAAATCACAATATTTTGTAAGAATTTTAAAGAACGGAGAAGCTATTTTTGTGAATTTTTCTATGAATCTTCTATAATATCCTGAAAAACCAAGAAAAATTCTAACATCTCTTTGACAAGTAGGAACTAAAATTTTGTAGATTAACATTACCTTAGATGAATCCACCTTGATTCTAGCACCTGAAATATGATGCCCCAAAACAATTCCCTCATTAAACATCATAAAATATTTTTCATGACTCAATGAAATATTTTTTTTATTTGCATCTAATGAGAGATTTCTTTATTTTTTCAAGATCTTCTTAAATACTATTTCCATCAACAATGAAATCATCCATGTAAAATTCTACACAATCACGAATCAAGTCAGAAAAGATACCTAAAACTGCTCTTTGAAATGTTGCAAGTACATTACAAAACCCAAAAGGAAGTATCATATAAGCATATGTACCGCATGGACATGTAAAAGTTGTTTTGTCTTGATCTTTTGGTGCCAGTTGAATTTGGTTATATCCACTAAGACCAATAATAAATGACAAATATTGCTTCCCTGCTAAAGTATCTAATACTTTATCTATGAAAGGTAGTGGAAAATGATCTTTTAAAGTAACCTTGTTTAGTTCCCTTTAATCAATGCACACTCTCCATTTTTCGCATTATTCTTAGTAATGGTCACTAAAGGTGAGACCCATCGACTATTTGATATTAGGTAAATGAAATTCACATTAAACAATTTTTGTAGTTCCTCCTTAATAATTTATCTCATATTGGGATTTATCCTTCTCTGTGGTTATCTCACTAGTTTGGAATTTTATTAAATACAAATATTATGCATACATGTATTAGAATGAATTCCATTCATATCACAGTATACCCATGAATATGCAAAAGAATGTTTTTGTAGCATCTTTTGAAATTTTTCCAAGTTATTATTAATGTTGAATGTTTTACCTGGGAAAATTTCTACTAAATAATTGAAAAGCTTTTCCATAGAATGTAAATCTACTTCAGATTGTCGAGCTGATAAATATTCAATGTTACATTTCTTTTTAAAACTTTGATCTTGTTCACAATAAGAAGAAGAATCATTATTGTTCATCAAATTTATCAATTGATATTCCTCATCAATTTGTGAAAGAGTAAATATAGGTTGAATATCCTCAAATTCTTCATTATCATCATCAATCCAAACTTCACTTTATATTTCAGTTATTGTTTTTGCAAGTGTATATAATGTGAAATTGTTAGTAGAACTGCCATCAGAAATGAACATATCACCAGATCTACAACTTATAAATGCATCAATTGAATCTAGCCAAGGTCTACCAAGGATCAATGGATGCCCTCCTAAATTATTCTTGGGAGTAAAAATCATAAAGTCAACAAGATATTCCCATGAATCTAAAGATATAGTTACATCTTCCAATATACCATCAGGTTTAATAATAGATATATCTGCTAGTTCTAATAAAGTTGGAGTATATTGAAGATTAGGAATATTTAATTGATCCATAGCTTGTTTGCTTATGATATTAATTGTTGCTCCTAAATTAATCAAAGTGTTTGGGATCTCAATACCATTGATGTGAATTTTTACAATAGGGTTACCTTGATCTGAATATTTTTGAACTATTGGTTCCTCCATCATAATATTCACAATCTTTCCTACCAATTGAATATTTTTAATGTATTTTATTTTTCTTCATAGTTTTTAAGTGCATAACTCCTTATTGTTTTTGCAAATATGGGTATTTCCTTTATAGCTTGAATTAAAGGAATTTTAATGAAAATGTTTTTCAATTCATCTAGCATATTATATTTAGGTAAAATTATTTTCTTTTCTATTCCCTTTATATCAATTTGAATTATTTTAGGAAAGGGAGGACTTTGTAAAGAAATGGAAGGCTTTTCTACTAGAGGAACATCTTCCTTTGGAGGAGTATTTTCTTGATCAAGAGATGCCTCTTTTTTAGGAACTTTACCCTCCTTATATTCTTAGATGAAAATTGGTGATTATTTCTTATGAAAAACTCTACCAGATCTAAGTTGGAAATCATTTAGACCTAGAGGAGCTATCATACAAGCCTCAAAATTTTGGCCCTAAACAATATAAATGGGTTGTTGAGGAGTTTTATTGCTCAAATTTGGGAGTGGTTGAGAAGGCAGTTGATTATAGTTTAGAGAAGATGGAGTGGATGACAAGGGAAGTGGTTGACTTGAAGTCAATTGGGGTTGGAATTGTGGTTGAGTGTATTGTGAAGATTGAAGAGGATATTACTGAGGTTGGTATTGAGTGTATGGTTGCTGAAATTGAGGATACTAAGGATTCCTATGCTAAGTATTTTTCCTACCTTATGACCAACATGAGTTTTGGAGTTGAGGTGGCTAAATTTTCCAAGGCATAGGTGCATTCCAATTTCTTTGTGGTTATGCATATGATTGATAGTGTGCATTGGGATCTTGTATGTTATAGCTCCAAATCTCACCCTTGATATTTGTGATGCTGCATTTATGGCCTAGGGCAACCCCTCCTTCTAGACCTAGTCCAAATACTTAAAAAAAATGTTTTACTCCCTGTACGCGACATTGCCATGAGCTAAATGCATGTGTACGTGGGTCAGTGTATACCCAACCCATGTATATGTATTAAAACACTTTAAAAAATTAAATCTCCTTACTTTCAGGTAGAGATCATGGGTTTTACCTGTTGATTACCTATTAGTTCCCATGGCCCAACTGTTCCCAATGAATTCCCATCTAAAAAACTACTTTGGGAGAAGTGTAAAAAGGCTTCAATAGGAAGGCCTAAGGGAGGAGAGAATAGAGAGAAAATTACTCTGCTTTGATTACCCCTGATCAGGTCTGAAGATCCTTGTGCTTCCAGCATTTCCCCCACTACAGGAAACCCTTGTTTCCTTGAGTTATGATGTCATTTCACTAGTTGAGATATCTTTGTGTCAGTCATGGAAGGAACCTTTTGAAGACTTGGGATTGGATGGATCCGATGGACGGTTCCACTTGGAGCCAGCAAGAGGAAGATTCAAGTTCAAGGATCGAGAGGAACACCAAGAGGGTTTGAACCCTAGCTGGATCTACCCGAACGAAGGACCCTCAGGTGCACCTCTCTTCACGTAGTTTGCTTATGTAAGTATCATGGCTGTATGGAATGCTTGTTTTTTACTGTAGATAACCCCTGCTCTGCTAAGGTGTTGACCCAAAACCCTAGGGGACTTTTTCCCTAATATATGAGGTCAGAAGGGGTACATGATGGCCGAAATGTATTAAGTACATGGAAAGGAAACCTGTCAAAAACTGAGAAGGACTTCACCAGATTTCAGTGTGCCAAGTCACAAAAGGAGATTAGAAAGAAACATTTCCTGAGGCGGGCATACCCATGCTCAGAGAAAGTAAAGCATGTCCACATATCAATTACAAGCGGATCCACTAAGTATACAAGTATAAAAGACTAGAAATACATAATGGATCATCTTTTCACGATCGAACAAGTACATGTCTGAATATCACATATAAGAATGTCAATGATGTTGAAGGATGAATTTGATCACTCATATCAAATACTGATCCCAATAGTACTAAATGAACATGATGGAATAAGATGGTACTAAACTACAAACTCAGGTACCAGCATATAGAATGTCTCCATGAATGACTGCAACATATAAGGTGGAATGGTATCAACTAGCAGCAACAAGAGCAACTGTCAAGTGAACCAATGAATGCTAATGCAACTCGAGGTCTTCACCAACCACCGTGGTACATTTCTACACAATGGGAATGAATGACCTAAAGTCGACCATGTGAGAAATTGTTTGATTACCGATCATTGATGTATACCTTTAACAAACGCGAGACTACTCACTGATGATGATAATGAGAGTCAAGGTACCCCAATACAATCTAACAAGTGTGAATAGATTATCTGAAGTCAAACACCTGGAAGTATCTATCAATCAGGAGACAATGATGGTTTCCCACTATCGATAGCAAAGGATCTGCCACTAATGACTGCAAACCCCAAGGTACTGCCAAATGGACTCTAGACCTTTGCCCCAGAGAAATAAGTTGTAGTCGATGGGGAAAGATCCACTAGAAGGAAATCATTAAGGCATCCTTCGTCAATCTAGCACGAGTGTAACCCGCAGGCCAATAATGTGGAAGGAATCGGATGAAAAAGATGTAGTAACCCGACTGAAGCACGTTTCTGGTGTACATAAGATGTGGCTAGCGCACGACAGAAACCCTCTGAACCAACCAATAATGAAATCTGACATAGAGGCAAGGTATCCACCAATAGGGTCAAATGGAAACCAAGGTACTGCACGAATCCCAATGTGTAATAATGTAAGCTGTTGTCAAACACAAGGGAAACCACTTAGTCAAAGACCCATGATACTGATCGATGCTGAGCACAAGGTAACCTATCAATAATGAAAATAGGGCCAGGGTACGGCTCTAGGCCTGTCCTCAGAGCAAGATGTCGTCATCGATAAGGACAAGACCCGCCAGCAAGAAGTCAATGGAGACCTTCTCAAACTAGCACGAGTAAAGGACCAATATAACTGATGTGATGATAGACAAGGCACTGACAATCAGGGATGGTTGACTGAAAAATTGGTCAAGAGACACCGCAGAGAGGTTGACTCAGGCTAACTTCCCTTGAACAAAAGCACGACTCAATGATGACCATGTGGCAGCATATGATGACTCTGTAGATGTTCGTCATGCAGGAGGCACGAACGAACTCTCCATATGATTGGAAGAGATAACCAATCAGAGAAGAACTGACTCAATAAAAAGGTTAGGGCATACCTAAGTCAAACTAAATCTCGCCCAAATGGAGGAGAGACTTTCTTTTGAGTGCTTTGTTCAAGGGCGACATGACTAACTCTAGCTGCCAAAAATAAATGGAAATATTTTCCCATTACTGCTCTTTTTTGGAATATATAATTTTGTTGTCGTTTTCTTTAAGCTAGAAAAAGAATAAAGGAATTCTATAATATAGTGGAAAGAACGAGTGTCGATGAATCAGATGATCTAGTTCCTGGGATTGGAACAATCCTATGCTCAATGCAGGGAGGTGAAAATTGGTCAAAGACACTCAAAGGTATGTTCCTTCCATGGGTCATAGGATGTCGAGTTGCAGAAGCTAAGAGATGGCAAGTTTGATTTTTCAGATGACATGGTCAAAAAGTGGCTTAAGCACGAGTTCAGGTGAAGCCGGCTTAAGGCCAAAGGTGAAAATGGTCAAAATTCAATGCAGTAGCATAACTCAACATGAAGAAGCCTCTAGGGTATAAGGCCAGAACGAAGCGAAGAAGCAAAGAGGAATGATTCTTCATCGCATAAGTCATGGCGGGACTATAGAGGATTCCTGAGCCAACTCAAATCGAAGCAGCATGGGCAACATTGTATCATTCCTATTCGTCAAGGTTTCCAAGGTATCTTGGGAGTAACATAGAAAAGTGATTCAACTTGATTCGTTCCAGGTTCTTCTTGAAAAATAACCTTAAGCACAGGTATTGGAGGACATTATTTTGTATCATGGTTTTAAGCACATATAACACATATTTCAACACTATCAAGAGGACATTATTGTAAAGCATGTTTTTTCCTACATCTGGAGCAAAAAAATAGATAATTCAAGATTCTCAACTTTTTTCTTGTTTGTATCCTTAAATTATCTAGTTGTTCCAAGGATATATGTTTTAATTTTTTCAAGAAAAATTCTTAATTTTGCTCACTTATTGTTCCATATGGAGATTTTCTTACTCTTGACATAACTAGATCTCTTGGGTTCTTACCATATTTTCCCTTTCCTCTTGCAATGTGTTTTCACAACTCACAAATGTCTTTGAATGAAAACTAAGAGACATCTCCTTTGCCCATTAAATTAAGAAGATCAATCCACTCATCTCTTATGGATTTTAGTGAGAGAGTTTTTAATGTATCTTCATCTAAATTATGAAATTTAGACCTTTCGATATTGTAGGAAAATATTTCTCATCCTCTTTTTGAACCATCTTAAATACTTCATCCTTAAGGTCATGGTGTGTACAATAATCTTCATATTTTTCTAGGAATATTCTTTTCATATCATCTCATGTTCTAATAGAATGTATTTGTAGACCCATGAACAATTTAAGAGCTCTGTATTTTATAGTGGTTGGAAATAATTTCAATTTTGAGTATCAAGTAAATAATAATATGATCTGCATAATACTTCAAACTCAAAAAGAAATGTCTTTGGATCCTTAATTCTTAACCCATGAAATTTAGGAAGGATGGATGGTGAGATATTTTTCATGGTAGTAGTGGTGTCTGTATCTAAGATGGGGAATCTAAAAGGATTCTCCTCATGAAAATATATATCATCTCCCTTTCCACCTCTACTAGTTCAACCTCCTCTATTACCTCCTCTACCTCTTCCTCAACCAATCCTTGGTCTCTCCTCTCTATTGTGTTATTCTCATTCTCCCTCTCCTGCCATTGTAGATTCCTAAGAGCTAATATAAGGTTCAACAATAGGGTTGTCTACTTATTCTTTTGGTTCTTCTACTAATGGTATGTCAGAAAAAAATTCCTCTAGGTGTGGTATGTCACTAGGTACCTCTAACTCCTATCTTAGGATTCGTTCACCTGTTGAAGAGAGAAATATGACTCCTCCAGTAGGGCATGCAGGGCTTTCAACTACATATTTTGTAGATGAGGTTGGTTAATGCCTAGGTTGAATTTCATACCTATGCACTTTAGAGAGTCAATGCCTACCTGCTATGAATGGAATATGAGTGTTGGTGGATGGTGTGGCACTATGTGGTATAACAGGGGTGGTTAGAGATGTTGGTATTGAATTATGCCCTCTATCTCTACTTATAAAACTACCCCTCAAATCTCATTCTCTATACATGCATTCTAAATTATTTTAATACGATTTTGACTATGCATCTAGAAAATGAATGAATCTAGTATGATATGCAAATTAAAATAAAAAATAAAGTCCTATATACACTTCACCGAAAACGGTGCCAAAAATGTTGGGTAATTTAATTTTTAGTTAAACTAATCCAATAAATTTTCAAACCAAGGTTCGTGTATTTTTGAAGCATATGTGCACAATATATGTTAGGAGTTTTATTTCCAATTAAGGGATTGAATTCAAATTCAAGTTTTAGTTCTAACCTATTGAATGAAATTTGTAAATCTAAGCTACTCAAGATTAACTCTCATCAAGTGTACACACATGTTCTTTCCATAAGACTTGTTCAAACCAAAATAACTTGAAATTAATCTATGCTAAGAACTAGTCTAAGAGAAAGAATTGGAAATTTACTCTATTAAGCATAATGAAAAGCTTATGCTACTAAATTGAATTGAGAGGCTTATTTTATTTGACAAAATTGACACTTATTCTATCATATTGAATTAAAAGTCTATGCTAATTGACTCAAATGAAATAGTATTCTATTTGGAAAGTGAAACTATTATAAGTAATTTGAAATCAAACCTAATCTAATAATACATAAGGAAATCACATAGAGAGCATAATCAAAACAAAATTTTAAAAACGAGAGATCTGAATTACAAGCCTTTGCAAATTACTATTGCATACAATTATGATTAGAACCAATCTGATCATTAACTCTTAAATATGAGACTAAGAAAAGAATTCAAATAACCAAAATAATACAAGAAATATTTTAGGTGTTGTGATTTTAATGATGAGTTCTCAAACTATGTAGATAAAACAATGATGAGTAAACTAGAATCGAAAGAAAAGCATTAATAAACCATGAAAATTTTTATTATTTGCAAATCAAATTGAAATAACTCCTAAAAAAATAATGAAGTTCAACATCTATACTAGCTTACGACTCTTCAAGGGGTGTTACAGGTCAATTTGGGCACATCAATCCCGACTTCTAGAGCCGTATTATTAGGGTCCATCAAGCCCTAATTCAGTTGTTTTCATTCCCTAATGAGGTCAACCTACATCATGATTGCCTCCCAAGAGTTTCCATGACACCATTCATCCAAAAAATGTCCCTAAGGAGATCAACATAGGTTACCTTCTATCAGGCTGCATTGCAATGCAGAAATTTCACTGATTGGGTGCATTGTAGCGCACTTAGCCTTTGTTTCACCTGCGTTGAGTGAGATTCATCAAAATTTTTAAATGAATCCATTGGATTCCTCATCCAATGGATACTTCTGGAAGTTTCCAGATTGATTGAGCTTGCATTTGGATGAGGAAGAGGATGAATGAACCTCAATCCATTATCCCTTCCTCCATGGAACCACCTCCCAATTTTGGCAGAGCATTCATGAGGGCCATTAATGGCTTAACCTCCTCCATTTAGCTATAAATTGACCAAGCATTCAAAGGCTGGTCTAGGTTGGAATTTCTTGAGCTAATGAGACGCTGTTTGAATGAGATTAGTAAGAGTATTGTAATAATGTCAAATCGTTTCTTCATGAGGAGAGAAGGGATCGAAACTGGAAGGAAGACACTGAATCGATCATGAACATTCATGGGTTGTAATCTTTCCTTTAATCAATAAAGAATTCAAAGCTTTTTCCATTCATGTTCTTATATGATGTATGTCATATTTTGGATTCTATGATATGTTTGAATTAATAGATCTTTATTGTATGCTTTGATGGGTTTCTGTCTCAGCTTGTGTGCAGGTACTTTTCAAGCGAGTTAAGTACGGAAAGGAGCAGCAGAATCGGTCAAGGGAGAGAGGGAGCAAGCAAAAGCTACAATTTGGTTTCCCTTCTTACCTCTCTTATCTGTTGATTAAAGAAAAGGTAATGAATTACTTTGACTGTTATTTCTAGACTAGCTACTAATTCTAGAGGGTTAGGCATTTGATAAAACACTAAATTTGCCCAAAAAAATTGGTGACTCCATTGGGGAGCGATCCTATCCCTTGTAGTAGCTTATTAGTCTCTTAAAGAACTTTGACATACTGTACTTCCTGTAATTTATGGAATTCAAGTCTACATTCACTAAAAATTGAATCAAATTTAAGAATTAAATCTCCTTCAGAATGGCTTGATGTAATCAACGCACTTCTATGACTGACACAGTGCACTGCAGTGCACTTCCCACATAGATCCAGTGCGATGCAGTGCACTGTCTCTAACTACTGCCTACGCTGATCCCTTTAGGGTCAGTTTTCCCATCTAGGAACTGAAAATTTTTGTCAATTTTCATCAGTTTGAATTGCTTGTTGAATGTAAATGATGTCTTATCTCTGAAAATAGTTTTTCATCTCCTTAATCCAGCCCTACTTTGATTGGATTGATTAATGTTTCTTTAATGTTTTCTTTGTCATTATCAGTCTATAGTCAAAGTTAGAATATAGTTGATCGATTGTTTTGTCGATAGAAAAGTGTCGTAAAATCGTCATTTTCTTCGACAAATGAAGTGTCGTAAAGTCTTCCTTCATAAATAATCAATTGATTTATTTGTGCATTTGATTTGTATTTTCATTTAAAGTGTCAAAAATCTTCATTTCTTTAAAATCGAAAGTGTCGTACAGTCTTCCTTTCCCTTTAAAAGAAATTGTCACAAATCGTCATTATTTATGAAAAGAATTTTAAATCATTTGTGCATTAGTTTTTCTTATTTCATCATTCACAATAAGAGAAACTGAAAAGAAATACATGCAATTTGCATTTTAGAGTTTTAGTTTGTGAATGCTCGAAAGGAATGGTTTATGGAATTGCATTAGTTTGTGCTCTTTGTTGTTTGTTCAAAAAGTACTTGTATGCTCTATCCCTCATAGCTAGGATTTTCATTGCTAAAAATAAATGGAAAGAGTGCTTCTCATTCTAGTTGCATTCTTAGGAATTTCAAAAAACAACACATGGTGAAACTTGTGAGGCAAATTCTAAAGAAGATCAACTTAAAATTTATCTGAATTAATCTAATAACGCATTGGAACTTAACGAAAAACATCTAGAGGTCTAAACTAGAGACGTGTTCCGGCATCTTTAAACCTAGTGGCTGTCATTTTCACTGAGGTTGGGTGATTCCTCCTCTCTGATTCGATAAGTGCTAGTATGGACTTGTGCTCCCTATACTGTCGAGTATATAGTGGGAGACCCCAATAGGTTGAAATCCTTTATCCCTAGGAAGCCGAGTCTACCACCTTACTGATCGCAATGCACCAAACACAACATTTAGGAAGATTGACTGCCATACATTAAATCCTTGGTAATTTCTCTTTCATTTATCACCAAGGTGTATATTGCAGTTTTGTGATTTGTCTGGTAAACCCTCTTGTCTAGAATCTCTAGAGTAGTCACTTTCATTCCTTTTCGACTCTTTAAAAGTAAAAGGATCATCTGAGCACTTGTCCTTTCAGGCTCATTAAACATCGAAAGTGACTAGAGTCATCTTTTTCTTTTTCTCGACTCTTTAAAAATGAAAAAGCAAAGTTGTGTTCCAGTGTCGTAAAAATTAATTGATCGCGGATAACATCCTCCACACTCGCTCCTTAGTTGATCTTAGGTTGAAACATATGGCGACAAATCCGGAGTCCACTGATCAAGGAATTCCTTTCGATGGGAATCCTAGTCCTTTTCCTCCATTTGGAAATATTGGTGCTCCATATATGGCTACATTGTCCCTTTCGGGATTTACCATTGGATTTCTAGTATGGTTGTCTTCAACCTCCTTGGTTCAAAATGTTGTGCTTTCTCCGTAATCGAGTACACCTCCAACTTCACAAAATCAACTTCTAGTTGATCCTAAAGTTGACCCTTTGCCTTCTTCCTTGGTTGTTTCTTCCTCCCCTGCTTCCTCTTTGCCTGGCGAAAGTATTGGTACTAGTAACCAGGTGGCTAAGAAGAAGAAGAAAGGGAAGAAGAAGAAGAAGAAGCAAATTCAGCAAAGGGGAGACAAAGCAACCATTTCTTTGAATGCAACATCTAATGAGAAACCTTCCATGAAGCCTCACAAAGTTTGATATCCATCCAAACTTTGTGTGGGAGACCATCTTCTTCGAAATTGTCTTGATATTCCTCGAATCTTAGAAGAATGGTCTTCTCGTTCACACCATCTTGTATCATCAACTTCTGGAGATCATGTTGGTGACACACCATCAACTAGTGGCAGTAACGGTCATGGAAAGAAGGGAAAAGTTAAGTTTCCATGTCGGTTATGTGAAGGGAATCACCCCATTCACCTTTGTCCCTATCTGGATGAAGCCAAAAGAGTGTTGGATAACCATCCTGCTTCACCACAATGACTTCCATCTAGTTATAGGAAACTCTCCCTAAATCCTTCACTAGTTGGTGAATTGACTGGCCAAAATCAATCGTCGGTCAAACCCACTCTCTCTGAAAGTGAATCCAATGAGTCTATACCCGACCCAAATCAAAAGTTCGAGGTAAAAGTTGACCCGATTTCACCTTCAGTTAATCGTACCTTTCCCGAAGAGAGTGAATATGATACCACTCAAGTTATTTTTGTTTCTTTAGATTCTAATGAACTTGGGGGCAGTCCTCCTGTTCCATCAAGACAGGAGGAAAATCCTCCAATTCTCGTAACTCAAGGGGTTAATCCTCCCGTTTCTGCAGTACCCCCTCCAAGTAGTCTAGTCACTCCCTTTGATTGGAATTGACTGGCAGGATTATGCCTTCCCTCTTATATGCCTTTCCAAATCATAGTACAAGTTTGTAATATGATTGTATCAAGAACTATTATAGATGAAGGTGCATCAATAATCATCCTTTGCTCAACTTCTTGGCAAGCACTCGATTCGCCGCCGCTTGTACCAGTTACCCAGAATCTGTTGGGTTTTAATATAGGAATGAGTCAACCATTAGTTATCCTCCCTTAGTTACCTATTACTTTGGGTGGAAAAACCGTTTATCTAAATGTGATGGTAGTCCCAGGCCCTTTAGATTATAACTTACTACTAGGACACGACTATGTTTATGACATGGGAGCTATTGTTTCAACACTCTTTCAAGTGATTTGTTTCCCGCATGAAGGCAGAATTGTCACCGTTGACTAGCTTTCATTTCCAAGTCCAAATATGGCTCCTAGTCAATCGTCTTCCCTAATTGGTCCTTTTGTACCAATGGTAACATCCCCGCCATGGGTTAATTATGTGGCAACCTGTTCCATACCTACATCAACTGATGATCAATTTAGTAATGATATACATCATGTATTGGGGGCATTGGAACCAGATCTCTCCTTCATGACCACTTATGAGTTGTGATCCCAAAGGGTCTCCAAGGATAGTTCGTTGTCTTGTGTCAACCTTGTTAAAAAATGAAACAAAGATTCGAGGATATTTCGTTGTCTTGTGTCAACCTCGTTAAAAAATGAAACAAGGATCCGAGGATAGTTCGTTGTCTTGTGTCAACCTCGTTAAAAAATGAAACAAGGAGTCTGAGGATACTTCGTGGTCTTGTGTCAACCTCTTTAAAAAATGAAACAAAGAATCTGAGTAGAGTTCCTTGTCTTGTGTCAAGCTCATTAAAAAATGAAACAAGGTCCCCTGGAGAAAAGTTCCAAGTCGAATCTTTGATTAGATCTTGTAAAATCCCAGTCGAGTCTTTCACTTGATGTCGTAAGTGAACCTTCATTCCATCTACCTCATAGCCGCGAGTTGGCTACTTAGGTAAATGTAATGAAGCTTGGGACGCATGAACCTAATGGTAAAGTTAAGTTTCCCTGTAGGTTATGTGAAGGGAATCACCCCATTCACCTTCATCTATCTGGACAAAGCCAAAAAGGTGTTGGGTGACCGTCCTGCTTCACCGCAGTGACTTTCATCTGGTTACAGGAGACTCTCCTTTTCATCATGTTGGGGGCATGTAAACTAATCTCAAGCATAGTTTTTCGATTCAAGCTTGTGTAAAAATGAAACTGAATCCAAGCATAGTTTTTCGTTTTAAGCTTGTGTAAAAATAAAACTGAATCCAAGCATAGTTTTTCATTTTAAGCTTGTGTAAAAATGAAACTAAATCCAAGCATAGCTTTTCGTTTCAAGCTTGTGTAAACATGAAACTGAATCCAAGAATAGTTCCCTATCGTTCAAGCTTATCTAAAAATGAACCCATTTCCATTTTGAACCCTCCTGATTGCCATTCTATCAGCCTTTTTTGTCAGATGAGCCTTGGTTGTTTTCATCCCATCGCCACCATCCCTTTGGTCGATCATACGCTTTCACTTGGTTGTTTTACCCTTTTTGAGGAACATTTGCAATGAGTGGTCTTATTAGCCAGCCTCTTCACATAAATCAATATGTCTTGAGAAGTTCCAACGTCACCGAAACCAGTTCCTACCTTAGACACCACTCGTTCCTCAAAATGGAGTCCTCTTTAAGCTCTTTTTAGAATCTCTAAACATGAAAAGGTTGCTGAGCGTTTTTCGTTTCTAGCTCGTTAATGAATTAGAATCGATATCTACTCAGTATAGTTTTACCCCTTCTTCGGGCTGAGTTAGATTAACTACGAAAATGGTACTTGTTGATCAAACATGATCAATAGGTTCTCTCTTGTATTGTTTTATTCCTTTTCGAACTTGAGAGACAAATTTATGAAAAATAACTTGTGGAGTTTCCTTTTAGTCCCTTTTCAGACTCTCTAAATTTGAAAAGGACCGAGTTATCTTTGTTGTTAAACTTGTTAAAAACATTAAATAGCGACAAACTTGTCCATCTAGACAAGACCGAGTTTCACATTCGCTAGACTCGTTAAAACATCAAATAGCGATGGATTCACCCAGAGGGTGGAATTATACAACAAGCATATATTATCCTCCTTAAGCTTGATAAAAATAAAGAGGCACTGGTCAGAAATGACCAGGGAAAATGGGAAAAAGCCGAGAATAATTTATGGTAGCAGGTCACTCTTGAACATGACACTTTCACCTCATCACCGTGCCTATGTGGGTTGGGTCATTCAGCTTGATGGTTATCACATCGCTGGTCTATCATACCATCCATCACTTTGTTTTAGGTCAATGCTACCAATTCACTTTAGTGTCACCGATATGCTCAAGAGAATTCATTCAGTTCAAAACTTCATCCTTTACAATATAGTAAACCTTCATTTTCATGCCTGCCATTCCTAAACCTTGTGTCGTCAGTTGATGTTTCATATCTAAAATCATTTACCTCGTTTCGTGTCGTTGATGTGGGATACATCAAGGCCCTCCTGTGAGGAGTCGCTTCTTGTCAACATCAGCACATCATCCAAGAAGCTAACTTAGAAACACCCCTTCAGTACCTTGAGGCTTGCATACATCAATGGCAGGTTTCTCACTTCCGACGATAGGTTGACATCACTGGCCTTCGACCGAAAGACTTCGTATGGTGTTTGACATCAAATCATTTATTCACACCATGTGAAATGAATTGCAGTACCTTGAGGGCCATTATCATTATCAGTGATTCCTCTCGCATCTGTTAACAGCTCACATCATTGGCTGGTAATCAGACGATGTCTCTCCATGTTCAACTTCAGATCATCTATTCACATGGTTAGACTTGTACATTGAGTGAAGATTGAACGAGATTGAAGACCCCAGATCTAGTTTCATCCATCCAGGCTGTGATATATTTTTAGGAGTACTATATCAAATGTACAAATGGCCTTACATTCATGCTCATCCATTCATGGGTCTATATCTGTAGACGACTATTTTTGTACATGTAATGAAAGTTAATAAGCTGAGCATGGGTATGCCTTCCCTTAGCTAGTTCGTGAGAAAAAATCAAATTATCATGATATTTGTATTGTAATTGATGCAGGTCACCTTCCACTTTGAAACCTTCTCTCCAAATGGTAAAGCATCTCACTCGACATGTTTATTTTCGACTTCATTCTTTAGGGGAAAAGTATTACAGGTCAATTTGGGCACATCAATCCCGACTTCCAGATCCGTATTATTAGGATCCATCAGCCCTAATTTAGTTGTTTTAATTCCCTAATGAGGTCAACCTACATCATGATTGCCTCCCAAGAGTTTCCATGACACCATTCATCCAAAAAATGTCCCTAAGGAGATTAGCATAGGTAGCCTTCTATCAGGCTGCATTGCAATGCAGAAACTGCACTAACTTGGTGAACTACAGCGCACTTAGCCTTTGTTTCACCTGCGCTGAGTGAGATTCATCGAATTTTTTAAATGAATCCATTGGATTCCTCATCCAATGGATACTTTTGGAAGTTTCCATATTGACTGAGCTCCCATTTGGATGAGGAAGAGGATGAATGAACCTCAATCCATTATCCCTTCCTCCATGGAACCACCTCCTAATTTTGGTAGACAATTCATGAGGGCCATTAATGGCTTAACCTCCTCCATTAAGCTATAAATTGACCAAGCATTCAAAGGCTAGTCTAGGTTGGAATTTCTTGAGCTAAGGAGATGTTGTCTGAATGAGATTAGTAAGGGTATTGTAATAATGACGAATTGTTGCTTCATGAGGAGAGAAAGGATCGAAACTGGAAGGAAGACAGTAAATTGAGCATGAACATTCATGTGTTGTAATCTTTCCTTTAATCAATAAAGAATTCAAAGCTTTTTCCATTCATGTTCTTATATGATGTATATCGTATTTTGGATTCTTTGATATGTTTGAATTAACAGATCTTTATTGTATGCTTTGATGGGTTTCTATCTTGACTTGTGTGCAGGTACTTTCCAAGTGAGTTAAGTACGGAAAGGAGCGATGGAATTGGTCAAGGGACAGAGGGAGCAAGCGAAAGCTACAGGTTGGTTTCCCTTCTTACCTCTCTTATTCGTTGATTAAAGAAAAGGTAGCAAATTATTTGACTGTTGTTTCTAGATTAGCTACTAAGTCTAGAGGGTTAGGCGTTTGATAAAACACTAAAATTGCCCAAAACAAGGAGCCATACTGTTGAGCACAAGAATGAAAGGACTCAAATCAATGAGTAATCACCAACGCATATGTGCATAATAGAGTATTTCATTCACTAGAAATTAATCTCAAGGAGTCACAATGACTACAGAGCTAGAACTTCCTTCTCTTTTGCCTCGGATCAAAGCATATTTATATTGTCTTTAAATAAAAACTTCATAAGAAAGTAATGTTGAGAGGCAAGTTCCTTAATCGACACTTAAGTTTCCTAATTAGAACATAAATATATCTCTTATGATTTGAAGAATCTATTCTTCATGATTTGCTACAAGAAGAAAAATCATGACATTTTTCGATCAACACATTATTGTCTTCAGATCTCAAACCTCGCTCACTTGATTCCACACTTCTCTTAATGATGAAACTACATTCCTTTGAATTATGCGCAAGGATAGACTATTATAACTAGAGTTGACTTCGAGTTTGACCATCAAAATTCTCAAGCACTGTGATTTTCTAGGTAGGCACAATAAGTGGATATCCTATTAAAAATCCATGCATGTGAATTTTTCTGGTTGATTTGGTTGGCCTGGTGACTCAACATCAGTTATTAATTTTTATATCATATAATTATTTTGTTCCTGAGTTGCTTCCTTCTTTATGTTGTGAGACTTTTCTTCTTGCTTTTATACATTTTTTTCCTTGTCTTTTTCAGTCAAACGAGATGAAACATAGAATTACAATAAAGAGGTAAAATCAAGTGAAACTGGATATTTTGATACTCCAACATTACACTTTGATATAAGTAGAGAGTTAGGTTTTGTACGAGTATTAGTAAATAGAAAATTTAAATAACTTTTCAATACAAGTTGAAGTATAAATACTTCTTTGTTGGAGATCAAATTCATAAGTATCCTCTCTAAACTTTTTTACTTTAGCCCTCTCCTCGGCATCCATGAAATCAACTCTTTGTGCGACTTCATAAAAATCATTGGCATGAATAAAATCATAGTCATACAAGGGTTGTTGATGTTGAAAATATTTTGATAAGCTTATCGATTTGTGATGATTAATGATTATTTTTTTGGTTCATATGTAAAATAGGACAAGGAATGTAGCCAAAGTTTCTTTAACTTCTCTTCTTAGATTATAGGATGTCCCTTATATTTAATCACCATATGACCAGCTTTAATAGGAAAATTAGGCCATACTTTCTTTTGTATTTTATTCAACATTCTAGTTTGGCCATGAAGTGCAATCTAATTGTATATTTCTATGATGGCTAGCTTATAAGGTATATATCTTGGTAAGACATGAGGTCGTACCTCACTTCCATAAATCTTGATAAAAGAAACCATTCCTTATAAAGCCAAATCAGTAATTTCAAACAGGGTTTCCTTAAAATCTTAACTAAATATTGGGGTAATCTCTCCAAATAAAACATCATGAAGAGGAATCATGATGTTACTAAGTATATCATAAATGTGGTGTTTATATTTGCTTTACCATAAAATAGAAACTAATTTTGAATTTCATATTGATGATTGAGAGAATAAATCCATTCCATTAATGCAAATGGTACAAATGCTAAAAAACATTGTTGGGAGCGAGATCCCCCAAGGGCAGTTTTGGGGCTAAAAGCCCATGTTTAGGTCAATTTTTTGTAATATTATTGTAACGACTCTGCATTTTATGGTCACGGAGTGTGAAGGTGTTATGTGTCACAAAGGGTAATCCGCCCTTGGTTTTAGTTGGCTATAAGAAATCTACCCATGGTCCACAGACCATGGGATTGTATAAAAAGAGCTAAGCACTAAGTAGTTAAAAAAGGAGAGAACAAGAAAGGGAGTCATAGCTTTATATCAAGAAGTCTAAGTCTTGGGTTGTAGCGTAGGTAGAGGATCTGTAGCTAAGTGCGTAGAGGCCTAGGGTAGAAGTCCGCAGCTGAGTGTACGGACCCCTGTAGCTGTGTGTGCAGGGTGAACAGAGTCTGTAACACTTGGAAGATATTAATAAAGGAGTTATTTTGCAATTTCTGTGTATTTGTTCTAGTAATGGGTTTGGATATTTTGTGTATGAATTTCCTTTGTTATGCTTCTATGTTGCGTGAACAAATACAATTACATTGAATAATTAAACACAATTACGAATATCTGGTTACGCAGTGATAAACTTAAGTATTCGCCAAAATAAGTAAATCACTTACGGTAATTGACGAATCTGCACAGTGTGCTACCTAAGCAGCATGAAAGTACCTGAGTTGCAGGTTAGGGTTGCGTGAAGGTTGAACGTGTACTTTCGTGAAGGTATTGAAAGCTAGAATAGATGGTTTTCTTACAAGCCCTAAAGCGAGATCACCTGTGTGAAGGCAGGGATAGAAGAGATCAAACGACATCACAACCATCTCAGGGTGTAGAAACTTGGTTCTAGCATCCCCCCATACTGCTTCAGGTGAGACTTTGGTTCGCACTCCATGGGTTGATGCCGAAAGGGCCATTAGTGTAGGGATTTGTTTGGCTAATTAACATTGAACCTGGGTCAGGCCCCCTCAAGCCAAAAAATGGTTTCGTTGCCTGGACCGAAATTTGTATAAGAGATGTGTGATGTCGTATCACTGGAATCCAACTAAGAAGGAGATTGGAGACTGGTTGGATAGAAAGATCCATGAATTCGTGGCACAAGAGAATAGAAACCCACAACTGACAAAGGAACAGTGGTTGGACCGATACCTATATATAGAGATCCATGAGATCTTTTTCTGCTCTTTCCCTATTGAGTTATACGAGTGGATCATGAAGCTATCAGATAGCTAAGGAAGGTGGAAACTTGACGGTCTTATTGTGTGGACCTCAGAGCTAGTGCGAAGGTTGGAAGCATCAGAGGATAAGATCACCTGTGCTGTCAATCATTGGCTCGATCGTGTCATAGGAGGATTTGTGACTGAATTCACGGTCGACACCTTAGTTAGCTATAGCGAGGTGGAGCGATGCTTTTTCAAAGGACCGCGAGGTAAGTACGTAAAATATTTGAATACTTGGATTAAAATGCTGTTGTACAAAAAATGGGTTATGCAGCTACCTTGATGTTCGAGACTACACGAAGCAAAAAAACTTACAGGAATGAAGGAAAAAAGGGTCCAGAGTATAGCCCCTTGATTTCACCTCCACGAAGAGATGAAGAAGGGATAGCGAAGGTTTCTTCGTGAAGTGCTATTCAGTTAATAAGACAAGGATTCCCACGAATACCACCTCCACCCACACCACCTCTGACTTCACCACCATCACCTCCAACTTCACCCATACCACCTCCACCTCCATCGCGGTTCAGTATGGAAAATACAGTGAAGTTGCCTTTGTTCAAAGGCTTGGGAAATGAGGACCCGGACCAATTCTGGTTCATTGTGAGGGTTGTATGGGAAGCTCAAGGAGTAATAGATGATCATATAAATTATTTGACACTGGTTAGTGCTATGCAACATCGCGCGCTAACCTGGTATATTAAGTACTCTATCGACAACCCGAATGCTGGATTAGCAGACATCCAGGTAGCACTAAATAGGAATTTAGTAGGCCTAAATCTGAGGCACAGTCTATTGTGGGATTCAAAGAGATCGTGATGCAACCAGGAAAGACGCCTTGGGAACTAGATCAAAGGCTAAAATGTACAATCCATGAAGCCAACATGAATTTGAGAGATGGACAACATCGTGAGTGGTTTATGGCTTCGCTACTGCCACACTTAAGGAGTGTGTTGTCGCAGTGGAAGATAACAACTTAGGCAGGGGCCTTGGAGATTTCTATGAAACTACATGAGACTCTGATGTAAGATCATAATCTAGGAGTTCAGGAGATCCATGTGTAGCTGAAGAATCTGTGCCTTGAGATGCAAAGTCTAAAGTAGGACAGGATGGTTTGACCAGAGGTATGCTAGGAGGTATGGTGCTTGAAATGTGTTAGCTACCTATACCAATAGGTTTCATATTTCATGATGGACAAGGGAAATTCCAAATATGCTCTGCTTTGATTATGCAAAGATCCCATATTTCCTAGAGAATACAAGGTATGTTAAAAGAGTATCCTTGTTCCAATTTTGATGGATGGTCCAACAGTCTAATCTGGATCATTCCATGGTTTGAATTTCCAGTTGTAGAATAGAGAAAGAAGTCTGTCCAAACTGTTTAATCTTGGCAGACAAGTAGTTCAGGTAGAGAAGAAAAGGTTCCAACAGCTTAATCTGGGACCTTGGAAGAAACAAGGGTAGAAGTAGATAGAAAAAACAAGAGAAAAAGCCAGAGAAAAGAAAAGGCAAGTAAGGGTCTGCAACTCCAAGTGCACCCTCCAAGAAGAAACAAAAAATGCTAGGCAAAGTAGCTGGGTAAGTAGTTGGGGTTGCAGAAAGGTTATCTTTACCATTGCGGGTATGTTAACTTTGTTTACTAAAGCAAAGTCAAAACAATTGAGAAGGTGTTCTTCTTCATCAAGTTGCAGCAAGCAGGAATCATGTCTAACCTCCCTTCTTCCCCTTTCCACTTCATTACTAACACTCCCTCATCAGCTGAGATTCATGGAAGAAGATTATG
Source organism: Pinus tabuliformis (assembly GCA_031772625.1). Taxonomy (NCBI): domain Eukaryota; kingdom Viridiplantae; phylum Streptophyta; class Pinopsida; order Pinales; family Pinaceae; genus Pinus; species Pinus tabuliformis. The sequence continues at coordinate 1,159,012,931 of CM062811.1, forward strand.
GTTTCATGGTGGTTCTTAATCTTTTAGAAGCCACATTTCTTGTCTAAACTCTTTTCATTTTGATCTACTCCCTAAACTAAGTAAGTTTCAAATAAACTTAGTGATTTTCCCCCCTCATTCACATCTCCCCCCATATTAACTCTAACTTTACTATGTAAATCCCCTATATTACCTTTCCCCTACTAGTATTAACACCATGGTGTATAAACCCCAAATTTTGTATAAATATCCCTCCCCTGGTATTATAGCCAATAAGTCCTATGTCAGGGATCAAATGACACCTGGTCATCTTGATAAACCTAACCCTAACCCCCTCCCCTCTTCTGAAGTCACTTGGCCCCTTGGAAAGCTTCATTTCTTAAAAAGAGTCTCACAAATGACCTTGTTTTACCTATACCCGCTTCATTTGCGAAAATAACCCAAAATACCCACTTTGTTCGCTTATCCAAAGTTTCGGCGCGTATATTTGATTTCTCAAAATACATTGAAAAACCTTACAAAGCACCATACCCTGATGGTCTTCCGCCTTAGCGCGCATCCCGAAAATAAATATTAAATAATACCGCGCTCGCGTCCGTATCCACCTATCATCTCACCCTCCCGACTACCGTCGGATCGGACCCACGAGATCCGACGGCCCTCATTGATATCGGGTTGGGCCCGGCGTCCACCCTTTAGCACCCGAGAAGGTGACGAAGGGGTACCTCAGGCCTCTGCCACGCGTCCCCTTCTCGTTTTCTCGGGTCAGACTCTGACACAAGCCAGGCCATATCATGACCGCTCCGAGAGACCGTAGCGGCTATGGCGCTTAACCGTAACCGTCAGAGCATTACAGCCCGGTTTGCCAGTGCCACATCATGCCCACGTCAGAGCCATGCCTCCAGCGCATCAGTACCTTTGTCCGCATCTGCGCCATCATATCTGCCACCGCATCATCCACATGGACCAACAGCAGCTCGCCACCTCACCCGATGACGTCATGCTAACGTCATCCGGCCTTGACCCACCAATGACGTCATGCTGACGTCATCCCAAAAAAGGCGCCAATATTACCAAAAATCTGTTTTTAGGCCAAAATCTCGCGTTCTTTCCACTTTTGGCAAAAAGCTCTACTGTTGTTTCTGCATGCTGCTCACGTCCAAATTACCACCAACCTACTGAAGACGAGTTCGAGACCACCAGAGCCTCTGCCGCACCCGCATTCGTAACGTTTGTCGACGAATCCACCAGGTATTCTTCAAAATAACCTCATAAACCTGGTTTTATCCATAATTCCGTAAATAAACCTGTTAACAGACTTTAAAACTCTGTTTTCACCGTTGAACACACTGTGACCTGCACTTATATCTAGCCAGTGAAGCCATTAGACTCCTGCAGGGCCGCATTTGATAAATTAAGCTGAAGTTCACAACTAGTTCGCGCAGTCGTGAACTAGGAACCTTAACTGACCAAATTCACCACAGAAAATACTCTTGGTCGGTCCTGCTACTGTTTTATCAATCCTTCAAACAATATTTCAAATTGTTGTTGGATCAATTCTCCCTCTGGTACCTGAAACTCAAACTTTCATTGTAAGAAATCACTTCTGTGTTGTGCTGCTCACTTCAAACAGTTCACCTGCAAGACAGAAGCTTAGTAGACCATGGAAACTCCAAATTGCACTGAACATCAAGCCTCTCAATGCCCCTCAAAGGGAGTTGGAATGGAAAGCTCTGGGAGATTTGGATTATCAAATGTTAGACATTTTCCCAATGCACTCTAAATATAATATTCAGATGCTAAATGAGTTGAAAGCCCAACACTTAGTGGAGCTGATATCCTAGGGATTTGGGACTCAAATTTGCCCATCTACAACCTCCCTCAGGTCAATCCTATGGCAGAATTGATCCACAGATGCCAGGAGTGCTATGATCCATGCCAAAGAGCTGTTCTCAGCCCCACAGGCTCAATTCTATTCCATATCACCCCAGAGAGAATGAATGAGATGCTGCATTTCCACACTGCTAAATCATTGACCCCCCTCTACATGCAGAATTTGATAAAGAAGGGGACCAAGTTGTCAAATGATCAAATCATCAAAATTAATCAGCTGTTTATACAACCAGGCTCTGAAGCCATCAGAACTCCTCCTATTGGATATCCATACTTGAATGACTTGGGCAGAATGCTGGTGGACTTGATCAGCTATGTCCTAGGGTTCACGGGAATTGAGGATGTGGATGATAGTATAATGGCAATGTTGTCTATATTCTCTCCCGGAAAGCCTCCAGCTGTACATTATGACTATGCAACATACATTGCAGACAAGATCCATGAGCAGCTAATGAATCTGCAAAGGGAGAGATTGTTTAGATACTCTTCATACATCTACCATCTACTCTTGTTTTATCAACCAGATAGCTTCCCAATTCCCTTGAAGAAAGTTAATGCCCAGGGGAATCCAAGGTCAGTTGTGTTTTGGACCTCAGTTTTTCACTGCAGCTCTGTGTCACCATACACATACTGTGAGTTCGTAGACTTGTTCATTCATCCAGCTATGACATTATTGTATGGTGTTCCTCCTCCAAGGTTAACTGATGACATGAGGAGAGTTCTCCATCTCTCTAAAAAATACAGCATTGGTGATTGGTACTTCTACCAACACCACACAGTAATCAGAATATATATCTGTGAGTTGAAGCCTTATAGGTTGCCCAGGTATGTCCCTATGAGACTTTTTGCCTTAGAATACTTCAGGCAATTTGGAAACGCTGACTTCCACCACTTCCAAAGCAAGAACAAGAAAGTGCAGCTGAAGATAAGGAGCCAGCTGGGCCCTTTCCTATATAATAAAAGAGAAGAGGGATGGAAAGAGGCAAATGATATCCTAGAGGCTCTCAAATTGCAAACTAGCTTTGAGTGGATACCCTATGACCCCAATCATTTTGTTTCCCTCAGAAGAATAAAATACAAATTGGGTACCTATGCACATATGAGACTGCCAGAGATTGAGCAGTATGCCAATACATTGAGATGGACAGAGGGCACCCTAGAAGAGGAATTTACTGATGAAGAGCTGCTAGAAAGAGAGGCTAGAAATATTCAAAAAGAAGCTGACTTGGAAACTTGTGCACAGGTTCCCCTCTCATATAGAAGGCAACTCGGAGCAGCCACCTCATCGTCAACAACACATCAGCAAGCTGCCGTGAATACTGCACAGACATCCAGCAAAGGCAAAGAAAAGCAGGTGGAACAGCCACCTCCTATGACAGAAGAGCAAGTGGAAACACTAGTGCAGCAACAAGAAGAGATGGTGCAGCAGCAAGAAGAACAGCAACAACAGGAAGAACAAAAGCAGGAACAGCCTGCCCAGCAAGAAGAAACAGTGGAAACCCCCAAGACCACTGAACAAACTGTGCCTCCAAGGCAAGAAACTCCAGCTGATGCATCAATCCTCCAAACTCCTCAAAGGGAGGATACATTTATTTTTAGAAAAAGGGACAGAGAGACTCCCCTTACAACATCAGCAACTCATGGGGAGAAAAGACAGAGAGTCAACCCCTTCTCAGAAGAAGAGATGCCAATGGGGAAATCTTTTGGTATGGGCCCACCCAGCAGAGAAGCTTCAGCCAGTTCCTGCCAGCAGGAATAGGACAGAACTATGGGAGGAGAGGTCAGCTCCTCCAGCCAGCAAAGGGAAGGAGAAAAGAGCATCAAGCAGCAATTTATAGACATTAAGAGGAGAAATGAGCCCATCAGGATACAGTTGTATAACCATCTGTTAAACATGGCTCCCACCAATCAACAAAGACTCATGTCTGCCTTTGATGTGCAGGAAGGCAAAATGATCATGAGTCATTTTAAGCCAACAGCAGTGCAACCCCAATCTGCCTCTGACTACTTAAGGACTAACCTGGAAGTCCTTGCCAAAGATATCCACCCAATGGATAAGATAGAACTGCACAAGCAAACAGGTGAAATGGTCTATGCTTCCTTAGCAGACCAAACATTGGATAACTACAGGCTACAGAATAGCCTTAATAATACAGCCTCTCAACTAGAATTGGAGAGAGCATCATCTCAGGCAAAGGACAACAGAATAAGGTCCTTAGAGGATATCATCATAGAGATTGGGCATGATCCCAAAGACATCAAGGGCATACAAGAGATACTAAAGCTGAGGGATGCAGACATGGCAGCTTTGAGGAGAAAGATTAAACTTCCAGCCACAATTCACCCTCAAACAGATGAAGTGGCTTAGCAGAGACATGAACAGGATGCCACAGATCTGCTCATATCTCTCTACAAGCAGCTCCTCCAAACACAAGAAAATCTGGGAGAATCAGAGGCCGCACAAGCAGCATTGCAGACAGCACTGAAACAAAGAGAAGAGGGTCAGACCTCTCAGTCTCCTCCTCAGATCATCAATCTTGAGGAAACTGCCCCTATTACTGCTCCTCCTCCTCAACAGACTGAGCAAGCAGCACCATCCACTACAGCACCATCCACTACAGCACCTCCACCAACAGAGCAGGCCCCTAGCTTGGACATGCAAAAGCTAAAAAATGAGATTCAAGCCTTGGAAGCTCAAATGGCAGAGCTGAATGAGACCAGGGATAAATTGGCCAAGGTGAATGACAGATATGATAAATCCAAGCAAGCTGTGGCAGAGAAGGGCAGGGAGGTGAAAGCCCTCAAAGACAGGATAAAAGAGCTAGAAAATGAGCTCAAATTAGATAAAGTTATAGCTGGGCTTATGGCAATGCTATGGGCCAACATTGGCCGGTCTATTACTGACCAATGGCAGTATATAGAGACAATCCATGAGCAGCTAGAACTCATCCCAAAAGCACAAGCTGAAATTCACAAGTCAAGGGCTGCTCTAGGCAACATGCCTGAAGTTGCCACCAGGATGATCAATGTGCTAAATTATAAAACAAGTACTCAGTTGGCAAAAATGGGAATTCCCAACAGAACTGAGACCATTCAGTCGATCAAAAGGGTTCTCACATTGAGAAATTTGGTGCAGACATTAGATAGAAGAACCCAAGACATGCAGACAGAGGTGAAGAGGTTCATGGATAAATTCCTGGTGCTGCAAAATAGAGGACTCCCTAGCTTACTGAACAGCGCAGGGAGACTGCTCATTCATGAGAAGTATGCCAAAAGAGTGAATGCATTTGCCACAAACGAAATCAATGAGAAGCCCAGCAACTCAGAAGAAACAGGGCCAGCTACAGGACAGACTATCTACAACAAGGTAGAACATCTATTTTTTATAATGCATGAGATCAATCACCTGTTTGAGGTGGCTCCAAATTTTTTCAAATATACAGAGGCAGAGGAGACTATGGATGCAATTCTCAGGCATCAACTCCCTACGCAAGACTGGTGGACAAATACAATACAGAAAATTTTATAAACAACGAGGCATTCACCAAATTTTGTTTTTTAAAATATAAATTGTTATGTAAAGCACAGTTCAACAAAATCAGCACGCATTAAAAGTTAGAGCTGAGCCAACTCAGCAAAGCTGTTCGGTCACCACAGCAACAAGCATAGTCACAGGTGGCAGGGCCGAGAAAATACAGCGCAACAAATATAAAGGCACATTTATCAGCATTAAAGCAAAGCGTTTCAACCGACTCAGTGACCTCCAAAGGTCAAAATATCCTCCGACAGACTTAAAGAGCATTTATGTTGCATTCAACGCTGTAATAACTTCTTTTCTACTTTCTGAACAAAGTAATGAAGATATTTCTCCCTCAGATGACTCAATGCCTGAGATATTTTGTGTAAGCTTTCCTATAAAGTCCCCTTCGCATGAGTTTGCAAGGGTTGTTGTTGATTTCTCCTGAAGAAGTTCTTATGCTGTAATCCTTTCAGAAGTTTAATAAAGAAAGTGATGGAATTTCTCGGATTTTTGAGGTGTTGAATGCGTTTTGGTGTTTGCTGAAACTGATGGATTCCTGTGTATCACACAATACAATAAGTCTCCGTAACTCTCTCTGTTATGTATTTTTGATCCATATATGTTTCTAATTTTGAATATTTAGCAACAAGGAAAAAGAATAACTTTCAGGATTTATTCAATGAATACCCTGAGTTCAATCTGTGTTGTTAATGAATGTTTTCTTCAGCTGTACTCTTGATAAGTGTAATTCTTAATTGCTGCACTTTCAGAATGCATCTTTCACAGTGACCTTCGTCACAGGAATTCAAGTTTGCTCCTGTGCGACGTATTTCACTTTCACCTCACCAGCTTAATAGAAAATTCTTAATTGCTTTCTGTTGGCTGACATGCCTCACCATTCAAGTTAAATTTGTTTGTCTGAGATACACAATCGGCCCTCCAGTTTGAACATCACCAATCCTACATTTCAAAGCATTTCGCAACTCCAGACTCCATTGCCCAATGATATATTACTCTCTAAACACTACATCTTAAGCCCTGAAAGAAATCCTTCAACCAAAACATAAACCAAAACCTGAGCATAATACCTAGCCTAAAACACCATCATAACAGAGACAAATCATAAAGAGAGAGCCCTCTCTGATTACAGTTTGGCTAGAAACTGTGATCCAAAGATTGGTTAGTGGTTACCCCGGCCGTATTCCCTTGGGAGTCATAGGGAACAACCTGGGTGTTAACATAATTGGCGACTCCACTGGGGAGTGCTTGAGTTTTTTCAATTACCATATATTTTCATAGCTACTATCAAGCCTGAAATCAGCCAAGAGGCCTTTAATCTGTTTCTGTATCACATTAACAGCTTTAGGGAGGAGCTTGTTTAGGGAATCTTCATCTTAGCTCTGAGAATATATAGGCATTCTAAAATCTTCATCCAGTCCTTTCAGATATAAAAACTTCCTATAAAAATCCTAAAAAAAATAGTTAGAAGCTGGCTCCTAAGAAAAATCCACGGCACACTAGGGCAAATCCTGACCCTAATCCACCCATCATTGTTGATAATCCAAATACCATCCCTAGAAACATTAGGAGGCAGCAAAGGCAGGAGCAACCTGCTAATTTGACTTCAGAGTCAGATCATCCCAGCCTCATCCCTACTCCATGCAAGGTCCTTTTCCGGTCTACCCCTAGTTCCCCTAGCTCACCGTCCACATCTCAAACTCCTCCTCTCACATCCTCATCCACTGTTCATATCCCCTTGACCAACACTCTAGGTTCACCCTCGCTTGTCACCCTTGTGGTACCCGCTGTTCCTATTATCCCAGCTGCCCTCGTTAATCCTCTAAATCCTGTAGATATGGCTAACAGATACGCACCCTTGCAGATACCAGCTAATGCTGCAGCTCTACCTCAAGACTACCAAAGCAAAATCTCATATTTTGACTCCAATGGCCCTCTGACAGCTGTCCAGCATGCGAAGAAGATGCAAGACCATTTTGAGACCTATGAAATAGATGATGACAGTGTCAGAATGAGGATGTTTGTTCAAAGCCTAACCGGGGATGTAAGAACTTGGTTTAGATCCCTGAATGCAAACTCCATTACAACTCCTGATGAACTGTATCAAGCCTTTACTACTAGATGGGAAAAGAAGAAAGATCCCCTGCACATACTTGGTGAATATGAAACAATCAAGAGAGGTCCTCAAGAGACCGTTCTGGAGTATTGTGCTAGATTCAACAATGTGTACAATGCAATACCACAAAACCTAAGACCTCCTCCTGATTTGGCCTTGTACAAATTCCCTGATGGATTTGATCCTGACATGGCATATCAGTTGAAGGAAAGAGAACCTGAAACCCTTGAAGATGCTCAAAAGGCTGCTGTCACAGTGGAAGCAAACCTGATTGCCAAAAGAAACAGGGCAAGGTTAGAAAAGAGAAGCATATACAAAGAAGAACCTACAGCCTTTGATCAAAAACTTGATGCAATACTTAATGGTATGAAGAGATTGGGTGATAGGGTAGAATCAATTGAGAGAAAAGCATCATGGGAAGCACCACAAAACAATCCTCCTAGGAATCCAAATTTTAGGAGAAATCCAAACCCAAACATTGGCAAGGCCAGTGCTGACCAAGACATAAGACCCCCTTTCCAAGAAAATTATGCAGAAACTTCCACATCAACAGAGCCCAATGAAGATCCTGAGATTAATTTAATGGGTCTAGACGGTGAAAGTCAAGTTTTCTTAACACAAGAAGATCATGAGGATGATGAAATCAAACTGTTCCAAACTAAATCAGGTGAATCCTTTGACTTTAAACAAGGCTATGACACTGCTATTTATGAAGTCCATAAACAATACAAGCTGAGGAGCAGAACTGTGAATGTTAACCAGCCTGAAAAGAAAAAGGATAATCGGCAGCCTGAAGGAGTCACAGGCACAGAACCTAATGACAAAATAAATTCACATACACAAGAAGTGATTGTTGAGGAGATCACCGAACCACTGTCCATAAAACAGCAGCCTAAGGTCACTTCCCCTTCTCATCCTTATTCAACTATTTCTCCTCAAGAGATGAGTAAAAAGGATAAGTCCCAAAATCAAGATAAAAATCAAGAAGAAGATTTAATGAATAAGGAGAGGACTGTCACCTATAACCCCAGGACCCAATCTGAAAAATCCTTTGATCTAGAAACTGAAATTGGCAAAATAAAGATAGCTATTCCTCTCTTGGAACTAGCCAAGCATGACATCTATAAGCTACAGATCAAAAAGTCCCTTCAACTCACCAGCAACAAAGATGATGTCAATGTGCTGGATGACACTCCAGAATTGTTATTTGGCCCAGAAGTGGATGGAAAAACAATAGTCACAGGGGTACTACCTTTTTATGTCAGCCTACATATTCATGACAAAATACTACACAATGCAATGTTTGATTCAGGTGCTTCTCACAACCTCATGCCAAAATCAGTCATGGAAAGACTGAATTTGGACATAACAAGACCATACAAGGACCTGTTTTCCTTTGACTCCAGCCAAGTCAAGTGTCTAGGTCTCATAAAAGATTTATGTGTGTCTTTGGTTCAATACCCAAACAAGACAATCCTAATGGATGTGGTAGTTGCTGATATCCCACCTAAGTATGGGATGCTGTTATCAAGATCATGGGGAGCTAAACTCCAAGGTTCCCTACAATTAGACATGTCATATGCCACCATCTCTGTTTTTGGGCAACCAAAAAGACTCTACAGAGAAACACTAATGAAATACATGGTCAGCAGTGAAGAAAAGCCTCAAAACTTTCCTATATATGCTGTCCATTCAGACATAGACTCATACATTCTCTTCAATGACACCACAACTCCCTCAAAAGGTGAGGTTGAAACCAAGATATTCATACAAGAGAAAGACTCAAATGAAAGTATCACCACCCATGAAACAACAGTCAATCAAACACTAGATACTGCTGCTGTTCTAAATCTCAAGCATACCCAATCAAATGATGAAACTGTCCTAGAAGACGAGCTAAAGGAAAAACCACAACTTCTACTCACATTGCCAGCCCATGAAAAGATCATTAAAACTCCTTCCCAACAGGACATTCTATGGTTCCTTGAATTTGATGGCTCAGTCAACAAATTAGGGGCGGGAGCTGGAGTTTGGGTACACAATAAGGAAAACAGTCATGCAGAAGGCAGAGCCTATAGATTAAACTTCAGATGCACTAACAACATGGCTGAATATGAGGCTCTTTTACTAGGTCTCAAGTTAGTAAAGTCCCTACAAGCGATAAAAGTGTCAATCCTAGGAGATTCAGACCTAGTGATCCAACAAGTGAAGGGAAATTTTGTCACCAATGATAAAAGATTGAGGTCTTATAGGTCTGTTGTTGCTGATGTACTAAACTCCTTCTTTGAATTCCAAATCACCAAAATTTCTAGGACCCATAATCTGCATGCTCATAGTTTGGCCACATTTGCAAGTACTTGCAAATTGCCATCGGGACCTAACAATTGTTTCACAGCTGAGATAAAACACAGACCCTCCATTCCAAACAATGTTAAAGATTGGCAAGTATTTGAGGATGATATACAAATAAACAATTTTTTAACTTTGCAACAAGAATTTGCAGGATTAAATATTGACATTGATACAGCAAGTCAATCACAAATACTTGAGACAGCAAGTCAATAACAAATACTGTTCCAATAGATTACTCACCCAATATCACCCAGAACAGCAAAGCAAATACTAAATCCAACTATTTTCAACATAGACAACATTCAACAAATTCAATCAAACAATTGTGAGGAAGTAGCCAATGCTGAAACTAAAATCATAGAGTTGAAAGACAATTTTCTACCAACAGGCCTAACTCCCCTAGAAGACATCTTTGACTCAAATGATATTCCCAGAAAACCAAAAATGCAGCCCTTGAATGCAGCCATTGAAGAATGCAACATAGGTACAATTGACAAACCCAAAATAATTAAATTTTCTGCATCTTTGCCGCCAGATCAAAAGCCCAAATACATTGACCTCTTTAAAGAGTTCCAGGATGTCTTTGCATGGAGTTATGAGGACCTAAAGTCCTATGACACCTCTGTTATCCAGCATACTATCCCTCTCAAGCCTGATCAAAAGCCCTTTAAACAAAAATTGAGGAGAATCAATCCTATGCTTCTCCCAGCAATGGAACAAGAAGTACAGAAAATGTTTAAGGCAGGCATCATAGCACCAATCAGATTCTCTGAATGGATCTCCAACTTAGTCCCTACAAGAAAGAAGACCAGTGAAATTAGGCTGTGTGTGGACTTAAGGAATCTGAACCAAGTATCCCTCAAAGACAACTATCCCTTACCTAAGATGGATCATATTCTCCAAAGAGTGGTAGGGGCCTCAAGGATCTCATTATTTGATGGATTCTCGGATTTCAACCAAATCCTAGTACACCCTGATGATCAAGACAAAACTGCATTTACAACCCCATGGGGAACTTTCAAGTATGTTAAAATGCCTTTTGGGTTGAAGAATGCCGGGGCAACATTTCAAAGAGCAATGGATATTGCTTTTGCGAAGGAGATTCATGATTTCCTTGTCATTTATTTAGATGACCTCACACCTTTTTCCAAATCTGACCAAGAACATTTGAAACATTTGAGACAAATCTTCCTAACATGTAGGAAATATGGAATTTCGTTGAATCCCAAAAAATCCCTATTCGGTTTAGAGGAAGGTAAACTATTGGGCCACATCATCTCTAAAGATGGCATAAGAATTGATCCAGATAGGATACAAGCTATCCTACAAATGCCCCACCCAAGAAATATAAAAGAATTGCAAGGATTCTTGGGAAAAATCAACTTCTTAAGGAGATTTATCCCAAATCTGGCCGAGTTGATCAGATTGCTAAATAATATGCTAAAGAAAGATTCAAAGGTGAAATGGACAGTTGAAGCAAATCAAGCCTTTGAAGGTATAAAGCTGGCCCTTACCCAGACCCCAATCCTGACCAATCCTCAATTTGACAGGGAATTCATCATCTTCTCTTTTGCCTCCCAGCATACTATTGCTGCTGTTTTATTACAGAAAGATGACCAAGGAAATGAGAAACCTATTGCCTTCTTTAGCAGAGCTCTTAGAGATGCACCTCTGAAATATCAGATCATGGAAAAGTAGGCTTATGCTTTGGTCAAGGCCATTAAAGACTTTAGGATTTACATCCTTTATTCCCATGTTGTGGCTTATGTACCAAGTCCTATTGTCAAAGACATTCTCACCCAAGAAAACTTAGAGGGCAGAAGAGGAAAGTGGATTGCCAACATTTTGGAATTTGATATTGAGATAAAACCAACTAAACTAATAAAAGGGCAAGGTCTGGCCAAGTTAATGACAGAAGCAAATTTCCAAGCCCTAGATATCAATCAGCTGGACAGTGAAACAGAGCTGGCGACTCCAAAGATCAATGTAGCCTTTGAACAATCTCCTTGGTACTCTGATATCTGTTATGTCTTACAAAACCTGTGTGCTCCTCCAGGACTGTCCAGAACTAAGTGTAGGTTCTTAAAAATGAAAACATCGAGATTTTGTGTAATGGATGGCAATTTGTTTTGGAAAAACCATGAAGGTATATTGCTGCACTGTTTAATTGAAAATGAAACTAACAAAATCATGGAAGAATTTCATGCAGGTGACTGTGGTGGACATTTGTATTGGAAGTCCACTGTGGACAAAATACTGAGGGCCGGTTATTACTGGCCCACCATGTTCTCTGATGTCAAGAAATTCACAACCTCATGTCATAAATGCCAAGTGTTTGAGGGGAAAAGAAAGCTACTGCCTCTTCCCTTAAAGCCTATTGCAACAGAGAGACCGTTTCAACAATGGGGCTTGGATTTCATTGGGGAAATTCATCCCTCATCTTCAGGACAACATAGATGGATCCTAACAGCTACAGACTACTTCACTAAGTGGATTGAAGCTGTTCCATGCAGACAAGCAAATGATTCAACAATCATTCAGTTTTTGGAGAATAATATACTGGCTAGATTTGGCTGTCCTGATAAAATAATAACAGATAATGCAGCTGCTTTCAGATCCAAGAAAATGGTGAACTTCTGCCACAAATTTCATATCACCGTGGGCCATTCTACTGCATACTATCCCCAAGGAAATGGCCTTGCTGAGTCCTCAAATAAAAGCCTGGTGAACATCATAAAGAAGGTGTTGGAAGAAAATAAAAAGAATTGGCATAAGAAACTAGTCAATGCCTTATGGGCAGATAGACTAACAACCAAAAGATCAATTGGGACCAGCCCTTATGAGTTGGTTTATGGACTAGAAGCCAAATTTCCCTCATCACTAGGAGTGCCTGTTATGAAACTTCTCCAAGAAAGCCAAGCTGAACCAAATGATATGCAAAGGAGAATCAATCAAATCATATGTCTGCAGCAAACTAGAGACCAAGTTTTCAGCAGAGTTCAAGTTCTACAAGAGAAATTGAAGAAGGCCTTTGACAGAAGAACCAAAGCAGAAGATTTTAACATTGGTGACAAAGTCCTCAAGTGGGATGCAAGAAGAGAAGACAAAGGAAAACATGGAAAATTTGATTCTTTATGGAGAGGACCATTTGCTGTTCAAGCAGTGCAAGGTAACAACACTTACTTTCTAAAAAGTCTTAATGAAACTGACTTGGATGAAGGTCCTGTCAATGGCAGGATGCTGAAGCACTATTTTGACTATTTCCCATGAGTGCAGCCTGAGGTTCCCTTGTATATATGCAGATGTATATATTATTTTCTGTTTAGATTGTAAAAATGCAGTTTTTTGAAGATTATTGACTATCAGCAGAAGGCACATAGAATCAGAGATAAACCAAGAAGGAAAAGCACAATTTTGGCATTTCAAAGCAGCATACGGCAAGTTTTGGATAAAACATGTCAAGGGCCAAGGCAATCTGACCTGCTGTTCTTGGTCTTTCAAATGAAAAACCATCCCCATGTGGAGCCACTATTAGCTACCTATACCAATAGGTTTCATATTTCATGATGGACAAGGGAAATTCCAAATATGCTCTGCTTTGATTATGCAAAGATCCCATATTTCCTAGAGAATACAAGGTATGTTAAAAGAGTATCCTTGTTCCAATTTTGATGGATGGTCCAACAGTCTAATCTGGATCATTCCATGGTTTGAATTTCTAGTTGTAGAATAGAGAAAGAAGTCTGTCCAAACTGTTTAATCTTGGCAGACAAGTAGTTCAGGTAGAGAAGAAAAGGTTCCAACAGCTTAATCTGGGACCTTGGAAGAAATAAGGGTAGAAGTATATAGAAAAAACAAGAGAAAAAGCCAGAGAAAAGAAAAGGCAAGTAAGGGTCTGCAAGTCCAAGTGCACCCTCTAAGAAGAAACAAAAAATGCTAGGCAAAGTAGCTGGGTAAGTAGTTGGGGTTGCAGAAAGGTTATCTTTACCGTTGCAGGTATGTTAACTTTGTTTACTAAAGCAAAGTCAAAACAATTGAGAAGGTGTTCTTCTTCATCAAGTTGCAGCAAGCAGGAAGCATGTCTAACCTCCCTTCTTCCCCTTTCCACTTCATTACTAACACTCCCTCATCAGCTGAGATTCATGGAAGAAGATTATGGTTTCATGGTGGTTCTTAATCTTTTAGAAGCCACATTTCTTGTCTAAACTCTTTTCATTTTGATCTACTCCCTAAACTAAGTAAGTTTCAAATAAACTTAGTGATTTTCCCCCCTCATTCACATCTCCCCCCATATTAACTCTAACTTTACTATGTAAATCCCCTATATTACCTTTCCCCTACTAGTATTAACACCATGGTGTATAAACCCCAAATTTTGTATAAATATCCCTCCCCTGGTATTATAGCCAATAAGTCCTATGTCAGGGATCAAATGACACCTGGTCATCTTGATAAACATAACCCTAACCCCCTCCCCTCTTCTGAAGTCACTTGGCCCCTTGGAAAGCTTCATTTGTTAAAAAGAGTCTCACAAATGACCTTGTTTTACCTATACTCGCTTCATTTGCGAAAATAACCCAAAATACCCACTTTGTTCGCTTATCCAAAGTTTCGGCGCGTATATTTGATTTCTCAAAATACATTGAAAAACCTTACAAAGCACCATACCCCGATGGTCTTCCGCCTTAGCGCGCATCCCGAAAATAAATATTAAATAATACCGCGCTCGCGTCCGTATCCACTTATCATCTCACCCTCCCGACTACCGTCGGATCGGACCCACGGGATCCGACGGCCCTCATTGATATCGGGTTGGGCCCGGCGTCCACCCTTTAGCACCCGAGAAGGTGACAAAGGGGTACGTCAGGCCTCTGCCACGCGTCCCCTTCTCGTTTTCTCGGGTCAGACTCTGACACAAGCGAGGCCGTATCGTGACCGCTCCGAGAGACCGTAGCGGCTATGGCGCTTAACCGTAACCGTCAGAGCATTACCGCCTGGTTTGCCAGTGCCACATCATGCCCACGTCAGAGCCATGCCTCCAGCGCATCAGTACCTTTGTCCACATCTGCGCCATCATATCTGCCACCGCATCATCCACATGGACCAACAGCAGCTCGCCACCTCACCCGATGATGTCATGCTGACGTCATCCGGCCTTGACCCACCAATGACGTCATCCCAAAAAAGGCGCCAATATTGCCAAAAATCTGTTTTTAGGCCAAAATCTCGCGTTCTTTCCACTTTTGGCAAAAAGCTCTACTGTTGTTTCTGCATGCTGCTCACGTCCAAATTACCACCAACCTGCTGAAGACGAGTTCGAGACCGCCAGAGCCTCTGCCGCACTCGCATTCGTAACGTTTGCCGACGAATCCACCAGGTATTCTTCAAAATAACCTCATAAACCTGGTTTTATCCATAATTCCGTAAATAAACCTGTTAACAGACTTTAAAACTCTGTTTTCACCGTTGAACACACTATGACCTGCACTTATATCTAGCCAGTGAAGCCATTAGACTCCTGCAGGGCCACATTTGATAAATTAAGCTGAAGTTCACAACTAGTTCGCGCAATCGTGAACTAGGAACCTTAACTGACCAAATTCACCACAGAAAATACTCTTGGTCGGTCCTGCTACTGTTTTATCAATCCTTCAAACAGTATTTCAAATTGTTGTTGGATCAATTCTCCCTCTGGTACCTGAAACTCAAACTTTCATTGTAAGAAATCACTTCTGTGCTGCGCTGCTCACTTCAAACAGTTCACCTGCAAGACAGAAGCTTAGTAGACCATGGAAACTCCAAATTGCACTGAACATCAAGCCTCTCAATGCCCCTCAAAGGGAGTTGGAATGGAAAGCTCTGGGAGATATGGATTATCAAATGTTAGACATTTTCCCAATGCGCTCTAAATATAATATTCAGATGCTAAATGAGTTGAAAGCCCAACACCTTAGTGGAGCTGATATCCTAGGGATTTGGGACTCAAATTTGCCCATCTACAACCTCCCTCAGGTCAATCCTATGCCAGAATTGATCCACAGATGCCAGGAGTGCTATGATCCATGCCAAAGAGCTGTTCTCAGCGCCACAGGCTCAATTCTATTCCATATCACCCCAGAGAGCATAAATGAGATGCTGCATTTCCACACTGCTAAATCATTGACCCCCCTCTACATGCAGAATTTGATAAAGAAGGGGACCAAGTTGTCAAATGATCAAATCATCAAAATTAATCAGCTGTTTATACAACCAGGCTCTGAAGCCATCAGAACTCCTCCTATTGGATATCCATACTTGAATGACCTGGGCAGAATGCTGGTGGACTTGATCAGCTATGTCCTAGGGTTCAGGGGAATTGAGGATGTGGATGATAGTATAATGGCAATGCTATCTATATTCTCTCCCGGAAAGCCTCCAGCTGTACATTATGACTATGCCACATACATTGCAGACAAGATCCATGAGCAGCTAATGAATCTGCAAAGGGAGAGATTGTTTAGATACTCTTCATACATCTACCATCTACTCTTGTTTTATCAACCAGAGAGCTTCCCAATTCCCTTGAAGAAAGTTAATGCCCAGGGGAATCCAAGGTCAGTTGTGTTTTGGACCTCAGTTTTTCACTGCAGCTCTGTGTCACCATACACATACTGTGAGTTCGTAGACTTGTTCATTCATCCAGCTATGACATTATTGTATGGTGTTCCTCCTCCAAGGTTAACTGATGACATGAGGAGAGTTCTCCATCTCTCTAAAAAATACAGCATTGGTGATTGGTACTTCTACCAACACCACACAGTAATCAGAATATATGGCTGTGAGTTGAAGCCTTATAGGTTGCCCAGGTATGTCCCTATGAGACTTTTTGCCTTAGAATACTTCAGGCAATTTGGAAACGCTGACTTCCACCACTTCCAAAGCAAGAACAAGAAAGTGCAGCTGAAGGTAAGGAGCCAGCTGGGCCCTTTCCTATATAATAAAAGAGAAGAGGGATGGAAAGAGGCAAATGATATCCTAGAGGCTCTCAAATTGCAAACTAGCTTTGAGTGGATACCCTATGACCCCAATCATTTTGTTTCCCTCAGAAGAATAAAATACAAATTGGGTACCTATGCACATATGAGACTGCCAGAGATTGAGCAGTATGCCAATACATTGAGATGGACAGAGGGCACCCTAGAAGAGGAATTTACTGATGAAGAGCTGCTAGAAAGAGAGGCTAGAAATATTCAAAAAGAAGCTGACTTGGAAACTTGTGCACAGGTTCCCCTCTCATATAGAAGGCAACTCGGAGCAGCCACCTCATCGTCAACAACACATCAGCAAGCTGTCGTGAATACTGCACAGACATCCAGCAAAGGCAAAGAAAAGCAGGTGGAACAGCCACCTCCTATGACAGAAGAGCAAGTGGAAACACTAGTGCAGCAACAAGAAGAGATGGTGCAGCAGCAAGAAGAATAGCAACAACAGGAAGAACAAAAGCAGGAACAGCCTGCCCAGCAAGAAGAAACAGTGGAAACCCCCAAGACCACTGAACAAACTGTGCCTCCAAGGCAAGAAACTCCAACTGATGCATCAATCCTCCAAACTCCTCAAAGGGAGGATACATTTATTTTTAGAAAAAGGGACAGAGAGACTCCCCTTACAACATCAGCAACTCATGGGGAGAAAAGAGAGAGAGTCAACCCCTTCTCAGAAGAAGAGATGCCAATGGGGAAATCTTTTGGTATGGGCCCACCCAGCAGAGAAGCTTCAGCCAGTTCCTGCCAGCAGGAACAGGACAAAACTATGGGAGGAGAGGTCAGCTCCTCCAGCCAGCAAAGGGAAGGAGAAAAGAGCATCAAGCAACAATTTATAGACATTAAGAGGAGAAATGAGCCCATCAGGATACAGTTGTATAACCATCTGTTAAACATGGCTCCCACCAATCAACAAAGACTCATGTCTACCTTTGATGTGCAGGAAGGAAAAATGATCATGAGTCATTTTAAGCCAACAGCAGTGCAGCCCCAATCTGCCTCTGACTACTTAAGGACTAACCTGGAAGTCCTTGCCAAAGATATCCACCCAATGGATAAGATAGAACTGCACAAGCAAACAGGTGAAATGGTCTATGCTTCCTTAGCAGACCAAACATTGGATAACTACAGGCTACAGAATAGCCTTAATAATACAGCCTCTCAACTAGAATTGGAGAGAGCATCATCTCAGGCAAAGGACAACAGAATAAGGTCCTTAGAGGATATCATCATAGAGATTGGGCATGATCCCAAAGACATCAACGGCATACAAGAGATACTAAAGCTGAGGGATGCAGACATGGCAGCTTTGAGGAGAAAGATTAAACTTCCAGCCACAATTCACCCTCAAACAGATGAAGTGGCTCAGCAGAGACATGAGCAGGATGCCACAGATCTGCTCATATCTCTCTACAAGCAGCTCCTCCAAACACAAGAAAAGCTGGGAGAATCAGAGGCCGCACAAGCAGCATTGTAGACAGCACTGAAACAAAGAGAAGAGGGTCAGACCTCTCAGTCTCCTCCTCAGATCATCAATCTTGAGGAAACTGCCCCTATTACTGCTCCTCCTCCTCAACAGACTGAGCAAGCAGCACCATCCACTACAACACCATCCACTACAGCACCTCCACCAACAGAGCAGGCCCCTAGCTTGGACATGCAAAAGCTAAAAAATGAGATTCAAGCCTTGGAAGCTCAAATGGCAGAGCTGAATGAGACCAGGGATAAATTGGCCAAGGTGAATGACAGATATGATAAATCCAAGCAAGCTGTGGCAGAGAAGGGCAGGGAGGTGAAAGCCCTCAAAGACAGGATAAAAGAGCTAGAAAATGAGCTCAAATTAGATAAAGTTATAGCTGGGCTTAAGGCAATGCTATGGGCCAACATTGGCCAGTCTATTACTGACCAATGGCAGTATATAGAGACAATCCATGAGCAGCTAGAACTCATCCCAAAAGCACAAGCTGAAATTCACAAGTCAAGGGCTGCTCTAGGCAACATGCCTGAAGTTGCCACCAGGATGATCAATGTGCTGAATTATAAAACAAGTACTCAGTTGGCAAAAATGGGAATTCCCAACAGAACTGAGACCATTCAGTCGATCAAAAGGGTTCTCACATTGAGAAATTTGGTGTAGACATTAGATAGAAGAACCCAGGACATGCAGACAGAGGTGAAGAGGTTCATGGATAAATTCCTGGTGCTGCAAAACAGAGGACTCCCTAGCTTACTGAACAGCGCAGGGAGACTGCTCATTCATGAGCAGTATGCCAAAAGAGTGAATGCATTTGCCACAAACGAAATCAATGAGAAGCCCAGCAACTCAGAAGAAACAGGGCCAGCTACAGGACAGACTATCTACAACAAGGTAGAACATCTATTTTTTATAATGCATGAGATCAATCACCTGTTTGAGGTGGCTCCCAATTTTTTCAAATATACAGAGGCAGAGGAGACTATGGATGCAATTCTCAGGCATCAACTCCCTACGCAAGACTGGTGGACAAATACAATACAGAAAATTTTATAAACAACGAGGCATTCACCAAATTTTGTTTTTTAAAATATAAATTGTTATGTAAAGCACAGTTCAACAAAATCAGCACGCATTAAAAGTTAGAGCTGAGCCAACTCAGCAAAGCTGTTCGGTCACCACAGCAACAAGCATAGTCACAGGTGGCAGGGCCGAGAAAATACAGCGCAGCAAATATAAAGGCACATTTATCAGCATTAAAGCAAAGCGTTTCAATCGACTCAGTGACCTCCAAAGGTCAAAATATCCTCTGATAGACTTAAAGAGCATTTATGTTGCATTCAAAGCTGTAATAACTTCTTTTCTACTTTCTGAACAAAGTAATGAAGATATTTCTCCCTCAGATGACTCAATGCCTGAGATATTTTGTGTAAGCTTTCCTATAAAGTCCCCTTCGCATGAGTTTGCAAGGGTTGTTGTTGATTTCTCCTGAAGAAGTTCTTATGCTGTAATCCTTTCAGAAGTTTAATAAAGAAAGTGATGGAATTTCTCGGATTTCTGAGGTGTTGAATGTGTTCTGGTGTTTGTTGAAACTGCTGGATTCCTGTGTATCACACAATACAATAAGTCTCCGTAACTCTCTCTGTTATGTATTTTTGATCCATATATGTTTCTAATTTTGAATATTTAGCAACAAGGAAAAAGAATAACTTTCAGGATTTATTCAATGAATACCCTGAGTTCAATCTGTGTTGTTAATGAATGTTTTCTTCAGCTGTACTCTTGATAAGTGTAATTCTTAATTGCTGCACTTTCAGAATGCATCTTTCACAGTGACCTTCGTCACAGGAATTCAAGTTTGCTTCTGTGCGACGTATTTCACTTTCACCTCACCAGCTTAATAGAAAATTCTTAATTGCTTTCTGTTGGCTGACATGCCTCACCATTCAAGTTAAATTTGTTTGTCTGAGATACACAATCGGCCCTCCAGTTTGAACATCACCAATCCTGCATTTCAAATCATTTCGCAACTCCAGACTCCATTGCCCAATGATATATTACTCTCTAAACACTACATCTTAAGCCCTGAAAGAAATCCTTCAACCAAAACATAAACCAAAACCTGAGCATAATACCTAGCCTAAAACACCATCATAACAGAGACAAATCATAAAGAGAGAGCCCTCTCTGATTACAGTTTGGCTAGAAACTGTGATCCAAAGATTGGTTAGTGGTTACCCCGGCCGTATTCCCTTGGGAGTCATAGGGAACAACCTGGGTGTTAACAAAATGCAAGAGTCAGGGTCATGACAAAGACCACTGCCCAGTCTTTGTAAATTACATTGTAGGAGGAGGACCAATGCCTTTAAGGCCAAAAGCTCAAGCAGGACCTAGTGTGGGGCCTGCATTATGGTGTGCTATCTATCAGGTAGTCGAAAAACATGCCACAGATAACTGTCACTTTCAAGCACCTAAACAGTTTTTCTCCAACTTTTGTAAATTAGTAAGACATGATGAGCATACTTACAGGAGCTATGAATTGATGATGGATAGAACTCCCGCCTATAGGGTTCAGGCCAAAACGCAACCCCTTGACCAGAATGCAGGGATGGAGCGGACAGAATTTCAGGGGTGCAAACGAGGCCAAGGCGGAGGAGGACTTGGTAGACGTCGAGGACAGTTGATTTGGTACAATTGCACAGGACCTAAACATTATGCCTGCGATTGCACTAATCCAACGCATTCGTTGTGCAATTATTGCACGCTGTTTGATCATGAAACGGAAGATTGTCCTACACTGATAGCTAGGATACGTGACAAAGGGGCGCTACCACCTCTACCAACTCAGAACCTACAGATGATGAGGTCTGAGCTATGTGAGGAAGATCTAAATGTAAATATAGTGCTCAAGAGTTGAATCACAATGGGAGATGACAAGGGGAAATAGCTGGAAGACAATACATGGGTTCGCAAAGCCTAAAAAAAAGAGGCTGAGTTTGATTTGGAGCATGCTCATGAAACATTCATGGAAGCTAAGAAGAGCTTCACTAAGGCCTCCACCTAAAGAAGAAAGGATAATCCTGAGCCGGAGATGGACCCCTCTATGCTCACAGCTTTCCTGGAAACCTGTATGAAGTTATTTCATGATAGTAAGGCTGTGAAAGGGTTACAAGAACTCATCAATAGATGCGTTGGAACCGCA
Source organism: Pinus tabuliformis (assembly GCA_031772625.1). Taxonomy (NCBI): domain Eukaryota; kingdom Viridiplantae; phylum Streptophyta; class Pinopsida; order Pinales; family Pinaceae; genus Pinus; species Pinus tabuliformis. The sequence goes on from CM062811.1 coordinate 1,159,034,504, forward strand.
CCAGGTGAGTCGCATGTAGTACGAAAGATTGGCAAGCATAAAATGAGGATGGGACGAGAGATGAGACTGACTACACAGATAGGAGAGTATGAAATGGATCAGGGCATTTTGCACCTGGGGTTAGATGAGAATGTCCCACCAAAGCAGACTTGGGAGAAAATGAGGAGACCTGCACTGCAATGGTCTTCGATTCAACTAAGGATGGCGAATCAGTAGAAAATCATCCCCATGGGGCGGTTGTAGGGGATGACCATGGATATTGAGGGAGCGAGTGCACTGGCTGATTTTGAGGTAACAGAGATAGTGGATGACAACAATCCCTACCCTGCACTCCTAAGAATTAACTGAGCTACTGATATGAATAGGGTAATCAATCTGAAGAAGTAAAAGATGATCTTTGAGAAGAAATTGTTGCGTGTAATAGTACCCCTCGATCCCGATTAAGGATCATGCTATACTGAACTTGTCCATGATTATGAGAGTGATGACGACCTGGACTGTATCTATAAGATAACAATGCGAGACCAAGATTTCATGAATCCCACTGTGGATGGATGGATTACATGGGACCGTGAGAGTTCCTGCACTTCGGACTCCGACGAAGAAATAGAGCAATGGCAGAATCGGTTACATGAAGTAACTACGCTGAATTGCAACATGATGACCCGGTCACTGCACTGTGTGTCATCAGAGGTAAGAAATCTGCCTATTTATGATGGTCTAAATGAGGTAGATATCTTTTTGGATGCATTTGAAAGGAAGGTACTAGAAAAGCAGCGCTTCCAGGTATTGGACTGGGCACTGCATGGTACCCCCGCAAGATGGTGGGGTACGCACAAGGGAAGCTTTGATGATTGGCGCAAAAGTAGGAGGATGAGGAGAACACGATTTGGGAAGCCTAAGATGTGATTGACAGACAAGTACGATGGGTAGAATGATCTATGGGTGCATTTGGCCAAATGGACGCAGGCTTATGGAGAAGAGCCCCAACCTGAGTGGGTGCACCTATTCTGTCTTACCCTGGATGTTGTCCTAATGAATTGGTATATAGAAACAAAGCTTTGCCATGGGACAAGTGAATGGGATATCCTGCACAAAGGATTCATGATGACATTCAGTTTTTAGGACAGGTTTGACAATATTGATGAAGTGCTATAAGAGGTGAAAGTAGTTATCTTTAGGATACCGCAGGATCCTTTAGACCTGATTCAGCCTGAATGGGCTACTCAGCTGAGTCGCGTGCTCGAATGTTATAATGTAACTGCTAAAGCAAAGGACGAGGATCCGCTGAAGATTAACATTCCAAAAACAGAAGGCCACCACGAGGTTCAAGAACCATAGATTGAGAACTCTGATATAACTACGCCGGTGAAAACGAGACAAGTGAACATTGGTATGGAGGTAGAACCCAAATTCGTGAAGATTGGAGATTGCTGGGACGATGTGACGGTGGATAAGGTCACTGAATTTCTCCACGAATACTAGGACTTATTCCCTACCAAGTTTACGGATCTGGAAGGAATAATCAGAGACCTAGGATTGATGAAGATCATGTTGAAGCTTGACGTGATTCCAGTTAAGTAGAGGCCTTACTGCCTCAATCCGAAATACAAGGAGAAGGTCTACTTAGAGCTAGACAAGATGCTAGCAACAGGCATCATTGAGCCTATGGAAGAATCTGATTGGGTAAGCCCCATGGTGGTGCAAGAGAAGAAGTATAAGGATAAGATAAGGATTGTTAGCCCGCTAATTTGCTCTCTTTTTTCCATTTTCCCCTTCCTAAATCATAACCATTTATCGTTGTTTTACCTCTTTTATACACCCTCATCTTGCAGCAGTCCAAGCACAGTGACATATTTCATATAAACTTTATTTTTCCTACTTTTAATTTAACTTAGCATTAATTAATCATTTATTACAAGATTTCTTCCTTTCAATCACTCTTTGTAACTTATTGATATCTCCAATGTTTATTTGGTAGTTAGAGTACTTACCGTGACTATTGATCCTAGTGCAGGATCGGATCTTACACCGTTGTCAGCACAACAAATCCTACCAACAGATCCGAACCTCCTTGATCACTGCCTCATTTTGAGCAGCTTCAACCACGACAGCAAGATCGATCCAAAGGCAGTCGAGATCGAATCTGTGAAGAACGAAAACTGGAGATTGGCTACGGCTAGTTTTACTAACTATCTAATTGTAAAGGCCGAAAAGCTAAATTTTGCGTTTGGTTATGTAATTGGTTGAATGATCTATTTTGGCCTTTGGCCAAAGATCTATATAATGTAGAATGTAAATAGGACTAGGTGAAGTTTTGGATAGTAGAAGAGAACAAAGACATAGCCAGAGAGGCAGTAATAGGTTGTTCTATTTTGTTATCGCCCGAATCTGGACTGGACGATGTATTAATGTATGTACTTGCCTCAGTGAATTAATAAAAGGGAGCTCCGCCTCATGTTTCACAAATTACGTTTCTATATTTGAGATGATGAATTGATTAAGGTACTGAGCAGCATTTTTACTTAAAGGGGAAACACGTTGGTTGGCTAGGGACCAGCCAACCTAGCATGTTCACCCCATTTCGCATTTTCCTGTAATTTGTGTTTACATTGTTAAGTGTGATTTAATTTTAAGTTCATGCATTCTTGTCTGAGTGAAAGCAGATTCATTGTGTGAAGTAGATAAATTTCCTTTCCTGCACTTGATTTCAAATTGGTTTTCCTCTGCTTGGTCCAAGCAGGAGAAATAACCCTACACTAGTGCACGTTGGTGTGATATCTCCTTTTCTACAATTTTGTTTGATTGGTTTTCCCCGCCTGGTCCAAGCAGGAGAAATGAACCTGCACCAGTGCACGTTGGTCTGATGCAGCAAGCCTTGTTAGTATACTTCCCGTAATCTTCTTTCTTTCATTCAATGCTTATGACAGGATAAATGTATATTGATTGTTTCTTTATTCCTACACTCTATCAAGATCATAAACATTCACTTTTTATGTGTGCAATTTGATTTAATAGTATAATAGCACTTGCAATAATTAAGCATTCATTTTAAGAATTAAATGCTAAATGCAGGAAGCTCTGATCCGGTGTAAGAACTAGTTCCTTGACATGGGATCTGAGTGCTTTGAACCTGGAAAAGTTCAAGCCCTTGTAGGAAGTAAAAAGCCTTTAGTAAAGACACCATTTATACCTTCTACATAATCTCTGTTCCTACACTAGTGCAAGCAAACTGCGATAGTACTGGACAAATTAGTGCAAGAAGGAAATCTCTAAAGGAGTAGGTTTAAGGGCCCATCTGATGAGACTGCTAAGTGTCTTTGCTAAAGAAAAACACACACTTAGTAGTTAAACAATAATTAGCTAGAGTGATTTCCCTTTGTCTTTAATTCCCTCTTGCAAATGCATTCTTCCTTGTTCCAGTCTTAGATTATTTTGATGGTTCAAGTTGCCTTTTTCTCTTTTTTAATTTGATTCTACACTCTTTCCTTTAAAGAAAGTAGGGATTTATATTAGGAAGATTCATACCATATCTGGCATTGCCTGTGCTTCATCTCTAAGTTTACGGATCCCCCGGGTTGACAAATTAAGTGTTGAGGAGTTTCCTTATGTGTAATTCCTGCACCCAACGTTTTGGTGCCATTGTCAGGGAGGCGATTTGATTTGGTAAGAATTTTCCAATTATATAATAGAGGTAATTTTTCCTTTAGTTTTTCAGTATTGTTTGGAAAAGCTTCTTTGAAGGACTTTTACTGGTGTTAATTGATTTCTGATAGCATTTTTTATTAGAAGTTGTTTGTTATTTTTCTTTGTTTTTTGAAATGAATGCCTAGAAAAGGTAAGGGTTCAAAGCCCACTAAGAGCCGAAAGAATTCTGAAAACAATTCTCATATTGGGTCTCCTTCTGTAAGCAAGAAGCCCAATTCAATTCCAACCCATCATGTAGAAACAGTATCCCTGGATTCTAGTGACAACAACTCAGGTGTGGTTCAGCCTGTTGAGAGCGGTTCAAGTAAAAGGGAAACAATGGCGGACCATGAAGATCATGTGGAAGGGACTGGTGAAAACCAGATAAGTGGAGAACAATCCACTTTTGTGTTTCCAATTGTGGATCCTAATACTATGGCACAAATGAAGAATATTCCACCATCAGTTCTCCCTCATTTCCATGGTAAAGTTCATAAAGATCCTGACTCTTTTCTATTCGAGTTTGATATTCTGTGTAGAAGTTATGATTATTCAACTGACACTCAGAAGTTAAGATTATTTCCTGTTACTCTCAAGGACTCAACTCTATGCTGGTTTATGGGGTTAGGAGGAAACACTATAACCTCTTGGGATCAGTTGAAGAGAGTGTTTTTGTCTAAATATCAAGAATATTGCAAAACTCGAGACATGCAGGATGAGATTTTTACAATCATACAGGATGATGATGAAACTCTTGAAGATTACCTAGAAAGATTTCTATCTATTTTACAAAGGTCGAAACTTAAGCTTGATCCCAGTACTATTAGAACCTTGTTCTTAAGAGGACTTACTGATAATGCTAGAAATAATTTAAATATGTTAGGACAAGGTGATATTTCTCAGCAAACTTTTGAAAAAATTTGTGAATTATGCAGGAAATTTTCAAGAAATCAGTATAGATCTGGTAGAGGAACTCGAAATAGAAATAGAAAAACTCAATCTACTGATGCTATGATTATTGGACTAGAAAATAAAATGGAAAACATGAAAATTGATATAATGAATACTGTTACCAAACAGTTGAACTCTTTCAAATTTCAACAAAAACTTATGAAGGAACAAGAGTCATTATGTATTTTCTGTTCTAAATGTATAGACAAGCATCCTCCTAAAGAGTGTCCTCTTAATTTGAAAGAAACTAATAAGTGTGTTATTTGTGCAGATGACCATGTCACAGAAAAATGTCCCTCTATACTAGGACTTAAATCTGTATTTACAAGGGGATAGCCTGAAGCTGAATACTTGTATTCTATGGGAGCAAGAAGGAATTGGCCTCAGGTAGGTGCAGGTATGTGTAGAAATTTCACCTGTAGAACAAACCGATATATGCAATGTCCTTTTTGGGTTGTGTTATATTCTTTCCATGACTAGCCCACCTAGTTAACCAAGGGGTTAGAGGGGGGGCAGAGCCCCCCTTTGTTGTGCCAATTGTGTAGCAGGGGGGGGGGTCATAGGGGGTTTGAGGTGAACCCTTAACCCCACTTTATGGGGTCTGGGGCAGTGCCCTGGAAAATTTTGGTTTTGGACACTATGTTAGGTTGGGCGGACCCACCTATGGTTTTGTGCATGATTTTCGCACATGTTTTTGGACGCGATGGTTTTCGGTCCATGGTATTGGATGCTTCGGCATGTATAAATATGTATTATAACTATGAAAGGAACATAATGAAAAATCAAGCTGGTAGTCCCAGTTTTGGGATCAAGGGGAAAATCTCTCTATATATGTGTGTTTTATGTGTTATGATCTCGCATTGTTTATTTTCTATGTTTTAGAATTTGTATGCAGGTAATTTCTGTACGGGGTTAAAACCTACATTTGGAATCAGAGATGTTTTGGCTTCAAGGGGACGCCTTTGTTGCTGAGGGGTTTCACTCGGGCCTATGGTAGACCTTGTTCAGTGGGAGATCTACAAGATCGATTCTGGTGGTGAAAGAAGATGGCGAGCAGTGGAAAGATAGAGATCGAGAAATTTAATGGTCAGAGTTTTGAGTTGTGGAAACTCAAGATGGAGGATCTGTTGGTGGATAAAGATCAGTGGATCGCAGTAGATCTGGGTACTAAACCAATGGGAGTGTCCGATGAAGAATGGAAGAAGTTGGTTCGGAAGGCAAAGAGCACAATACAATTGTATCTCTTAGATTCAGTATTGCTGAATGTATCAGGGGAAGCTACGGCAAAGGTTTGTACCAATCTATGTCTTTGGTGAATAAATTGTTCCTACGGAAAAAGCTGTATAACCTAAGGATGAAAGATGGAGACTCAGTGACAGAGCATCTAAATGCATTTAATCCTGTGGTAAGTCAGTTAGAATCTGTTGATATTAAAATTTCAGATGAAGATAAGTGCATCAGTTTGTTGTGTTCTCTACCAGATTCATGGGATAGTCTAGTTATTGCAATAGGTAGAAATGCAACTGCCTTGCAGATTGATGAAATAGTCTCAGCCTTGCTAACGGAGGAGATGAGATGGAAAAATATGGAAAGCCAGAATGGTGATGCCTTGTCTGTACGAGGAAATTCCCAGAACAGAAACAAAAATAAGTCATTGAGTGGGAGATCTAAATCTAGAGGGAGATCTAAATCTCCAAGAAAACCTGTAAAGGTGGTGTGCTAGAAATGCAGAAAGGAAGGCCACTTTAAAAGGGACTGTAAATCTAAAGATCCTAACAAAGGAAAGGGATCTGATGAGGCTCCTTCTGTAGAGGTGAAAACCACCTCGGATGAAGGTGGGGATGTGTACTTGTCTTCTTCAAGTACACATGTAGATCATGATGCATCGTTGATTGAATCAGGTACATACTTTCACTTCACTCCCCATAGAGAGTGGTTCTATGAGTATGAGAAATATGATGGTGGTGATGTCTTCTTGGGGGATGACAGGAAGGCTAGAATCGTTGGTCGCGGAAAAGTAAAGTTGAAGTTGCAAGGTGGAAGGGTTAGAACCCTTCCAGGTGTTCTACATATTCCTGCATTAGCCAGAAATCAAATTTCTGTAAGAAAGTTGGATGATGCAGGTGTAAAAACAGTGTTCGAGAAGGATACCTGCAAAATGGTTCAGGGAGCACTGGTATTGATGCAGGGAGTTCAGATTGGAACTCTGTACAAGCTGCAAGGTAGCACTGCTATTGATGGGTGCAACAATTCTGTGGTTCCTGAAAGTGGAGCAGAAAATCTAGTGGTCTCTAGAGAAAATACCATGCTGTGGCATCAAAGGCTTGGACATATTGGAGAGAAGGGCCTTTGAATACTTCATGGTAAAGGTATGGTAGAAGGTATGAGTAATAGCTCTCTGGATTTTGATTTCTGTGAAAACTGTGTATATGGAAAGCAGAATCGGATGAGTTTCCCCTCTGGTGTTAAGAGGGCGAAACAAATATTAGAACTTGTGCACAGTGATGTGTTTGGACCTGTGAAGGTTCCATCACTGGGTAAGTCTATGTACTATGTATCATTTATAGATGACTTCTCAAGGAATACATGGATATATTTCCTTAAGAAGAAATCTGAAGCCTTTGACAAGTTTAAAGAATTTAAGGCTCTCGTGGAAAATCAGACAGAGAAGAAGATAAAGGTGTTGAGGACAGATAATGGTGGAGAGTTTTGCAGCAAGGAATTTGAAGAATTCTGAAGTGTGGTATAGCACGACAGAAGACTACTCCATATACACCTCAGAAAAATGGAGTTGCAGAAAGAATGAATAAGGCATTGATGGAAACGACGAGAAGCATGCTCAGTGGTGCCAGGTTAGGACAGGAATTCTGGGCAGAAGCGGTGGATACTGCATGTTACCTGGTCAACAGGTCACTTCATCAGTGTTGGAGGATAAGACTCCACAAGAGGTATGGACTGGTAAGAAACCCTCTCTTTCACATCTAAGGGTATTTGGATGTGATGCATATGTACATGTTCCAAAGGAGAAACAAACCAAGTTGGATAGTAAATCTGAAAAGTGGATCTTTATTGGGTATAAGGATGGTTTAAAGGGTTATAAGCTTTGGAACCCAGTCACACGAAAGGTTGTCTATAGCCGAGATGTGGTGTTCAGAGAGGTAAAAGATGTTATTAAACATGAAGTCCAACCAAAGGAACCTGAGAAGATAGAGTTTGAGCTTAAGGAGGAATAATCAGAATGTACAGCAAAGGAGGAATCAGAAGATGAAGAGCCATAAACTTTGGGTGTGAGAAGATCAGTTTAAGAAAGAAGGCAGCCAGAAAGGTATAGTCCATTTGCTTTTTGTTCAAATTTTGCTTTATCTATTACTGACGATGATCCCAGAACTATGAAGGAAGCAGTAGAATCAGAGGATGGTAAACTCTGGAAAGAGGCCATGGTTGATGAAAAGGCATCTTTGCACAAAAATGAGGCTTGGGATTTGGTGGAGTTGACCACTGGAAGGAAAGAAATTGGTAGCAAATGGGTGTTCAAGAAGAAGACAAATGCAGAAGGAAAGGTGGAGAAATACAAAGCTCGGTTGGTAGCAAAAGGTTATTCCCAGGTGCCAGGAATTGATTTTGGTGATATTTTTTCTCCTGTTACCAAGGTAACTTCTATTAGATTAATTTTATCTGTTGCTGCTGCTTTTGATTTTGAGGTAGAACAGATGGATGTGGAGACATCATTTCTTTACAGGGATCTGGAAGAGGAAATATACATGAAGCAACCTGAAGGCTTTGCGGTGAAGGGTAAGAAAGAACTGGTATGCAAGTTAAAGAAGTCTCTGTATGGGTTAAAACAGTCACCAAGGATGTGGTATCAAAAATTTGATACATTTATATGGGGACTTGGCTTCACCAGAAGAAAAGAAGATCACTGTGTGTATTTTAAATTAATTGGTGACCGTGTTATTTATCTGGTCTTCTATGTGGATGATATGTTGCTGGTTGGAAATGACAAAGAAATTATCCAGGATTTGAAGACCCAATTGTCCTCCAAATTCAACATGAAATATCTTGGTGCTGCAAACTACATTTTGGTCATGGAAATTAAAAGAGATCGGGAAAAGAGTAAGCTCTAGTTAAACCAGAGGAAGTATGTTGAGACAATACTGCAGAGGTTTAATATGCAAGATAGTAAACCGGTGAAGGTTCCTAGTCCTACAGGTGTGAGGTTATCTGCTGAACAATGTCCCAAGACACAAGAAGAGGAAGAGGACATGTCCCGTGTTCCATATGCAAGTGCAGTCGGTAGCTTGCTATATGCAATGGTCTGTACTAGACCAGACATTACACATGTAGTGGGAGTATTGAGCAGGTTTATGTCAAAACCAGGAAAGGAGCACTGGACAACAGTGAAGTGGGTTTTCAGGTATTTGCGTGGCACTAGTGATTATGGTTTGTGCTACCAAGGAAGACCAGTATTGGACAGAGTTTTGGATATCCATGGCTTTGTTGATGCAGACTGGGTTAGAGATATGGATCGGAGAAGATCTACAAGTTGGTATGTGTTTAACCTGTTTGGAGGTGCAGTCAGTTGGATGAGTAAGAAACAATCTGTAGTGGCACTATCAACTACAGAGGCAGAATACATGGCAGCCACTCATGCAAGCAAGGAAGTAGTTTGGTTGCAGAGATTGTGTTCAAGTATGGGGTTAGTACAGGGAGCCATAAGGATAGACCGTGACAGCCAAAGTGAAATTTTCTTGGCAAAGAACCCCGCATATCATTCATAGACAAAGCACATTGATGTTCAGTATCACTTTGTGAGGGATATGATAGAAGAAAAAAATGTGTTGCTGGTAAAGGTGTACACTTTGAAGAATACTGCAGATGCATTGACAATATCTGTGAGCTCTGAGAAGTTCTCTTGGTGTAGAGAGACTATGGGCATTTCAGGGCTAGAAAAATGACTAAGCTCTCTTGTGGCCCCCCGTGGAAAGAAAACAACAAGTGGGAGAATGTTGGGTTGTGCTATATTCTTTCCATGACTAGCCCACGTAGTTAACCGGGGGGTTAGAGGGAGGGTAGAGCCCCCCTTTGTTGTGTCGATTGTGTAGCAGGGGGGGGGGGGTCACAGGGGGTTTGAGGTGTACCCGTAACCCCACTTTATGGGGTCCGGGACAGCGCCCCAGAAAATTTTGGTTTTGGACACTATGTTAGGTTGGGCAGACCCACCTATGGTTTTGTGCATGATTTTCACATGTGTTTTTCGACGCGATGGCTTTCAGTCCATGGTTTTGGACGCGATGGTTTTCGTTCCATGGTATTGGATGCTTCGGCATGTATAAATATGTATTATAACATTGAAAGGAACATAATGAAAAATCAAGCTGGTAGTACCTGTTTTGGGATCCAAGGGAAATCTCTATATATATGTGTGTTTTATGTGTTATGCTCTCGCATTGTTTATTTTCTGTGTTTTAGATTTTGTATGTAGGTAATTTCTATACGGGGTTAAAACCTACAGTCCTAAATCATAATACTTGTTCTACTTCTACAAAACATTAAGTGGAAGCATAATCGAATTCATGAGCAACATCAAGTAGAAACATGCATAACTGATCAAGAGAAATAATCACACATAACACAAGATATATCTAGGGGAAAGCACCATAATAAAACCCCAACCATGTATTATCAATCAAGTGGAAATCCTCTTCACAATAAAAAAGGAATTAGCTCTCAAGCTATTCAGTTCTCAATGAACTATGAAGATATGAAGATATATCTCATGAACCAACCAAGCCCTGTATATAAAGGCTTTACCTATGGTCCAATCCCTATTTCCTTGTACAGTTTTCTTAGGAAATTATAGCAAAAGCATATGCAATTAATTCCAAATATACCAAGTTAACCAATGGTCCAACTACGCAATCCTTGAGCACACTAGTTCCTCAACCATACAAAAACTACTTACTAGAAATAGTCAAGCATCTGATAGTACATTGTCCCACATCTGATCTCAACTGGGTCTCTAACAGAACTAACATGCAACAATTATCCATGAGTGAATCCTCAGTTATCTAAAATAATAGTTGTCACATGCATGCAAGCATTAACGAACTATATTTTATTATTTTAACAACTTGTTAAAATAATCTAATTGGACTTGACTAGTTAGAACTAAGTCAACTGATTCTCTCATTATAGAACGCATACTTATTCCCTCAATCAGTGGAGGAAATTAAGGATAAATTCCTCAATCAGCGGGACAACTCATGTGCATGCTCACAAAGACTTCAAATTCGAATTTCCTTAACTAATTAACTCAACTGAATTAATTAATTAATATTTCCAATTATTGTTAAGACCAAAATTAATTTTACTTCCTATAGATAGACTAGGGATAGCTATAAATAGGAAGGGACCCAGAAATGCTATTTTTAGAACTTTCTATTTTTAGCAGTTTCACCTCTCACCCAATGTGGCCAATGACCTCACTGGCCAAACTGTTATTTTTAGACATGCTATTTTTAGCAGGTCTATTTTTAGCACATTCTAAATTTAGCATTTCTTGTTGCACATTTTTCAACACTCCCTCTCAACAAGAAAGGCTTCCTCTCGAACCCGATCCTGTAACTCTGGAATGTTCTGCATGCAACACATCTACCGAGTCCACTTGCTCCAACAACACGAACATACTCTGATGCTGAAGCTCTACCTGCTACTGACAAGTGCTCCCTCTCTAACATCAGCATTATTGCAACATCTCCATGTATCTTGCACCATTGCACACCTCTCTGTGCCACCTAGCATTGTGCAAAACACTTGTGCCTCTCGCATTGCTGCAGCCTACTAGCTATGCGCTGTCCTAGGATTCCTTGCACTATTGCTCCCTCTGTCGCTCCATATGCATCTGTCCCTACCCAATCAGTTAGTTCCTGCTACTTCACATTGAGGCTCCCGTACCAAGGTCTCATCCAAGAGGTTGGGTACCTCAAGGATCCTGCCACTCCTCCTTGGGACGATCACTCTATATCGTCCCACCTCCTACCTAGAGGTATGGCTGCATGTGATCCCTCAGCCCACTTGGATCGAAGTTTCCCCCTACTGGAGGTCTCTGCATGAGTAGATGTCTCTACTCAATCTCCTCTCAACTTCCCCTGTTGTGGCTACTCCACAACCTCCTGAAGTTGCTGCACCAATCATGGCTCCTCCAAAATCGTCTGAGACTTCTTCTGGCTCTGCATGTTGAGAGGTAATATACCCTCCCTCTCAACCACCAAGTCTACATCATTTCTTGCTTCTCAAGGCTTTTCATGCATCTTCAACCTCAAGAGCATACAGGTTCTTGACCCGTGAACCAATCTGCTTCACCTGTCTAGTAATGATGTGTCTAAGGAAAACCTTTCCCTTACTGAAGACTACATCACAACCTCTATCTTCCAGCATCGCGATTGACACCAAGTTTCTCTTTAGTCCTGGTACATACTTGACATCAGTCAAGGTAAGGCGAGATCCATGCTCCCTCTGAAAAATAATCGTGCCTACACCTGAGACACTATACTTCTCATCATTACCCATCACTATGAGTATCTGGAGATCTTTCTCCTCCAGAGTACTGAACAAACTCTTGTTGTCGGTCATGTGGAAAGAAGCTCTACTATTAAGAAACCAACCACTTCCCACCATGGATGAAACCATGCATGCAAAGAGTGTGAAATCCAACTCAAACTATGAAGCAAGTGCCTCACCTTCAGATCCTTCCCTGGATCCCTTCTTAGATTTCCTCCGAGGACAATTTGTAGCATAATGGCCCACCTCATGACAACGAAAGCATCGCACTTTCGATTTGTCAACCTTCTTCACATCATTGGAAGATCTGGATTCGGAAAGACAAACCTTCTCCTTCCCCTTCTTCGCCTTACTCGCTAAGGCATAGTTCTCCTCATCACGCACGGATGAAGAACTGTCTCTGGTGCTCCGTCTGATCTCCTCCTGCATCAAATCCGACCATAGTCGTTCCCAATCTGGCAGTTTCTCCCTTCCATTCATTGGGTCCTGGTAGCTATGCCAGCTCTTAGGAAGGCCAAGGAGTGCTAGACTCACCATATCCTCATCCGATGTCATGACCCCTACACTTGCAAGCTCATCCCTACATGTGATGAGCTTGGTCAGATACATAGAGATCGTCTCATCCCTTTCACACTTGATCTTTCGAAGTTTTTCCTTCAGTGCCAACTTCCTCTGATCATTGTTATTCTGATATAAATCTTTCAATGTTTTCCACATTGCATGCGAAGTCTCCTTCCCATGGAGGCTCGAGACAATGTGATATCGCACTCCCTCCAAGAGAATTCTCCTAGCTCTAGTCACACACTTCCTCCATTCCACCTGCTCATTCTTGTCAGTAGGCTTAGGGATTTCTTGATCAATGAAATCCTTAAGGCCATTATCTTCCAAAACTACCTCCATGCGATCCTTCCAAGCTATATAGTTTGAGCTGTCATCAAGCACATACTCAAGCCTCAAACCATATAACACCATCGATGAAATAGATGTGATAAGAACTTGAAGTCTATATCCCGAATAATAAACTTTGAATTTCTCCTACTAGTACATCGTTCTTGCTTGATCACCTATGCTCTAATACCATGTAGACGTTTCACCTGTAGAACAAACCAATATATGCAATGTCCTAAAGCATAATTGTTCTACTTCTACAAAACATTAAGCGAAAGCATAATCGAATTCATGAGCAACATCAAGTAGAAACATGCATAACCAATCAAGAGAAATAATCACACATAACACAATATATATCCAAGGGAAAACACTAGCATAAAACCCCAACCATGTATTATCAATCAAGTGGAAATCCTCTTCACAATACAAAAATAATTAGCTCTCAAGCTATTCAGTTCTTAATGAACTATGAAGATATGAAGATATATCTCATGAACCAACCAAGCCCTGTATATAAAGGCTTTACCTATGGTCCAATCCCTATTTCCTTGCATAGTTTGCTTAGGAAATAATAGCAAGAGCATATGCAATTAATTCCAAACATACCAAGTTAACCAATGGTCCAACTACGCAATCCTTGAGGACACTAGTTCCTCAACCATGCAAAAACTACTTACTAGAAATAGTCAAGCATCTGATAGTACATTGTCCCACATCTAATCTCAACTGGGTCTCTAATAGAACTAACATGCAATAGTTATCCATGAGTGAATCCTCAGTTATCTAAAATAATAGTTGTCACATGCATGTAAGCATTAACAAACTATATTTTATTATTTTAACAACTTGTTAAAATAATCTAACTGGACTTGACTAGTTAGAACTAAGTCAACTGATTCTCTCATTATACAACTCATACTTATTCCCTCAATCAGTGGAGGAATTAAGGATAAATTCCTCAATCAGTGGGACAACTCATGTGCATGCTCACAAAGACTTCAAATTTGAATTTCCTTAACTAATTAACTCAACTGAATTAATTAATTAATATTTCCAACTGCTGTTAAGACCAAAATTAATTTTACTTCCTATAGATAGACTAGGGACTGTTATAAATAGGAAGGGACCCAGAAATGCTATTTTTAGAACTTTCTATTTTTAGTAGTTTCACCTCTCACCCAATGTGGCCAATGACATCACTGGCAAAACTATTAGTTTTAGACATGCTATTTTTAGCACATTCTAAAGTTAGCATTTCTTGTTGCACATTTTTCAATAGTATGGCTCCTGAATTTTCTCCACACTGTTTTGGTTATAATTCGCATGCATATTCTTATCCTAATACTAATCAGCAGTGGCAGTATGGGAATCAATATCAGTATGGGCAACCTTCTCAACCATGGCAACAAGGTTGGAGAGGGCCAACTCATTCTCCATATTCCTACCAGCCACCTATGTAGTCATATCCATCTACGCATACACCTTATTCAATGCCTCAACTTCCGAGTCAGTCTACTCCACTGTTGCCTTTACCTCCACCTTTTTGACCTCCTCAGTTGCTTGGTCAACCTATACCCAATCCTGACAATAATAAAGCAATGCAAATGATCTATGTAACAAACCCACCTTTACCATTCGAGTACCAGTCTATTCTAGTTGGGGTTCATGATATTCAATTAAGATCGGAAAGGACTCTAACATCAGAAGCAACCTATAGTGATTGATGAAGAGAAAGGAGAAGAGGAAACTCTTAACCATTCTTTGAAAGCTGTCACTAAGCAGCCCTTACCGTTGGAATCCTTTCCATCTTCTTCCAACCAGACTCCCTTCCCAGATAGGCTAGTAATGGAAAGAAGTGAGCCTATTTCTGAGACTAGCTTGGCATTAGAGCTTTAGAATCTTTTCATTAAGATACCTTTGCTTTAAGCCATCAAAGAGATCCCCATTTGTACCAATATTATTAAGGAACTCTATCTCAAGAAACCCAAGAGGAAGAGATTGGAACCCCAAACCATTCAATTTGTTGGTAGGGTAGCACAGTTGATGACAGGATGTGTATCTATGGAAAAATATATTGATCCCGAAAACCCTGTTGTCCCAGTTCAAATTGGCAACTTCCTTGTCTCTAATGTTCTTATAGACCTAGGGGCAGCCATTAATGTCATGGCTAAGCAAACCATGGATCAACTTCGGTTATCTCATCTTCGCCCTATTCCCACTGTGCTTGAATTAGCAGATAGATCTAAAATTAAGCCAGAAGGAGTATCGGATGATGTGATCATCTCATTAGATTCTTGGGAATATTCTACTGATTTCATTGTGCTTCAGCCAAAGAACCTAGAAGGAGGACATCCCTTGATCTTAGGTTGACCATGGCTTGCTACAGCCGATGCATATATTGGATGTCGTTCCGGTGATATGTATATTTCGTATGGAGATTCTAGGAAGAAAGTTACCTTATACCCCCTGCCAGATCCATTCAGGACCTTCGAGATACTTTATGGTTGGATCAAAGCAGTGTTGAGGAGACTCAGCCCATTTCCCTTATCCATCATTATACCGGGTTTTCACAAGAAGACGAGATTCAAGATTTCTTGAATAATCTAGACACTATGCCTAATTTTGAGCCGTTGAGCCAAATTTTCAGCTTAGATTTTCAAGATAATCATGATTCTCATTCTTTTGTACCACTACATTTGACCACTCCCTTGAGTACTCCTGAGCTTGATACTACTCTTGTTGAGATTAGCCTTGGTAAATCCTTGCATATTAGTTCAGATTTGGACTCATCTCAGCAGGAGCAACTTGTGAATTTGTTGCAAAACCATCTTAGTGCCTTTGCTTGGGGCTATGAAGATATGAAGGGTATTCCTCCCGAAACTTGTACACATCGTATCTATATTTAGGAAGGAACCTGACCTATCTGACAACCCCAAAGGTGAATGAATCCAGCTCTAAGAGATATTGTGAAGGAAGAAGTACAGAAACTCTTAGATGTCGGTTTTATCTATCCTATTTCTGACAGTCAATGGGTCTCTCCATTAGTGCTAGTACATAAGAAAGATGGAAGATGGCATATTTGTATTGATTATAAAGAATTAAACAAATCCACTCTCAAAGATTATTTCCCTCTCCCTTTCATTGACCAGGCGCTTGATACCCTTGCAGGAAAGAAATATTTTTCCTTTTTGGATGGCTTCAGTGGCTATAACCAGATACAGATTACACCCGAAGATCAGGATAAAACTACTTTTACATGTCCATTGGGTACATATGCTTATAAAGTGCTTCCCTTTGGTTTATGTAATGCCCTGGCTACCTTTCAAAGGGCAGTCTTGGCCATTTTTGCTGATCTAGAATTTGTAGAAATTTATGTGGATGACTTTTCTGTGTTTGGTGATTCTTTTCAGGAAGCTCTCAAAAATCTGGAGAATGTACTTCTTCGTTGTTAGGAAGCCTATATTTCCTTGAGTGACAAGAAATGTAGATTAATGTGCAAAGCGGGAGTGGTACTTGGCCATTTGATTTCTGGTAAAGGTATCTAGGTTGATCCAGCAAATACTGAAATCATTCTGCATCTTCCTGCACCCAAAAATCAAAGGGAAGTAAGAGGTTTTTTAGGACATGCTAGTTACTATAGGAGATTCATTGAAAAATTTTCTAAGATAGATGCCCCTCTTTTCTAACTTCTAGCTAAGGATAGTGAATTTTCTTGGACCACAGCTTGCCAACAGTATTTTGAAACATTGAAGCAAAAGTTAGTACATGCACCAATTTTGAGAGGTCCTAATTGGTCCTTGCCTTTTCACATTTCCCCTGATGCTTCAGATTTGGCTATTGGCACAGCATTAGGACAAGAGGAAAATAAGAAATCCTATGCTATTTATTATATTAGTAAGAATTTGTCTTCTGTTGAATTAAATTATACAGTTACAGAGAAAAAGTTTTTAGCTGTAATTTTTGCAATTAAGAAGTTCTAGCACAATATTACAAGATATGAAGTATTCATACATACTGATCATTCCGCGATTAAATATTTGATGAACAAACCATTGACTAGTGGTAGAGTGACTTGGTGGTTGCTATTGTTGTAGGAATTTAAAATTACTATTGTCTATAGATCAGGAAAATCTAATGTTGTATTAGATTTTCTTTCTAGATTAGATAATCCTGGTTAAGAAACTCCTATTAATTTTCTGGATGAACATATTTTTTCTATGTCAACAGATTCTCTGTGGTTTGCTGACATTGCTAATTACTTGGTTACTGGGAAAACACCACCCCACTTGTCCGCTCGTGAAAAGCGGAATATTATTCAGAAAAGTGTTGCATACTCTTGGATTCAAGGAGATCTCTTTTACACTGGTCCAGACTTGATTATCTGTAGGTGTGTAAGAGAGGAGGAAATATTTGACATATTGAAATTTTCTCATGATGAACCTTGTGGAGGCCACATTGCTGATAATTGGATTGTATATAAAATATTGCATGTTGGTTACTTTTGGCCTTCCTTGTTTAAGGATGCCAAATAGTATGTCAGATGATGTGATAGTTTTCAATGAATGGACCAGCCTAATCAAACCAATGAAATGCCTTTATTCCCCCAAGTTATGATTGAGCCGTTTGAAAAATGGGCTATTGATTTTATAGGGCTAATAAATCCAACGTCATTATGTAAAAAGCATATCTTGGTTTGTACAGATTTTGTTACAAAATGCGTAGAAGCTAAAGTTGTTTCCTTTGCTACAAAAAAAGTTGTTGTTGATTTTCTTTTTACTGAAATCTTTACTAGATTTGGTATGCCTAGAGAAATTGTTTCTGAGAATGGTCCACAGTTTATTTCTAATCTGGTACAGGGTGTGATGGAGCAATACAAGATCCGGAACAGGAAATCCATGCTGTATCACCCACAAGAAAATGGCCATGTGGAATCCACAAACAATGTGATCGAGTCCATTCTTACAAAGAAAGTAAATATGCATCAGAAAAACTGGGCTGAAAGATTAACAGAAGCTTTGTGGGCATACAGAACCACTTGGAGAAATAGCACGGGACATACACCATATAAGCTGGTATATGGCAAACAGGTTCTATTACCAATTGAATTCCAAAACTTTCAGAATTGCAGTTCAGTTAGGACTAGATCTCTCTGAGGCACAACAACAACGTCTTCTCCAATTAAATGAGTTAGATGAATTCCGTATGGATGTTTTTCAACAAAACATACTAATTCAACGACAACGCAAAAGGTGGCATGACAAGTCTATTCAGAAAAAGCAATTCCAACCAGGTGATTGGCTGCTCCTTTATGATTCTATATTTAAAATTTTTAAAGGGAAATTCCATACATCTTGGATGGGACCTTATGAAGTGATCCAAGTATTCAAGAATGGAGAAGTAGAAGTTAAAAATATTGATGGACAAAATTCAATATTATTGGTAAATGGACATAGATTGAAGAAGTATTTTCAGCCACTTGCCAGGAAAGATTTTACATAGCAAGTCCAATAGCAATTCGGGATGGTAGTGGTGAATGGTAATACCAACCTTTTGAAAACATGAATTCTTCTTCTTCTTAAAAAAAAAAAAAATAATACAAATATTTTTTTTTAAAAGTAAAGAAAAAACATTTTCCTATAATTATGAAAATCAGTTCGCTAACATGATTGCAGAAGGATCAACTTGAAAACCAGCTTGCTAGCAGGAAGATCAAAAATTTCTAATAAAAAGAGAATGTTACTTGATCTTTAGATATGCTAGCAACCACCAAGTAAAAGAAAGTTCAGCAGAACCAACCTTTATACAATTGGGGTAATTAGCATGGATATTTTTATTCGAGTAATGCTTAATTTTCGCTGCAGTTATTTTTCTTGCACCTATGCAGGCAGAACTTCAAGAAAGTTTTCTGCCTTTCTTCATATTCCACTTTCGTAATATTCCCTCAAGTTTCTTCTTCAATCCTAGAATGATTAACCTTCCCATATTCTTCTGAATTTACCCTATCTGTTTCGTAAAAACCCCACTTTATCCTTGAAGTTTTTTCCCTATCACACTTCTGTTTATCCCCTCCTGTGGTACTATTCCTGGAATCCTTGTAACAGAATTCCTTCCCATTCTAAAATTTCCCTTTTCCTACTTCTTTGTTCCCTCATGAATTCATTGTAGGATCTCACACACAAAGAACAAAAGGATATGCTCTAAAGCATCAAGAAAGGGAAAAGAAAATTTCCAGTATAAGTTGAGGAAGCCATGTTGGAAGTCCAACCTATATTTTACTTAAATTCCCTGTTATTTTTTTCAGATATTACGCTTGCACTAGTGCAAGCATGTCGTCCTATATAATAATGCAAGCAGAATGGTACCAGCAGAATAGCATAGTTTAAGCGGTACAAGCAAACCGGTGCAAGCATACACCCTATCATAAACATAGTACAATTTTTTCTTTTCATAGCATACATCATAGGAAAGTGGTCATCATGAAATTTTATAGAAAGTCCTTTCAATTAGTCGATGAGTACTTGTGCTATCATATTAACTAGGAGAAAATTATTTAAAGTACAAGGTCTTTTTAAGTTAAGAATCATGATCATTTTGTGATCTGAATTTGAAACTACTTGAAATTTGTTTGCAAGGTATTCAATTCAGAATTAAACATGTTTAAAAGATTTCCATGTCTTGCAGAAAGAAAACACATGAAATTTTCAGCTGTTTATGACCCATTTAAGCATAGCAGAGTTATTTCCTTTTATTGTTTAACACATTAAAATGAATTTGTTCTACAAAATAAATCAACCAAAAATGAAAAAGAAGTTGATAAAGCAGTTCACCCCCTCCAGGGCTACGTCTGCTGGGTCCAAAGCTCCCAACCGGGCTTGTCCTTATTTTTATTAAATGCTCAAATTGAAAATACAGCTAAATAGAAGCATCTACAGGAGAAATAGATGGTAAAAATGGATTCAGAACACTTGAATCCTTCAGGATTGACTATTGGATCACCTCCAATGGATACCTGCAACCCTATCCAGTCTTCACAAAACTGGGCCCTAGTGGCTCCTAGAACTTTCACGGCTCCAAAACCTCCGCAAATGACCTCAGATGGCTGTAAAACCTGCACCAATGGGTTCAGAAGGTCGAAAATACCCAAAATAAAAAAAAAAATTTGTCCAAAACCGACTTTCCTAGCCAAAGTTATGGCCATTTAAAGTTTCTCCAGTTTGCCCCTAGAAAAACTCCAGCTAACTTTAGTTAACTCCAGATAGCTCCGCCAATTATGGCGGGTTTGCCAAATTTGGCGCTCCTGCCAAAATTTGGCCAAATTAACTGAAGTTACATTTAATGTTTGGTGGTTGCCTCGGATTTCGTGCCCGGTGGAATATTCCCTTTTTAATTTTTTTTTGAAAAATTAAAATTTCTAATGTTATGGACAAATTCTTCTTTTTGCCATAACTTCCTCATACGGCGACCGTTTTTCAAACCGTTTGCGACGCCGGAATTGGGAAGACGAGCACTTTCCATTCATTCAACTTTGAACCAGTTCTAAGCACTTTAAATTTTGAACATTTTACGACACTTAGGACATGAGCACCTGATCACGCCTCCCCATTGGGAAGCTTTTGGACCCCAAAAGCCTTCAACTACCTGTTAAAGAGGTGAGGGTACAGCTCGCTCACTCTGTCCACCTCCATCCACTTTGCCTTGTTCGGTTTGTTGCCTTTGAAACCAACCCGAACATAATCTACACTGCCCCTTCTTGAAGTGCGTGTCCTTCTGTCAAGGATTGTATCTTCTTTCAGCTCATCTAAGAATTCTGGTGAGAAATCTTCTATAGATGGCAACTAAACAGCACTTTCATGATCAGCAATCAAAGGAGGTTCATACAAACGTAAGTTCTCCACATTGACAACAGAATACATTTGCATGTAGGAATGCAAATCTAATTGAAAAGCATTATTTCCAACCTTCTTGAGGATTTTGAATGGACCATAACGAATAGGCTTCAACTTTTTACCTTCTCCTTGCATCCTTTCCTTACTAATGTACAGCCATACCTCATCTCCTTCTTGAAACTTGTGATCAACTCTATGCTTGTCGTGTCTTTCCTTGTACTTGCCTTGACTCTTCTCAAGCTGTTCTTGAATTTGCTGATGTATTTGTTGAATCCTTTCAATGAATGAATGAGCTTTGTCAATGTCACTATGTCCCTCAATGGCAACATCTTTCTCAAGAATGAAATCAAGAGGTGATTTTGGCAAATAACCAAAACAAGCTTCAAACGGTGAGGTGTTTGTGGAAGAGTGCTTGGCACGATTGTAAGCATGCTGTATGTAGTGCAAATGTTCATCCCAAAGCTTGGGATGCTTGCTGCAATAACCTCTCAAGAGGTGCACAATGGTTTTGTTCACAACTTCGGTTTGTCCATCTGTTTGCGGATGGAAAGTAGTACTTTTCTTCAACTTTGTGTCTATCATCTCCCATAGGTTGGACCAAAAATTCCCCAAAAATCTGGAATCCCTGTCACTAATAATAGAAGTAGGCAAACCAAAGTGAATCCATACATGATGAAAAAATAATTCAGCAGTTTGTTCAGCAATTATAGTTTTCTTACAAGGCATAAGTATACACATTTTGCTGAAACGATCAACTACTACATATAAATAATCATGCTGCTTTCTACATTTTGGCAAACCTCCTACAAAATCCATAGAGATGCTCTCCCATGGTCTATAAGGTACCGGCAAAGGAGTATACAAACCAAGCTTCCTATTGCTAGGCTTGCTTGTAGCACATAATGAACAACCTCTTATGAACCTTGAAACAGAGTCTACCATGCGAGGCCAACAGCAATACCTCTGTAGATGTGCAACTGTTTTGCTCACACCAAAATGGCCAGCAACAAGAGAAGAATGAGCTTCTCTTATGACATTTATCCTCTCCCCCTGTGGTATACACAACTTGCCCAAATGAAACAGCAAATTGTTATGCATGTGATAGTCATTTTCCTCTACATGATTCCCTTTACTCAAGTTAGCATACACATCTTTAAAGTCATCATCAGATGCATATTGTTCTATGTAACTATCATGTACAATGGAATCATTCTTAAGTAAAGTAACAGCACCAATAATAGGCCTTGAAAGCATATCAGCAACCTTATTCAAAGTACCTTTCTTATACCTTATTACCAAATGGAACTGTTGCAAGAAGCCCATCCATCTGAAGTGTCGTGACTGTTGTAACTTGCTTTGTGATTGCAAGTACTGTAAGGGCTGATGGTCGGTATGTATAACAGTTTCTTTGCCCATCAAGTAGTGTTTCCACTTTTTGACGCTTTGTACCAACGCATACAACTCCTTATCATATGTAGGATAATTTACAACAACACCATTAAAAGTTTCAGAATGAAAAGCAATAGGCTTACCATGCTGTAGAAGAACTGCACCCATAGCATAATCACTAGCATCAGTTTGTATCTCAAATGGCTGTCTCAAATCCGGTAATGCAAGGACTGGAGCTGAACTAATCTTCTCTTTCAAAGATTCGAAAGCTTTTTGCTGCTTGCCTCCCCATTGGAAAGCATGCTTCACACTTGTCACTGCATGCATAGGAGCTGCTATAGAAGAGAAGTTAGAGATAAACTTCCTCCAATATTGAGCTGCACCCAAAAAACTTCTTACCTCTGTTATGGATTTGGGAGTAGGCCACTTCACAATAGCCTCAATCTTAGTAGGATCAATTCTCAAAGCACCTCCTCCTACTATGTGTCCCAAATAAACCAAATAAGTCTTTCCAAATTCACACTTTGACATTTTAAGAAATAACTGATTCTTCTTCAAAACATCAAGTACTTTTCTAACATGTATGACATGATCTTCTCTAGACTTGCTGAAAATTAAGATGTCATCTAAGTAGACAATAACGAAATCATCAAGAAAAGGACGCAAGACATCATCCATTACCTGCATGAAAGTTGCAGGTGCATTGCACAAACCAAACGGCATCACAAGCCACTCAAAGAGTCCTTGTTTGGTTTTAAAGGCTGTCTTCCAAATGTCACTTTCTTCAATTCTTACTTGATGATATCCACTGCGCAAGTCTAGCTTAGTGAAATATCGAGCATCTTTCAGCTGGTCTAGCAAATCATCTATCCTTGGGAGTGGGTAACGATTCTTTACCGTTATCTTGTTCAAGGCCCTGAAATCAACACACATACGCCAAGTGCCATCTTTCTTTGGAATCAATACAATCGGTGACCCACATGGCGAAGTACTTGGCCTTATGGAACCCTTGTCCAACAAGTCCTTGATTTGCTTCTTTATTTCAACATTCTCCATAATAGACATGCGGTACATGCCTATGTTTGGAAGAGGACAATCTGGATGCAAATGGATTTCATGCTGAATCTCCCTCTTAGGAGGCAAACCTGTAGGCTCCTGAAACATCTCATGATATGCATCAACTACATCATACAGATCTGATTTAAGTTTTGGATCATAATTGTCAAATGACTCATGATTCACATCAACCTTGGGCTTAATCATAAGAAGAACAAAATTCTTACTTGAATTGACCAGCCTTTTTACCTGTCTTGCATTCACCATCGCTATATTTGTCTTCTTGCGATGAGCTCTAACAATGAACTCCTTGCCATCTTTGAACAAATGATATTTGTTTTCATGGCGATGAAAGATAGCTTTCCTGTCAAACAAGTAAGGACTTCCCAAAACAATTCCTGCTATATCAAAAGGTACCACATCAAGTTCAACTGTGTCAATAAAATGTGCAGTAATTGCAAAGCGCAATGTGCACTTTCTTGAAACTTGTAAATTTGCATCCTTGCAAATCCATCCAAGTGGATATGGCTTCGGATGTGGAACGGTCTCAAGTTTAAGCTACTTGACCAAGTCCTCTGATATAAGGTTTGCTTGTGACCCACTATCAAAAAGTGTGTCAATTTTAGTATGTTTTGAAATCACCCTCACATGAAACAGTTCAATTCTTTCTTCCTCATTAGGAGCTTGTACATGGCAGTTTGAGGTACTGTGTTGGTTTCTTGAGTTTTTCAAACCCATGGCTGTAATTTTGGTTTCATCACCTGAATCTTCCCCTAAATCTTGTGGTGTAGATGTAGTAGTAGCAGTTTTCTGTTTCCCTTTGGATTTGTTAAATTGAGGTCTTTTTTCAGGATATAATTTCCAACAGTTTTTCTCCTCATGGCCTGGTTTAGAACAGTGTTTACAGATCACTTTCTCACTCTCCTGTTTGACAGATGCATTCTTTTTGCCCTTTCCCTTGGAGGTTTTCTCTTTGTTTTTCCCCTTGGGGGGCTTGTTTCTACCCTCTTCAAATGTGTTTTTTCCCCTTGCCTCTAAATGGGTAGCTTGGACACAAACCTCGTCCAGGCTAGTAGGGTTAAACATCAAGATGGTGTGTCTAAGGTAGCTATGCAAGCCACCGATGTATTTCAGCAAGGTTTCTTGGGTCTGTAAATCTACCCCTAACAAGAGAGATCTTCTCCTGAATTCTTGGGTGTAGTCTTGGACACTCTGACCCTTAAGTTGTCTGAAATTTTGCCAATTCATAATGGCATTCTGCATGTGAGGAAGAGGATAAAACTATTTTTTAATGGCTAACAGAAATTCAGGCCATGTTAAGGTAACCTTACCAAATTTTTTGATCTCCTCTTTAGTCTTGGCCTCCCACCAAACCAGTGCTGCTCCATCCATTCTCAAAGAAGCCAACTGAATCTTTGTGGCATCATCATGCATATTTTAGATCCTCAAGTAAACTTCCAACTGCCTAATCCAGTTGTCAAGCTTTTTTGCATTCACTTCACCATTAAACATAGGTAATTTGAATTTTACATCAAGCTTCAAAAAAGGACTTTTTCCAAAGGATCTATGCTTATGAACAGAAGAAGACGAAGATGAAGAGGAAGAAGGTGAAGATGGGGGTGGTGGATCACCATTTCCTCCATGTCCTTTCTTGGAATGATCATCATCCTTCTTACCTCCTGAAGAGCCCTCTCCTTCATGTGGATGTTTAGACCCTTCTCCAGCCAATTTCTCATTTCTTTCTTGGTACAATATCCTCACCATTTCAGTGAGGTCCAAGAAAGCCTTTCTGAAGACTCTTTCTTCTTCTCTTGGATCTGTCTCTATAGGAATTTCTCCTTCATGTTCAGACATCCTTGAAGCTTCTGCTGAGACTCTTGAGGGTGAAATTGAAGGTGGAGGTGATGGCTCTCTGGCCTTCCTTGACTGAGGATTCTCTCGTTCTCTAGTCAACTGTCCTTCCCCTCTTTTAAGTTTCAACCTGGTAAGCATCAATACTTTGCAAGACAGTTAGAAGATCTTTGCACAAAAACCCTGAGCTCTGATACCAACTTGATCTGAATTTGAAACTACTTGAAATTTGTTTGCAAGGTATTCAATTCAGAATTAAACATGTTTAAAAGATTTCCATGTCTTGCAGAAAGAAAACACATGAAATTTTCAGCTGTTTATGACCCATTTAAGCATAGCAGAGTTATTTCATTTTACTGTTTAACACATTAAAATGAATTTGTTCTGCAAAATAAATCAACCACAAATGCAAAAGAATTTGATAAAGCAGTTCACCCCCTCCAGGGCTACGTCTGCTGGGTCCAAAGCTCCCAACCGGGCTTGTCCTTGTTTTTATTAAATGCTCAAATTGAAAATACAGCTGAATAGAAGCATCTACAGGAGAAATAGATGATAAAAAAGGATTCAGAACACTTGAATCCTTCAGGATTGACTATTGGATCACCTCCAATGGACACCTGCAACCCTATCCAGTCTTCACAAAACTGAGCCCTAGTGGCTCCTAGAACTTTCACGGCTCCAAAACCTCTGCAAATGACCTCATATGGTTGTAAGTCCTGCACCAATGGCTTCATAAGGTCGAAAATACCCAAAATCAAAAAAAAATTCGTCCAAAACCAACTTTCCTAGCCAAAGTTATGGCCATTTAAAGTTTCTCCAGTTTGCCCCTAGAAAAACTCCAGCTAACTTTAGTTAACTCCAGATAGCTCTGCCAATTATGGCGGGTCCGCCAAATTTGGCGCTCCTGCCAAAATTCCGCCAACTTAACTGCAGTTACATTTAATGTTTGGTGGTTGCCTCGGATTTCGTGCCCGACGGAATATTCTTTTTTTAATTTTTTTTTGAAAAATTAAAATTTCTAATGTTATGGACAAATTCTTCTTTTTGCCATAACTTCCTCATACGGCGACCGTTTTTCGAACCGTTTGCGGCGCCGGAATCGGGAAGACGAGCACTTTCATTCATTCAACTTTGAACTAGTTCTAAGCACTTTAAATTTTGAGCATTTTACGACACTTAGGACATGAGCACCTGATCATTTTGTAATTAATTCTAAGTTCTTTTTTTGAATTGAAGGAGTGCGAAAGTGTTTAACTGTTGCTTGGATATAATTTCCCCTTTCCTCCATAATCCTAGATGTCCTTCACTCATAATGATTACCTCACCTAACCGTTAAAATGCCGCCGCAAGTACCAATCCAGCATGATCTCAAAGATGTCGTGCATCCACGACTATTTCAGTGGAATGAATGGGTGATAAGATGGAAGGGATGGTGGACAGTTGGATCCCTATCTATAAGAACCAATTTTCCCGGTGTTGCATGTAAATTCTCGTTTGCTCATAATCGTTAAGCAGTGATGCCACCTGTTCGAAGCGAGCCTTCGTCTCTGAGTAGGGTAGAACAGACTACTGAGTATCGCAACAATCTTGCACTATTGCAAGACTCGGGCTTTCTTTAGTTCTTGCAAAAGTTTGACAGGCACAACAATGAAGTGGCCTTACAGTTTGCCAGAAGTTTCAAAAATGGCTGAGTAAAAATTGGGCCTCTAAAATTTGAGGTTACAGAAGAGTTTATAACAGCGCGACATGCTTGGAAAATACTAGTGAGCAGTGGTTGAAAAATCGGAAACTAGAAAGGAATCGATGGCAGTGTTTCGTCGTCGATAAGAAGATGAAGGTAGATTGGAAGGAAGGAGTTCCACGCAGTGCCCTATTGGGACAGTGGCAAGACCTCCTTTTCATCCTATAGAAATTCGTAACCTGTGAGGGAAGGTACACCCGCAATTTTGTGTACCATTTTAGGATGTTGCAACATTTTGAAGCCGCTCGGCACATCTGGTGGAGGACAAATTTCCCCTATTTTTTACTTAAGAGCTTGGAAAATATGGCCAAAGGTGTGTGGGATGGATGGGAAAAATAGGCCGACAAGAAGTTATATCACCAATGCCTGATAAAGATTTTGGTCCAGAAACAATTAGAAGTTAAAGGCATGACCTGGGAGGCACTGTTAAAATAGCTACATAAAAAGACAGCTGCTGGAAAGGAGACAGAGGACCCCGCTAGCACAAGCAAGGGTTTGAGTAAGAATGTAAAGGGGAGTCCTTCTTGCACTAGTGCAAAAAGGAAATGACCTGAAAAACCAATAGAAGGGCCCCATCTCCAAATAAGAAGACAGATAGTGCACCTGTTGAAGAGACTTCTTCTACACCACCAGTACAGGCACAAACCCCTGAAGAAGACAACCTGTCAGTCCTTGTGGATGTAGGAAAATTTGTAGATGTTAAAGATGACACTCTGTTGGCCGATTTCGTTAAAAGGCCCTGGAAAAAGAATGAAGAATCTGGTGGAGGCAAAGAACAACAATCCCCACAGGACGTTGATCCCCTTCTGCACCAGTGCAAGAAGAAGAACCAGAAGAAGAAGAATTTCTTAATGTAACCATGAGGGATACTGAGGTCCCTAAGGAAGACACAGCCCCTATCAAGACAGAAGCAGAAGAATATTTGGTAACTCCTGCTGCTCGAATAGTTGAACTAGAGCTTCAAGTGCAGAACTTAGAACAGCTCATAGCGAAATCACAGGAGGATAAAGAACAAAGTAAAGAATAATTAACTGCGGAGATCCAGAAGAAGAAAAGAGAAGTTAGAATTTGGAAGTACCGAGCTGTGCAATATTTCAAGTGACTTAAAAAGGTGACAAAGAAACTAAAGAACATCAGAAAGAACAACTCTGAAACATTGCAAGCCGATGTGAGTATGTCAGAGCAGGATTGAGCTGGAATGCCCAAAGTTTTGAAGGTTTTTGCAAAGGTAAATAGTTGTGTGAGGACACACAATAGCTTAGGTATGGCAGGATGTTAGCCCCCTAATTTTCTCTCTTTTTTCCATTTTCCTCTTCCTAAATCATAATCATTTACCATTGTTTTACCTCTTTTATACACCCTCATCTTGCACCAGTCCAAGCATGGTGACATATTTCGTATAAAATTTATTTTTCATACTTTTAATTTAACTTAGCATTAATTAATCATTTATTCCATGATTTCTTACTTTTAATCACTCATTGTAACTTATCGATATCTTCAATGTTTATTTGGTAGTTAGAGTACTTACCGTGACCGTTGATCCTAGTGTAGGATCGGATCTTGCACCATTGTCAGCACAGCAAATCCTTGCAGCAGATTCGAACCTCCTTGATCATCGCCTTGTTTTGAGTAGCTTCAACCACGACAACAAGATTGATCCAAAGGTAGCCGAGATCAAATTTGTGAAGAATGAAAGCTGGAGATTAGCTACAGCCAGTTTTTCTAATTGTCTAATTTTAAAGGCCGAAAAGCTAAATTCTACATTTGGTTATGTAATCGGTTGAATGATCTATTTTTGCCTTTGGCCAAAGATCTATATAATGTAGAGTGTAAATAGGACTAGGGGAAGTTTTGGATAGTAGAAGAGAACAGAGACACAGCCAGAGAGGTGGTAACAGGTTGTTATATTTTGTTTGTTGGAAATAATACTGAGAGGGGGGGTGAATTAGTATTATTAAATCAATAAAACGTTTTCATTTCCATACTTAGATACATATACGCTACTTCAGTTAATGGAACCCGCATGTATACGCAACTGTGTCTAATGCAACTAGTGTATATCCAGAATACTTATGATTCAGTTAATCCATTAAATGATGATCTTTAGTTAGTGCATCAGAACTTCATTATCCATATGAACAGTAAGCAAGTGCAGTAAAACATAACAGATCATCACACACAAGAAGCATACATGAACACCATGATATAAGGTGGAAACCCAATGTGGGTGAAAACCACCTGCTGCAAGTCGTCTCTATCTTCTTTTAACAAGAAACTTCATTTTACAATATTTTGTACTGGTGCAGTCTTATACCAGTACACAGGCTTCTACCTGCAGAAGGCTACAACCTTCTCTCATTCTCCAGACTCTCGTGGAAGGGAGTTACAACCCTCTTAGCTCTTGTACTAGCTGATCCATTTACTAGTACGTAGGTGCCGGCCTACAGAAATGCTCCAACCTACTCGTTCTCCAGTTGCTACTGGAAGGGAGCTACCACCCCCTTTGCTCTTGCACTAGCCAATGTACTAGTACGTAGGTGCCAACCTACAGAAGGCTACAACCTTCTCTTTCTTCCTCCAGGTACCACGTTTCATAAATTTTCAGACTAGATACTCATGGAACACAACATCATAATCTGAGGGCCACCTTTCATCCAATTTTCATACTGGACCCATCAATATCATTGAAGCACAGAAAATATCAATCTCTGAATCACTGAAACACTGAAACCCTATCAACAACACAGTCACCAAAAAACAGAGTAGACAACAGAACTCTGCAATAACAATCAGACCCTACTGCAACTTCAAATATCATACTTCATCATGTATACACTACTATGATGAACCAAACCCGCGTACATACGCGCTTTCACCAAAGCCAACCCACGTACAGATCTACAAATATTCTCTCATAACTAGCAGCTGTTCCAGACATCAGTCATACCCATAACATTTACAGAACATTACATGCACTAGTATACAGATCTAAAGTAAACAAGATCAAACCGTATAGAGATGAGTCATTCCAAGCCATTAGATCCCGATCTATCCTTAGATCTTGTTCTCCATCAACTGCCAAGATTCTTCCTTAGAAAAACATCATGAACCCATAATCAACATACTAGATCTAATACTTCATCAGATATTCAAGACTTTATCAATTTCTTTTTCCTAATGATCTTCTTCTCCTTTTATAGTCTTAGGCCTTACTCAATACCATGGTCCAAAACCATAAAAAATCAATACCATGGACCCAATACTTGGGATCAACACTTCTGACGAGATACCATGGTCCAAAACCATAGGTTCAAGTACCAAGGACTAAATACCATGGTACAAAAATAAGTTCTCCCACATGTACACGCCTTTCCGTGCATGAATGTGCATGAATATGCATACGCGACTTTTGGTCAGCAATATCGCGTGTATACGCACCTTTGTATTATTGAACCTGCGTATATACTTTTCTCTTCATTCTTGTAGTCTGATCATCAATTCCTTGCTACTGACCTGCTGAACTATGATCTGTCATCTGTGTGATTTGCCATCAAGGACAACACTTGTCTCCTAATGCCAACAATCTCTCCCTTTGGACTTGATGGCAAAGCTAACTTGTCATACTGAGAACTGTCATCTGATTTCTTTGAGTTGTCCGACATCCCATGCATTCAGTCACATCTCATGTCTCTTCTTTAAATTCATCTAGTTATAAATAAGTGAGATGTTCTTCTACGAGTGGGTTGCCATCAAGTATAACACATGCATCATAATGCCAACAATCTCCCCCTTTGGATTTGATGGCAACAACACCAAAGCACTCTCCTCCTTTGACATCAAGGGCAAAGGGCGGACCAAGATATTCTCTTTCCTTGATAAACATTCCGCTGTCCATACTCCCCTTGAGTACCTGCTGAAATCTCTGAATGAGCTCCCCCTTTGTATATGCCAAGGTGTACCAATCTGACCATGCTCCCTTTGAGTACATGCTGAAGTCTCTACTCTGCTGAAGTGTGTTGTTCATGCTCCCCCTAACTGTAAGCAAGGTCTGCAAAAAGATGTTCTACAAGAAAGAACATGACTCTATACATCATAAGTGACCTTCCTAGCACCAAAGACTCATACATACATCCATCTCCCAACCAAGTGGGGATATACCATAATTGACTCATCTACCCAACCAAGTGGGGATACACCAGAAGTTTACATATGACAAATAAGTACATTACATTATTCATCCCAGGCATAGTGGGGAAACCAACATAGGCCGTTACATGACCTTGAAATATTTAAAAACAATTCTATGAGAGTCATCAGCAGCGTTGTCAATCATCATTCAAATCAGCTACCATGTTCTCCTTCTGCACCTGTTCCACCTGAAACCAAACCAACATATACGCAACTGTATCCACAGAAACAGGTGTATATATGTGGATTTTCTTCATAAAACTTGCGTACAACCATTTCCAGATCAGCAACCTATAAATGTCCTGTAACAAGGTATGTCTGCATATAGATATCAACTCATCCTTTTGAACATCATCATAAAATCATTCCCATTATATCATATGTGTAAAACACCATAGTCATCTCATCATCAAGATCTGCATGAGCATCCATGTAACATTACACAGGAATATCCCCTATCTGATAATAATCAATCAACATATGTGAATATCAACCTATCATCATATCATATCTCCAACAATGCAACTCCATGTATCCAACATACTATGTATCTAGAGCTCAAGACAAGACTTCTTGATATCATCAACAACAACAATCCGTATCCACATGAGCGTCAGGAAACCATAATGCCAACAATGCATTATTCAAAACATAAACTCCCCCTGAACCTATGCCATCTATTTACTGTCAGATCTGATCATGCATATATCAGCAAGAAGTATCATGACATCATCATCATCAAGTTAGGATCAAAAACACTTCTAAACATCTTATGAGTATCAAGACATTTCCAAACATCATTATCAGATTGTAACCATTATCAAATAGAGAAAATAATATACTAAATCATATCAGACCCTTTTTTTGAGCCTGTCCCTTCTGCTTTTCCTCAGACTGACATATACGCATATGCGCAGTGTCTAACTCGCGTATATACGCAACTTCCCTTTATGAAACTTGCGTATGAGATTTAGGACACTGAAGTTTTATACTTTCAGCTCCCTCTGAGTCTGTTATGTCTGTATATTGTGTTGTGCCACATCTTTCTGACTGTACTTCCTTCTTCTTCCATATCTTCAAGTGTGATGATGTTTTCTCCTTTCGGTATGGTGCCCGTACTTTGTTCCTGCATTCCTTAGCTATATGTCCAAGCTTGTTACATGCATAACATCTCACATGTTTCATATTTCTTCTGTAGCAATCAACAGCTCTGTGACCAAACATATTGCAAGCAAAGCAATATCCCTTAAAGTACCTGGAACGTGATGTTATTTCTGTGTGATGGTCTTGAACCATTCTACTTTGGCATCTGGCTGCAACATGTCCAAGATTATGACATACATAACATTCAACATTATTCATCGGAGGAGTAAAATATTTTCTTTGAAGAATTTCTTTCCTTGGCTGTTGATGGGGTTGTCCTCTCATCTCCTTGTTGATTATTTTAGATTTTACATTAGAGTTCCTTGCCTCTCCTTGTCAGCTAGATTCATCTTCAACAAATTCATAAAAACCAAGGCCAGTTTTGATAGCAGGAGACCTTTGACTACTAAGAATATCATCCAAGATCTTAGTACTATCTTGAAATCGTAAGAGCTTATCCTTTTCTTCTAAGTTATCTTTAAGAATATTTACCTCAACCTGATGTTGCTCCTCCTTTTCATGATACTGCTTCTTCATGTTTTCTTCAGCTTTTCTTCCTTCTTCCAACTGATGTCTTAGTTCAAGAACTTCATTTTCTTGTTTTTCAAGAGCTTGGAGAAGTTCTTTATTCTGCTTCTTTGATTCTTCAAGATCTTCCTTTAGCGAGAGGATCGTAGCTTCAAGCCTTTCATAATAACTGGATCTATCTCTGAGTTTCTTGATTGTTGTGCTCCTTTCATTGACTTCATTTCTTAATGATGTCACTTCATCCTGCAACTTTTGACATTGAACTACCTTGTCCTTGAATACCTTCCTTACCTTGTTTTCTTCCTCTAGTTGAACTTTTAGTTTGGTAGCTTCTTCTTTGAAAGCACATTCCCTTTTGTTCAATAGATCTTGTTGATCTCTAATTTTGTCTATAAGCCTTTTAAATTCTGCCTCTATTTGATATCTTTCTTTCTCACCCATAAGAACAAATTCAGTTGTTTCGCTATCACTTTCATCATCTTCACATGGATGGATAAATGTATCACTAGAGGATAAAAAATTCATACCTGATAGATCTTGTTCATCTTCATTCTGAAGTGATTCTAAATCTGAAGTGCTTCTTCCACATAATCCCCAATCGATGCTCCCATTTTCATAGTCTTTCTGAGATGTCTTCTTCTTCTTAGGTGCTTTCTTTTTGAGCTTCTTTCCCATTGTTCTACGGATCTCCTTCAAGCGATCAAGCTTCTACCAAAGGACCTGCTCTAATACCAATTGTTGGAAATAATACTGAGAGGGGGGGTGAATCAGTATTATTAAATCAATAAAACTTTTTCATTTCCATACTTAGATACATATACACTACTTCAGTTAATGGAACCCGCGTGTATACGCAACTGTGTCTAATGAAACTAGCGTATATCCAGAATACTTATGATTCAATTAATCCATTAAATGATGATCTTTAGTTAGTGCATCAGAACTTCATTATCCATATGAACAGTAAGCAAGTGCAGTAAAACAGAACATATCATCACACACAATAAGCACACATGAACACCATCATATAAGGTGGAAACCCAATGTGGGTGAAAACCACCTACTGCAAGTCGTCTCTATCTTCTTTTAACAAGAAACTTCATTTTACAATAGTTTGTACTGGTGCAGTCTTATACCAGTACATAGGCTTCTACCTGCAGAAGGCTACAACCTTCTCTCGTTCTCCAGACTCTCCTGGAAGGGAGCTACAACCCTCTTAGCTCTTGTGCTAGCCAATCCATTTACTAGTATGTAGGTGCCAGCCTACAGAAAGGCTCCAACCTTTACTCGTTCCCCAGCTGCTATTGGAAGGGAGCTACCACCCCCTTTGCTCTTGTACTAGTTGATGTACTAGTACGTAGGTGCTGACCTACAGAAGGCTACAACCTTCTCTTTCTTCCTCCAGGTACCACGTTTCATAGATTTTCAAACCGGATACTCATGGAACACAACATCATAATCTGAGGGCCACATTTCATCCAATTTTCATACTGGACCCATCAATATCATTAAAGCACAAAAACAATCAATCTTTGAATCACTGAAACACTGAAACCCTGTCAACAACACAGTCACCAGAACACAGAGCAGACAACAGAACTCTGCAATAACAATCAGACCCTACTGCAACTTCAAATATCATACTTCATAATGTATACGCTACTACGATGAACCAAACCCGCGTACATACGCGCTTTCACCAAAGCCAACCCGCGTACAGATCTACAAATATTCTCTCATAATT
This sequence comes from Pinus tabuliformis, assembly GCA_031772625.1. NCBI lineage: Eukaryota > Viridiplantae > Streptophyta > Pinopsida > Pinales > Pinaceae > Pinus > Pinus tabuliformis. The sequence goes on from CM062811.1 coordinate 1,159,069,122, forward strand.
AGCAGCTGTTCTAGACATCAGTCATACCCATAACATTTATAGAACATTACATGCGCCAGTATACAGATCTAAAGTAAACAAGATCAAACCGTATAGAGATGATTCATTCCAAGCCATTAGATCCCGATCTATCCTTAGATCTTGTTCTCCATCAACTGCCGAGATTCTTCCTTAGCAAAACATCATGAACCCATAATTAGCATACTAGATCTCATACTTCATCAGATATTCAAGACTTTCTCAATTGCTTTTGCCTAATGATCTTCTTCTCCTTTTATAGTCTTAGGCCTTACTCAATACCATGGTCCAAAACCATAACAAATCAATACCATGGACCCAATACTTGGGATCAACACTTCTGACGAGATACCATGGTCAAAAACCATAGGTTCAAGTACCAATGACTAAATGCCACGGTCCAAAAATAAGTTCCCCCACATATACGTGCCTTTCCATGCATGAATGTGTGTGCATACGCATACGTGACTTTTGGTCAGCAATATCGCGTGTATATGCACCTTTGTATTAGTGAACCTGCATATATAATTTTCTCTTCATTCTTGTAGTCTGATCATCAATTCCTTGCTCCTGACCTGTTGCACTATGATCTGTCATCTGTGTGATTTGCCATCAAGGACAACACTTGTCTCATAATGCCAACATTGTTATCGCCTAAATTTGGATTGGACGATGTATTAATGTATGTACTTGCCTCAGTGAATTAATAAAAGGGAGCTCCGCCTCATGTTTCACAAATTACGTTTCTGTATTTGAGCTGATGAATTGATTAAGGTACTGAGCAGTTTTTTACTTAAAGGGGAAGCACACTAGTTGGCTAGGGCCCAACCAACCCAGCACATTTACCCCATTTCCCATTTTCTTGTAATTTGTGTTTACATTGTCAAGTATGATTTAATTTTAAGCACATGCATTCTTGTCTAAGTGAAAGCGGATTCGTTGTGTGAAGTAGATAAATTTCCTTTCCTACACTTGATTTCAAATTGGTTTTCCTCCGCCTGGTCCAAGCAGGAGAAATAACCCTGCACCAGTGCATGTTGGTGTGATATCTCCTTTTCTGCAATTCTGTTTGATTGGTTTTCCCCGCCTGGTCTAAGCAGGAGAAATGAACCTGTACCAATGCACATTAGTGTGATGCAGCAAGCCTTCTTAGTCTACTTGCCACAATCTTATTTCTTTCATTCAATGATTATGACAAGATAAATGTATATTGATTGTTTCTTTATTCCCACACTCTGTCAAGATCAGAAACATTCACTTTTTATGTGTGCAATTTGATTTAATAGTATAATAGCACTTGCAATAATTAAGCACTCATTTTAAGAATTAAATGCTAAATGCAGGAAACTCTAATCTGGTGCAAGAACTAGTTTCTTGCCATGGGATCTGAGTGCTTAGAACCTGGAAAAGTTCAAGCCCTTGTAGGAAGTAAAAAGCCTTTAGTAAAGACACCATTTATACCTTCTGCATAAATCTCTATTCCTGCACTAGTGCAAGAAGACTGCGATAGTACAGGACAGATTAGTGCAAGAAGGAAATCTCTAAAGGAGCAGGTTTAAGGGCCCATCTGATGAGACTACTAAGTGTCTCTGCTAAAGAAAAACACACACTCAGTAGTTAAACAATAATTAGCTAGAGTGATTGCCCTTTGTCTCTAATTCCCTCTTGCAAATGTATTCTTCCTTGTTCCAGTCTTAGATTATTTTGATGGTTCAAGTTGTCTTTTTCTCTTTTTTAATTTGATTCTGCAATCTTTCCTTTAAAGAAAGTAGGGATTTATATTAGGAAGATTCATACCATCTCTGGCATTGCTTGTGCTTCATCTCTAAGTTTATGGATCCCCCGGGTTGAGAAATTAAGTGTTGAGGAGTTTTCTTAAGTGTAATTCCTGCACCCAACAAGGATATGCATGGATATTAGAAAACTGAATGACGCTTGTGTGCATGATCCTTTCCCAACTCCGTTCATGGATGAATTGTTCGAGATTGTAGGTAGCCAGGAAGCATATTCCTTCACTGATGGGTTCTCTGGATACCACCAAATCAAAATTGCGGCAGAGGATAGGAGCAAGACAACCTTCGCAATTGAGTAGGGTTGTTTTAAATACATTGTAATGATGTTTAGATTGAAGAATGCGCCTGAATATTTTCGCGCGTGGCTGTTGCAGCATTCAAGGAATTTATTCATAAATTCCTGGAGGTATATTTTGATGACTAGACTGTATTTGGGTTGGTTAAGTGCCATGTAGCAAGCTTGTGCCTGATGCTGGATACCTGCCAAAGATACCAGATTGCACTCAATCTCAAGAAGTGTCTGTTTTGCATTCCTTTTGGGCCATGTGGTTTGTAGACAAGGACTGATGGTAGACCCCGTGAATATTTTGGTGATACTGAACTTGGAAGCATTGAGGAGTGTGAAACAGTTGCGTGCTACTCTGGGACATACAGGATATTACAGAAAGTTTAATAAAATCTATGCCCAGATCACCACACCATTGGAAAATTTGTTGAAGAAGGATGTCACATTCTGTTGGAATGATAACTGTAATAAAAACTTCGATATATTGAATGAAAAGATGGTTACCGCATTGATTCTAATCTTCCTGGACTGGAAGAGAGAGTTTCATGTACATGTCGACGTGTCATGTATAGCACAAGGGGCAGTACTAGCACAGGTTGGTGGAAAAGGCTTGGACCATCCTATCGCGTTTGCAAGCTGTAGATTATCCAAAGTAGAGAAGAACTATTCTACCACTAAACACGAGGGGCTAGCTATGTTGTATGTGCTCCAGAAGTACCAGCACTACTTACTAGGAGGACATTTTAAGATGTATACGGATCACTCTGCGCTGAAGTACCTAGTCAATAAGCCTGTGTTGGGGGGGCGAATCTATAGATGGCTCTTATTGTTCCAAGAGTATGATTTTGAAGTTGCAGTGAAGCCTAGACGATTGAATGTAGGACCAAACCATCTATCGCGCATCGAAACAGGGGAGGAACCTACTAACTTGGAAGAAGGATTGCCTGACACGTAACTATTTGTAGTGCATGTCACAAATGGTCATTTTGAGGATATAATACACTTCGTAACAATATGAACTGCACCAGAAGGATACTCTGTCCAAAAAAAGAAGGAATTATTGGTGTGCATAGCAGATTACTCTATCATTGGTGGGCATCTATACAAGATGGGGATTGATGAGATATTGGGACGGTATGTATTTGAGTTCGAATGAAGCAACATCCTCACAGATGCTCATGGGTGTGCCACATGAGGACATTATGCAGGGAGAGCAACTGCGCAGAAGATTCCACATGCAGGGTTGTGGTGGCCAACCCTTCATTAGGATTCAAAAGCATATTGCAAGGCGTGTGATGTATGTCAAAGAATGGGTAGGCCATCGCGGAGGGATGAAATAACTTTGAATCCACAAATGACGCTGCAACCTTTCTAGAAGTGGGTAATAGATTTTGTAGGACCCATTCAGCCAGAAGGGAAGATAGGAGCAAGGTACATTATCACTGCGATAGAGTATTTGACTCATTGGGCAGAAGCGTAGCCAGTGAAAGATTGCATGGGCGCGATGGACGTGAAGTTCCTATTTGAACATGTACTGATGCAATTTAGATGCCCAAGGATCTTGATGATTGATTGTGGTACACACTCCCTAAATTAGACGATCAGCGCACTAATGGAGGAACTTCAGGTATATCACCATAAGAGCACACCTTAGCACCCACAGGCTAACGGGACAGTGGAGGCATTTAACAATGTGCTGGAAAACAGACTGACCAAGGTTTTCAATGCTCAGCGAAGTGATTGGGACCTACGCATACCTGCAGTATTGTGGGCTTATTGAATGACATGCAAGAAGTTGACGGGACAAACCCATTTTAGGCTTGTCTATGGTTTGGAAGCTATAATTCCTATGGAATACATCGTGCCTAGTCTATTCATAGCAATGCTCACAGGTATGATAGATCGCGGAGCGCTAGAAGAGAGGCTCGCGCGGCTGGATGAGCTCGAAGAAGAAAGATTTTTGGTTGGATTTCACCAACAAGTCCAAAAGCAGTGTGAAAAGGAATTGCATGATTGACACATTAAGTTGCACGCATTTAAGGTAAATGATCTAGTTTTTTTGTATGATATTAAGCTTGATAAATTTCCTAGAAAATTCAGGATGCACTGGTTAGGGCCTTAAGTTATTAAGGAGATTATCGACAGAGGAGCAGTACAATTGGTCAAGTTAAATGGAGAACCCTTCCCAGGAAAGGTGAATGGCAAGTGCTTGAAGCCATACACCGATGGTCTGGCCATGTGACTAAATGAAAGTAGCACAATCTTAGCACTCCAGGCAGCTGAAAGGAGGCATCAGACTATAAACTACACTGCCCGAGTTGGGGAACTGTGCGATTGGAAGATGATGCGAAGCAAGGATGTGTCATTGGGTCCACGACAACATGAAGGGAGTTGCGCTACCTAGGGAGAAAGCGCGTAGGTAAGCTGGAAAGTGACTGTTAAAGTCACTGTTCATGAAAATACATCAGAAGTGAGGCAAAATGGAGTGGGCGAACGACATTTAAGACGAAATTTATGGCTTATATCCTTGAAAATCTGCCACTAATCCGACATTAATGAAACGATTTCGGGGGGAACGGTTGGATTTGAATTCAAATTGCCCTAAAAATTTCAAGTAGTTGTCCAACAAGGAACACTTGGCATTTTAAGTATTTAGCTATTGAGCTCTCAGACGCCTATGGACCCAGAGTTTTTTGAGGCTCTCAAATAGACTCCTGCATTTGCAAACTTGCCTGAGATGTCGCGAGCACTGATAGAGAGTGTTATGTCATCACCCCCAGAAATTATCAACACACGGCAAGTGGTAGAAGAGTCAGCACAAGAGATGGAGAAACAGGCAAAAGAAGCTACCCCAGAAGTAGTCGAAATACTGGTGGAGGTCCCTAAATCCCCGAGAACTCTGAGATCGAAGCCAACCCCAACCAAGGAGACCATGAAAGCTAAGAAGGGAAAGCAACCTGCCATCCTAGTGTGCCTGTCATCGAGACGAAACCCACCAAACCCCACTACCCAGGAGAAAGGAAAGGGTATAAACCTAGAGGCAGAAGAGGAGGATATTGAAGACATCCCCATGGATAATGAGGATGTGGGAGTAGAAATAGAGGAGGTCAAAGCCCAGGGTGAAGACCTTATTACACGGTTGTCGGAGTATGTCCCTCTACGCAAGCCTAATTCCAAGGTCCTAAAGGAAATTGATGAAAGTAAGACTCCCCTGCAAACCCCATTGCTAGCAAATGGGATCACTTTTGACGGTCCACGTTTGGAACGAGTGTCGATATTCAAGCTCGAAGATTGGGACTTGGCAGACTATGAGAAGTTCCCGCACCTGGCGACTGAATAGTAGATTTGTCGTATCATAGACACAAATATGAGGATGACTGCAATGGAGCCATAGAAGTGGCTCAGAGGAGTAGAGAAGGTAGGATTACTCAACCTGCTCTGAGTGTCGCACTATAACGGCACCCCCATGACTGTTTTAGTCATCAAGCAGCTATTGTGCTTGGTGCATGATTTGTTTCTATGGCTAGAAGAGTTGATAACCATCACCGATATGTTGATTCACCGCATAACACACCTACCGTATATAGGTGAAAATCTAGCTATGATCTTTGGTGGCAAGGGTGGCGAGCTGGTGCTCACAGAATCAATGAAATAGAAGTTCAAATTGGTGAAGAAGTTGTGTGGGTACGCAATCTCCAACATCTGCGACTCCACTGTGAAGGTGTCAACGTAGATCCTTGTAGGTAAGGTGATGGAGAAGTGTTGCGCCGACGAGGTGCTAGTGCCTGTCGTCGCGCTCGCACAATAGTGCGCATAAGGAGTCCATTTTAACTGGTCATACTACCTTCGTGGAGAGTTCTTGGCAAACTGTCGCGAAGCGCAAGAGCAAAGCAAGATGTTCCACTATGCGTGACTCTTGCTATCAATTGTGATTGTAGCGTGGGAGATACCAGAAGAGAGCCAATTCCCCTCGGTTGTGCCATACCTTCCTGAAGCAGCAAAGTACACTTCGTTGGGGGCGACCAAGGACATGGAGTGTGTTTAGGATAGCAAGATCTTCTGGATATTGATGGAAATGAATATCAGGATGGCTATCAATCGCAAGCCGCAATTGTTGCCCATGGTATATGCTAACCTGTAGAGCTATGCAAAATTCAAAGCTGATTTCCATCGGATATCAATCATGGCACTGAAGGACCCTGCGCAGATGTGGGACAATTTACTGTACCTAGCCATAGATGATGCCATCGATGCAGTGCTAGATAAATGGTCAGCGGAGTGGCGCACCACCACAGACTTGGCAGTGGGTGGAAGAAAGTCTGCCACACAAAAGAAGAAGGACGAGACCAAGCTGAAGATGGCGTAGCTGATCAAAAGGAGGAAGAAGGAGGCTGATGAGAAGGCCAAGGTAGAACAGATAGGAAATGAGCCCGAAAAATAGACAGGTGGCACAGAGCGGAGCTCTGACAAAGGCACGTGGTTGCCTTCAGCTAAAACCAAACAAGAGGACATAGAGCAACACAATGTAGACCCTCAGGAGATGTCAGCTACATTAAGTGCCTGAGAGAGCTAGAAAAGGGAGGGTCCAGAAAGAAATCCAAGGCGACCAAGACCTCACTGGACCTTATCACACTAATGAAGGGAGATTTATACGACATTGGTGACACAGTCAGAGATGTCACTGTGGAGGCCCTGCAACAATTTGAAAAGCGACAACAAATCATCCTAGGGGCCATCCAGACTAGATTGTAGGAGTTTCAAACCCATGCATTGCAAGTTGGTATGGTGTCTACCAGCTTGGCTATCAACACATTAGAGGCTACCGATATGCTACACAATAAGGCTTCCATTGTGCTAGTGTTGTTGGATGGAGCACTGACAACAGAAAATGAGGCTAACAGGCCCATTGTCAACACCTTGAAGGGATTGGGATTGAACCTGGCAGTGCTCTCGTGTGAATCACTCCACCTCTTACAAGATGGAGTAATTCCAGAGCTGAGGGCCCACGAACACCGTGCCCTCCAAGTGATCAGTGAACAAAAAATAAACAATGAGCATATGGCCTTACAGAGGAATGCTACCATCATCGCCGAGGCCGAGGTGACCAACCAGAGTAAGAAGATCATACAAATCTTGGAGGAGGCTTGCAGAATGATCCTGGAATTGGCCATTCCGAAGAGGAGCCAGTCAAAGTCCGCATCAGTAAATTGACCACAAGGGTGTGCGACACTTGGACAAAGATAGCACGGGTTTAGTTGGTGCTGAACCTGTAGATTATAGAGCTCCAGTTGAGGGCTCAACCTTCAACACCACTAGAGGTAAAGGAACAACAGGCGACTATTATCACAGAAGCAGTCACGGTAGTGGAGAGTGCAGTAGCAGACTGCACACAGTTGTTCAAACAATCATTTTAGGTCTTAACCGGCTTGCAGGAGGACCCAAAAATCCAGAGGCTAGAGATGCAAGCGCATGAACTCCAATAGTGCTATGATGAAGTTAAGGGCACAACACGAACCGTCGCACTGACACAAAGGTTAGCCAAGATGCAGGAAGCCAGGCAACTGAAGGAACAGGTGGACACGGCGTTGCACAACGAAGCAGTGCTGAAGGCGTGACTAAAGCCCTGGATGGAGGAAGCTTATGCAGTCACAGGAAACATTGAAGGCAAGCTTGCGACTCTACAAGTGACACAACAATAGTTTCAGGCAGACATAATAGGGGAATTAACCGAGAAGAAAGTTGAAGATGTGAAGTAGGTAGCAACTCAGTGCATAGCCGAAGTTGCGGTCATCAGGGTTGAGTTGGACGAGCTTCACGCAAAGATCTCAATGCCTACCGAGTGACTGGAGGGCAAGTGATGATGTTTGTGTTGGGGGCTTGTTGAGAGTGGAATCCCCCAAGGGCAGTTTTGGGGCTAAAAGCCCATGTTTAAGTCAAATTTTTGTAATATTATTGTAAAGACTTTGCATTTTGTGGTCGCAGACTGTGAAGGTGTTATGTGTCACAAAGGGTAGTCCGCCCTTGGTTTTAGTTAGCTGTAAGAGATCTACTCATGTTCCACGGACCATGGGATTCTATAAAAACACCTAAGCTCTAAGTAGTTAAAAAAGGAGAGAACAAGAAAGGGAGTCATAGCTTTAGAGTAAGAAGTCTAAGTCTTGGGTTGTAGCATAGGTAGAGGATCTGCAGCTAAGTGCACAGATACCCAGGGTAGAAGTCCGCAGCTGAGTGCGCGGACCCCTGCAGCTGTGTGCGCAGGGTGAACAGAGTCTGTAACACTTGGAAGATATTAATAAATGAGTTATTTTTCAATTTCTGTGTATTTGTTCTGTTAATGGGTTTGGATATTTTGTGTATAAATTTCCTTTGTTATGCTTCTATGTTGCATGCATGAATACAGTTACATTGAATAATTAAACGCAATTAGGAATATCCAATTACGTAGTGATAAACTTAAGTATTTAGCAAAGTAAGAAAATCACTTAGGCTAATTGAGGAATCTTCACAACACGCTGCCTTAGCAGCATGAAAGTACCTGAGCTCTAGGTTAGGGTTGTGTGAAGGTTGATTGTGTACTTTTGCAAAGGTATTGAAAGCTAGAATAGAGTTTTTGTCTTACAAGCCCTAGAGCGAGATCACCTGCACGAAGGCAGGGATAGAAGAGATCAAACGACATCACAACCACCGCAAGGTGCAGAAACTTGGTTCTAGCATCCCCCCATACTGCTTCGGGTGAGACTTCGGTCCACACTCCATGGGCTGATGCTAAAAGGGGCAGTAGTGTAGGGATTTGTTTTTCTAATTAACGCTAAACCTAGGTCACGCCCCTCAAGCCAATAAACATCTAAGAGATAAGAAGACATAAAAAATCCTTGTTCAAAATGAGGATGGGATGTTAAAGACACCTTAATGGCTTATGAAAAATTCTTAGAAAGATTTTTTCCCAATTGAATCTTCTCAATTTTTCATGAATTCCATAAATAATAGGGACCTATTCTATTTTACAATGCTCAATTCACTTCTCCATATAATCTAGAAAGCATCTTGACTATATACTTGAAATGGCTTTTGAAGATTGTTACTGGGTAAGTTTTTCCTATTTTCAATTTGCATCTTTCATGGTCATGGAGCCAGTCTTTAATGACTAAGTTATAATCCTTGTTCTTCCTTTTTAGTACATTTCTATGGAATTCATTAAGAAATTCATTGTTCAATAATATTTCAGGAGGATTAAGCTTGAAGATATCCCTAAGGACTTCAGGTTTCCATGAGGCAATAGCATTTTGATTATGATTATAAATAAAACAAGTTGGAACATGAGCATGCATAAAAATCCAAGTTATCATAACATAATAAGGAAAAATGTTGGGCCTAGCTACAATTTTATGTAGTGCGGTTTTCATAATAGCTTGATGGTCAGAAGGGGATTCATTATCTAAGTTCTTTGATTCTACCCATTTTCTTTCTTCAAAGAAACTAAAGATTTCTTTCAACAAAATCTTTCCTGTGTCCTGAGTCCTATAAGTTATATCTAAGATGATGGAAGGAATTAAATTGGAATCTTCAGGTCTTGGGGATTCTGTTGCTTTCATTTTCATCTTAATTCTTGAACTTCATGCCCGGAAGCTTGCATTTTTCCTTTCTTAACCATTTTCAATTAATGTGTAACAAAATAGAAAGAGTAATAAGAACATGAATTTTCTAAGAGGAAATGGGTAATTTAAATTTATCAAATTAAAATGGACCGAAAACTAACCAAGAAAATGTAGAGTTGATAAAAGTTAATTGTTCCTTTTGAATAAAATCAAAGGTTTTATGCACAGACAGTAATAATTTTTAATGCAGAAAACACAAATTACAACATCTAACAACTTCTTAACAGAAGCGATGGTGAATTTATCGAAAATCATGTGAAGTAAATAAAATCATGTAAAGTGCATACTCGTTCATTAATGTTTATTAAACCTGATATGAAATCCAACCATTAAATAAATCACAAAATGAGGAAGTAGTCGAGTAGTCATGAGGTTAGGATTTTATTTTGATTTAATATTTTATTAAACATGAGATTATTGACTACTTGGATTCTTGTCCTATTTAAATGAAACGAAAGAAAAAAAATAATAAAGAAAAATTGTGTGTAAAACCAAAATGGAGACCATACTGATCCAAAGGTTGCGAAGGTCAAGAGTTGGGGCAATCGAGAGTCAAGGTTACACAAATACATGACTTGCGAGATTAGAAGATCGGATAGTGAGGAGGTCGAGAATAGGGAGTAATAAATTATTTTCAACAATTTTCAAACTTTTGACCTTTGAACCTAACTATTTATTATTGTTGTTGTTGTTGTTGTTGTTATTATTATATATAGAGAGATATAGAGATATTTTTTTTTTAATTATACAAAAATAAAATATGTTTTCTTGTGGAAATTTTATTAAATGAAACAAAAACTTAAAAAAAATTAATGGGTCCCTATTTTTAAAAATTATAAATGGGGGAGTTTTTGTAGGCCCAACAACACTCTGATAGTAAGCACACAATAACTCTCTTTCTCTCCTGAGTCCATTCACAAGGCTTCACTGAAGCTTCAAATGGCATATTGCTCAGTCTAAGAGATTGAATCCATTGTCGAGGTGGTTTATTAGTTGTTTTCATTATAAGTTAAAAAGTGTACATGTATAATTAACATACCTCCAAAGCTAGGGAAATTAAGCGTTGAAGTGAATTGAGATGTTGTTTGAAAATAATACAAGTGTCTTAGATGCTCAATGCATAGCTAGTATGATTTTTTGGAGATGTTAATTACAATGATTGAAAATTGTTTTCTTAAACTATGTTAATGGAAATTTTAGAAATGTTTGTAACAACCCTTTTCATTTCACCCTATATATGTAAATATAATTATGCAAGCACTAGTGTGGGATCCATAGCTAGCCAACAAGATTGATTTTGAAAAGATGAAAATAATGTGAAATCAATTAGTGATTTATTGATGGAGGGGAAATATAGATCTAGAACCTAAGGGAGTAACTTGTTGCATGTCGTGAATGAGCCAAATTAGCCTTATTGAATTCCTTAACACCCAGATGACAAATCTAAAGAGAAACATTGAAAGAAATTATGATATGGGATTGGATGGTGTGGGCACAAGATAGGACCCCTCCCCAATCCCCTCGCGTATCGAGGTTAGACAACAACCTCATAGCAAGGAGACAAACCATGGAAGAAATAGGTGGGATCAATGTGGAGGAAATAAAAAGGGAGAACATGAGAAAAGGAGCCACTTAAGAAGCATCATAGGGAAAGGGGTAGAAGCGACTATAGTTATCACTCTATTGATGCTTAGAAACCATGGGTGTTATTCCCTATATTCCTTTATGTTGAGGTGACTGGATTGTCTGTGTTACATGTCATTTTGTCACATTAGGCAAATGACCATCAATTTAGATCTTTCACTATCCAAAAATGTTCCCCAAGAACATTACTCTACAAAGTTAGAATCTAAATCATCCCAAAGAAAGTGGAATTCCTAGATCCCATGGTACAAAAACCCTATTTTGACCATATTCACAGCTTCCTAGCTAATTTCTACACATACACAAAGAAGACCGTTAAGATTTTCACATAAGTACGCATTGTCTTACACTATGACCTATGAACATGACTTAGTGAATGTAAAAATAAAAATTAAAGTCTAGAAGAATTGTTAGTAGCATCTATCCCAACCAACAAGCTTTGAATGGGTGCTTATTCAGCCATGATCCCTCCCATCATGGAGAAACTCTCCCTCCTTTATGGAACCCTTGTCCCACTAATAATGGATATCATCCCTTGGAGAATGGATCCATAAATTCCCATTCTTGGCCTATAAAACTACTACATGTCTGAGGATTGGGAAAGGACTATTGGAAGTAGGTTTATGTTGTTGAGATTAGGTTGGAATGGTTTTCTTACAAGAGAGACAGTTGGAGATTGCATAAGGGACTTGCAACATCAAGGCTATATGGTTGTAAGGATTTTCTCCAGTTTATTAATATAAAAGCAAGTGTTCTTTCTCAATTACATATTTTTTGATCTAATTTGTAGGATTCCTTGATTGCCTACATGGATTGTGATCGCATATTGATTAGTTTATGATACATAATTGGTTAATTAGTCCATTTATCTCTTTGATTAGATGTTGGATGCTTTTATATCTTGTTTGTATTTGTCTATGCAGATCTCTTCCATGACGTTATGGAGAAGTTGTGGGAAGTGATGAGAGGGATTCTAAATCATCGAGGAGCGAATATACAGAAGCTTTGAAAGGGACTTCATCAATCATTTTGTTTAATCGACAAGAGGCCTTTATCATTGTATTTGCTTTCATAAATCAGAGTTGAGAGAAAGATAGCAATTTATGTTTGTTTGTTACTAGGGTTCTTTGAATTCTAGGGAGATCTCTCTTGTCCACAAGAGGGATTTGTTCTCATAAAAAATTGGTGGCTCTACTGGGGATCCATCTCAGTCTCCTTTAGTTTTCCTTGTTTGATATTTTCAACCCACAGGACAAGCCTTCCTTGAGTGTTTGGAAATTTTAGAAATTTGAATTTTGGGCTAGATTTGATTTATTTTTTATTTTTCTTAATTTCCTTGCTATGCACACTTATACTTTAGGCATAGTGCACACTTCTTCACATTTACCTTTCAGAAACACAAGTTATCTGCACTAGTTTACTACAGAGACTACACATACCTCTAATTTTTGAAAAACTTAGTTATTTCCTCTTCATATGCAAACTTTTTGTTTTTTCCTATTGTTTTATAGTTGTTTGAACCTTCTGTGAGTGTTTGTCAGTCTGACTGAATGTTATTTTGGTTTCTTCTTTTGAATGGTCTTGTTTTTTAAAATTATGGTTGAGTCTTGTTTCATGAATGGTTGACCTATCAAAATAGATATTTGTTGCTCCTGTTGAGTTGAATGTCTCTTTCTTCCATCGATTAGATCAAGTTTTAAGTCCACTTTTCTCTTTTGCAAAATTTTATTTTTAATATCAAAGTGAATGATTTACAATATTAGGTTTTGTTTATGAAAATACTTCTTATGCTTATAGTGAAATGAAAAATCAATTTTCTTTCTATTTTTGAAGTGTTCATGAAATGAATTAGTTACTGCAAGAAAAGTTATAGCATTCAAATAGGGAAAATTCATTTTTTAGTGATTATTGGATTCTTGTTGTGCTTTTCCGAATTTCTGAATGATTGTATGAAAAGATAATTTTCTTCATTTTTTGGTTATTTGGATAAATAAAAATTTGAATTTATTTTTTAGTGTTGGGTAAATAGAAATTGGATAGCTGCATTGCAGGAAAAGGGATATAGTGGGGTTAGAGTTTTTATTTAAAAGTGAAAGACTCTCTCCTTACCTCAGATAGATTTTTCATTGAAACAAAAAATTAGATTTTCATTTTCAATTGCATTAGGATTTGTGTCAGGTCATAATTTCATAAATTTTCATATCCATTCCTTTGAGTAAATAATAGCTCCTAAAATCAACGCTAATTAAAATCAATATAGAAAGTTTATTCTTAGGGATTTTTTCCACCTACAGTAGATTAGGTTTTAGGGATTTGTAATAGGGAAGTGAGTAAACTTTCCAAAGTTGTAGACAAACACTAGAATCTTGCGATAGGTAGATAAATCCAATTATTTCAATTTTTCTTTGGGAGGCTCCCCTTATGAAGGAGTCAAGCACTTGGGTCAAAAGGTACTTGGGGTCACTTGAAAGTAAACCTCCAATTAACCATGTTGAGGAGCTTTCAAGGGGATTGAGCTTTGTTACATTTCCCTTGCATGTATGTTTTATCTGCAACTATTCCCCCAGTTGAATTGTTGTAGTTGGTAACCTTAGTGAGAATAATCCTAGGGCTATTACCCAAGGTGACGACAGAGGGAAGGTCCTATTATACCTAGAACAAACATTGACTAGACTCACTTGAACATTTTGGAGGGTAATATTCGCTTGAGATGACATAAGTGAAGTTACTTGCACCAAATTCTTTCATTAAATAGGTTTTCAGTGTAACTGGTTCCACTCACTCTTTCTACAACCACTTTTCACTTTGATCTCTACGACATCGGATTTCATCACCAACTAGTGAGTTTGCCATGAAAATATTATTTACATGTTTTGAACCCTTGGATTTTTTAGCACGTATTAAATTCTTTGTTTTCACTTTTTAGAGACTTTAAGGTTGGATTATGGATATTATTTGATTGTCTGATAAAATTTTCATCTTGGTTTAATCACCAAGGTCGTCACATAGAAAGCAAGGTAAACCTCTTTAATACACACCTAGTCAATTAGAAAAGATAAAAACTGAAAGGTCAAATTAAACCGAATCTAAAACATCAGAAGAACCTGAAACATCAATAGTTTTACAATATGAGACAATAGAAACTGAAGTGAATCTAGCACAATAAATAGAATTAGACTTATTTCACTCTGGCCAAAATATTACCGAAATAGTTCACACTAAATTTGATACTAGTGAAGTTTCGGATACTAAACTAACCGAACCAGATATAGAAGAACTTGAGTCTGAAGTTTCTCAACTTGAGTCACCTTCGGCTGCTTTAGCTCCTACACATGAGCCACCTTCAACTTGAAGAAATCTCATAATTACGACTAGATTACCTTGTGGGTTAATTAGCATTGAAGATATTTCTGGAAATGAAGAGGCAAAAATACCTCATTTGCCATTTACCTATAGTGAAACTTTTGACCCAAGAGTTCCCTTGTCTCCTTTCTGACCTGACCCTTGGTATATTACCACTTTTAATTTTTTAAGCCATAATGTCTCACCACCACGCATTCCTTTTTATTCACTAGAAAGAAGTATGACAGAAATTCCTATTGGTAGTCAACTCATTGATTCATCTATGTTTACTATCTCCTCAAAATCACTATTGTATGGTGGTCTATCTATTCCTCCTAGATAGCAGTCACTTTCTAGGACTTTTTCAAGAGCTGCTTCTTCTCCTTAACCTTCTACTTGGTCATCTAGTTTATCTATATCTAATGTTGATAGCATGACTTCAATTCCTGAAGTGCTTACGACATCAAACCAACAAATTCATATGATATCTGGTAACTCTAGTAACCATCAAGTAACCCCAATTGGTATTTACTACTAGCCTGGGGGGCACCACCTTATCCTCCACCTCGAGGATAACCTATTGTTGGGGGTCAACCTTTTACCAGAACTTATGGTCAGATACCTCAACCGAGTCTAGCTCAACCTACTATAAATAGACCTTTATTTAGAACTCCTTATGCTAGGACGAAACTATATGGGACCCCACTTTTACTCAATAGAATGATCTAGTTTCTCCACAAGTGCCACTTTATCAACTTGTTAAACCTACTGGACAAACTATTCCTCAAATGCCTATTTCGAGTATTATCATACCTGTATAGTAGCTTGTTCAAGCAATTCCTGAAACAATTGTCCAACAACCTATCAAAGGAATTCCACAAACACATGTTCAACAACTAATTCAATGACTTGTTCATAGTTCACCACAAACACATGTTTCGTAGTTGATTCCAAGTTCTCCCCAGACTCTTATTCTAGGAGTATCATAAACAACTATTTGAGTTACCCCTCAAATATTTGTTCCTCGGATTACTCAGGAAATCCCTTAAGTTTTTTCTTATCAAACCAGCCCTATAGGTGAGTCTATACCATAGATTCTTATCAGGAAACCTATTGTAGGAATAGTGAAAACACCTTTTCAAGGCCAAGCTGCCCAAAGCCTGCCTTTTCAAGGTCAAACTTTCCAAAAGCCACCTTTTCAAGGTCAATTTATTCAAATCCAACTTGTTCAAAGTCAATTTGTTCAAGGCCAACCTTTGCATGCTCAACCTGTACAGGGGCAATATTACTTAGGTCAAATGGGTCAAGCTCAACCTTTCTAGAGTCAATTGTATCCTGGTCATACTTATGAAGTCCATGTTCAACCTCAGCCTTGTATGGTTCATCCTGGTTACTCTGGTGGAATTCCAATTCCAACTGCATAGGATATTCTAGATTATCCTGGGTATCCTCCTCCAGGGGTTGATCTTAGCCCACAAGGTTTTCAAACTTTACCCCAAGACCCTAACCGATAGTTACCATTTATTGCAACCTTAGATTTACCAAATTTATCCTAGTTAACCAATGGTCCTATTTATTATTATCCTTATTGGCCGACAATTCCTACCAAGTTACCGAGTGACATAACCAAATTTGAAGGAAAATCTGGGAAAGATCCATCCAACCATGTGATGACATATCAGCTTTGGTGTGCATCGAATTCTTTAATTGAAAATTCTATTTGTCTTTGCCTTTTCCAACAAAATTTAACCCATTTAGTAGCCAAATGGTACATTGAGCTACCTCGTGCCTCTTTCAAAAACTTTAAAACCCTAGAAAAATGTTTTTAACCCACTTTATCTTACAAATCCATTATGACACTGGTATTGAACTATTGAATTATTTAAAATAATCAAAATCAACTCACATTTCTGATCATATCCATGAATGGAGACGTAAACATCGATTAGACAAAGTTTTTATTCCATATCAGATTTTAGCTGAGTGGTTTACAAAGTCACTTCTTCCCACAATCATGGAAGATGTTGCCAAGGGAGGTGTCATCACCGAAGAGCAGGTAATTTCTCTTTCCCAATACTTAGACTTAGTCTATACTCAATCTGGTAGTTTGTAAGAGAAAATCCCAAATTTAAGCACCATATGAGTGATACAATAATCACTTATCCTACATGATCTAATGTTGTTGATGGTATCATATGTTCCCTTATCCAGAAATCTAAGGGGAAAAAGAAAAATTCTAAGAGTACTCATACTTTGGCCATACAAGATTCACCATATGAAAGCCTTTCTCTAGAAACAATTTCTGAGATTGATGTCGTAGAATCATCTAGCAAAAAATACAAATCGAACAAAGGTAAAAGGAAGGGGAAAGGTAAATTGAAACAAAATGCATATTCAAAAGAGAAACCCACTAAAACTCAATCTACTGATGAAAAATGAAAACCTCGCTATCATTGCCTTATTTTCAATTAGGATCATTATATGAAGGAATGCCCACATCAGGCAGAGGATTCCAAATTTATATAAGGTTATCCAACTCCCATTGTTTTGAAGGATCCATTTCCTTCTCAAGACAACAAGATGGTTTCTTAGAACATGTCTTCCTCTTCCACATCGCAAGATATCATGATGATGTCTTCACAACAAGTTATGGTAGCTACGGGATCAAAATATTACTGATCAAAGGGTCCTGCTAATAATGGAACCCTGGCTAGTTCATCTGGTCAAAATTTCGATTCAATTCCTCCTCCTCCCTTTGAACAATTACAGATCGAGAAATTGAATCTGGACATGATGATTCAACCACCTCCTAAAGGTGTTCTTTAGAAATCAGCGTTCAACCCACATGCTAGAGCTGCACAGAATTATAATATTGTTGAAGATTTGGTTATGTCTCCTTTTGCAATGTCAACTTTGGAAGTGCTCAAATCGTGCCCAGCATAGTGAAATATTTTATTGTCAGCCATAGGAGTTATTTATCTATATGACTCTAATCTAATTATTTTTCATCTGGAGATTCATATCCTGAGACTCCCTCATTAACTGGCATTCTAGATTCCAGTTTTTGTTTAAACCAAAACAATGTTTCGCACGGTTGTTGATAAAGGAGCTTCTATGTGTATTATGTCGATTTCATGTTGGAGAGATTTAGGTTATCCAACCATCAATCAGTCACCAACCACTTTGACATCCTTTGATGGAAGAGGTTTTATTCCTTATGGAATCCTTAACGATTTTCCCATAGAGTTAGAAGGTAAAACAGTAGCAATAAAAGTTGAAGTTGTTGATGCTCAGCTTGATTATAACCTTTTTCTTGGTCAAAGTTGGAATTACGCTATGTTAGCAATGCTCTCATCCTCTTCTCGAATGATACAATTTCCTCATAAAGGGAAGATTGTCAAAGTAGACCAATTATCATTTTATACTTGAGACCCTAATTCTATGGGTAGCATACCATTTTTTGATAAAAGAAATGCTCTTTATGAGGATGTTGGTTTTGGGTTGCTCAAAGACCCATCGGTAATGGGAACATTTGACCTTCCGCCACCTTAATTTCCTTCTAATTTTGTTGAGGTTAACATGATTACATCAAGCACCATGGAATCATATGATCCCTGGATAGTGCCTTTAGAGTCTGAATTAAACTCCTATGGTAATGAGATTCCTTTAAGCCCTTTTGAAATGGCTTATCAGGTAGTTCAATCATTTTCTAACCCTTCATCTTCTGATACTAACTGAGTGGATATGATGAATGATGATTTTTCTCCTTTGCCTTAGTTAGAATTGGTTTCACTCTCTGATCCTTTTGACTATTTTTTTCTGACTGATGAAAGTATCATGGAGGTCATGACTTTGAATGAAATTCCATGGGATGATTACCATCATCATTCATCTTTTCTACCAAACCCTGATAATATTAAGAATGATTTTTCGAATATGTTTTCACTTGAGATTGTAGATAATATAGAATGGCCCATTTCAGTTTTTCAAGTTGAATCCAAAAGGAATTTGGGTAATATATCTAGAATGATTTCCATAGATATCTCAATCAAAACAGGAATTGTTGAAAATATTCACGTAGGTGCTTCATGCTCAATTGAAGAGATTCAAACGCATAAAGCCATGTTTCAAGAATTCCACGAAATTTTTGCCTGGTCCTATGAGGAAGTGCCAAGAATCAATTTCAGCATTATTGTGCATGAGATCAAGACTTACCTAGATTCCAAACCTATCAGACAACAATTACATCCTATGCATCCACAAAAATTTGTTGCAATTAAAGTTGAGGTCGAGAAACTACTCAAAGCAGGTTTCATCTACCCAGATTCCTTAACTGATTGGGTATCCAATATCATACCTGATAACAAGAAACATGGAACCATTAGAGTATGTGTCGATTATAGGGACATTAACAAGGCTTCTCTGAGGGACAATTATTCCACTCCTTATATCGATCAAATTATTGACAAAAATGTGCCGGAAATGAAATGTTTTCATTTATGGACAAATTTTTTGGCTACAATCAAATCAACATACTCCCAGATGATCAACACAAAACCACATTCATCTTCCCTTGGGGGAATTTTTCCTATCGAAAAATCCCTTTCGCTTTGAAGAATTCTGATGCAAATTTTTAATGGGCAATTTCTTATGCATTTCATGATATCAATCAACTTTATTTGGATGGCTTGTCATCTCATTCACTAATACGGGAAGACCATCCAATGCATTTGAGGGCAATATTTATCAGATGTCATCATTACAATATTCACTTGAATCTACATAAGTCTATTTCTATGTGAAATCTGGTCAATTGCTAGGATTCTCCATTTGAAAGGAAGGCATTCATGTTGATCCCTTGAAGGTTGAGGCCATTCTACATCTACCTCCTCCTTCCAATCTTCACCAACTCCAAAGTTCACAAGGGAGGAAAACTTTCTACGTCGATTTATCCAGAACTACACCAAGTTGACCAAAGGTTTTACTCGACTTTTGAAAAAAGGCATCTCATTTATCTGGGATGAAGTGGCTCAAAAGGGCTTTGATGCACTTAAATACGCATTGACCCATACACCATTGTTTCATCCTCCCAATTATCACCAAGACTAATTTTTATACTTAACCGCATCTGATGCCACCACTGGCATGATTCTAGTTTAGGAAGATGAATTGAACGAAGAGCATGTGATATATTACTTAAGTAGTAATTTGAACAAAACTGAAGCAAAATATGCACATATGGACAAATTGGCTTTGGCAGTTTTCAAGATGTTCAACGTTTTCATCACTACATTCTATTGCGCAAAAGTACTCTAATTTCCTATTGCAACCCCATGATTTACATCCTTACCAGACAATTACTGGGGGTGCAAGAATTCCAAATGGATAGTTATCATGTAGGAATTTGATTTGGAATTCATTAAATCCAAATCTAAGAAGCCATTGGTATTTGCTGAATTATTATGTGATTTTCCCCACACTGAAACAAAAAACGTGGCAGAGGATTCTCTTCCAAACCAATATCTATTTCTAATCAGTACTTTAGATCCATGGTATGGAGATATCATCATTTATCTTCATACCCAGAAATTTCAGCCTAAAATAAGTTGAACTTATCGTTATTGTATTCCCAGCAATACAATATTGTTGGTGATACACTTTATTAATGTGGTTCTGATTTCATCTTCAAATGATGTTTAACTCACAAGGAAGAAAAAATGAATTAAATGACTACCATTCTGGAGCCTATGGCATTCATATGTCAGCTTTTTCCACTACTCAAAAGATCTTGTGTACAGGCTATTTTTTTCCTTCTATGTTTAATGACTATAACACTACAATGCGAAAATGCCATAATTGTCAAAATTATGATCAAAAAAATCATTCACATATTTCTCCTCTTCACCCAATCATTTTTGTCATTCCTTTTGCTAAATGGGGCATCAATGTCCTTACATGTAATCCTCGCTCGGCTAAGGGGCATGGGTACATTATCCTCGCAGTAGATTATTTTACAAAACGGGTTGAGGCGATGCCCACATATAAGGATGATGGTGATTCAACATCAATTTTCATGTTCAATCAAGTGATTACTCGATTCAGAGTTCTGAAAGCCATTGTTAAAAACCATGGTAGCCATTTTCGGAATCATATGATGATCGATCTTATCACGAATCTAGGCTTACATCATGACAGTTCTACTCCATATTACTCGCAAGATAATGGCCAAGTGGAAGTCATTAACAAGATCTTAAACACCATGATTAAACGGATTATAAAGACTCATAAATGATATTGGCATCTAATTCTTTATCCAGCCTTGTGGTCATATCATACCACAACAAAAAATTTGACAGGGTTTACTCCTTTCCATCTCATTTACACCATGGAAGCAGTTGTACCAATTGAATGCGAGATACCATCTTTGAAACTTGAAATTGAATTGTTATCAACCACTTCTGCTAAAGAAGAATGTTTCCTGTACTTAGCACATCTTGATGAGACTCGTCGTGATGTTGCATTAGCTAGCAAGGCCCAAAAGAAACGAGTTAAAGAACAATATGATCAAAATGTCAAACCTCATGCGTATGCATAAGGTGATTTAGTCTTGGTCTATGATAAATAACATGACAAGTAAGGTGCTGGTAAATTCGAGCCCCTTGGGATGGCCCTTATCTTTGAAAATGTGCAATCAAAAAAGGGGCCTATGAACTGGTTGATTATGACAAAATCCCTTTGGGAAAGCCCAAAAGTGGTCTTTACCTAAATAGATATTATGCTTAGATTGTTCAGTGAAAATTTTGTATATTACGATACCACAACTTACGTGTAGTAGTTTTAGTAGCTTTTTATGATTTTTCCACTACTTCTCCTTCTCATCTTGTGTTACACTTGATTTTCATATGTCGACATTCCCTCATACTTACATTGGATTTGCTAATGGCGCTAGTCCTAGTACTCAGAATTCATCCTCCGCAGCCAAGATCATTTATTCACCCACATATGATTTAGTTTCTATTCATGGTGATGAGCACTAGTATTTCAGCAAGAATTTTGCAACTCCTAGGGCTACCAAATTTACTTTATCAACCCAAGGTTCATACAAACTTGGAGGTGACAGTGTTGTATACATAGTAGATGCAATGGTCTAGTCTTTTCACTTTTCAATTGGGGCAATAGACCACTAGGGTTTCTCAAACCAGTCTTTTATTGACTAGAAGAAGCCAAACTACCAAATGGAGGAGGGAAAATTATCCTTAATGAAAGAAAATGAATGTTGCCTACTTTAAGGGATGAAAGATTAAATTGGAAGATGTTATAAAGTGACATGAAATCATCTAGCTATACATTTACACATTTTGCTTGCAAAAGAACCCTAAATTAACCTTGTTTACAGCATGTGATGATCTAGACTAACAGAGCATGGAATATGATCTAAGAAGCATTATGAATGCTGCATGCATGTGCTAATTCAGGAATTGTAGAAAATGCCATTTTTTTATGTCTTATTTTTTATGAATGCAAATGAAAATTTTCACTTGTTTTTTGCAATGGGAGGCAAGTATGGAAGGAAAGGTATAGATTAGTCTCGAGGGTATGGAAGCCAAGTGGAGGCCTAATCTAAGCTCAAATGGCACTTTTTTCTAATTTTTGTATTAAAACAGGTTTCTACAGGGTTTCCTGCGGTACTACTACAAGATGTCCTAGTTCTACTATAGGATGCCCTATTTTACTATAGGAAATAGGTTGAAAGCTTAGGAAATGGTAGGAAAGGTAGAATGAAGTGTGGGAAAGTTATTTGATGGAGAAATAAGGCATGGGGGAGGTGAACACTATCCAAGGCTAAGTCAGGTGTTTCAAGATGATTGGATTTGCTCAATGGAAATGGAAATTTTTCTTACAAAACAAGGATTCATATTTAGGGTTTAGTGGACTTTGGAAACATGGGTGGTGATCTAGGAGGATCTCTAGATACCAGTGGCATGGTAAAAAAAAACTCAAAAATTCAAAGTTGCAGAAATTCAATTAACTGGACATCAAATCAAAGTGCTTGTTGCCTTGATTCCAATGGTGTGAACGAAACTCCAATCCGAGTCCATATGAAGAAGATAGAAGCAGTTAAAGTTTAGGGTTGACTTACCAATGTGGCAGGCTTAAGGAGGATGCAATTTGGAAAGAATCCGGCACTAGAATCTAGCCAATTTTATAGGCAAAATTGTGGGCTCATTAATTCGCCTAATATCTAAAAAGGTTCAAGAATTTTTTTAAATGGGTTATAAGTTGGGCGGCAGGCCATGACCCCTACCGCCCTCGGTGGAACCATAACCCGATATGTTATTCTTAAAAAAAAAAAATATAAAAATGGGTTGGGTGACCATGACCCCACCAACCCAGAACCACTTTAAAATAGCCATATCAAATATGGGGTAGGCAGCCATGACTTCGCCGCCCCCGGTACCCACCGCAACGTATAACATTAATAGTGTTGGGGGGCAGGCTGTCAACCCCGCCGCTCCTCCACATTATGTTAACACATATGCTGGCGGAAGTTATGGGTGGTGGGCCAATGGAATGGTGAACCTGCCCCTCTTTTAGTTTATTCAACCATTATGTAATGTAAAAAGGGGAGGGGGGGATTTGATCCCCCGACCCCTCCTCAACCATTTTCTTTATTTTCCAATGCGCCAAACGACCTCTGTTTGGAAGTCGACTGACAACATCATATTTAAACTCATTTGCACAGTGCGTCTGGGAAATCAGAGCGCGGAATGGATTTCGAGACAGAGGAGGCAGAACCTTGAGCAGGCTTATGGCAGGGGGCAGAACCTTTCCTAAGAAAAATTTTCCATAGGGGCAGGTTTGGTCCAGAGTCAGAATTGGGCAAGTTTTATATCGATTTTGCACCTCTCCATGACAATAACTCAATGGTGATGCCAGTTTCAACAACAAAGCTCTCCATTTCTCAGCCATTTTCTAGATTGGAGGTATAAGACTCCTTTTGTAAATGTTGATTATAGCTCTTCTTTCTCATGCCACTTAATGAATGAAGGCCTCCCCATTGATTGAGAAGGGCCTAGAGATGTAGTCCAAAGTGGACAAACTTCGTTATCAAGCCTCTCATCTTCTTTTCATTTTTTTTATGTGTTTCTCCTCTTCTCTCATGTGCACATTAAATTTTTATGGTTAAGCTACAATTTATCCATGTAATTCTTTAATACATCTATAAGAAAAAGATCTTGGATCAAGTGGTATCAAAGCAGGTCTTTCTAGATGTGAATTGCATGTTTGTATGCTAACAAGAAATAAGCTCTAAAGAGACGAAGGAAAACTAAAGGCTTTCAACCTTGAGGCGGGGCATGCACATCAAAGGAGAAACATGGTAGATGAAGAGGCTCGTTATGAAGAGGAGCGCAATTACCGCAAAACCTTCTATACAATGGTAGAAAAGGTCCATCAGTTGCTTTCAAGGTTGGAGAAAGAAGAAGAGAGAAAGAAAGAAGAACAAGGTTCGGTGCATGGAAATGGTAGAGAAGAACCCCCTCCTTCTCCTTCTGTGAGTGAAATTTCCTCTTCTTCTTCTCACCATCGTCATAGGAATTCAAGAAATGCATCTAAGAAACCTTTCCTTAAATTCAATGTCAAATTTGGTATTCCCATGTATAATGGTGAAAGTAATGTCGAAAAGCTTAACAATTGGATTAGGCATATTGAAGTCTACTGCGGAATTCAATGGATCGAAGAGGACGAGGCAAAGGTCCAGTTGGCATCCCTTCGACTGAGTGGCACTGATCTAGTTTTGTGGGAGAGAAAATTAGGGCAACACGAGTCTAGGTAACCTTCTCTCCTCATGGTCAAATTTTGTGTCTGCATTGAAAAAACAATTTTACCCTTTGGGCTATAGGAAGAAGGCATTAATAGAATGGAAACACCTAAGGCAAAGAAAAGGTCAAAATGTGAAAAACTTTACTGAAGACTTTAGAAGACAAGCATTGAATTTAAGCATTTCCTTAGATTCACCAGAGATTGTAACTAAGTATATCGGTTCTTTACATAGTTACATAGGGAATTCATTATTATTATTTGAACTTGCTACTATCGATGAGGCCAGTGTGAAAGCCATGCATCTTGAAAGTAGTGGGATGCATGTGCAAAATGGCCACCAAAAAAGAGCCACAAAAACCAAGAGGAGAGGGACAAAACCCTCTAGTAGACATTGTGAGAAAGAGGGACACGATAAAGAGAATTGTTGGAAACTTCACCGTGAGTTGAGACGTAAGAGAAATTATAGAAAGGAGAAGCAGAAAACCACTACCACCATTCAACAAGAACAAACAACTGAGTTAGAATAATACGAGAAGGTCATGACTACGGGTTTTGCACGAAGTAGACCCATTGACTTGGGATCAGATTCCAGTGATGAAAGGAGGATTGCAGCTCTTGGAATGGCAACAAACGAACCCATCGATCTGGGTTCTAATTCAGGTGATGAAGAAAAAATTTCAATAGATATTGTACGAAAGATGGAAAGGGCACCCAATGTGGTAGGGCTCTAGGAACTTGAGGAAACCAACCAAAACCTTCAAGCAGAAAATGATAAGTTGAGGAGGCTCCTATGGGAAGTAGAGGAGGAGAAACAAAGGTTGCTACACCAGTTGCAAGCTGAGAACGAGGCCTTCAAAAGATTGCAGCCTAACCTCCTTGAGGTAAAAAATAGTTCTTTGATTCCATTTACTTTTCCTAATGATGATTTCGCTACTTTTGAACATTATACTACAGGTATCGGGTCCAAGATGTTGAAGAAGATGGGATATCAATGAAAGGGCCTTGGCATTAATGGCTAGGGCATCATGAACCCCATCAAAGTAGAGGAAATGCCTCATCATGTAGGACTCGGCTATGTCAGGAAGGACATTGGGGAAATCTCCAAAGAAGTTATTGATCAGTCAATGGCAGATGACGAGACTTCCTCCTCCTATTCTAGTGATAGTAAGGGCTCCATGAACCCTTATCAGAGGAACACCAAAGGGAAGTGCTTCAAGAAGACCCGGAAGGTTTGGAGAAAGAAAAATCATTATAGTCACTGCAACGAAGAGGGACATCAGGAAAGCACGTGCCAAATGCTCCACAGCCAGAAAGCAACAATAGAGAATCCAACCAGTGACAACACTCAAGCACATCCATGGTGGTCAACTTTATTAAGGAAAGGACTTTTTTTTTTTAATTTAATAGTTTGTATTGCCTCAGTTTGTAAATCATGCATTGCAAGTAAATGTAAAAATGATGATCACTTCAAAATGCAACGATGATGTTTTTGGGCCTTCTTATGAGTAGTTAAAGTATTGATTGTAT
Organism: Pinus tabuliformis; assembly: GCA_031772625.1. Classification (NCBI taxonomy): domain Eukaryota; kingdom Viridiplantae; phylum Streptophyta; class Pinopsida; order Pinales; family Pinaceae; genus Pinus; species Pinus tabuliformis. The sequence goes on from CM062811.1 coordinate 1,159,095,209, forward strand.
TGTGTAATCCTTGACCAAAGAGTGTGTGCTATAAAATTTTGGCAAGTAAGGGATTGTTGAGTCATGAGTGAGTGCAGAAGATGTACATGTTTTGTGTGCAAATGATTGAAACTATGGTTTGGCAAGGACAAGGGTCGTATGTTGAATAGAGTTAATGATTTTTGTCGTCCAAAATCTCTCAATGGGGAGGATTGATCCAGGAGGATCTCCAGATACCAGTGGCATGGTAAAAAAAAAACTCAAACATTCAAAGTGCTAGAAAGTCAATTAACTGAACATCAGATCGAAGTTCTTGTCACCTTGATTCCAATGGTGTGAACAACACTCCAATCCAAGTCCGTATGAAGAAGATAGAAGTAGTCAAAGTTTGGAGTTGACTTACCCTTGTGGCAAGCTTAAGGAGGGCACAATTTGGCAAGAATTTGGCACCGGAATCCGACCAGTTTTCTGGGCAAAATTTTGGGTTCGTTAATTCGCCTAATATCTTTTAAGGTTCGAGAATTTTTTTAAATGGGTTATAAGTTGGGCGGCAGGCCATGAACCCCGTCGTCCTCGGTGGAACCATAACCCAATATATTATTTTTAAAACGAAAAAAATATAAAAAATGTGGTGGGCGGCCATGACCCCACCACCCCATAACCACCTTAAAACAACCATATCAAATACGGGGCAGGTGGCCATGACCCCGCCGCCCCCGGTACCCACCGTAATGTATAACATTAATACTATTGGGGGGCAGGCAGTTAATCCTACCACCCCTCCACATTATGTTAACACATATGCTGGTGGAAGTTATGGGGAGCAGGCCCATGGAATGGCGGACCCACCCCTGTTTCCATTTATTCAACTATTATCTAATGTAAAAAGGGGAGGGTCGCGATTTGATCCCCCTACCCCTCCTCAACCATTTTCTTTATTTTCCAACGCGCCAAACGACCTCTGTTGGGCAGTCCATCGACAACATCATATTTAACCTCATTTGCACAATGTTTCCGGGTAGGTAGAGCGTGAAACAAATTTTGAGACAAAGGAGGAGGAACCTTGAGTAGGCCTGTGGCAGGGGGCAGAACCTTGCCTAAGCAAAATTTTCTAGAGGGAAATTTTGGTCTAGAGTCAGAATTGGGCAAATTTTATATTGATTTTGCACCTCTCCACAATAGGAACTCAATGATGATGCTAGTTTCTGCAACCGAGCTCTCCATATCTCAGCCATTTTCCAGATTGGAGGTATAAGACTCCTTTTGTAAATGGTGATTGTACCTCTTCTTTGTCATGCCACTTAATGAATGAAGGCCTCCCCATTGATCGAGCAGGGCCTGGAGACGTAGTCCAAAGTGGACAAACTCCGTTATCAAGCCTCTTGTCTTCTTTTCATGTCTTTTTATGTGTTTATCCTCTTCTCTCATGTGCACATTAAATTTTTATGGTTAGCTACAATTATCCTTGTAATTCTTTAATACATCTATAAGCAAAAGATCTTGGATAAGGTGGATAGGACTTGGATGAGGTGAATGAGATGAGGTACTCCTGCAAATTATAAGGCCCTGAAACAACATACACTCTTGTCTTCATTTATACACAAATTCATCTATACATGGAAAAGATTGATTAAATGGAGGAAAACGGGGTTGTTATTAGCTAATGGCTAAGTTCAAGAATGGAAGTGCTTTAAACCTATAGAAAAACTTAAGAGATCAAAATGAAAATTGCAAATAATCCTAAATAACTCAAAGGAAATGATCTATTTATCAAGAAACCTAGATTATATAGTAATCAAACAAGAAATTTGTTTTTGGGTTGTATGAATGAAACCCTCAAGTCATGATCCCATGAGGGAGATGAGGTGAAAGCCACTATCACAAGATTTTTTGGAGTGTTCATTGTCACTATGATACCATTGATCTAACTATCCACAGATGGAAGCAAACTAATTAATCACCCAAATACTTGCATATTAACAAAACCAAAATCACTTCAACAGCTAACTATGAATGTAATCTAAGCATACATGTACAAGAATAGGAACTTATGTTGCTAGGGTTGGGCCCTAACCCAAGAGATTCAACCCTCTGATTCAACTCAGTTCTGGATCAAGGGAATGCTTCTCATTTTCATTAAAATATCAAAAATACATAAGAGTCATCAATCACAATGTCTTAGCTCAAAAATGCCTCTTGGCTACAACAAAAAAAGTCAAATCCTAATGAGGCTCTAGGCCTTCTTATTTATACAACTAAAGCTACCAACAACTTCCTTAAATTTAGGGAGGCTTGGCTCCCAACTCGAGATCAACTAGTCTTAAACTATCACTATCTTGGCTACTAATGACCTTAATGGCTCGGCTTCTTGTAACTATGAGGTGATGAGATCTGGTGGAGGAATCTTCAAGTGAGTGTGGAGTTAAGGAGGGGAATCCAATCTCCTAAAATCTCTCTTTCTTGTCTACTTCGAGTTATTTCACTTTAATTAGCCAAAAATTTCTCGAAAACGTGCAATCAATCCACATTAGACCATAAAGCATGACATCTTGTATTTACCCTTCTCATTAAGAAAAATATAAAAAAACATGTAAAGAAATGTGAGAAAAGTTTATTTTAATAAGATGGAGAGTGGAAATAAGGTCCATATAATTTACCCATTGGTGAGCCTCATCATCACCCCCCTACTTAAAGTTTTTCTCATCCTTTGAGAAACTCAATCTATGTCCATTTCTTTCATTTCTTTGGTGGCCTCTATGACATTCTAGGCCTTTGTTGCAGTATCCTCCTCTTGTGGATAAAATCTTGCATGCTTCTCTATTTCCTCCCACTGATTTATTTCTTATTCCTTTCTCCCTTCTAACATACCCAAGAGAAATGGTGGGCTGATTTTCAACCCAATCCAGTTGACTTTGAGTCTCTGCAGTGCTTTCTTATATAGTGGGGTCCTTTCTAGTGCATCCCTCATTCTTTCAGGGGAATGATACTCCCTGATCTTTACACTATAGGGTAAGGTGCTCCATCTCCTTTGGCATGCTTTTTGGCTTTTATCCCCATGAAATATCAAATTTTCCTCAAAATGAGTGACTACTTTCTCTTGTGTAGCTAGGTAGCTAGGTGTCCATGTTTCCTGTAGGAGGCCTTTCCCTTTGTGAAAAGGGGTCAAGGGTTATTTAATTTTTTTTGTTGAAGTTTATCTAGTGACAGGCCTCCTAACATAGGTGATTGGTGACCTTGGGGAAGCCTCTTGTCATCTTCCCTCTTCACCTCTCATTCCTAGACAGACTAACTTTTCTTGTTCTCTTGGTGAGTCCTCAATTATATAGCAGTATTGGTAGGTATTTAAGGTCTCCCCTATTTTATCGCGGTGCTCCTCCTTGTTCTAAAGTATATGGGAGCCTACCTCTGCCTCTTTCCTGTTGATTTTATAGGCGTACTTAGAGTAGTCAAGGTAGAAGTTGCCTCCTTCTCTGTGGGTTCATGAGACACTCTTGGGGATTCCCCTCCTTCCTTGCTATGCATTTTAGGACTTGATCCATTCTTTTGTGCTTCTTCCCTACGTTCCTTTTATTCCTCTATTTCATTTACTTATGTCTCCTCTTCTTGCTCTAGTTCCTCTTCTTCTTCTCCATGCCCCTCTTCTTCGGGCTCTTCTTCCTCTTCTTTAGGCTCTTCTTTCTCTTCTTCCTCTTCCTCAGACTCTTCTTCCTCTTCTTCTCTCTTCTTCTCTTCCTCACCACTAGAAGTAGGATCTCTTTCATACTCAATGGCTTGAATTACATCTTCTCTATTCATGACTGTAAATGTTGACCACATAATATGGATTCTTAAGTTGCTTAGGGCATCTTCTACTATGAGCTTGATTAGTCCATGGTGTACCAACTATTGATGCGTCCCTTCTTGTACTTTGATGTTCATGCCTTTTATTGATTGAAACAAAAAATAGGGAAAACTAAGTCTTATATGAGGGGGTAACTCTTCTCCAAATCTCAGCTCATAGAGGAGTCTAAATTGGTAACCATAAACTATATTGAGCCTACCCTCACAAGAAATATACTTGAGAATTTGATAGCTTACTTCATCCCAAGGATATGGAATGATCCCCCTTCTAATCCCATTTTTGTCCTCAATTGGTTCCTCTCCTTCCAAGAAAAAGTTATTCTTGGCAAGAGTGTTGCTAGCTTTATCCTCTTTTCTCCATTGTAAACCTAGAGGAAGTGTAGTGATCCTGCTAATTCTTTCAGGGGTAATTGTTACTGACAATCCCCTCACTACAGCAGTGGCACTGACTCTAGCTAGAGGTATGAGTGACATTGAAAATTCCCTAGCTATATCATCATCATATCCCCTAAGTAGCTCAAAGAATCCCAACCATTGATGCCTTGTAAAGATTTCTACCACAGGAGGATGTTGATGTATTCTAGTTGTTTTGGTGGGCTCCCTTCTGTTGAAACCCCCTGTCATCTTCTCTCTCTATCAATCTAATTGTATGAAGTTTTGGTGGATATAGCTTAATATCTTTCCTAAGTGATGAGGGTTTAGGGTTTAGGATGGTAATGACTACAATTCTCCCTTTACTCTACAAAACCCTCTACACAATTCTGCCTATCTCTATGCACACTATAATCACTAAAATAAATGACAATTTATTTTCCTTTTCTCTTTAAAAATGAAAGCACAGAGGATATGGAACCTACCTTTCCCTGCAATGCCTTAGTTGAGGAGAATTCTTGAATATATGGGCCCTAGGCACCCCCTCACATCATTTATGACAATTCTCATTGTTTCTTGTAGTTTTCCTATAGGTTCTCACTATAGGATGCTAAGACTAGCTTTCCTCACTGTTTCCTGTAGTTTTCTTGTGTTTTCTGTAGGTTCTCACTGTAGGATGGTCGAGATTAGATTTTCCTTCGATGGCTCCTCCAGGTGGTCCTAGCTCTCAAAATCTCGAAATGAACAATGTCTTGCATGAAAGTTAGGGAATATTTCTATGTATGGTCTATTCCATTGAGCGATGTGTTGGCTGGTTGAGTATGCATTTCTCCTTTTGGACTATTGGTCCCACTATTATTTATCATGGAACCCTTCATCATAATCATGACCCACTCTTATAGAATGTAACTTGACCACCTTTTCAATTCATTCCCTTTGACGTGACCTTGCCACGCGTTCATTTGACTAGCACTTTAACTTTTTGTTATCGGGTTGAGGGTGACCAAGTTAACTAGCCACCTTCGCTTATAAAACCAACTTTTTCATATTCCTACAATTTTAATCATATTTTTACTTATGACAGATTGTGGATGAGGTGGCATACCAATGGTTCCTTTACTTTGTTGATGCATGTTGGAGGGTGTCTCTGCTATGCTACTTATGAGTCAGGTACATCTTCTCTTCGGCTCTCCTTTTGTTGATTTTATTCTGTTGATAGGTTGTCTTCTTGTTGTGATGTGTAGGTGTTGGTTTCTTCTGTTGTTACTATGCTTTGAGAGGTGTCATAGTGCTTTCACTTGTGCTTCTCCTTTTCCAATGCATGGGTGCTGAAGGTTGAGCTTGGACCCTGTTGTTGTTTCAAAATAGGTTGCTACAGGGTTTCCTGTAGTACTACAAGAAATCCTGTAGCTACCCTTTTTTTTTTCATCACCTTTCTTTTGCTTGGAGGGTGAATAGATGTTGGATTGAGTGGAAGTTTTGGCAATGGAGTGGTAGGTGAGGTAAGATGCTGGTGGTATGCCCCTTTGATATTTCTTTGTTTCTTCTATTTTCTTTTTTTTTTTCTTTTTTTCTTTTTTTTTTTTAATTTTTTCTTCTTCTAAGTATATTTTTTTATGCACATAGAGGGTGACATGGTCATGAAGGGGTGTTGGTTGAGATGTGGTGAAGTCAATGGCATCCTTTTTCTATCCAAAATATGCATGCATCATGATTTTTCCATCAAACTTCCATTGCTATAGAATTTCAAGACTTCCTGTAGTACTACAAGAAACTCCTATAGTAACTATAGTAAATCCTGTAGAAGTCATAGAATTGCCTGAAAATTTAATTTTTCTATGGTTGGAGATGAGTATGGATGAATAAAAATGGGTTTCATGGATGAGATGAAATGAATGAATAAAAGCATGGGGTTTTTCATGGCTTGTTGCCCTCTGATCTTTGTTTCCATTATCTTCCTGAAAACCTACAAAAATCAGAATTGTTATGAGTGGGAAAGTTTGAGGTCCCTACCATTACTTTTGTTCTTTTTATCTTTTTCTTTTTTTTTTGAAAGACAACCAGGTTGCCTCAAAGGAGGTTTTCACGCAGGGGTCTTTTATTTTTCTCATTTTCCTTTTTTTTTTAACTCTTGGGCGACCTCAAGGAGCTTTTCAACCCAAGAGTGGGCCTCAGGTGCCTCATGGAGGCTTTCACCTGGGTCTCTTATTGTCTCTTTTTTTTTAAAGATTCAACAGTCTTCAAGAACTTGGTGAGGTGGAAGTTGAGACTCCTTCAATCACCATTATTTCCTTACTGATACTACTGTTGAACTCCTTATTTGACAAAGGCTTTTTGTAGACTCAATCTATACCCATTGACAAGCAAGGGGATACCTTCTTCATCAATGGTTCTTATCTTAACATCCCCATTTTCATGGCACCTTTTTATCACATATGGGCCCAGCCATCTGGTCATCAATTTTCCTTTGAAATTCTTGAACTTGGAGTCATACAGTAGAGCCAATCACCTTCTTGAAACAATTTTTCTATGATATTCTTGTCATGCCAGACCTTTCTTTGTACTTCAGTCACCGCTATGTCATGAGGGCCTCCATCCTGAATTCATCTAACCCATTGAGTTGGAGCATCCTCTCTTGTTGTTCCCTTGTAACATCTAGATACACTTGTGTTTCCATCCTTATAGTGTTGTACTAAAACTCAATGGAGAGGAGAGCCTTCTTCCCATAGACCAAATCATAAGGGGTGAAGCCAGTGCTTGTCTTCCAGGTTGTATTATAGGCCCAAGAGGCCTCCACTAGTCTGTTAGCCTAATCCTTCCTACTGTTTCTCACCAGTTTTGTCAAATTCTTTCCAATGCTATGTTGGTGACTTCTACTTGTCCATTGGCCTAAGGGTGGTAACGAGTGGACTTCCTGTGCTTGATCTTATGTTGCCTTAACAGATTCTCTATCATGTGAGAGGTGAATTGAGTGCCCTTATCAATGACTAACTCTCTAGGGTATCTAAACTTGTAAAATACATTCTCCCTCAAGAACTCTACCACTTTCTCTTCTATGGCTACCTTGACATATTTAGTTTCAACCCACTTTGTTAAGTAGTCAGTGCACACAATGATGTATTTTTTCTACCTTGATGGAGGATCAATGGTCCCAATGAAATCTGTGCCCCACTTGTAAACTGGCTCAAAGTTCACTCCAAGTTGCAAAGGTATTTCATCCCTGGGAGCAGGTTTCCCCATTCTTTGGCACCAATCACACTGACTGGTATACCTTCTTGTATCTTGGTGGAGAGTGGACTAGTAATAGCCAGCTTGTAATACCTTGAAGGTTGTCTTTTTGGCTACAAAGTGACCTCCACAAAGCCCATCATGACAGTCTAGAAGAATGTCAAAAACTTCCTCCTCCCTGACACATCTTCTCAGAATTTGATCTGGGCCCAACTTGAAGAGATGGCCCCCAATCCAAGTGAATGGGGCGCTTTTCCTTATAATTCTGCTCTTTTCCTTGGAGAACAAATTTGGAGGGAACTATGTAGCTACTAAGTAGTTGGCTATGTCAGAAAACCACAGAGAGAGAATTGAAATGACGAATAAATGCTCATCTGGAAATTGGTCATCGACCATTCCTTCCTCACCTACAGGTAAAGCTAATCTGGAAAAAAAATCTACAACTACATTTTCTCTTCCATGCTTATCAATAATAGTTAGATCAAACTACTATAACAAAAGTAACCATCTAATAATTCGGGCATTCACAGCAGGTTTGTTCATCAAATATTTAATGGTAGTATGGTCAGTATTTACAAAGACCTGGTAAACAGTAATGTAATTTCTAAATTTATTTGAGGAATGGACAACATCTAGGAGCTCCTTTTTAGTCACAGTGTAGTTCAACTCTGCTTTGGAAATATTTTTTCTGATGAAGTAAATGGCATAAGGTAGCTTGTCATCTATCTAGGCCATAGCTTTTCCTATGGCTTTGTCATAGGTATCAACATGAATGTGAAAAGGAAGAGCCCAATTTGGGCCTTGGAGTATAGGTGTTGTTATCCCCTACAATGTCCCAAGCTGAGGAGCAAATCGAAAGAGGTAACTTCAAACCACTTGCAGTTCAGCAGCTAGCCCTGCAAAACTAGAGAGGGATCTCTCTAAGGGTTTCACAGTCAATGACTAGAAGAGAAATGGATTTTAGTCTAGATATAATATTTTTAGTTGTGTTTTTGAAAATTTAGGGTTTTTAGGTTGGTGGACCGGGGATGAGAAAGAGAAATTAGGTTAAGCTCTCAAAGGTTTTGCAGTAGCAGGCATTAATAGGAGCAAGATAACAATGTCTTGTGTGGATTTTAGATTTTGGTTAATGTAGTGTAGGGTCTGAAAGCTTAGAAAATCATAATGAGCATGTATTACCATGAATTCATTAATCTAGAAGAACAAATACATAGATATGATTCTCCACATAAACAGAGCTTTGAATATAAAGAATTATGCCTATATAATTGTAAGGAAAATCATCGAGGAAAGAAAAATATGTTAAGAGAGATGAATTCATCCATAAGAAACTGACATAGAAAGAAAACAACACCACAAACTCACTGAACAAGTATTCCTAAAAAATAGTTGCAACTGCTCCTTGATTAACTGTATGAAATCATAAGATACAAGTCCTCTCCTCTGAAGTCCAACCCTTCGCTCTGAATGAGAAATGATGCATATAGACTCAAAAAAATAGCTTCCCCACCGTCAGGTGTCGAATCCCTAAGTGGTGGAAGAGTTTCCAAGAATCTCTCAACTAACAAGTGAGAGTGAGAAGGTCAAAAACAAACTCTTCTCATAGACTTTGATTTGAGTTTTGCTTCACTTATGAGGTATAATTAACCATAAAACAACATAACATGCTAATTTATTCATGATTACATCATCTATACTTCAAACTACTGAATTTACATCATTAAGTTACCTTTGACCAAGTCAAACTAGAAATCTGGGAAATTACACAGTGAAATTTTTAATAAAAAACTCAGAAAATTGGAGAAGCGGAGCACCAACTTTGAGGCCACATTTAGGTTCTTTTTTGACGTCAAATTTGAAATATGAGAGAATGGTCAATTATACCATCCTATCTAGTTTCCATAACATCTTGAATTTTTGAAAATGGCCTGTGGGAAGGACTTCAAAAACTGATTCTCCCAAGGTGTCTCCAAAAGTGCAGCGCCCGTCAAAAAGAGGGGCAAAATGTTGATTTTTGACCCCTATTTCTCATTTTTCTCAAAATATGACCACTGTATAAGAAATATGATGAAATGGTTTTTGAGAGGAGGACACCAGCTTTCAAAAAATGTAAGCTACGTATCATTTGGATCTCTGAGGAAAAAGCGTAGCGCCTGTGACTAATGTATTTTTCTGAATTTGCACCAAATTTCATCAAAACCCAAAAATGCTCAAAAAACTATCAAAATTGATCCAGAAGTGCCAAATGAGGTATATTATGCTATCATGGATGCCTCAAAAAGCATCTCCAAGTTGTCCTTCTCATTTTTACTTTTTAGGGCTTTCATTGAGTTTGGCCTTCAACTGCTTGATTCCGATGTTGGCAACTTGATTCCTTGTGTAATAATGGATGGCCATCTTCCTTTGCAGCTTGTTATCCCTATTAAACTTTTCAAGGAGCTTCTCAAGGTGGAAATTGATATTTCCAATTCAAAACTCCCTGTCTTCATTTATTTCCATGGCAATCCTCTCCTCAAAGGTCAATTATTCCATTGGTGGCTTTTGTTCTCTTCTAGGTCTAGGTTCATGTCTTCGAACTAATACTCCCCATGATTTGGTATCCCTATGGAAAGAGAGATGGCATCAAATGAGAATGTGAAATCAATCCCTGCAATGGTGGCCTTTCCTCCTTTCATATTGGTGGCCATCAAACCCATGAGATGCTCATGAAAATTTACCTCCCCCACTCTTTGACAAAACCCTAGTCAATTGACATCTTCAAAGCATTGTCTTATGAATGGTGAAGAATTGATCTCATTGGAATTTTTCAGCTCATACCTTAGAATATTACACCCTTTATGATGTTTTCTTTTCTCTGATGGTGAAGAGTCTCCTTTCATTTTTGAAACCCTAGATGATAGTAAAGGGAAAAAAAAATAGTGAAAAGTGATTAAAGTGGTGAAATGAGGGAGCTAGGGAAGGGATATGGGAGTAGGCAAATTTTGGGAGATCAAAAGGGGTTTTAGGAGTCCTTAGGAAGTTAAATGGAGGGAAATGAATGAGGGAAATGAGCTAGAAAATTTAAACACGGTCCTAGCCAGGGAAACTGCCCAATTTGATAGATTAGGGCTAGGGTTTGTAGGGAGGTGAAGTGAACTGAAGGGAAATGATTTGTTGGTGGATGGGATGATGATTTTCATGCAAACATACGTATATAGATAGTGATTTTAGGGTTTCAAAGCTCCATCTAATCATTTTCAAGATTTAAAACATGAAACTAAAACAAACCCTAGAGGACTAAACTCACCATCATATTGCTTGTTTTGCCAAAGGAAAAGAGAGAGTGAAATGAGTGTACTTACTTATTATGAGGCTTAGAGCATGAAGAAACTGGAATGCAAGCTTAAATTCTGAATTTGGGTGATTTTCTGTGAGTTTTGGGATACTATGCCCTGCGTGTAGCATAGTTCACAGAAGTGCAACATATTACACAGAAGCGCAATGCCTCTCCTAGAAATGCAATGCAACCTCGAGAAATGCAGCACCAACTTAAAACCCGCTTTTGGAGGCCTTTACCTGCTCCAAATTATGATCTTGATAGCTCGTTGGAAATATCTTTGTGTCATCTACAAAATGGACTCATCAAGAATGTAATGTGGACACTCCAGTAGGCAAAAAAAATTATTTTCCCAAGGTCACTCCAAAAACACAGGGTGTCTCTGAAAAGAGCACAACGCCAACATGCAGAGAACTTTTGGATGGCTTTCACTAATCCAAATCATGATCACAAGGTACATTGGAAATCTTAGGATGTATTGTTTTCCATAGAGTATTTAATCATGTAAAATGGCCTCTCCAAGGTTGAGAAAAATGAGTTTTACCAAGGTCATTCCAAAAACAGAGCTTGCTTATGACAAAAGTGGAACGCCAACTTGGAGAGCACTTTTGGCTGCCTTCTTGGAGGATTTTTGGGATGAAAGAGGTATTTTTGGAAATACTATGATGTCTGCTACACAATAGAGTCCTTAAGAACTACCAACACCTTCCTCAAATCCCTAAAAAGTGGTCTTGAAGTCAAACTGTCCAGAAGTGCAGCAACTCTCCTGTAGCAAGTGTAGTTTAGGCATTTCTCTCAAATCATAACACCTGTGCATAAACTAAAGGAGGTTTCTGAAGTAAAAATTATCTTTACCTTTATTTTTTTCCCTCAACTTCTAACTCCCTTTACCCATTGAATTACATGATGGACATGTTTTTGTTTTCACATATGGTATCATGATGACACATGGAGTGAAACCCTAGACCATGACCTAAAATGAGGAATTTAACCATTTCATGACCCAAGACATTTAAATGAATATATGATACCTCAAAGAAGACAATGAACATGATGAGTGATGAGGACCATGACTAAGTGAAGGGAGTAGCAGTGACCTAGACACAACAGCCAATGACCAAATTTTTATTTGAAGATTCTCTAAAATGAAAAAAAAAATTGACTTGACACCCTAAAAATACATTTTAAGAGCATATTTGATCAGTGGTGACATGCTCAAATGAATGACACTAACATTGGCTCCAGCTGGGGATGGAATCTCCTTGGAGGTGTCAAGAACACCATAGACCAAGTAACCTTATCCATTGGGCATGGAGTCAGAAGGAGAAGACTAAACTCAAAACTGAAAACTGACTGACTAACTGACTTTACTATAAAAAATACAATGATTGAACTTAATTATGGCAGAAGACCATCATGATCTTAGGCCTTCACCTCAGACTTCAAATACTGATGATAATCGCCCACCTACTGAAGATGTATATACAATTAGGTGTAATGATCCCTCTAGTGTAACCAATCCAACAAATGGCTACTTATTTTAATTTTTCTTGTACTTTCCTTGAGCAGGTAGAACAAACAAAAGCTAGGAAACTCTGAGTGTCCATTTAAAATGTGCTCATGATCCATAAATACAATAAAGTACATCTTCCCTGTTGACTGTAGAAAATCAATGTAAGGATCCTTAAAAATTTGAAATGTTACCTTGTCTTGAAATCCAAAAAAAATACAAGTAGTCCTTTCATTTTGACCTAAAAGAATGCTTGATTGCTGATCCATAGGAAGGCATAGGGAAGTATGACTTTCTTCTACCTGAGTGTTGGCTGTAAATTTCTCATGCATGAGCAGTTCTGATTCTATCTCTGGCATATTGTCTATCTCAGACACATAATCTTCGAATTCATAGTCTAAATCATCCTTGAAAAGAAAACATTATTCAATATTATTAAACATGTTAGCTCTATCCTCTTCATGAAAGAAAATAGTCCCTGTTAGCTAATCTCCTTGCAGGAAATCTACATCACAAATTGGCTTACTCACAATAACTTCCTATAGAGTTTCATCAGTCTCATGACTGTCATCATTTAAACCCAAATTTCATTTTCAATAATGGAAGAAATTTCACTCACACATTCTCGATAGTGTGAAGACTGCAAACCTTCCTTAACTTGGCTTGTAACATGGCTTTTCAGGAGCTTATGTATTTCATCTTCAGATAGAGGAGAACACTGAGTTTTATAGAGATCAACATTGGCTTGGTGATTTTCATTTTCAAGATCAGGAGTAGACCTATCTCTATTTTGATCCCAATCTGTTTCATCCAAAGAGGATTCTTTTGATCTTGTTCGGAGGAAAAATCATAAAAGGCCTTCTAATATATCTTCTTCCATACATTCTTCATCCCCATACGAATTTTCAGGAAATTTAATGAAATTTTCAGAAATCTCATAACATCTATCCATCATTGATAAGGAAAAATTACAGCTTTGATAATGTTGAAAGAAAACTGAATGAAAATCCTTTAGAGAATATAAACTAGCAGATGGTATACTCTCATACCATTTCCTCGCTATTTCCTCCAAGGTAGCCATGAAGATATTCATCAAACAATCTTCATGAAACTTAGCCTTTAATCTGTGAATAAGAAAATGAAATTTGACCAAATGCAAACTCGCATCGTCTCCATCCTGACCTTTAAACTTTGGCAGCACTATTTGCCAATCTATACAAGGAATATGATTCGGAAAACTAGGAATATGAGATCGATCCATAGGAGCATACCTTTGAGCTGTTGAATGCATATTGAAAATAGTTAAGTCACCAAGAAGTTCTTCAAACTACTAGTTTTTGAACAGTGGAGTCACCATGAGAATTCTAATTCTTTGGATTCTTTTACACTAGAGTCATTAGGTGAAAGATGTACAACCTTTCTTGTGTCTGATCATTGTTCACCATCAGCAATCAGATCTAATCCTTGTTGTTCTTTCTGAGGGAATATATGATCTTTCGTTCCCCGGCAATGACGCAAAAATGTTATCCTATATAATGTCCCAGGCTGAGGAGGAGATCGAAAGACGTAACTTCAAACCACTTGCAGTTCAGCAGCTAGACCTACTAAATTAGATAGGGATCTCTCTAAGGATTTCATAGTCAATGACTGAAAGAGAAACGGATTTTAGGTTATACATAATAGTTTTAGTTGATTTTTTTAAAATTCATGGTTTTTAGGTTGCTGGACCAATGATGAGAAAGAGAAATTAGGTTAAGGTCTCAAAGGTTTTGCAGTAGCAGGCACAAAGAGGAGCAAGATAGCAGTGCCTTGTGATGAATTTGATAATTTGGTGAATGTATTATAGTGTCTAAAAAGCTTAGAAGTTCACAATGAGCATCTATTACCATGAATTCATTAATCTAGAAGAAGAAATACACAGACATGATTTTCCGCATAAACAAAGTTTTGAATATAAAGAATTTTTCCCATATAATTGCAAGGAAAATCATCGAGGAAATAAAAAAATGTTAAGATAGATTGATTAATTCATAAGAAACTGACATAGAAAGAAAACAACATCACAAACTCACTGCACAAGTATTCGTGAAAAATAGCTGCAACTGCTCCTTGATTAACTGTATGAAAGCATAAGATACAAATCCTCTTCTTTGAAGTCCAACCCTTCTCTATGAAAGAGAAATGATACATATATACTCAAACAAGCATCTTCCCCACCTTCAGGGGTCTAACCCCTAAGTGGTGGAATAGTTTCCAAGAATCTCTCAACCAACAAGTGAGAGTGAGAAGGTCAAAAGCAAACTCTTCTCTTAGACTTTGATTTGAGTTTTGCTTCATTTATGAGGTATAATTAACCATAAAAAAACCTATCATGCTAATTTATTCATGATTACATCATCTAGACTTCGAACTACTGAAGTTACATCATTAATTTTCCTTTGACCAAGTCAAACTAGAACTCTGGGAAATTACACAGTGGAATTTTTAATTAAAAACTCAAAAAATTGTAGAAGCGCAACATCAACTTTGAGGCCACTTTTAGGTGCCTTTGTCAAGTCAAATTTGAAATATGATAGAACGGTCAAATGGCCTTTCATGTCTAATTTCCACAACATCTTGAATTTTTTTAAACCACCCATGGTAAGGCCTTCAAAAACGGATTCTCCCAAGGTGTCTCCAAAAGTGCAGTGCGTGTCAAAAAGAGGGGCAGAATGTTGATTTTTGACCCATTCTTCTCAATTTTCTCAAAATCTAAGCCCTTTCTAAGAAATCTGATGAAATGGGTTTTGCGAGGAGGCCACTAGCTTTCCAAAAATGTAAGCCACTTGTCATTTGGAGCTGTTAGGAAAAAGTGCAGTGCTAAGGCGCTGTGTTTCTCTGACTAGTGTATTTTTCTGAATTTGCACCAAATTTCACCAAAAACTAAAAATGCTCAAAAAACTACCAAAATTGGTCCAAAAGTGCCAAATGAGGTATATTATGCTATCATGGATGCCTCAGCAAGCATCTCCAAGTTTTCCTTCTCATTTTTACTTTTTAGGGTTTTCATTGAGTTTGGCCTTCAACTTCTTGATTCTGACCTTGGCAACCTGATTCCTTGTGTAATAATGGATGGCCATCTTCCTTTGCAGATTTTTATCCCTGTTAACCTTTTCAAGGAGCTTCTCAAGGTGGAAATTTATCTTGTCAAGCTAAAACTCCCTGTCTTCATTTATTTCCATGGAAATCCTCTCCTCAAAGGTCAATTCTTCCATTGGTGGTTTTTGTTCTCTTCTAGGTCTAGGTTCATGCCTTTGAACCAATACTCCCCATGATTTGGTAACCCTATTGAAAGAGAGATTGAATCAACAAGGAATGTGAAATAAATCCCTACAATGGTGTACTTTTCTCCTTTCATATTGGTGGCAATCAAATCAATGAGCTACTCATGAAAACTTACCTCTCCCACTCTTTGACAAAACCCTTGGCAATTGACATCTCCAAAGCATTGTCTTATGAATGTTGAAGAATTGATATCATTGCAATTTGTGGGCTTATACCTCATAATATTTGCCCCTTTATGATGTTTTCTTTTCTCTGATGGTGAAGAGTCTCCTTTTATTTTTGAAACCCTAGATGATAGGAAAGGCGAGAAAACACAGTGAAAAGTGATTGAAGTGGTGAAATGAGGGAGTTAGGGAAGGGAGATGGGAGTAGGGAAATTTTGGGAGATGGAAAGGGGTTTTAGGAGTCCTTAGGAATTTAAATGGAGGGAAATGAGCTATAAAATTTAAACACGGTCCTAGCTAGGGAAACTGCCCAATTTGATAGATTAGGGCTAGGGTTTGTAGGGAGGTGAAGTGAACTGAAGGGAAATGATTTGTTGGTGGATGGGATGATGATATTGCATGCAAAATAGGTATAGGGATAGTGATTTTAGGTTTTCAAAGGTCCAGATGATCATTTTCAAGAATTAAAACATGAAACTCATACAAACCCTAGAGGATTAAACTCACCATCATTTTGTTTGTTTTGCCAAAGGAAAAGAGGGAGTGAAATGAGTGTACTTACTTCTTATGAGGCTTAGAGCATGAATAAATTGGAATTCAAGATTAAATTTTGATTTTGGGTGATTGTCTGTGAGTTCTGGGATACTCTTCCTTGTGCGCAACACAGTTCACAAAAGTGCATTGCCAAAGCCCAGTGTAGTTCACAGAAGCATATCGCCTCTCCCAGAAACACAGCGCCACCTCCAGAAACGCAGTGCCAACTTGAAACCTGCTTTTGAAGGCCTTTACCTGCTCCAAATTGTGAACTTGATAGCTCTTTGGAAATATCTAGAAGTCGGCTACAAGATGGACTCATCAAGAAAGTAATTAGGACACTCCCGTAAGGAGATGAAACCCGCTTTTGAAGGCCTTTACCTGCTCCAAATTGTGAACTTGATAGCTCTTTGGAAATATCTGGAAGTAGGCTACAAGATGGACTCATCAAGAAAGTAATTGGGACACTCCCATAAGGAGGAAAAATTATTTTCCCAAGGTCACTCCAAAAACACAGGGTGTCTCTGACAAAAGCGCAACACCAACTTGAAGAGCACTTTGGGATGCCTTTCACTAATCTAAATCACGATCTGAAGATACCATTGGAAATCTTAGGATGTCTAGTTGTCCATAGATTATTTAAGCATGTAAACATTCGGATTCCTTGGTCAATATTCCAAACAAAGGTGAGGCTACCATGCTGAAGTATTTTATGAATCTCCTATAGTATCCAACTAAGCCTAAGAAACTTCTGACATCCCTCTGCTTCTGAGAAGTAGGGACCCTATTTATGATAACTATCTTATTTGGGTCTACTTGCAGTCTTTCCTAGGATATTGAGTGACCTAGAAAAGTCCCTGCAGTCATGAAGAACCAAAATTTCTCGGGACTAAGGGATAAGATCATTTCAATGCATTTGTTTAATACCTTTCCCAAGTTAGAGAAAGCCTCCAGGAAATCACACCCATAGGGGGTGAAATCATCCATACAAATTTCCACAAAGTCATGGACTAGCTCTACAAAGATGCTCAGGACTACCCTTTGGAAAGTGGCAAGGATATTTCATAACCCAAAAGGAAGGACCCTATAAGCAAATGTACCCAAGGGACAGGTGAAGGTGGTTTTTTCCTGGTCCTCTGGGCTGATTTGGATCTTATTGTAACCACTGAATCGATCCAGGAAAGAGAAGAACTTCTTTCTTTCCAGACCATCTAATACTTGGTCAATGAAATGTAAAGGGAAATGGTCCTTTATTTGGCTTTGTTTAGATCTCTATAATCCACACGGATCCTCTGCTTCCAATTTCTCTTTGGAACCAGAACTAGAGGAGACACCCACTCACTTTCGAATATGGGGTAAATAAACGCTGCATCCAACAACTTTTGCAGTTCTTCTTTGACTATATCCTTGAGGGTTGGGTTCATTCTCCTTTGAGGTTGGTGCACTGGCTTGCAGCCTTCCTTGATGTAAATGTCATGAGTACACACTAAAGGGTGCACTCCCTTCATTTCCTTGTAACTCCAGGAAAATTCATCCAGATGCTTCCTTAGCATTCAAATAATTCCTCTTCCTGGTGTACAGAGAGGGGTTAATTTTCAATGTTTTTTCTGGGCTAAATTATATCATCTTGACATGATTAGGGCTTGAGTCAGCTAGGCATAGATCAGTCCAAGGGTTATATTTGGCTTTCTTCACTAACTCCTCAAGAGACATGGTGTTGGAGGACTGATTCTGGAGGATTTTCTCAATTAGGTCATCATCATTAGGTTGCCCCCCTCCTATAGTAGCATCTAGGGTACATATTGGGGAAGAGTATACTTCATCTTATTCCTCCTCTTCTAACCATAAAGGTAAGTCATGCTCCAGAGATGGTTGAGCAGGAGGGTACAAGACTAATTGTTTGGAAAAATGCCCATTTTTAATGGTCATATTCCTAACCCTGCAACTTATGTAAGCATCGGTAGTGGTTAACCATGGACTCCCAAGGATGAGAGGATAACCATTGAACTTGGTCTTAGGTTGGAGAACAAAGAAGTCAACATGGTATTCCCAGGAATCAATGGCGACCATCACATCCTCAACAACTCCCTCAAGAGCTACTATGGACCTGTTCGCAAGCTGCAAGACTATTGTGGCCTTTCTTAATGATCCCTGGAGATTGAGTTTAAGAATAGTATACATAGTTATGACATTGATGCCAGCCCCAAGATAGATCAACGTATCGGGGACAAGGATGCCATCGATGTGTACATTTACTACAGGACTTCCAAGATCTAGATACTTTGGGCAAATCATGCGCCCCAACATTAAGTCGAACAATTGTCCAATGACACTAATCATAGGGGTGTCTTTCTTTCACCTTCCCAGATGTTTGAAACACTTCTCCTTGATTAACTTTTTGTAGATGGGGACATCCTTGATAGCTTGGAGAAGCAGGATTTTAACACAGGTTTTTCAATTCACCCAGAAGTTCAGTCTCTTCTGGGGTGTGCTAGATAGGATGGGTTAATCTCTCAAGAAAAGGACATGGATTGGCTTGAGGGGCACTTTCCTCATTTTCCTCTTCACACTCCTTAGGTCGAGATGAAGGTTGATTATCTAGAAGAACTATTCCATACCTGAGGTTAATTTCTTCAATTTCCACAACATAGGTAGGGTAGGATTCTTTTCCATTGTATAATTGTTGTGCATGTTTTTTGTTCAGGTTTGGATTTGGTTCAGTAGGCATCTAAGGTTTCTTAGGTGGAATAGGGCGTAGGAGTTACGGTTGAGATGGAGGTGGAGGCAGTAAAGCTATATCTTGGTTGTATGGGGGCCTCCACCCCTGGGATGGTGCATTCCATTGAGCTTGTGGAGTAGCATATGGCTAAAATGGTCGGTTGGCAGGTTAGGAATGGTGTTGAGGTTCAAAAGACCAAGGACTCGAAGGTGTGGACCATGAAGGATGAGCAGGAGGGCACCAAGGGGGAATGGATGTATTCTGGTTAGGGTTGTAATATGAATATGATGCCCCTTGCATGAATTGTTAGTATGGCCAAGGTCCTTGAGGCCTCCTTTGGTTGATGTAGCAGATTTGTTCAGTCAACCCTTTAGTTCCCTAATACATAAATTTTAATCCAGGTAGAGAAGGGCACTTGTCTATGGATTTCTATAAGATTTATTGGACATTCATTCCTAGGGTGCCTCCTAGTGCATCTAGGGAAGAAGACAACTAAGGCTCTCTCTGTTTCCTCCTACTTCCTCTTGATTTGCATGGTGTCCATTTGTAGAGCAAGGGTATGCAACATTTCACTATTAAAGTCTTCCAACGCGTTCCTAATTTCACCTTTTATGGATGTGTTGGAGGAGGATGAGCTCGCCAAAGATTAACTAGCCCTACCCTTCTTTCTAGTTTCCCTAGAATGATTTTTGAAAATGTCTTGATATCATCATACGGTAACTGATAGATGTCCCCCCCTGACAACAGATTTAGGGTTTCTAGGATATATTCCCTAATATGCAGTATACCTAGAGGCGATAGTATGGGGTACAGAGGGAGGTACCCAAGGGAATAATGTAATAATGGGATGGGCCATAGTTAATAAATAAAGTGGTTAACCTGCATCATGTAAGGGACCACAAGTAGTTAGAAATAATGTAATAAGTCCATTGTATTAGATATAGGGTATTGACAGAACCATGGTAATGACCCACGGTATTGTATGTAGGAAGCCTATATAGAGGCTAGAGACTCCCCATGGAGAGAATGTCAAGGAATATTCTATGGACAAGCACAGGCTTATGGAGTGTTCTCCTTCCTTAAGGAGTGATTGTATGGTGTTACCCTACATCAAGGGTTTGATATTAATAAAGAGAAGCTTGATATTAATAAAGAGAAACATTTCTATATTTAGATCTTGTTATTTTTGGGCATATTTCTATATTTCTACATTTTTAGCTTAGATATATTACAAGTGGTATCAGAGAACTTTCTTGGGCAAGTAGAGAGGTATATATATATATTTTTTTTTGCAGAAATTTTTTGGCATGGTGAGTTTGCAAATCAGATATCAAACTTCAAGGGAATTTTTGTATAAGAAAGTTATATATCTATATTCTTTGCGAAAAAATACCCAAGTTAAAAGCAGAAATCGATCGAATCGGAGTCCAAATGAGGGAGATATCGCTGATTTAAAAATCAACTATGTTGGAGAAATGTTTTGACGAAAATTAGTGGATGGAGGATCTCCATTTAATTTTTATCACTTTTGCGGGGAATTTTGAGAAACAAATTGCATATCTGAGATCCTCCTGAAAAATTACCCAATTTCAAAAAAACATTGGGTCGAATCAGAGTTTGGATGAGGGAGATATCACTGATTTAAAATCAGTTATTTTTAAGTTGCAGTGCAAATCTGAAATTCCATAGTGCTTACATCGGGATTTCTATAAAATGGGAAGATGTAGAATGGTCATTCTATTTCCAAAAATAGGTCATAATAGGGATTCTGAGCAATATTGACTGAACTATGGCCATTTTAAATTTTCGCCAAGTAAGTGATTTTTTTCAAAACCCTCTTCATGGCTTCTAGCAAGAATTTTTTTACAGGGAACGATAATGGTCCTACTATTGAAGAATTCATAAAAAGACAAAAGTCATTATGGCCAAAACATTGGAAAGGTTTTGTAGTGTCTAATTTTAAAGAGGAGGTGGCCACATGGTGGGAATCACTTAACAGAAAGAAGTGGTTAAACCTACTCGATGAAGAATTTGAAAAATTATTGTTAGACAAATGGTCTCATGCTGGAAAACAAGATAATGAGAAACATGTGGGGTTATTTTCTATTGGTATCTCCTTATTACAGGTTCATGGATGTATTCAAAAGGAGAAGATCATTGTTTCTATAAATCCTAGTTGCAAGAAAAATCTTATAAATGTTAATTTGGCAAAAAAATTGCAAGTTCCAGCAAAAAACATGGAAAACACAGGTTGATAATGAGGATGTTCAAGTTTATAAAGATTTGAAGATTTCCATGGATAAGTATGTATTGCATTCTGATTTTTATGCTTTAGATATGGATAATGTGGATGTTGTTTTGGGATACCCTTGGATGGAATCTATTGGTACTATCAATATTAATGAACAGAAGAAATTCCTGAAGCTCTGGTATAAAAAGAAGAAAATTACATTACAAGATATTTCCATCAATAAACAGGTAGAGTCCAAGGAGACTGGGTCTATTCTCATATATTTTCAAGTCATATCTATTACATCATCCCTCTAAGAAGGACTAACTTAAGCAATTCAAGAGCAAGGTTGCACTTGGCCCTTTTGTAGTTGAGTTAGAATATTTCCTCATAATCTTCTAAAGATTCATCATGTCCAAAGGTCATTCTAAAAATTTCCTCTTTGGTATCTTTGGACCTGCAGTAGTCCCTATACTTATTGTTGAAGGCTTGTTGCATTTGAGCCCAGGTGAGGATATTTTCCCAAGGTAAACCCATGAACCAGTGCAAGGCTTCATCTTTGAGAGTGGATGGGAACAATTTCAAATTTTTTTCATCAGAGGTCTAATCATAAGTTCTTCATATGACAACAAACTTGAACAAAAAGGTATCTGGGTCTTTTGAGGTCAGGCCATGGAAGTGAGGAAGAGCAGAGGGGTTTATGTTTTTCATCCTAGCATCCCCATTAGTTTCTCTGATGGAAAAGCAACTTCATCTCTATTCTTAGCTCTATTCCCAGCTCCTTCTCTGTCTCCAATCCCATTTCTATTTTCATCCATGATGTAAGTTGGTGGAATGGTCTCTTCTTCTTCCCCGATAAGCTCTTCAAAAATCTCTGGCTGTTCGCCTAATGGGTCCTCTAGCTCATAGCCACTGAAGAAGAGGAAATCTTGGTTGTTTGATGTGATAGGGATATTTGGAAAAAAAATCCCTAAGTTGTCTGTACTACTACGAGGCATGAAAGGAGTTTGTTTTTGTCTTTTTAGGGTTTTTTAGAACTACTAGTAGAATAGAAATAAATAAAAACGAAATTGCAACTACTTGTTGAATGGAACTACCTGAAGACTTGGAAAGAAAGAAAAACCAAATTGCAACTACTTTCTGAATGGAACTACTTGCAAAATTGGAAAGAAAGAAAAATATTGCAACTATTTATTGAAGGTAATTATTTACAGAATTAGAAAGAAATAAAGAAAGAAAGAAAGAAAAATCACATATACTTAGACACCTTCCCAGCAATGGTGCCAAAAAGTGATGAGTGCCAGTATTGTAGCAAGAATTTTGCAACTCCTGGGGCTACCAAATTTACTTTATCAACCCGTGGTTTGTACAAACTTGGAGGTGACAGTGTTGTATACACAGTAGATGCAATGGCCTACTCTTGTCACTTTTCAACTGGGGCGATAGACCACTAGGGTTTCTCAAAGCAGGCTTATATTGACTAGAAGAAGTTTGAATACCAAATGGAGAAGGGACAATTATCCTTAATGAAAGAAAAGAAATGTTGTCTACTTTAAGGGATGAAAGACTAAATTGGAAGATGTTATAAAGTGACATGAAATCATCTAGCTACACATTTACACATTTTGCTTGCAATAGAATCCTAACTTAACCTTGTTTATAACATGTGATGATCTAGACTGACTGAGCATGGAATCTAATATAAGGAGCATTATGACTGCTACATGCATGTGCTAATTTAGGAATTGTATAAAAAACCATTTTTTGATGTTTTAATTTTATGAATGCAAATGCTAATTTTCACTTGTTCTTTGGCAGGGGAGATAGGTATGGAGGGAAAGGTATGGATTAGTCTCGAGGATATGGAAGCCAAGTGGAGGCCTAATCTAAGCTCAAATGGCACTTTTTGCTAATTTCGGGCTTGAAACAGGTTGCTACAGGGTTTCCTGTAGTACTACTATAAGATGTCCTATTTCTACTACAAGATGCCCTGTTTTACTACAAGAAACAGGTTGAAAGCTTAGGAAATGGTAGGAAAGTTAGAATGAAGTGTGGGAAAGGTATATGATGGAGAAATAAGGCATGGGGGAGGTGAACATTATCCAAGGCTCAATCAGGTGCTTCAAGATGATTGGATTTTCTCAATGGAAATGGAAATTTTGCTTACAAAACAAGGATTCATAATTAGGGTTTAGTGGACTTTGGTAGCATGGGTGGATAGGACTTGGATGAGGTGAATGAGATGAGGTACCCCTGTAAATTAGAAGGCCCTGAAACAACATACACTCTTGTATTCATTTATACACAAATTCATCTATACATGGAAAAGATTGATTGAATGGAGGAAAAAAGAGTTGTTATTAGCTAATGGCTAAGTTCATGAATGGAAGTGCTTTAAACTCATAAAAAAACTTAAGAGATCAAAATGAAAATTGTAAATAATCCTAAGGAACCTAAATGAAATGATCTATTTATCAAGAAACCCTAGATTATACAGTAATCAAACAAGAAATTTGTTTTTGGGTTGTATGAATGAAACCCTCAAGTCATGATCCCATGAGGGAGATGAGGTGAAAGCCACTATCATAAGCTTTTCTGGAGTGTCTACTGTCACTATGATGCTACTGATATAATTATCCACAAATGGAAGAAAACTAATTAATCACCCAAATACTTGCAGATTAACAAAACCAAAATCACTTCAGGAACCAACTATGAATGTATTCTAAGAATACATGTACACGAAGAGGAACCTCTGCTACTAGGGTTGGGCCCTAACCCAAGAGCTTCAACCTTCTGAGCCAACTCAGTGTTGGATCAAGAGAATGATTCTCATCTTCATTAAAATATAAAAAACAATGTAAACTTTGAAACGAGAACTATAAACTCAAAATGGGAACTCTGGCCAAAAAAACCCTGAAAAAACATCAAAAAGAGTGCTAAAAACGAAAAGAGTGTATACTGGAACAATGGATTTTCTTTTCAGGCTCAATTTTGAACATGTTTTAAAAATGGCAGTGAAAACGAATTTTTCGTGAAAAAATTGTGCAAAAAACACTCTAAAAACAAAAAGTGTTGATATTTGAACGATGGTTTTTTTAAGGTCAATTTTCAACATTTTTAAAAAATGCCAGTAAAACCGAATTTTTATGTGCAAAAAATCAGTTGTTTTTCATGAAAAAAAAAACACTTATGTTTTTGGTAGAATAACATTTTTCTTTCCTAAGTATAAATTCAACATGTTTTAGTAATGCCGATAAAATAAAATAATGGGATCTGAAACACATTAAAATTCTATTAGTTTTCATCCATGTTATTAAACATATAATAACATCACACTAAAGATTGCTAAAATTCTAATTGTTTTCGACCATAACATTAAAGATACAAAAAAATTGGAAAATTTTCAACCATAAAATTAAAAAACCATGACATTATAAATAAATTACATGACTAAATTATTCAAAATGTCGTTAATTGTAGATTGAATGAAACATACATTATATCTCTAATTTATTATTGCATTTTAGATATTCTAAACAATAAAAATCATCATAATTAAAACATATAATCCAACAACATAAAGTTGACTCATAACTTTTGATTTAACACCATATGGAAATCAAAATTTTTATTTCAAGATACAATGCAAACATCAGTTATATAAATTGTCTTAGACAATTATTCAAAATAACTCATATTTTCTTGCACACCATCAGAATTCACATCTTCAGATCAATGACTGGATGCAGATGAAGATGTTCCATATTCCTCTCTTTCATCAACTAGTGCCCCATCTAAGTTCACATGCATGCCCACCATTTTAGGTTTCAAAATTTTTCTGGATCTACGACTGGTTTGAGCAAACTCCCATCTCAACATTGTTCCTTCTGGTAACAACCTTTTTAGAATCTTTATCATCTTGAAGTGAAGAGTTCCTCTCTTAGTTAAATCGAAGTCATAAACAAGTATGTCAACATCCTCCAATTTTAAGAGGTTGTGTGGCGATGATTTATATTTGTACCCTTTCTTTTTCTCCTTCCACTAATTTTTTTATCAACTACCATCTCTTGCTACAAACACACCATTGAATGGGTGTGTATTTGCGGCATACCAATGTACTTCAACACCTGTAACATCTTCATTTTCTATAAATACCTTTATAACCTTAGCAATCCAGAATGGATAGCCATTGGGATCTCCATCTGCTAGCACTGCAATCATGCAACCCTCCTTAATATCCTGTACTAAACCCCTATAAAGGTCTTCCATGGATTCATGTTGTGCACGAGATCTTCTGGAACCAATACACATCTCCATTTCCTCTACCTGTGAAGAATTAATATACCTTGAGATTGTCATTGTTTAATAATGTTTCTTTCCTCATGTTCATTTAACACATTTTGTGGTCAAATAAATCGATTTTTCAAAGGTATATCTTCATTTGTTGTTCTTGAAATGATATCACTTTGATTATTGAAAAATGACTCCCACCAAACTGTATCAACAATGTCAAAGTACTCATATGTATATCTAATACATTTTTTAATTTCTTCTAGGCAATCGGAATAATTTATATCTCTATTCTATCTAAGTGCATTATGAACTTCACCAACTGATTGTAATAACAATATTTTTGATGCAAATATTGGATGATCTAGAATGAACTTCAAAAATTTCAAACCTAATGATGGTGTCCATTCTACAGTAGTTGAATACTTCTTGCCCCATATTAGTGTTTTCCCATCAATTGTTTTGATACGAAATTGATGTTGGAAGCTAATTTCATTAAGTTATTCAATGAATTTCTCCTCACCATGCGATCCCAGAATAAACCTTCACATGTCAACATTTTCTTCCAACACATCAAAAGTAGGCTCTGGCATGTATGATTTCTTAATACATTCAATTAATGATGGCAAGCTCCCAACTTTCTTCCTCCTCAATGTGACTGAAAAATGATTGAACATCTGGTCAATATGGTCATGAGTGTGCCCAACAAGAAGGAAACCAACCTTTACCCTCTGAAAAATTCTCAATTCAACAAGCATGTTTAGATATCCAAAAACAACCTGATTTTTGTTTCACGGCAAGTGTTGTCCAAATGTAGATACAAAACTTCAGGAAGATTGCAGACCAATGAGAAAGCACATCATGAATTATGGTTATTGTCATATTTGCATCATTATGAATATTTGGAGTTGTGAAGTACACCCTTGGAAACATTTTCCCATTGAAGACCATACAACCGACCAAGTGATGCTGAATAAAATTTTCCACCTGTAATTTTTTTGGTGTAAGAACAAAACGTGGTAAAAGTGTTTTCTTCTGGTCCATACCATCAATTATCAAACCCAAATATTTATTCGGATTATCATAACACTTCTTTCGATGCTTGTACAACTTTTTCCTTTCACTTGTTTGTTGTTCGTCATGCTCTTGAAATTCTTTGACAATGGAATCTACACAACATAAAAGAAAGTCATTAAGAAATACATTTTCATAGTTGATGACTATACAATTTTAAAAGTTAAATTTATGAATGCTTACCTCTTTTTGACCATCCACATTTACCCCTTTTTGATTTAAGAGAACCACATGTACTGAAAATCCCCATCCTTGTCTTCTTAGGAATACGGAAATTGTTGAATTCTTTCTTCCATACCTTCACAAAATATTGAAATGTAATAAACTGACCATGTTCCTCAGAACCTTCTACATATTCTTTGTACAAGTTGTAGATTTCTCATCTTGAAAAATTATCTGGAATATGTATTGTCTCTCTATTTGGCATACACTCTCCATGATTTGAAAAGAAACCTTTCATCCATGACATTGCAGTGTTTGATAATGGCTCAAACTATCGTTTATGACATACTTATGAATAAAATGTGGGATCCTTTTTCCAAATTTTCTAGGATTATTAAGAGACGAAAAATACCCGTCAAATGAAACATTTTGAAAGCCTTTCTATAGATAAATAAAGACCCAATATGATAATCATAACCTAACAATGTAGATTGCATGCACCCAACTAAATATGAATTTTGCATGCTTTTATTCATTGACAAATATGTCTTCCTTTTCTCTAATGCAACTTTGAAATACATATGTTTCAAGCAATCTTTTTGACAACTTTCACTTGAAATGAGAGCACTGATAGAACTTCTTCTCATCAGATATTCTACTCTACCCCTTGTATAACTAGAACATCTTGGATTGATACAAAAAGGTCTGCTCCTACTCCTTGATACAATATTTCTTTGCAACATCTCCATCATTGGATCATCATTTGTATAAGAATTTTCATCATCATTCTAAGGAATGTTATCCTCACTATGATCAGCTATGCTTTTGAAATACTGATCTGGAGGATATTCTTCATCTTCCCCTTCTTCAGTGCTACTGTCATAGTCCTTAGAATTAGGACTAAATGGAAAATTTGACTTGATTTTTATTGGATATTCTTCCTCATGTGCATTGTCAGTGCTACTCTCATAGTCCATAGAATTAGGACTATGTCGAAAATATGATTGTTTACTTACTGGAAATTCTACATCCTGTTCTTTGTCACTGCTACTCTCATAGTCCTTAGGATTAGGACTAAGTGGAATTTGTGAATCTTTATTTATTTGAAAATATTCATCATGTTCTTCATCACTGTTGCTCTCATAGTCCATAGGATTAGGACTAAGTGGACATCGTGACAATCTATTCATTTGAAATTCTTCATCATGTTCTTAATCGCTGCTACTTTCATAGTCCATAGGTTTAGGACTAAGTCGACACTGTAACACTCTATTCATTTGAAATTATTCATCATGATCTTCATCATTGCTTCTCTCATAGTCCATAAGATTAGGACTAAGTGGACACCATGACACTTCATTCTTTTCAAATTCTTCATCATGTTCTTCATCACTGCTGCTTTCATAGTCCATAGGATTAGGACTAAGTCGACACTGTGACACTCTATTTAGTTGAAATTCTTCATCACGCTCTTCATCACTATTGCTCCCATAGTCCATAGGATTAGGACTAAGTGGACACTGTGGCACTCCATTCTTTTGAAATTCTTCATCATGTTCTTCATCATTGCTGCTCTCATATTCCATAGGATTATGACTAAGTAGAAACTGTGATACTCCATTCTTTTAAAATTCATCATTATGCTCTTCATCACTATTGCTATCATAGTCCATAGGATTAGGACCAAGTCAACACTGTGACACTCCATTCTTTTGAAATTCTTCATCATTCTCTTCATCACTACTGCTCTCATAGTCCATAGGATTAGAACTAAGTGGACACTGAGACACTCCATTCTTTTGAAATTCTTCATGTTGGCTTGTATGGGTGTGACCCAGGTTCAAAGGTGATTTAGCCAAGAAAATATCGATACTACTGGCCCTCTTGGCAACAATCCACGGAGCGTGGACTAAGGTCTCACCTGAAGTAGTATGGGAGGGTGTTAGAACCAGGTTTCTTCACCTTGGGGATGTCTGATGAGCTTTTGGAGCTCCATGGTTTGACCCTGCATGCACGTCGCCATGCGCACTTGTTAATCCTTGGCAACCTGTGATGCTGCTTCCACGTAACCCTCCTCGGGGTGCAACCCATATAATACCAAAGTTCTTTGCTATTTAATTTGTTATTACCTAATTACTTAACTTATTTGTGTAAGACTAATGATTACTACAGCACATTCAACAATCATATCAGTGCGCGCGATAAATAAAATAGTATAGATGTAAAGAAGGAAATGCACAAGCAGATACACCGCCCTGTGCACTCAGCAACTGGGGTCCGTGCACTCAGCTGTGGACTCTACTAGGCTTCTATGCACCCAACCGCAGAACTTCTTCCTACTACTATGACCCAATACACTTAGACTCTTACTCTCTGCTCGAACCATTCGTATTATTCTCTCCTCCTTGTTCGCTATGTTTACAACTTAGAGCCTCACTCTATTTATCCAACCCCATGGTCCACGGGCCATGGGTAGGCTAATATGACTTTACATTACATTACAATACTTTAGGGCGGACAACCCTATGACTCATCCTATACTTCATGCTCTGCGCTCACAATTCATGGAGCCTTTACAATACACTTGACCAAAACATGGGCTTTGAGCCCCAAAACATGTTGTGGGGGGATTCCATGCCCAACAGGCCCCCAACACAATCATCATGACTCATCTTGAGTCACTCTGTTAGTGTGGCGATCTTGGTGCAGAGCCCCTCCAACAGGTCCCGTACTACTCAGAGGTCTGCAGTGCACCGTTCTCCAATTTGTTGGACCTGATGCATTCTTGCTTCTGAATCATCTGCATCTGAATCATGTCCTTACCTTGGTATCGACATTTGGTGCATGTGTTTATAGTCCTATGTCCTTGTCCGGCTCCTCGAGTTGCGAAGACTGTGCTTCGACCGGTTAGTCAAAGAGCCGGCCCACCCATGTAGGGTTTCAAGTGACTATCATATACTTTGCCTGGGAAGGGTTCTCCATTTAGTTTGACTAGCTAGACCGCACCTTCATCTATGACCTACTTTACCACATATGGATCCAGCTAGTGCATTCTAAATTTTCCCAGAAAATTTTCAAACTTACTGTCATACAGCAGTACTAAGTCGTTTACCTTGAAGGTGTGCAACTTGATATGGTGGTCGTGCCAGGCCTTTTCACGCTACTTCTGTACCTGTCGATGAAATCTAGTCAGAAACTGTTCTTCCTTGAGTTCTTCCAGTTGCGTGAGCCTTTGTTCTAGAGCTTCGCGGTCCGTCATGCCTGTGAGCACTGTTATTTGAAGACTAGGTATGATGTACTCCATAGACATGACAGCTTCCGTGCCATACACTAACCAGAAAGGTGTCTGTCCTGTCAATTTCTTGCATGTTGTCCTGTATGCCCATAAGACGGTAGGTACACACAGGTCCCAATCGTTTTGGTGCATGTTACATACTTTGGTCAGTGCAGTCTCTAGTATTTTGTTGAATGCCTCTACTGTCCCATTGGTCTGTGGGTGGTACGGTGTACTTTTCTGATGATACACTTGGAATTCTTCTGTGAGCATGCTAATGGTTTCATTCAGGAAATGTCTTCCGTGATCGCTCACTAAGTTTTTCGAACAGCCAAATCATGTCAACACGTGTTCGAAAAAAAACTTCCCAGCCGTAGCAAACGTCCAGTCCTTGATCGGCTGTTCTTCTGCCCATTGTGTCAGGTACTCTGTCACGGTGATGATGTAGCCTGCACCCGTCTTTCCCTAAGGTTTGATCGGGCCCACAAAGTCGATTTCCCATTTTTCAAATGGTTGCAGTGTCATTTAGGGATTTAGTGGCATCTCATCCCTTCGTGATGGTTTTCCAGTCCTTTGACATATATCACATACCTTACAATGCGCTTTCGAATCTTGGTGAAGGGTCGGCCACCATAACCCTGCACGAAGAATCTTTTGTGCGGTCGCGCATCTTGCATAGTGTCCTCATGTAGCACCCCCATGTGCTTCCACAAGGATTTGACCTCGTTCAAATTCAAGTACGTATCTTCACAATATCTCATAGTTTCCCATCTTGTAGAGGTGCCCCGCCATGATAGAAAATTCCACCACGCCCACCACCAATTCCTTCTTCTATTGGACTGAGTATTCCTTCGGTGCAATCCCTATTGTTAGAAAATGGATTATATCTTCGAAGTGTCCATCCGTGACGTGCACTACAAAGAGTTGTGCATCAAGTAGTCCCTCCTCCAAATTCGTGGGTTCCTCGCCCGTCTCAATTCGTGACAAGTGATCTGGCCCTATGTTTAGGTGTCCCAGTTTGACTATGACCTAAAAATCATATTCTTAAAATAGTAAGAGCCATCTGCATATGTGCCCCCCCAGCATAGGCTTATATACAAAGTATTTCAACGCGGAATGGTTGGTATACATCTTGAAATATCCCCCGAGTAAATAGTGTCGGTGTTTTTGGAGCACGTATACCATTGCCAACCCCTCGCGCTCGGTGGTATAGTAGTTTTTTTCTGCTTTGGAAAATCTTTGACTCGCAAACGTGATCGAGTGATCCACACCCTCTGCGCCCTCCTGTGTGAGTACAGCTACCAACGCAATACACGATGCATCAACATCTACATGAAATTCCACATCCCATTTTGGGAAGACCAGAATTGGAGCGGAGGCTAGTTTCCCCTTCAGGACATCCAAAATCTTCATGCAATCATCATTCCAACAATATGTAACATCTTTTTTCAATAGCTTTTCCATCGGTTCGGTTATTTGGGCATAAATTTTGATGAACTTCCTATAGTATCCAGTCTGTCCCAAGGTAGATCATAGTTGTTTAACACTTCGCGGTGCTTCCAAATTTAGGATAACGAAAATCTTTGCAGGGTCCACCATCAGTCCTTGATTGCAGACCACATCTCCCAGCAAGTTTCCAAAGGGAATGAGGAATGTGCACTTCTTAAGGTTCAACACAATCTGGTGTTGGAAGCAAGTATTCAGCATCAAGCGCAAGTTCGCTACATGGTGCTTAACTAATTCAAAGGCAATCCAATCATTGAGATAGACCTCCAAGAAATTGTGAATGTATTCTTTGAATGCGGCCACAATGATGCACAAAAATATAGCTGGAACATTCTTTAGCTCAAATGGCATAACGGTGTATTAAAAGCAGCCCCATTCTGTTGCGAAGGTCATTTTGCTCCTATCCTCCAGTGTGATATTGATCTGATGGTACCCTGAGAACCCATCTGTGAATGAGTATGCTTCCTGACTGCCAACATTCTTGAGTACTTCATCTGTGAATGGTGTTGGGATTGGATCGTGTACACAGGCATCATTCAGCTTCCTAAGGTCTATGCATATTCTTATTTCACCATTCTATTTTATCTCCTGTACTACCATAGGACTCACCCAGTCAAATTCTTCCACTGGTTCACTAATTCTGGCTGCCAACATTTTTTCTAATTCGTTGCGGACCTTTTCTTTATACTTTGGATTCAAGCAGTAAGATTGCTACTTAACTGGCTTCACGTTGGGTTTCAAGGTGATCTTCATCATCCCTAGATTGCCAATGATCCCTTTTAAGTCGGTAATTTTGGTCGGGAACAAGTCTTGGTATTTTCGGAGTAAATCAATGACCTTATCCACCGTGGCATCGTCCCAATAGTCCCCAAGTGTTGTGTACTTCGGATCTGCCTCTGTTCCAATGTTTACCTGCTTTGTTTTTAGCGACGTGGTGATGTCAGTATCCTTAATTGATGGCCCTCAAACCTCGTGATAGCCTTCTGTTTTTGAACTATTTATATTTCATGGGTCCTCATCATCCTCTTTGAAATTTACGTTATAACACTCTAGCGTGCTGCTTAACTGTGTCACCCATTCTGGTTGAAGTACTTCCACTGGCTCCTATGGTATTTTGAAGATAGTGGCGTTTACTGCTTGTAGCGCATCATCAACAGTATCTGACCAATGATCTTCAAACGTGAAGATTAACAAAAATCCCTCATGCAAGACATCCCATTCGCCCGTACCATGGTGGAGCTCCGTCTCAATATACCAGTTCATGGGTATGACATCTAGGGTATGGTAGAATAAATGTACCCATTCAGGCTGTGGCTCTTCCCCGTAGACCTTGGTCCGTTTCACGACGTGCATGTGTGGATCATCTCATCCGTCATATTTGTCTACTAGCCATATTTATGGTTTCCCAAATCGTAGGCGCATCATTCTTCTGCAGTCGCGCCAGTCCTCAAAACTTCCTTTATGTGTACCCCACCATCGTGCGGGCATTGCGCGTAGTGCCCACTTCAGTGCATCAAACTGCTGCTGTTTTGGTACTACGCTTTCAAATTTTCTTAGGAATTCATCCACCGCTGACAACCCATCATATGTTGGCAGATCCCTTGCTTCTATTGTCACACAGTGCAATGATCTAACCATCATGTTGCAATTAAGCGTTGTTACTTCGTGCAACCGATTCTACCATCGTTCTACTTCTTCGTCTGAATCTGAAGTGCAGGAGCTTTCGCGCTCCCACAAAATTCTTCCATCTGCAAACGGATTCACCCAATCCTATTCTTGTGCAGTTATCTTGTAAATACAATCGAGATTGTCATTACTATGATCATCGCACACCGGTTCAATGTATCATGCTCCTTCGGCTGGATCTAGTGGTACTACTATGCGTAGTGCCTTTTTCTCAAAAATCATTTTGCGCTTTTTCATATTTATGACTCCGTTCATATCGGTGGCCCAATCTATTCCTAGTAGCATGGGGTAGGGATTATTTTCATCGACAATCTCTATCACTTCAAAATCCACCTGTGCGCTCGCACCTTCAATATCAACTATTACCCCTTGCAATCTTCCCATGGGAAAAATCTTCTGTTGGTTCACCATTCGTAACTGAATAGGGGACCATTGTAACGTAGGTCTGCCCATGCGTTCCCATGTTTTCTTTGGTAGTACATTCATGTCCAAACCTAGATCCAAGATTACCTGATCCATTTCATACTTGCTGATTTGCACAGTCAACCTCATTTCCCTTCCTGTGCGCAATGCATGCTTTCCAAGTTTTTGGACCACGCGCGGTTCTCTTGACCCCGCACACCTAGTGATAAGTTCCTATAGTCCTTTGACTACCTTCCTGTCATGCAATAATTTCATGCATGTCTCCAGAATTGTAGTGAGCATTGAAAGATCCATCCCTCATTCTAGTTGATCCTTACTACCTGAAGTGGAGGCCTCAGTGAAGCTCTTCTTAGCTTCCATGAATGTCTCCTTCATGCGTTCTAACTCAAATTCAGGTTCCTTTGTAGGAGCCTTGTGAACCCACACACTTTCTTCTCGCTGCTTCCCTTTATCATCACTAGTGGTCATACGCCTCCTAAGCATCATGTTTACATTTGGCTCTTCTTCGCATGGCTCAGACCTCATCATCTGCAAATTTTGAGTCAAAGGGGGCTGGAGTACCCCCTATTCACGCATCCTTGCTATCAGCGAAGGGCAGTCTTCTGCCACATGATTAAACTAAGTACAGTACCAACATGATTTCCTTGTTGGGTTTGTACAATCGTGGGCATAGTGCCCTGGCCCTCCATAATTGTAACAAATTAGTTGTCCACGACCCCTTCCTGGTCCCATTCCACCTCGACCTCAACCGCGCCCTTGAAATCCAACGTGGGCCATCCCTGCATTTGGGTTGAGGGCTCGCGTTTCGTTCTGCACCCTGTAGGCAAGAGTCCAGTCCATCATCAGTTCATAGCTTCGGTAGGTGCATTCATCATGGCCTACCGACCTGTAGAAATTACAAAAAAATTGTTGGGACATCTACATATACTTCTGCAACAGATGACAATTATCCTTAGTTTTCTTTGCTCCTATCTAACAGATCGTGCACCATAATGCAGATGTCACGCTCAGCCCTGCCTGTGCCTCAGGTCTTAACGACATCGGCCCTCCTCCTGCCAAGTAGTTCATGAACACTAGATAGTGGTCCTTATCGTGCCCTTGGCCTTTGCATTTTGTACACCATACCTCCTCATGCGCCTCCGACCGAGGTGTCCTGTCCTGTTTCAAGCTTCGCATTTCCAGACGTAGATTTTGTAGTTGTGCGTGGATTTGTTGGACTCCCAACCTAGGGTCTTGTATAGGGGTCTCATGTAATCTCATTTCCATCTCCAAATCTTCGGCTTGGGTGGAAAGTTTTTGCTGTGACAGTGCCATCCTTAAGTGTGGCGTAAGTGATGCTAAAAACCATGCGTAGTGTTGTCCATCTGTCAAAGTCGTATTGGCTTCGCGAATCGTACTCTTCAGCCTTTCGTCCAAATCCCAGGGGGTCTCACCCGGGAGCATCGCGATCTCCTTAAACTCGATGATTAATTGTGTTTTTTATTTTGGCGTGCTAAATTCCCTGTTCAGCGCGGCCTAGATCTCTGCGATTCCTGCATTTGGGTGGTCATTAGAATGCTTGATATACCATGTTAATGTGTGATCCTGCAATGCACTCACCAATGTAGCCTTTTTAATATTGTCATCCAGAACGACTTGTGCTTCCTATAATGCTCTTACCACGAACCAGAATCAGTCTGAATCTTCATTCCCCACTCCTTTGAATATCGGTAGTTTGATCGTACTCACCATACTGAACTGTGGTGGTGGTAGAGGTGGGGTGGGTGGAGATGGAGGTGAGTAGGGTGAGAGGGGTGGCGGTGTGGGTGGAGGTGGTAAACGCAGAATTCGCTGCCTTATCAAATTGACCGCGCTTCTCGAAGAAACTTTCGCGAGCTCTTCCTTTCTTTCCCGTGAGCGTGAAATTAAGGGATTGGTTTCTAATTCTTCGCCACCTCCGCTTCTGTAGATCTTCCCGCTTTGCGTAGCTCCAAAGATTAATTTATTCACATAACCCGCTTTTCAAACAATAGAATCTTAATCTAAGTGTTCAAAGATTTAATATACTTACATCGTGGTCCTTTGAGGAAACATCACTCCGCCTCACTGTAACGCATGGTTGTGTCTACCGCAAACGCAGTGATAAATCATCCTATTATTCAGTCGAGCCAATGGTCCACAACTCACGCGATCTTATCTCCTGATGCTTCTAGTTTGCGCACTAATTCCGGAGTCCACACTATTAGTTTCTCGAGCCTACACCTTCCCTAGTTGCCTACTAATTTTGCAATCCACTCATATAGCTTAGAAGGAAAGGATGTAAAGAAAATTTCATGGATTTCTATATACAAGTAGCGCTCCAACCACTATTCCTTAGATACTCACAGAGTTCTGTTTTCCAGCGTTGGTAACTCATGAATCTTCTTGTTCAACCACTCTTCAATTTTTTCCTTTGGTTGATTCCAATGGCACGACATCAGACATCCCTTATGCAAATCTCGGTCCCGGCAATGGAACCATTTGTTGGCTTGTATGGGCCTGACCCAGATTCAGAGGTGATTTAGCTAAGAAAATCCTAGTACTACTGGCCCTTTCGGTAACAGTCCATGGAGTGCGGAATGAGGTCTAACCCATAGTATGGGAGGGTGATAGAACCAAGTTTCCACACCCTGGGGATGTCTGATGAGCTTCTGGAGGTCCACAGTTTGACCCTACACGCACGTCGCTATGCGCACTTGTTATTCCTTCGGAACCTGTGATGCTGCTTCCGCGCAGCCCTATTCGAAGTGCAACTCGTATAATACCTAAGTTCCTTGCTATTTAATCTATTATTACCCGATTAGTTAACTTATTTGTGTAAGATTAATGATTATTACAGCATATTCAGCAATCATATCAATGCGCACGATAAATAACATAGTATAAATGTAAAGTAGACAATGCACAAGTAGATACATAGAAATATGAATCAACTTCTCTTTATTATTCTTCGATCTAGATTACAGACTTGACACGACCCTGCACACTCAGCTGCAGGGGTCTGCGCACTCAGCCATGTATTCTACTAGGCCTCTGCGCACCCAACTGTAAAGCCTCTTCCTACTACTATGACCCAATACACTTAGACTCTTACTTTATGCTCGAACTATTCGTATTCTTCTCTCCTCCTTGTTCGCTATCTTTACAACTTAGAGCCTCACTCTATTTATACAATCCCATGGTCCACGGACCATGGGTAGGCCGACATGACTTTACATTACATTACAATACTTTAGGGCAGACAGCCCTATGACTCATCCTATACTTCATGCTTCGTGCCCGCAATTCGTGGAGCCTTTATAATACATTTGACCAAAACTTTGGCTTTGAGCCCCAAAACATGATTTGGGGGGATTCCATGCCCAACACTTCATCATGCTTTTCATCATTGTTGCTCTCATAATCCATAGGATTAGGACTAAGTGGAAATTGTGACTCTTTATTTATTTGAAATTCTTCATCCTATCTTTCATTAGTGTTGCTCTCATAGTCTTTAGGATTAGGACTAAGTAGAAGAATTAACTCTCTATTCATAGTGGAAGAATTTTCGTTATATTCATCAATATGAATAAAGTTGTTACGCGACAAAGATGTTGATGCTTCACAAAGCAAAACTTCACTATCAGAGGAATCTATGCGTTTAAAATAGAAGAGGTTGAATGATACAAATGCAGACTCTCCTAAAGACAATATATAGCTTAAAGAATGAAAATTTCCCTCCAAAAAATTTCGCAAAAATTTTTCCCTCCAAAAATTTCGTTTCATGTATTTCCCTCCATTATTTTCTTCTACAATTTATTGAAAAATTTTAACTAATTTTTTTTTTATGAAATAAATCCTTAAAATTAAAATTGTAAACTAAATATTTTACCTAAATTAATTTATCACTTAAACTATATAATATTTACTAAACAATTGAATGTTTTTTTTTGTTTTTATTATACCTTCTAAAACAAATTAATCCCACATTCACCATATTGTAAAACAATTCCATAATGTTCGCTTCATCATAGTTTTCTATATTGCCATAACAAAATTAACATGTTAAAATTTATAAAAACAAATCAATCCCACATTAACCATATGGTAAAACAATTCCGTAATTTCCCCTATATAATAAATTTCATTATCAATACTCCACATATAACATCAAAGTTTTCTAAGGTTCATTAAAAAACTTGGAGTGAATTTGTGGAGAAACTAAATTTCTATCAACAACATATTCAATGGAGGATTATCACATTTGAAAGGTTAGTCAATTTTTTTGCAGTGCAAATTTTAAAATTAAATAAGTTTAATGAAATTTAATTTTTTTTTAGAATTTAAAATTTTCTATGGGATAGATTTACCCACTACGTCCGTAGTGGGCGTGGTCAGCCTGATCATGCTCCCAGCGACCCAATGGGCCCGTGAGTGAGGGGTGGGGAGGTTGGCTACCCAGCACCCTACCCCACCCCAGTGACGCAATGATCGGAAGAGCGGCATGCCGTTGGGCCGTCGGGGTAGGGTGGGGGGGATGGAGCCCGACCCCCAACCCACCCCAGCGGCCCAACGGTCGGTCGGGGTGGCGTGCCGTTGGGTTGTCGAGGTGGGGTGGGGGGCTAGCCGCCAACCGCCCCCGCCCCACCTCGGCAGCCCAACTGCCGACCCCTGCCCCACCCTGGCGGCCCAACGGTCAATCGAGCGACAGGTTGTTGGGACGTCGGGTTGGGGTGGTGGGTTAGGCGTGACCCCCCCCCCCCCCCCCCCCCCAACCCCAACTCGGCGAGTCGTTGGGCCGCCAGGGTGGGGCGGGGGGCTAGGCGCCAACCCCCCCCCGCCCCACCCCAGTGGTGCAACAACCCACTGGGGTGGTGGACCGATTCTCGGCCTCCTACCCACTCGAGCGGCCCAATGCCCTGCCACCCCAGTGATCCATTGGGCCGCCCGGGTGGGGAGGAGGCTAGCCACTGGCCCTCCACCCCACCCTGGTAGCCGAACGGCCTGGCAGGGTGGCGAGTTGATTTATCATTTTGTTTGTTAATTTAAGCTATTACTTTTTGTAATTTAATGATTTATTTATGTCTTTTTTTGAGGAAAATGGCATCAAACAAGATATATGTTAATCTTTCTGGACCAAAGACTTTTAAAGGTAGATCTTCAAAAAACACAGTTGAACAAACCAAACCTGAGTTGATAGCTACAAATCTTTCAAGTGCCTCAAACGATAAGAAGATGATTTCATACTAGAATAAATCAAAAGAAGTGAAACTTCCAGCAAATGTCTGGTATGTGAAAGAAAGAGAAAGCCAAGATGTGCAAATATATCTATATGTTTATATACCTAACGATAATCTAATTTATGAGGTGTTGGGAAAGGTCATAGACATGTGTCTAGTACCAGACAGTGAAGTTGTTTACATACTTACAAAACCACCCAAGTCACATGAAAGGATTAAATACTAGTTATCATATTCATTGTATGATACGAGTGAGGTATCTACAAAGTTGGGTAAACAAATTGTAAATGAGATGAAACAAAATATTGTAAGTATTGTTATTTATATTTGTGCTTTGCGTTCTTGTAACTATCTCATTATATTTTTATAACTTTTTTTTTATTGACATATGATATTTTGTTTGGAAAAATTTTGTTGAAAGTTGTTCAATTATGTTGGGAGGCATTCATTTCATAGAGCATGATATTGTGAAAGTTGTCAGCAATTTCTACACCAGGAGATAATTTATAGGATGGAATTATTAAATAAAACAAAATGTCATTCAACAGAACTTGGCAAAGAGAAACTTAATTGAGGGTGGCCATACATTTCAGCTTAATGTGAGACAAATCTATAAGACAAGTGAATGACAATGTAAATATCAAATCAAAAAGCCACACCACCTGCATGTTCACAACTTGAAGACATTAATGAGGTAAAATCCATATGCTCATGTGGTTAATTATGTGCTTCTTGTTGATCCAGTTCAAGTTCCCAACAGAGAAGCATTTCATAAGTCAAAATTTTTTGAATACAATTATTATGTGTTTGGGGGGCACCATTCTGTAGAAGCTCAAAGACAATTGATGGAGGAATATCCCCATAACCCACGTTTTGAAACAACGAAATGTATCATTTATGTTGGTTTATCAGATACAGAAGAAAAGTTAGTGGCATGGGATCATAATTTAGATAAGTTGATGAAAATTTTCCCTCAAAAATTTTCGCCAAAATTTTTCCCTCCAAAAATTTTGTTTCATGTATTTCCTTCCATTATTTTCTTCTACACTTTATTGAAAACTTTTAACTAAATTTCTTTTATGAAATAGATCTTTAAAATTAAAATTGTAAACTAAATCTTTTACCTAAATTAATTTATTACTTAAACTATAAAATATTTACTAAACAATTTAATGTTTTTTTAATTTTTATTATACCTTCTAAAACAAATTACTCCCACATTCACCGTGTGTAAAACAATTCTGTAATGTTTGCTTTATCATAGCTTCCTATATCACCATAACAAAATTAAAATGTTAAAATTTATAAAAACAAATTAATCCCACATTAACCGTACGGTAACACTATTCTGTAATTTCCCCTATATAATAAATTTCATTATCACTATTCCTCACATCACATCAAGGTTTCCTGAGGTTTGTTAAAAGACTTTGAGTGAATTTGTGAAGCAGCTACATTTCTATAACAACATATTCAATGGAGGATTATCACATTTGAAAGTTTAGTGAATTTTTCTATTGTGCAAATTTTAGAATTAAATAAGTTCAATGAATTTTTTTTTTTAAAGTTAAAAATTTTTGTGAGAGACATATTTACCCACTACATCTGCAGTGGGCGTGGTGGGCCCGATCATGCTCCCTGCAACGTAATGGGTCCATGAGTGAGGGGCGGGGGGGCTAGTTTCCCATCACCCCGCCCACCTTTGGCGTCCCAATGGCCGGCCAGGGAGGTAGGTCGTTGGGCCGCCGAGGTGGGGTGGGGGGTTGGCTGCGAGCCCCCTCCCACCCCACAGGGCCGCCAGGGTGGGTCGGGGGACCGGGCACCAGCTCCCTCCACCCCAC
The DNA here is from genome assembly GCA_031772625.1 of Pinus tabuliformis. Classification (NCBI taxonomy): domain Eukaryota; kingdom Viridiplantae; phylum Streptophyta; class Pinopsida; order Pinales; family Pinaceae; genus Pinus; species Pinus tabuliformis. The sequence continues at coordinate 1,159,135,921 of CM062811.1, forward strand.
CCCGGTAGGCCATTGGGTCGTCAGGGTGGGGCAGAGGCTTGTCCGCCAGCCTTTGCCCCACCTCGGCAACCCAACGGCCTGCCGGGGTGGCAGGCCGATTCTTAGCCATCACCCCACCCCGGCGGACCGTTCGGCTGCACGGGTGGGGCAGAGGCTGGCCGCCAACCCTCCGCCCAACTTATCATTTTTTTTATTAATTTAAACTGTTATTTTTTTGTAATTTATTGATTTATATGTGTCTTTTTTTCAGGAAAATGACATCAAACAAGATTTCTATGAATCTTTCTGGACTAAAGACTATTAAAGGTGGATCTTCAAAAAACATTGTTGAACGAGCCAAGCTTGAGCTAATAGTTACAAATCTTTCAAGTGCCTCAAACAATAAGAAATCAAAAGAAGTGAAACTTCCAACAAATGTCTGGTATGTGAAAGAAAGAGAAAGACAAGATGTGCAGATATATCTATATGTTTATATACCTCACGATAATGGAATTTATAAGGTGTTGGGAAAGGTCATAGACATGTGTTCGGTACTAGACAGTTAAGTTGTTTACATACTTACAAAACTGCCCAAGTCACATAAAGGATTAAATACCGATTATCATATTCATTGTATGACACGAGTGAGGTATCTACAAAGTTCGGTAAACAAATCAGAAATGAGATGAAACAAAATATCATAAGTATTGTTATTTATATTTGTGTTTTTCGTTCTTGTAACTATCTCATTATATTTTTATAACTTTGTTTTTATTGATATATGATATTTTCTTTGGTAGAATTTTGTTGAAAGTTGTTCAATTATGTTGGGAGGAATTCATTTCATAGAGCATGATATTGTGAAAGTTGTCAGCAGTTTCTACTCAATGTCAGAACAAGATATGGAAAACAAGAAAAATGTAGTAATTCATGATGCTACAAAACTACGTCCATGGGATAAAAAAAAATGCCTCTAGTGGATAAATCTAGCAAAAGGTAAACAGGTTACTTTTGAGGTTAAGGTAGTTGAAACTGACATTGAAGAATATGTTGTCACTACTAAGGATGATAATGGAATTGATGTTAGAAAGGAGAAGAGTCGTAAAAGACAAAAATTAACCATGCCTAAGAATAAATCTGTTCTAGTTAATGATGAGAATGTTATGAGGAAGAAAAGTAAAGTTGAACATTCTGAAGTAATCATTACCAACAGTCAAGATCCTAGTGAAACTTCAAGAGAAAGCAGAGAAATCATTACACCGGAGCTAATTTAGAGGATGGAATTATTAAAACAAAAGAAAATGTCATTCGACAAAACTTGACAGAGAGAAACTTAATTGAGGGTGGTCATACATTTCAGCTTAATGTGAGACAAATGTATAAGGAAAGTGAAGGACAATGTGAATATCAAATCAGAAAGCCACACCACCTGCATGTTCACAACTTGAAGACATTCATGAGGTAAAATCCATATGCTCATGTGGTTAATTATGTGTTTCTTGTTGATCCAGATCAAGTTCCCAACAAAGAAGCATTTCATAAGTCAAAATGTTTTGAATATAATTATTATGTGCTTGGGGGGAACCATTCTGTAGAAGCTCAAAGACAATTTATGGAGGAATATCCCAATAACCCACGTTTTGAAACAATGAAAAGTATCATTTATGTCGGTTTATCAGATATAGAAGCAAAGCTAGTGGCATGGGATCATAATTCAGATAAGTTGATGAAAATTTCCCTCCAAAAATTTTCGCCAAAATTTTTCCCTCCAAAAATTTTGTTTCATGTATTTCCCTCCATTATTTTGCTTCTACAATTTATTAAAAAAAATTAATTAATTTTTTTTTATGAAATAAATCTTTAGAATTAAAATTGTAAACTAAATTTTTTATCTAAATTAATTTATTACTTAAACTATATAATATTCACTAAACAATTGAATGTTTTTTTAAATTTTTATTATACTTTCTAAAACAAATTAATCCTGCATGCACCGTGTTGTAAAACAATTCCTTAATGTTCGCTTTATCATAGTTTCCTATATCGCCATAACAAAATTAATACGTTAAAATTTATAAAAACAAATTAATCCCACATTAATCGTACGGTAAAACAATTCCGTAATTTTCCCTATATAATAAATTTCATTATCACTATTCCTCACATCACATCAAGGTTTTTTGAGGTTTGTTAAAAGACTTGGAGCAAATTTGTGGAGTAGCTACATTTCTATCAACAACATATTCAACGGAGGATTATCGTATTTGAAAGGTTAGTTAATTTTTCTGCTGTGAAAATTTTAAAATTAAATAAGTTTAAAGAAATTTAAATTTTTTTTAGAAGTTAAAATTTTTTGTGGGACAGATTTCCCGCTACGTCCGCAGTGGGCGTGGTGGGCATGTTCATGCTCCTGATGGCCCAATGGGACCGTGAGTGAGGCGTAGGGGTGTTTGCTGCCCATCACCCCGCCCCACCCCAATGGCCCAATGGTCGGCCAGGTGGCAGGCCGTTGGGCCGCCGGAGTGGGGCAGAGGGGCTGGCACCTGGGCCCCTGCCCCACTCTGACGGCACAATGACCGATGGGAGCGGCAAGATGTTGGGCCGCCAGCGTGGGGCAGGCGGTTGGCCGCCAGCCTCCCCGCCCCACCTTGGCAGCCCAACGACTAACTAGGAGGCACATCGTTGGGCCACCGGGGTGGGGCATGGGATCGAGCACTAGCCTCCCTGCCCTACCCCGATGGTCCAACGGTTGGCCGGGGCGGTGGGTCGTTGGGCCACCGGGGTGGGGCAAGGGGCTAGGCGCCAACCCCCTCGCCCCACCCTGGTGGGCCATTGGGCCATGATTGTGGGGCGGAGGGCTGGCCGCCAGCCTTTTCCCCACCTCGGCAGCCCAACTGCCCGCCTGGGTGGCGGGTCGATTCTTGGCCTCCAACCCACCCGAGCGGCCCGCAAGGATGGTGGATCGATTTTGGGAATCGACCCGCCACCCCAACAGGCCATTGGACCTCCCAGGTGGGGCGAAGGTAGGCCGCCAGCCCTCTGCCCCACCCCGGTGGGCTGTTGGGCTCCTCAGGTGGGGTGGAGGCTAGCCGCAATCCCTCTGCCCCACCCCAACAGCCCAACAGCCCCCCGGGGTGGCGGGTCGCTTTAACATTTTGTTTGTTAATTTTAGCTATTATTTTTTTGTAATTTACTAATTTATATGTGTCTTTTTTTCAGGAAAATGGCACCAAACAAGATTTCTGTGAATCTTTCTGGATCAAAGATCGTTAAAGGTGGTTCTTCAAAAAACACTATTGAACGAACCAAACCTGAGCCTATAGCTACAAATCTTTCAAGTGCTTCAAATGATAAGAAGATGATTTCATACTGGAAGAAATCAAAATAAGTGAAACTTCCAGCAAATGTCTGGTATGTGAAAGAAAGAGAAAGCCAAGATGTGTAGATATATTTATATGTTTATATACCTAACGATAATGGAATTTATGAGGTGGTGGGAAAGGTCATAGACATGTGTTCGGTACCAGACAGTGAAATTGTTTACATACTTACAAAACCTCCCAAGTCACATGGATTAAATACTAGTTATCATATTTATTGTATGACATGAGAAAGGTATCTACAAAGTTGGATAAAAAAATCGTAAATGAGATGAATCAAAATATCGTAAGTATTGTTGTTTATATTTGTGCTTTGCGTTCTTGTAACTGTCTCATTATATTTTTATAACTTTGTTTTTATTGACATATGATATTTTGTCTGGAAGAATTTTGTTGAAAGTTGTTCAATTATGTTTGGAGTCATTCATTTCATAGAGCTTGATATTATGAAATTTGTCAGCAGTTTCTAATCAGTGTCAGAAGAAGATATGGAAAACAAGCAAAATGTAGTAATTCATGATGCTACAAAACTACATCCAAGGGATCAAACAAAAGATGCCTCTAGTAGATAAATCTAGCAAAGGTAGAAATGTTACTTTTGAAGATGAGGAAGTTGAAACTGACACTGAAGAATATGTTTTCATTACTGAGGATGACATTGGAACTGATGTCAGAAAGGGGAAGAGTTGTAAAAGACAAAAAGTAACAATTCCCAAGAATAAATTTGTTCTAGTTAATGATGAGAATGTTATGAGGTAGAAAAGTTAAGTTGAACATTCTGAAGTAGTCATTACCAACAGTCAAGATCCTAGTGAAACTTCAAGAGAAAGCAGAGAAATCATTACACAAGGTGCTAATTTAGAGGATGGCATTATTAAAAAAAAAAAATGCCATTCGACAGAACTTGACAAAGAGAAAATTAATCGAGGGTGGTCATACATTTTAGCGTAATATGAGACAAATCTACAAAGCAAGTGAAGGATAATGTAAATATCAAATCAGAAAGCCACACCACCTGCATGTTCACAACTTGAAGACATTGATGAGGTACAATCCATATGCTCATGTGGTTAATTATGTGCTTCTTGTTGATCCAGTTCAATTTTCCAACAAAGAAGCATTTTATAAGTCAAAATGTTTTGAATACAATTATTATGTGCTTGGGGGAACCATTTTGTAGAAGCTCAAAGACAATTGATGGAGGAATATCCCAATAACCGACATTTTGAAACAATGAAATGTATCATTTATGTTGGTTTATCAGATACAGAAGCAAAGTTAGTGGCATGGGATCGTAATTCAAATAATGAATATAGGATGTCTATGAATTTCATCCAAAGGGTTAGATTTATTCATAGTGAATTTGAAGAAAAATATGGTGGGTATAAGCTAAGTGTTACTATAGATTTCCGAAAGGAATGTTGTATGGAAATAGGCTATCAAATTGAGGAGAAAATCAATTCAAAGGGCGGCAAAGTAAATACTGATTTATTCAAAGTTATTGATAACATTTTCCAGTTGGAATTTAAAATTGGAGGGATATGGAAATAGATTAATGAGATTTTTAGCATGTGGGAGAACATTGGCATTAAAAACCAGAAGGTTAAAAGGTCTAAACCATTGATATGTAGCAACAGTAAATTAGGTCCTGAAATGAAATAGCTTCCAGAAGATATGACCATCACACCTTGGAGAGCATTGTAAGGAGTGAATGATGAAAAACTTGTCAAAGCAATATTATCTCATGTGAGGTCAGGGGAATTATCATTGGAGGAAATGTCTAAGGAATTTCAAAAGTAAGTTTGTTGAATTATTTTTTCTTATTTCTAGATCATAATTTCCCTTTAAATATAACATATTGTTCTTGGTAGTATTTGTTATACATATCATTATATTAACCTTTTTTCCTTTATCTATGCAGTCACAAAGTTTACATGAAAATACAAGAGCAAATGGTTAAATTGTTGAATGAATATAGTTTGGATAATGTTCTATGCAACTATCCAGATTCAAGTTCTACATCAACATTAAAAAAGAATTATCTTACATTTAAAAAGGTATGTTGATTTATACATTCATTTTTATTCATCTGTATACTATTTTTATTTTATAACTTACACATATATTTGTTTATTTTATTAAAGATGAGGAACGATGCAAATGGAGCACTAGATAGTTTCAGAACCTTTATTGAAAAAATTAAGATCGAAAGACTAAAGAAGAAACGTCTTAAAAATGTTGAACTTGATCCAAATTTTACTCATTTCATTTGGAATGGGCTTAAAACTATTCAATATCAAGTAATAGAAGGCAACTGTGAAGACATTGCTAAACTCATACCTAAAAGGGATTATGCCCTAGTTATTGCCAATATTACCCATGGTTTCAATATTCCAAACATTGATTATGATAGTGACTTATACTTATCAAGCTCTTAGTAAAGTGGTTCCGGGATTTCTAGAATTCACATATTGATAGTTGGGTAATAGATGATAGCTATATGTCTATAATTTTTAATCAGGTAGATGGAAAGAGTCATAGCGAAGTACTGGCTTATGATGTTGTTGTGAGAAAACTAACATATGAAGACAAAGAAGCATAAGGAGAGATAGTTAAAATTTATCAAAAACCACAGTTATTGATTAACTATCTTATAGACCTATGTTCAAATGAAGAAGATTGGGTTCTGGATTTATTTTCTGGCTCAGGTAAGTTTTATTATATGGAATTGAATTTCAATATCTTATTTCTTAATTTATATGTCATTGTACTAATTTACTTCATTATTTCTTTTGTGCTTGCTAATTAGGTACAACACTAGCATGTTTCTTTCAAAAAGGAAGAAATTGCATTGCCATTGAAAAAGATCCAATACAATGCAATTTTATTCAGCAAAGAATTAATGCTCTTCAATTTCTTTCAAATGCAATGCAAGAAATTGGGTTGAAGAAAGGGGAATTTAGTGAATCACGTGTGGCAAAAAAGCAAAGGAACCCCAACCACCATTACATGGAATGATTGGAAAGGCATACATTGGGAGATTCGCAGACATCAAAGATCTATTAGAAGAGGAAAATGAGAAAAATGAAGCAGAAAATATTGTGGAAGAAGACAATGATGAAACTCTAGAGGATGAAAAGTTTGGATTATGTGATATAGTTGATTAAATTTAAGGTATTCTTGGAAATCGGGCTCATTTTTTGTAACTATTAATTAGTTATACTTGTAATGTTTTGACTTTGACATTTTATGAGAAGAATAAGCATTCAATTAATGTTGTTATGTGTTCAATATTTGTATTATGTGATTTTTGCATTAATTTTTATGTTAATCATTATTTTTTGAAAAAAATAGTGATTACTTTTTTTTTTGACATGAAATCCATACAAAAAAAAAAAAAAAAAAAAAAAAAAAAAACTATTATTTAACCATTTTTAGTTAAAATTTATAAAAAATGTTATTTTGGCATGTCATTTCTAGCAAAAAATTACAACAAAATGATCAAAATGTGTAATATTTTAGTTATATTTATGTTGAAAATGGTTATTTTTATGTCAATTGTTAAAAATTAATGTTTTTTAGAGACAGTAATTTCATGTGCATTGAAAAATTAATTAACGATGTATAAATATGTAGAATATCGAATTTTCAAAATATCAACCTTCTTCTTTAAATATACAAAACAATAAAAACCTCACTCAAAAAAAAATATATATATATGAAGAAGAAGACCACTTCAAAAATTGTTAAATTTAGAAAATAATTATTTACATTTCATAATTAGAAAATTTAAAGTCAAAAAATATGTCTTTAAAAAAACGGCCTAACATGCCGATACATCATCAAAAATAAAAAAATATAACCCTCAAACTAGTGATTATGCATGATGATGATCATGGTAGCATACAATAGCACGTGCTACTCGGCGTAGAAAATGGCTAATAGGTCCAGGAACCCCTGCAGTATGCCTCTAGTAGCGGAGAGGAAGATCATCTATCATGGCATCTAGGATGTCCAAAGTCAACCTCTCAAGGTTGTGCTCTATCGTTGTCAGTGTCTATACCACTTTCAGGTTTTGTACTATGGGAGTTGTTGGCTGCTCACCATGCCGATCATATCTATGCAATGTAGCTGGTCTCACTGGGGCCACATCTGCATGATCATTTTAGATAATTAATTTTGGATGCCAAAAATAACAAAAAATGAAAATTTTCAAAAATCAACCAAAATGTGAAGTTTTACCTATAGCACCCCACTACATCCCAGGAGGCAGTGGCATGTTTGGATCTCTTTTGTAGTTCATCCCTGGATACGGAAAATATTTGATCATAATGATTTGGTTTTCCAACCAATCAAAGAATTCAGGAATAAATCTAATCGTTGGACCATCGCCACCTCCATGGTGTGATATAAGTGAAACCCATTTCAGCATCTGAGGGTCACGATGTCCTCCTCTCTTAATAGCTACTTGTGGAGCTAGAAGAGGAATTTGTTCCAAAGAAAACGAAATAAAAAACGCACCATACCCAAAGTTTTTGAGTTTTCCTGTTCTAACCCTGGTTAGTTTCCCTTTTAGATTGGAAAGTACAGCCTCACACTAGTTGAATATGGTAGGTTGAAAGAAATCCACATCAGTTTATATCTGAGACTTCATGAGAAAATGCAATGTTGCACTACCACACAGCCATGCAACAACAAACCTGATGGCTTTCAAAGGAATTTGTGCTATGGTCTTGATATCAATACTACCATCTTTGAGAGCTTCCCTCAACTACAGTGTTGTAGAAAATAGGTGGCATGTGCTTCTCCACCTCACCTATTTCCATATAGGTTGATTTCCACCCCACAGCATGGAAGTCCACTCAGGGAGTAAATTTCATCAGCACCAATGACAAGTCTATGGTCTCTAACTATGAAACATTCTTCCTGAATATTCCACTTGGCCACCATCCATTCTAGCAAGTCTAACTGGGCCTTCTTGCCCGGAATGGTGAAAAACATGTACAAGACATAATTTATCAAGGCATGTATGGTTTTTAGATCATTTAGAGAATCTATGTCTTGTTCTTTTCTCTCATGCTCTCTCCATTCCATGTTTGTGGTTCAAAAGCTTGCAATTCAACATAAAATATCATTAGGATAAATCATGGAGAGAATTAGCAAAAAAAATTGGGTATTTTCCATCTTAATTTTCTTTCCCTCAGTGTTGTGCGCAGTCAACTATTATGGACAGTGCGCATGTGCATAGTTTTTCCTTTGAAATTGTGCACATAGCATTAAAAACCATGTCGATGTGCGTAGGCCTGATAAGGGGTACCTACACACATCTAGGGAGAAAATCATTTTGAAAACCCTCCCCAAAAAACCTAAATCTACGGTGAAAAGCTAAATAAATGACATGAAAATGAAGATTTAGAGACATAACCTACCTGGAGAAGGAAGGTTGTGATTTCGTGCAACAATTTTCCGGGAATCAACTTTGGAATTTTCTAGTAAAAAATTACTTCTATCACTCTCAAAAAGGTAAAAACACAAATGATGAAATTTTTCTACTTTTCGGACATTTTAAAAGTTTTTAGGGTTATTTAAATATTATTTTGTACCAATTAACTTTTAAAATCAAATTTTATATTGTTTTTTGATATATTTGTTAATAGAGATAATTATTTTGAGTTTAAGTGTGTAGGTCACAAGTCATTAACAGAAAACGAATCATTTTGTTACTGAGTAAATTTTATCACTTTTTCAAACTCATTAAAACTTCTGAAATATTGAAACCATGGAGTTCTCTTTATGCCCTTTTCAGACTCCTTAAAAACGAAAAGATCAGCAAGTGCTTGATTGTTCGAACTCGTAAAAGTAAATGAACAACTATTTATTCAGTGTAAGTTTACCCCTTTTATCAACTGACCAGACTATTACCAAAAAAGGTATATGTTGACCTTTTTGGTCAATAGAGTTATCTCCTCCATCATTTTACTCTTTTTGAGGCTCGAGGGACCCAATTTATGAAAAATGACACTATGGAGTTTACTTGTGTTTTTCTCCTGACTCCCTAAAATTGAAAAACATCAAGTTGTACTTTCTCTGGGCTTGTTAAAATTTACGTTGAAAGAACTAAATGAGTTTTATTTTCGTGTCTTTTCAAATGCTTTAAAAATGAAAACAACATTCAATTACCCCTTTATTGTACTTGTAAAATCTAAACAGTATTGGACTCACTAAGCATGACAAGATCGAACCACTCCTTCTTAGGGTTCATTCAAAATACTTTGAAGGACTCATCTGAAGGATGAGCTTATAGGAAAACCATACATTATCCTCCTCAAGCTTGTAAAAAATAAAGAGTTACTTTCCAGTAAAGGTGGGGGGGAAGTGAGAAAGAATGTTTGTTTTGTGTTTATAAAAGGCAGTGTGTCGCTCTTGAACATGACACTCCATCACTTTTGTGCCCTGGTTGGGAAATCCTTTTGCCTCTCAGTTGACCATACCTCTTTGAAAGCCTTCAGTTGGTTTGGATTTTATTTTTGAGTCAAATGTTTCCAAGTCATCATGGCATGTCTCTGATATGTTCAAGAGAAGTTTAACCTTAGTCAAATTACTTGGCCAGTCTTCACCTACAATTGCATCGACCATTCCTGAGTCAGTCCTAGCTTACTCTAAAATGTTATTCTTCAAAACCTAACATGAGTTTCATGTCGTAGGCCCTCATGTAATGGATCTTCCTATCGACTTCAACTCACTATCTAGGAAGTTGATCTAGAAATATTTAGTACCTTGGAGCTTGCATGCCTTAATGGTAGGTTTCTTGCCTTCAACGAGAGGTTCTCATCATTGACCTTTGATCAAATGATTCTATGAGTGTTTGACATTATCACATTGATTCACACTTCATAGATTGTACTGGATGTACCTTGAGATCCATTATCATTATTGGTGATTTCTCTCGCGTTTTTTAATGGTTCACATCATTGACTGGTAATCAAGTGGTTTCTAACATGTTTGACTTCAAAACATTTACTTGCATGGTTATATTCGTACAATGGATTGAGAGATGGAGATCAAGACTCTAGATCTAGTTTCATCCATCTAGGCTGTGTGGAGTTATTAAATATTCATGATTGTAAACATAGATCCATTGATGGTTGCGTCCATACTATATCGTCTTTTGACATGGATCTTCACATGTATTTTTGTACTTTCTTTTAGGCATTTATGTTTTGAGTATGGGAATGCCTACCTCAGCGATGATATTATATATTTCACTGTAACATTTGATTGATTGTTTTAGGTCTCCGACTATAGTCTCTAACTCAAACCTTGGCATGATAAATCACTTCAGTCATCATATATCCCTTATTGTAGATTTTCTTGTAGATTCACAACTTATGTAATTTCTTAAAACAAAAGACAAGAATCTACTCTACTCTCAAACAGCGGAAACCAATGATCGATGAAAACAATAATAAGAAAGAGGAATATAATCAATGGCACATAACAGAATATTTATCCGAGGAAAGCCACTATTCAAAAATCCTACTATCTATATTGCATTAATCAGAAATCTGAGTTAAAATACAAAGCTTTTTCTCACAAGAACAATTCCTACACTAGTATGATCAACTCTCTACCTCACAAGCCTGCACTAACCTACTACCTATTGAGCCCCTATTTCCTTACGAAATTCCTGAGAGGAATAGCCCATATTTAATTGGGAATTCCTTCTTCCATAATTGCACAATCCAAATCTAGGTCCTCTTCTTATTGCAATCATGATCTATACAACTTGGATCATTTTACAACTGATATTACATTGTCCCTACAGTTTAGTCTCAACTGGGTCTTTCTCTGAACTGAGATGCATGAGTTTCTTATGAGGTAATTTTCAATTAGTGGAGTAGCACTGAGGATGCACCCATGGACCAACTCACTACTAGACCTCTACTAGTTCCACAAATATTTAGAACTAGTTTAACTGTCTATAACTCAGTCAAACTGAGTTATCTAATTACAACTCAAATAAACTCATCCTGGACCCCTAAAATTTAGGGAGAACATATACATGACTACAGAAATACTTCCAAATTGAAATTCCTAAGCTAATTAACTTAATTAAATTTAATTAACTATGACTTTGCACTTAATTAATGGAAGCTTTGAAAGGGACTTCATCAATCATTTCGTTTAATTGCTAAGAGGCCTCTACCATTGTATTTTCTTTCATCAATCAAAGTCTAGAGAAAGGTATAAATTTATGTTTCTTTGTTACTAGGGTTCTTTGAATTCTATGGAGATCTCTCTTGTACACATTGTTGGCTTGTCAGGGCCTGACCTAGGTTCAGAGGTGATTTAGCCAAACAAATCCCAGTTCTACTAGCCCTTTCAACAATAGTCCATGGAGCGTGGACTGAGGTCTCACCCGAAGTAGTATGGGAGGGTGATAGAACCAGGTTTCCACACCCTAGAGATGTCTGATGAGTTCAAGTGGTCAACGGTTTGACCCTGTGCACACGTTGCTACGCGCACTTACCCGTACCTTGCAGCCTATGATGTTGATATCGCGCCACCCTACTCGGGGGGCCGAATAGTGTCATTACCTAAGTCCTTACTAGTAATCTAATATTAGTTGATTAACTTAACAATATTCACAGTTCATACAAGTGCGTGTAGTAAATAAACAATATATTAGCAATTGATATCAAACATGTAATAACTCAAGAACAGATACGCGGAATTCAGATAAAACTGCTCTTTATTATTCTCTTCCTTCAATTACAGACTCTATTATGCCCTGTGCACTCAGCTGCAAGGGTTCATGCACTCAACTGTGGACTCTACTAGGCCTCTACATACTCACCTGCAGAGCCTTCTCCTACTCTACGACCCAAGATACTCTTAGACACTTGCTCTGTGCTTCTATCTCATACTCCGTTCTAAATTTTCTATCTTTTACACTTAGAGCTTTGCTCTATTTATACAATCCCATCGTCCACGGACCATGGGTAGGCTAACATTACATTCAAAACTAGGGCGGATAGCCCTACGACTCTAACATACATTTCGCACCTGCAATTCGTGGATCTTTACAACAATATCAACTCAAAACTTGGGCTTTGAGCCCCAAAACATGTCGTGGGGGTATTCCATGCCCAACAGGCCCCCAACACAAACATCATGACTCACCCTTGGGTCACTCTGTCAGCACGGCAATCTTGGCGCAAAGTCCCTCCAACTACTCTCAAACGGTACTGATGTCTGAAGCGCACTGAGCTGCTACTTGCTGAAATTGTTGCATCCGTTCTTCTGAGACCACTGTGGCCGATGTGCTTTCCTGCATCTGCGCGTGCATCCCCTATATGTGTGCAAGCTTCCCTTTGATATTTGTCATGATCATGAAGGCCTCGTCAATCCATGGATGATAGCATGCTTTGAGAACTGCTTCCTTATGGCGCGTTGCGTTCACCTGCTCATTTAATGCTTTGGCTTGTTGCATCCTCGCAAGCTGCTGAGTGAGGACTACTATCTACACAGTTCCTCTAACACTGTCGTACCGCTGCTGGAGTTCGCATGCCTCTGTCTCCAGGTGCTGGATGTTGGGGTCCTCTTGCAAAGTCATGAGGACCTCAAGTGCCTGTTCCAACATGTTGGTACAGTTGCGCACTGCACCTCCAATTTCTTCCAACCTCGTTGCGATAGCACTAGAGCACTATTCTCTGATTTCCAGGGGAGTGGAAGGCCGCGCCTTCAACCGCAGCTCGGCGATCTGGAGATTCAGATCCAGCTACACATTTTTCATCTCTTCCCTGGCCTTGCAGACTCCGGTTGACAAACTGTGGATTCACACTTCTACCAGTAGATCTGCTGCGATGGCCAATTCCGGGATGCGTCGGCAAGCGTCATCTACTGTGTACACCAAATATTAATTCTATGACACCAATTCATCGTGCTACAAGCTGAGCTATTCTATGTTTATCTTCTGCTCGCTAAGAACTTGGATCATGCAGCTCTCCCTAGCCTGCAACTCTATCGTTATCCCATCCTGTAGTAGATACAATGTTTCCCGAGGAAGGGCAGCTAGATTAAGGCCAAGTCCTTTCATCATGCTAATCGATAATTGATCCATTGCATTTGACAATGCTAGAGCTCCCTTCGGCAACACTATTGTGTTTTCCATCCTTGCGTGCAACATCTACTCTGCTGCTAAAGTTCTTGCTGCAACGTGGGTTGACAGGGTACCTTCCTGAGGGAGGCACACCTGTAACTCCTGCAGCTATGCTCTAAGGGCCACCAACACAATCTGATGCTCCTGCATAAACTCTTGAAGTGCTTCATTGGTGAAATCATGGACAATCTCGCCAATGTCATGGAGATCACCTTTGGTTAAGGTGGTCAGGTCAATGGCCAACTTTGAGGCCTTAACCTTCTCCCTTGGTCTCACTCTCTCTGCAATGTGTGGGCACTTTAACTGTGTGGACACAGTCCCTGGGTCTGTGCTCCCTTCTGTTGTTTCTATTTCGACTGCCTACTACCCTTGCGAGGACATTTCTTGGCCCTCATCTGCTTGTGTTGTTGTTGCCTCTGTGGCCTTCTTCTACTCCACGGCTTTTTGTGCCACTTCTCGTGCTGCCCTTACCTCACATGTTTCTTTTTCCTTCCATATTTTCTCTGCCAATTGAGTGACGCATAGCTTGACATCATCCTTTTCCTTCTGTGCTGCCACCTTCTCCAGTTCTGCCAGATCTTGGGTGCACCATTCATGAGGCCATGTCTCCAAGATAGTGAAGATGGCGTCGTCAGTGGCTACAAACGATAGCTTTGTCTACTGCTTCGCCAGATCCTTTCACACCCTGATATAAATGTTGTGCATATTAGCTTTGAAGTTTGCAAAACTTTGCAGACTATTGTACACTGTATGTGACAGGTGTGGCCTCTGATTGATCCACATCTAAATGCTCGCCTCCATGAGTACCGATAAAAGTTTGGCGTCGCGAATCTGTTTTGCATCCTTTGTGGCCCAGTGCGAAGCATACTTCACGGAATTCGGTAATTCTCTGTCAATGTTAGGAAATTGACTATCTTCTAGTAGTTCCCCTACTACGAGCATGATGGATAACAAGAACCACGCATAGTGGAAGGTTTTACCCTGCTCCTGGGCTTCGCAACAATTTGTCAAAAATTCCTCACAGAGGAACTTGGACCAGTTGAACTGGATGTCCTCTATGCACTACTCAGCTAGTGCGACCACTGGCACTGGTACCTTATTGGCGCAGCACTTCCTCATAACTTTGCCAGCCAAGAGTTGGGTTGCTACACACGCCCCTTTGTCCTTGATGTTGGAGATAGCGTAGCCCCTTTTCTTCTTCTATAGCTTACATTTTGTCTTCATGCCTTCTGCAAGGGCCAAATCGCTACCTTTGCCCTTTGCTATGGTCACGAGGTCCTTTCCTTCACAGGGAGCCAAGAAATATGGTGAATGAGATCTACCATGATGGGGATAGGGTCCTCTAGCCATAGATACCCATCATGCACCAGGAAAAGTAACTCCCTGATGATGAAAATGGTGATAGGCACGTGGTGGAAATGTGGTATCCATAATAAGTGTAGCAACTCGGCCTTTTCCACACTGCGCAGCCATTTCTGTGGCTCTAAAATTATCACGACCCCCTTAGTATTTTTCTTCATTAGGTTCCCATTCTCTAGGTGTGGGAACTTCTCGCAGTCAGTGAGGTCCCAGTGTTCAAATTTCATGGTTGGAACATGGCTTAGGTGTGTGCCCTCAAATCAATGCCATCTGGGAGGAGTGGGGTCTAGAGTGAACTCTTCGTTTCATCCAAATTCTTCGGTACTTTAGTCTTACCTTTCCGTAGAGGGACATATGTGGGTAGTTTTGTTGTAGAGCGTAACGGTTGGATATCCTCCTCTGTGTCTTCTTCTTCTTCTTTTGTAGCGATCAGGGCCTACAAGTATTCTTCTTCCTCATCCTTTTCTATTGTGATTGCTTTCGCCTTCTCTGCCATGGTTAGTTTGCTATTCTGCAAATTCCTCAGGGACATGCGTACTGGACCCATTTCCTACTTATCCTTCTTGGGCCTTGGTGTTCGCGGTGATTTTGGGATTTCTGTCACAACCCTAGCGCCTTCTAGTACATCCTCTATCATTTCTGTCTGCACGGCCTTACCGACAATTACTTCTTTAATCCCTAAACCATCCTTAGTGGCCGTCACTGTAGCTAGGTTGGTCACCCACAAACTTAGGGGCTCAATTATCTCTCGGCTCTCAATGCTCAGTGCTCTGTTCAAGCGCTTAGTTCTCAAATGACCAAGCGTTGTTCGCTGGCCAGCCCTTTGTGTTTTATAACGTCTTTCGAATTTGAATTTGACCTTTCCCCCCAATTTCAGGTCATTAATTCTTTCTTGGTGGAAGATTTTCCCAAATCTTTCCCATAACTCACGTCTTAAATGCCCACCGCCTACTCTATTTTTCCTCAAATCGCACATCCCATCATGAATAGTGACCTCAACGGTCACTTCCCAACCACCCCGCGTGGTAGCGCAACCATCCATGCGCGGTCATGAACCCTATGGTGTTCTGATTCTATGTGCATCGTCAATATTGTGCAGCTCCCAGGAAAAATATTTTATAGTCCCGTGCTCCCTTTCAGCTCCATAGAGTGCTAAGACTATTCTCCCTATGGCTAGTCAGGTGGTCACACCACCTATGCATGGCTCCATCCCATCCTTCACCATGGTTTGTGGAGAATCCCCACCTTCCATGGTTGTGGTCAACATCGCGCACTATATTATTTGCAACATGGTACCCTGGTCACTACATTTGGCGAGACACAGCCTAAGCTAACGCAACAGACTAATCAGTTCACGATGATAGTTCTCCCATTTGTCAATATGATCGTACACACCTTGCCTTACCATTCTCAGTTTTTCGACGAGAAATGCTTCCTTTATTTCATTTTCTAGCTTCTTGACCTTTGCGTCCATCAAAGCACTTTTCTCCCTTAGCCATACCCGGTCTTCTTCAAGTTCAGAAGTCTAAGGTTTCCCCATCGGATTTCTTCCTCAAGTCCTATGTGGTTTGTTTCTCGCGGCTGTGTGATTCCTTCATTTCGTGCTTCGCGGACTGTTGTATCTATGGGTGTTGCTATTCGCAGACTAGGCTTCACATGCTTCCTACAGATTATAGTCCCTGCTTCATATTTTAGCTTCGGAATTGTGCATGCAGTCAGGGTCTTACACATGGTCCTGTAAGCCCATAGAACTATTGGTATGCGTAGGTCCTAGTCAATACGTCTCACCCGATGGACCGTGTTCAGCACTTCACACACCTTGTAAAAGGCTTCCCCATGTATGAACCTTGGCACTCTTGGTCTTATCATACTTTGTTGTTTGCGCCCTCGTCTTGCTTGTTCCTGCTTGTTATTCCTGTTTCCTATCGTGAGTACGGTGTGCGTTCGTGCAGGTTGCGTTCCATACGCCTGTACCCATCTGGAGAGGTGGGCGTGCAGGCTGTTTCCTCCATCATACCCAGCTTCTGTCCACAGCTGAGGCTTTCCAAATTGTATAAGCATCACCATTCTACATTCGTGCCAATCCCTGAAACTCTGTTGGTATGTACCCCACCACCTTGCAGGTATAGCGTACAATGCCCATTTCAGAGCATCGAACTGCTGCTGTTCTCGCACTTCGCTTTCAAATTTGTTCAGGAATTCATCCATCGCTGTCAATTTGTCATACATAGGCAGATCCCTTACCTCCGTTGTCACATAGTGTAGTGATCTTACCATCATGTTGCAGTTAGGCATGGTTACCTCATGTAACCGGTTCTCCCATCGTTCTGTTTCCTCATCCAAATCTGATGTGCAGGAGCTTTCATGCTCCCATGAAATCCTACCATCGACTGTAGGATTTACCCAATCTTGTTCCTGAGCGGTTATCTTGTAGATACAGTCTAGCTCATCATCACTCACGTTGTCGTGCACTGGCTCTGTGTAGCACGATCCTTCCACAGGGTCTAAAGGTACCACTACGCGCAGTGCCTTTTTCTCAAAAATCATTTTGTGCTTCTTCAGGTTTATCACTCCGTTCATATCAGTGGCCCAATCTATTCCCAGTAGCATGGGATAGGGATTGTTGTCATCGAAAATCTCTATCACTTCAAAATCTACAAGCACGCTTGCACCTTCGATGTCTACCATTATTCCCTGCAATCTTCCCATAGATAGGATCTTCTGCTAGTTTGCCATTTGCAATTGAATACGGGACCATTGCAACGCAGGCTTGCCCATGCACTCCCATGTCTACTTTTCCAGTACATTTGCGTCTGATCCTAAATCTAGAATCACTTGATCCATTTGTCAATCTCATTTCCCTTCCAGTTCGCGATGTGTGCTTCCCGAGCTTCTAGACTACGCGCGGTTCTCCTGACCCTGCACACCTAGTGATGAGTTCCTGTAGTCCCTTCACAGCCTTGTTGTCTCATAGCAGCTTCATGCACATCTCTAGAAAGTTAGTTAGAAATGAAGTATCCATCTCTGGCTCTAGTTGATCCTTTCTACCTGAAGTCGATGCCTCTGTGAAACTTTTCTTAGCTTCCATGAATGTCTCCTTCACGCACTCCAAATCAAATTCAAGTTCCTTTGTAGGAGCCTTGGGAACCCATGCACTTTCTTCAGGTTGCTTACCTTTGTCATCTCCTATCATGATACCACTTCAGAGCACAATGTTTACATTTGGGTCCTCTTCGCATGGCTCAGACCTCATCATTTGCAAATTTTGAGTCAGGGGAGGCTAGAGTATCCCTTTATCGCGCAGCCTCGCTATCAGTGTAGGGCAGTCCTTCATCTCATGGTCAAACTAAGTACAATATGAACACAATGCTCTCGTCGAATTTGTACAATCACGATCATAATTCCCTGGTCCTCCACAATTGTAAAATATCAGTTGTCCGCGACCCCTTCCTGGTCCCATTCCACCTCGACCTCATCTTCGCCCCTGAAATCCAGCACGCGGTATCCTAGCATTTGGATCGAGGGTGCACATTTTAGTTTGAACTCTATAGGTAAGAGTCCGATCCATCATCAGTTCATAACTTCTACAGGTGTGTTCATCATGACCTACTAACCTACAGAAATTACAGAACAACTGCTGGGATGTCTGCGTATACTTCTATAATAGATGACAATTATTTGTAGCATGTTTTCCTCCTATCAGACAAATTGCGCACCATAATGCAGGTGCCGCACTCGGTCCTGCTTGTGCCTCTAGTTTTAATGGCATCGATCCTCCTGCTACCAAGTAGTTTGCGAAGACTGGACAATGGTCCTTGTCGTGTCCCTATCCCTTGCACTTTATGCACCATACCTCATCGTGTGCCTCTGGGCAAGATGTCCTGTCCTGTTTCAAGATCTGCATTTCTAGACACAAATTTTGTAGTTGCGCATGGATTTGTTGGACTCCCAGGCCAGGATCTTGTATTGGGATCTCGTGTAGTCTCATTGCAATCTCCAAAGCTTCGGCTTGGGTGGATAACTTCTGCTGTGACAGTGTCATCCTTAAATGTGTCGTTAGTGATGCTACAAACCATGCGCGGTGTTGTCCATTCGTCAAGGTCATGTTGACTTCACAAATCATACTCTTCAGTCTCTGATCCATATCCCATGGGGTCTTGCCTGGAAGCATCACGATTTCCTTAAACCCGATAATTGATTGTGTCTCTGATTTTGGCCTGCTAAATTCCCTGTTCAATGCAGCCTGGATATCTGCGATCCCCACATTTGGATGGTCATTAGAATGCTTAATGTACCATGTTAGTGTGCGATCCTGCAACATGCTTACCAACGTTGCCTTCTCTATATTGTCATCCATGACTCCTTGTGTTTCCCATACAGCGTTTACCATGAACCTAGATTGGTCCGGATCTTCATTCCCTACTCCTCTTAATACCGGAAATTTTATTGCACTCGCCATATTGAACTATGGTGGTGGCAGAGGTGGTGTGGGCAGAGATGGAGGTGAAGATGGTGAGACTGGTGGTGGTGTAGGTGGAGGTGGTATGCGTGGAATTTGTTGCCTTGTCAGACTAATCACACTTCTTGGTGAAACTCTCACGAGCTCTTCCTCGCTTTCTCACTGAGGCAAAATCAAGGGGCTAGTTTCTATTTCTGCGCTACATTCATTTCTATATATCCTCCCACTCGCAGTCCTTTGAGGAAGTGTCATTCTTCCTCGATGTAGCTAACTGTTGTGTCTACCGCGAACTCGGTGATAAACCCTCCTATAATTTGATTGAGCCAATGGTCCACAGTGTGCACGAACTTATCTTCTGATGATTCTAGTCTGCGCACCAATTCTGGAGTCCATGCAACTCAAAGGGGAAGGATGAAAAATAAAATTTTGTGGATTTCCGTATATAAGTAGCACTCTAACCACTATTCCTTTGATACTTGTGGATTCCTGTTTTCCTGTGCCGTGAAATCGCGAATCTTTCTATCCAACCACCCTTCAATTTCTTTCTTCGTCGAATTCCAATGACATGACATCAGACATCCCTTATGAAAATCCTGGTCCTAGCAATGGAACCATTTGTTGGCTTGTTGGGGCCTAACCCAGGTTCAGAGGTGATTTAGCCAAACAAATCTTGGTACTACTGGCCCTTTCGACAACAGTCCATGGAGCATGGACTAAGGTCTCACCCAAAGTAGTATGGGAGGGTGATAGAACTAGGTTTCTACACCCTAGATATGTTGGATGAGTTCAAGTGGTCCATGGTTCGACCCTACGTGCTCGTCGCTATGCGCACTTACTCGTACCTTGGAGCCTATGATGTTGCTATCACGCCACCCTACTCGGGGGCCGAACAGTGTTATTACCCAAATCCTTACTAGTAATCTAATATTAGTTGATTAACTTAGCTTTTCTGTATGCTTTCCATTATACTTAAGAATATTCATAATTCATACAAGTGCGCGCAGTAAATAAACAATATATTAGCAATTGATATCAAACATGTAATAACTCAAGAACAGATACACGGAATTCAGATAAAACTTCTGTTTATTATTCTCTTCCTTCAATTACAGACTCTATTCCACCCTGCGCACTCAGCTACAGGGGTCCGCGCACTCAGCTGCGAACTCTACTAGGCCTCTGCACACTCAGCTGTAGAACCTTCTCCTACTCTATGACCCAAGATACTCTTAGACACTTGCTCTGTGCTTCTATCTCATACTTCCTTCTAACTTTTGTATCTTTTACACTTAGAGCTTTGCTCTATTTATACAATCCCATGGTCCGCAGACCATGGGTAGGCTGACATTACATTCAAAACTAGGGCGGACAAAGCTATCACTCTAACATACATTTTGCGCCCACAATTCACAGAGCTTTACAACAATATCAACTCAAAACTTGGGCTTTGAGCCCCAAAACATGTCTTGGGGGGATTCCATGCCCAACATGCATTGTATTACACTATGACTTGCGAACATGACTCAACGAATGTAAGAATAAAAAGTGAAGTCTAGAAGTATTGTTAGTAGCATCTATCCCAACCAACAAGCTTCAAATGGGTGCCTATTCAACCCTGATCCCTCCCATCATGGAGAAACTCCCCTTCCTTTGTAGAACCCCTATCCCACTAATAATGGATCTCATCCCTTGGAGAATGGATCCATAACTTCCCATTCTTGGCCTGTAAAGCTACTACAGGTCTAAGGATTGGGAGAGGACTATTGGAAGTAGGTTTATGCTATTGAGATTAGGTTAGAAGGATTTTCTTACAAGGGAGAGGGTTGGAGATTGTAGAAGGGACTTGCAACATCAAGGCCATATGGTTGTAAGGATTTTCTCGAGTCTTTTAATATAAAAGAAATTGTTGTTTCTCAATTACATCTTTGTTGACATAATTTGTAGGATTCCTTGATCACCTGCATGAATTGTGATTGCATACTGATCATTTTATGATATATAATTGCTTAATTAGTCCATTTATCTCTTTGATTATATGTTTGATGCTTTGATCTCTTGTCTATCTTTGTCTATGTAGATCTCTTTCACGATGTTATGGAGAAGTTGTGGGAAGCGATGATAGGGATTCTAAAGCATCGAGGAGGAAATGGACAGAAAATTTGAAAGGTACTTCATCAATCATTTCGTTTAATCAGTAAGAGGCCTCTATCATTGTATTTTCCTTCATCAATGAGAGTCTCGAGAATGGAAGCAATTTTTGTTTGTTTGTTACTAGGTTTCTTTGAAGTCTAGTGATATTGCTCTTATCCATAAGAGGGATTTGTCCACATAATAGAGAATCTATGATTGACTTGTCAGAGGGAGGTAATTTTGTCACATACAATCAAATAGTTTAAAAATTGGATCAATCACCATCCTATAACACTTTGCATTCGTCCCTTGCAAACCCTAGAACATCTTCTCCCAAAAAATTCCAAGAATTATGAGTTAAACAACTCAAAACCCTAATATTTAGAACCATCGCACTTTCCCTTTGAGAAACCTACAGTGTTTGATGTTGTACACTAAGAAACTACACTAAACAGTGCATGTTTCCTTTGCTGGAGGTGCGATGGCCTCTTTTTGGTAAAAAATAAAAATATTTTCCAGTCTTCTCTTTCTAGGATCTTCCCGAGTGGTTTTAACTATTTATTATTTGATCAATATATCAAACTCCTATATTTGAGGTATTACCTCTTATCCCTAAATATTATCCTCCCTCATATGTGGATCTAAGTCCTAGATTGGTAAATCCCAAACCACCCTATTTACCCTATAAAGTCACTGCCTCCCATGGAGTTTAGGTTGGATTTTGGAGATTTTTAGTTATGCCCTCATGTTGCTACTTAGTGCATAATGATCCACTATCCATCCATGCACTTGAGTTGTGATTTAAGGCTTTATTTGTGGCAAAGGAAGGACAAGATAGTTGGGATACATTTACAAGGTTAAGATTTATAAAGGGTTGCAATTTCTCCTACATTCCTTAATAATAATAAAAAAAAAAATTCCTACACTTATGTTTCATTAATGCATATGTATTACAATTCCTTATTGACTCGTTGTTTAGAGATGTTAGTACATGCTGTTTTTATTTTGTAGTGTTCTTGCTTGTTTTATTTATTTTGCAAATCCTATTTATAGCATCTGGAGTTGGAGCCAAATCTTACAAACAAGGAGAAGAGGAGAACTTACGTTGGACTCCAAGTAGGTCTTTCCTCCATTTTCTAATTTCTCTAAGGAAAGCATAAGTGTTTCTGTTACTTTTGTGTGTAGATCAAACCACTAGATCTAGGGATTTCATTTCTATCCGCAGAAGAGAACTATCCATCAAGTAACTTGGTGACTCCACTGGGGATAGAGATGTTCCTTTAGTGGTTTCCTTTGCCTAGTCTTTTGGGACCTCTAAAAGTGACTCAATTTGACTTGTTTAGATGGTAGTCAGCCCTAGGAAAGTCTATTTCAAAGCTTGGTAGCATTTGATTTTCATCTTTTGAACAAAATCAACCCCAACGCACTTTATGGTCTGAGAGAGAGTGACCCAACGAACGTGTATCTCTCTGTAAATGTGATGACTCGCAATGGCTGTCATATATAACCTGCAATGGTACCTATAGAATGTGAAAATTTCATTTGAATGCCTTGATCTAAGTTCTTATTTGACCCAGTGTTTTTTTCTTGAGCCTCTGAACTGGTCTATGTCTCTGTAAATTCATCAGTGTGTTTAAATTGGAATGTGATTACCTTTTGATGAGGGTTTGTTTTTTTTTCTTTCTTCCTGTCAATTAGGGTTTGTGAACACTTAGCTTGATTATTGATTTTATAAGAGGAAGTTTCGTATTACAATTCTAATTTGTGTGAGTTGTTTTGATAAATGATCTAGTTGCATTTAATTTTTCATTGCATTTGAAAATTGAAAAGAAAGGAAAAGAAAAAAAATCATTTCTTGAATTGCAATTAGGGCTTTGAATCTTTTCACTGGAATCATGAAAGTTGAAGATCTTGTTTGGAATTTCTTTCTTACTTCATTACTATCTGGAACCTTTTCCTCTCTTTACATAGGTCTTCATTGAATGAAAATAGTTCTTTTAATTATGCTATTTGTATTCTAGGTGTTCAGGTGAATTCGTTTGGTGAGTCTTGAAACTAAAACTTTAATTAAGATCAACTTCAAAATTTATTCAATTAACCTAAGGAGCATTTACAACTTCAATGACACACATAGTGGGTCTAGGTTAGAAGACATGTTCCGACATTGTTAAATGTAGGAGTTGTCGTTACTTGTGTGTTACATTCTAGGGGTGGTCGGTATTCCACGTACATCTCTCTCTCTCTCTCTCTCTCTCTCTCTCTCTATATATATATATATATATATATATATATATATATATGATCGCTTTTCCATGTACCCTCAGGTACATCGAAATGGTGCTCCATCTATGAGGACAATATAGGGATGCTTCCCATCATACAAGATGCATTACACAACACTACTACAAACTGCACTTCCACGTACCTTCAGGTATATTTTGGAAGTCCCCACTAGGTTGCAATCCTGCCATAGGTAACTGAGTCAGCTGCAATGTTAACTGTGAGACATTGAACACAACATTTAGGTAGATTTCCAGCACGTACCATAAATGGTATATTACAATTCATGGTGAGTTGGTAAACCCTTTTTTCTATTTATCCATTTTTTTTTATTTGTGTTTTTTATTTCTAAAATCAATTAATTAACTCACTTTATACTCCTTAGTAGACCTTAGGTTCAGTTTGATGGCAATAGTTATGGATTCTACCAGTCAAGGAAACCCCTCTAACAGGAATCCTACCATAGTAATCGATTCATCTGCCTTGTTAAATGTTATACACTAAACACAAAATTTGGGGAGATTTCTTGACATACCAGAAATGGTATATTGCAGTTCACAATGACTTGGTAAACCCTTTTGCATTGTTACCCATTTCTTTGTATTTTTAATTTCTAAAATAAATTCATTAACTCACTTTATACTCCTTAGTAGACCTTAGGTTGAGTCTAATGGAAACATTTCTGGAGTCTACCAGTCAAGGAAACCCATCTAATGGGAATCCTAGTCCTTTTCCTCCTTTTGTAAATATTGGTGCACCTTATATGGATACATTGTATCTTCCCAGATTCACCATAGGTTTGCCAGTTTGGTTATTTTCAATCTATTTTGTTCTTAATGTCCAAACTGCTCCACAATCAAGCCTTCCACCTAAATAACATCAACCTCAAGTTGATCCTCAAATTGACCCTTTTCCTTCTTCCCTGGTTGTCTCTTATTCCCTTTCTTCTTCCTCATGTGGTGCAAGTATTAGTGTTCGTAACCAGGAAGCTAAGAAGAATAAGAAAAGGAGGAAGACAAAGAATCCAAATAAGCAAGGAGGCAACCAAACATCTTTGTTATTAATGTAGATAGTCCTTCAAAGCCCCATAAAGTTAAATTCCATTGCATGCTTTGTAAGGGTGACCACCTCCTTAGAGATTGTCCTAGTATTCCTCAGGTGTTAGAAGTGTGGTCTACAGGCTCATATCAGCCCTTGATGTCAGCCTATGAAGATAATGCCGGTGACCAACCATCAACTAGTGCTAATAAAGTCCACAAAAAAAAGGGTAAAGTTAAGTTTCCATTTGAGTTATGGTAAGGGAATCATCTAATTCACCTTTTTTGTTTTTTTGATGATGGCACAAAAATGTTTGAAATTCTTACTACTTCTCAACAACAAATTTTAGTTGTTTACTAAAAACTTTCCCCAAATCCTTCAATAGTTGATGAAGTAATTGACTCAAACCCATCTTCATTCAATCCAACTCTCTCTGAATGTGAATCCCATGAGTCTGTTCCCAACCAACCATTGGTTGAAAAAGTGGTTAACCCAATTCCACCTTTAGTCAAGTGTACTTTTCTCATAGAGAGTGAGGATCACACTACTCAAGTTCTTCTCGTTTCTTCTAATTCTACTAAATAAGGGGGCATTTCACATGTTGTCAGGGAACCCCTCCAAATAATGAGATCATTGCTTTCTATTGGAATCAATTGATATAACCTCGTATTCCTTTTTACATCCCCTTTCAAATCATGGTGAAGTCATATGATAAAAGAATCCATCACACTATTATTAATGAGGGTGCCTCTATTAGCATTCTATCCTACACTGCTTGGAAAGCTTTGGGTTCCGCTCAACTTGTGTCCTCCACTCTGAATCTGTTAGCTTTTAACTAAAGGACCAGTCAACATTTAGGGATCCTTCCTGAGCTGTATGTTACCTTGGAAGGAAAAATTGCATATGTTTACATTATGGTAGTCCTCGGCCCCTTGGATTTCAATTTAATTCTAGGGTGTGACTATGATTATGCCATGAACGTTATCATTTCCACACTCTTTTGAGTGTTGTGTTTCCCACTTGATGTAAAAATTGTGACTATTGATCCACTTTCATTCATTGGTCCTGATTTGACTGTCAATCATTTGACTTCCCTAAATGTTTCAAAGATGAAAGTGGTATCTCCTCCACTACAAGTTAACTATTAGCAACTTGTCTCATGCTCGTACCTACTATTGAAGAAGATCCTTTAACTATTTTCTTAATTTCTTTTGACCTGGATCTAGCAGGTGATATGGTGAATCATTTACTGGGGGCATTGGAGCATGACGTTTCCATTAGATCCCTTGATATTTCTTCCTTCCAAAGTATTGTTCTTCCATCTAATGAGAACCTAGTACAAGTTATGGCCTTTTATGGGCCATGATCAAGTTAAATAACCTCAGATCATAGTTCCTTTAATTGTGTGAATCTCCTTAAAAAATGAAACAAGGTTCCATGAGCATAGTTCTTTTACTATGTCAAGCTCATTAAAATATGAAATATATCCCCCTCCAATTCGAGTCTTTGATTAGATATTGTGAATTTCAAATCGAATATTTCACTTGAACTCATAAATGAACCTTCATTCCATCTACCTATTAGTGACCAGTAATCTACTTAAGTGAATGAAATGAAGCTTGGGGGCCATGTGCCTAGAATTGAGTCATTATGCTAGGGACACGCAACAACTCTCAAGCATAGTTTTCTTTTGTTTCAATCTTTTGTATAAATGAAACCTATTTTGAGTCAGTTTCAATTATTATTTTCAAGTCTCGTTAAACTTATGAAAATTTTGAGCATATTTTGCTATCTTTTCATGCTCATAAAATGCACATGAAAATGTCGAGTTATTTATGTATTTTCCTGTTCATTAATTAAATTTAAATTTGGCAATATGAGTACACTTTTATCACTTTTTCATGCTCATTAAACTATTATGAAAAAAGGATTCAACACTTTATTCTTCATGATAGCCATTTTTTATCATCCTGTTTTTGTCAGATTAGCCTTCGTTTTCCCATTCCACCATCACCATTTACTTGGTCGATCGTATGCTTTCACATGGCTATTTCCCCTTGCTTGGGGAACCACTATGTTGAGTGATCTTATTAGCCTACCTCTTGACCTCTACAATTTTTTATAAGTTCCATCATGACCAGAACCAATTTCTACCCTTTTATACCACTTGTTCCTCTAGGAGGAGTTTTCTCTAAGCTCTTTTCAGACATCAAAAATATGAAAATATTTCCAAGCACTTGTATTTTTGAACTTTTTAACCTAAATGAAAAAGGAATACTTTAGTCGAAAATGGTGAAAAGGTTCTCCTAGGTATTGCTTTATGCCCTTTTGGGCCAAAGGGACAGATTTAGGAAAAGGAACATTTTGTATTTTTCTTTTTCACCTCTTTTTGAAACTATCTAAACATGAAAAATAAGTCAACTTATTCCTTCACAGGACTCATAAAAACTATTAAAAAATGTTAGACTCATCAAGCATGACGAGACCAAACTACTCCTTCTAAGTGTTCATTAAAAAAACTCAGAAGGATTCATCCAAAGGATGAACTTATAGATCAAGAATATGTTATCCTCCTTAAGATTTTTAAAAAATAAAGACATATTGACAAGAAATGGTTGAGAAATTTGGAAAACATGGCATAAAATGTATTAATGGAAACGGGTTTCTCTTGAACATGAAACTCTTTCACTTCATCTCAGTGACTACATTGGGTTAGGAAATATGCTTACCTCTCTATTGATAACACCTTAACGAAATCCTTCATCATGGGTCTTTGATTCAATGCTTCCAACTCCATATTAGTGTCACTGATATGTTCAAAATAACTTCCACCCTCAGTGAACATCTACTACAATACCTTTAAGCCCTACTTCATGTTTTTTGTTCCTAAACCAACTCTGCATCATTACATTCTATCTCAAATCTTGATACCTGTTTTGTGTCATTAATGGGGGACACATCAAGGCCCTCCTGTGATGGATTCCTTCCTATCAACATTAGCACATTATCTAGGAAGTTGACTTAGAAACTCTCTTCAATGCCTTGGAGCTTGCATACCTCAATGACAAGTTTCCTTGCTTTCAACAATAGTTTCTCATATTTTTCCTTCGATCGAAGGATTTTGTGT
The DNA here is from genome assembly GCA_031772625.1 of Pinus tabuliformis. Lineage (NCBI taxonomy): Eukaryota > Viridiplantae > Streptophyta > Pinopsida > Pinales > Pinaceae > Pinus > Pinus tabuliformis. Next base: position 1,159,163,835 of record CM062811.1, read on the forward strand.
GGTGTTCAACTTCAGCTCATTTATTCACACCGAATAGATTATATTGTGGTAACTTGAGAACCATTATTATTATTGGGGGTTCCTCTCATGTCTTTTAACAGCTTACATCATCAGCTGGTAATCATATGGTGTCTACCATTCGACACCAGCTCATTTATTCACATGGTTAGACTTGTATTATTGAGTGACAAGGTAGAAGGACCTGGATCTAATTTCATCCATTCGGGATACACTTCGTCATTCATACAAGATCACAAAGAATGATGGCTATGATCATTCAGAAAACTATCCAAGCATGGGTCCACCATCTGTCATTAGTGGATGTAATTCTTATTATCGTACATGTACATGTAAATTGGCTTATATGCTAAGTATGTGTATGCCTACCTCAACAATGATATCATGATGATTATGTATTATAACAAATGATGATCTCAACTAATATTTTCTTGATCCGGACTTGTCACATGGTAAAGAACTTTAGTCCTCAACCATTTCTTTTCACTTTGTACTTTATGGGGAAATATGTTACAGGTCATTTTGTCACATCCAATAAAATGGCCCGAAAACAATATCAATGACCATCATTTAACACATCGCACTCATCCCCTGAAAATCCTAGAACATCTCCTCTCCAAAAAATCCAATAATGTTGGATTAAACAACTAAAAACCCTAATTTTTTGACCCCTCATTCTTTCCTTCATACTACATAGTTGCAAATTGTACATAGAGCAACGGCATTGAGAACTACATGTTGCCTTTGTTGCAGGTGTGATGGCCTCTAGAATTTGGTAAAATTTAAAAACAATTTTGAATCTTCTCTTTCCAGAATCCTCCTAAGTGGTTTAAATATTTACTATTAGATCAAGATATTGAACTCCTATACTTGAGGTATTACCTCTTATCCCTAGAACTTATCCTGCCTCATATGTCTATCTAAGTCGTAGATTGGTAAATCCAAAACCACCTTATTTACCCTATAAATTTACTACCTCCCATGGGGTCTAGGTTGGCTTTTGTATATTATTAGTTATGCCCTCATGCTGATGCTTTGTGCCTAAGGATACATTATCCATCCATGCACTTAAGTTTTGATTGAAGGATTTCTTTGTGGCAAAGGAAGGACAACATAGTTGGGAGGCATCTACAAGGTCAAGATTTGTAAAGGGCTATAATTTCTCGTACATTCATTAATACAAAAAGTGCTTTGTTTTCCTATACTTATGGCTCATTAATCCATATGTATTACAATGCCTTATTGACTCATTTTTTAGAGATTTCAGTACATGTTATTTGTATGTTGTATTGTTATTTCTTGTTTTAGTTATTTTGCGAGTCCTATTTATAGAATTTGGAGTTGGAGCCAAAGCTTACAAGCAAGGAGAAGAGGAGAACTTGTCTTTGATTGTAGGTAGGTATTTCCTCCATGTTCTAATTTCTCTAAGGAAAGAACAACTGTTATTGTCACTTTTTTTTTTCTAGATCAAGCCACTAGATCTAGGGAGTTCACTTCTATCTGTAGAAGAGAATTATCCATCAAACAATAGGGGAATTCAATCTGTGTAGATCTGTGTTGGCCTATTTGTGTTGACATTGATGTCACATGTTGAAGTATGTACTCATGAGTCCCTATGTATCATATTGAGTCTGTTAGCACTTAGTAATTTTCGAAGGTTGCAGAAGAAATCACCAAAGTAACCACAAACAAACTTGGGAATCTGGGATCTAATCCTGCCAGCTTCAGAGAGGGCTCTCTCTATAAGATTTAGCTTTGCTTGATTGAATATTAGGCTAGCTATGAAGTTTGGGGTTTGATTTTTATTTGAATTGTTGGTTGATAAGTAGATTTCCATTGGGTTATGAAGTCTGTTACATAAAATATAGATTAAATATAGTATTTATAGATAGATCTCACAAGGCAAGGTAGCTAAACTGAATGGATTCTTTAAATTCTATGAAATGGAGAAGAAGAACAGATTTAAGGTTCACTTTAAATATAGAGCATTGTTACCTAAATTCTATATTAAAAGATCCGAAGAAAACATATAAATTATTCGTAGCCGGGTGCAGAGTGTAGATTTAGACAAATTCTGCCCTTTATTGATCTATTGAATAATTCAGATTTAGAAAACAAATGTGTGCTATAAACAGAGAAGTATAAACACATAAGACAAATAGATGTACTTCACCAACAACTTGACACTTGAATCTTGTGAAAGGGCTTTTGTGTTACTTGGAAAATCTGTTGATGCTTCAAAAAAATATACAATAGACTTCTTAGTCCAAAAACCAACCCTTGATACTTCTGAAGATGAAATATTTATAAATAATTTACAAAAAATATCCTGTAAAAATGACTAGGATGTATCTACAAAATAATAGAACTGAATTAAGCTAACTTATTATAGTGATATCAGGGAAATTCGAACTGTCTGAAGTAGTGGCACTAAAATGGTGGAATAGCTGGCTATCTGGCGCTCAAATTTTTCTTGTGATGTAATGCTGAGTTGTGCCACCGAAGCTACCTTTTACTCCAGTAACTCACAAATTTTATCCCAACGTTGTTCGCTCGAGATATTCATCTTCATCAACTTTTTGTACACTTCCTCAACTTCAGTATACTTGGAAAATGTCGATCGAGTGATGAATAGATTTGTAATTGCATACTGAATTTCAAGATCATATGACAATGCTTCCAGGAATAGCTTTCCTATCATACAGAGTCTTTGGGCTATAACCTTTGAACTGTCTCTTGCCTTAGTCATAATATGCTCATTGTACTCTGGCCACTTGTTGAGCTTGTCATTAATCACTAACAAGTTTGGAAGTCCTTTCTTGTAGAGAGGCTCTAGCTTGGCAAAGAATTTATGTATACTTGCATTCATAATTCAACCCTTCTCTTCAAGTTGTCTCATAAGATTTCTTTTAGTCAGCACTTTCCTTACTTCCAAAATTGTTTCAGTCATGTCTTCAATTTATAACACTTCCAATTCCTGACTGTTCTTGGAGTTTAGAAATTTGATGAGCTCAGTGGCCTCATCAAGTTTATCTCCTAGTTTCTTTCTAACCTACTCGATGGCTTCATTTGACCATTCAATTAGCTCATGTTGTTCAAAAATGATTTGAATTGAAGTCCTCCATGTCTTTATTAATCCTTTTCCAGATATTTTCCTTTACCTGTGCTAATGTATTGCCCATGGCATAGTCTTTTTCCATTTTATGCAATCTTTGGGGAAATGTCTAGGACTTTTGTGTTTTTGTTATGTGGGCATTTTCAAACCTTGTACTCATGTCCTATAGAATCTTTACCTCTAGCTTCAGTTTCTTTAGCTCTTCTACCTCTATAGACATGTTTTCCATAGATTGAGCTAACTTAACTGAGTCATCAACAACTGATGTGGGAAGGACAGTAGGAGATGATGTTTTTATTGTCGTGGTTGTTGTAGGGAGACCTTTTTGTAGTAAAGATGCAATGGGAATTGCATCAAGAGGAACAACTGCAAGTTGTGAACTCTGTTCCTTTTCTTTCATCAGTTTGTCCATTTCTACTTCCATTGCTTTAATTTGTGCACCTTGTTCCAGTAGAAGCTTCAACATCTCTTCCTTTTGTAGCTTGTCTCTCCAAGTTTCGTGGCTTGGGGGTCTTTTTTTGCTGGCAGCATCAATTTCTTCTTTAGAGTTGATATGTGATCATTCTTCTTTCTGATTATCTCCTCCATAGATTTCGAATTATCTGGATCAAAACCTCACCATTTCCTCCAAGTATTTGATTCTTCTATCTTTGGCAAGTGAGGACACTTTCTCTAATTTGAGTTGAGACTGCACATTATTTAAAGTAAGCTATAGTTTAGAGGTAGTAATAGAAGTATGTGTAAAAGTAGAATATACTATATCTCTTTCCTGCCTGTGCATATATATTTGATCTAAACGATGGACATCCTTTGCCTCAAATTAAAAAGTGGTTTGTTTTAAATATTCTGCTGACTTTGGTTGAGGAACCTAGGCTTGCAAGAACGCCATATGCATCCTTCCTTACTCTATATCGCATGTTGAGATGAGTTTGTGCTGGATGGAGAAAGATTGCTTCGTGAATTGAGCAGATATGTTATCATGAATGGCTTCATTTCTTTGCTTAATCTCCTTGTATCTCTGAAAAATGTCCAACTGCCTCTACTCTGTGGATGTTTCTATTGTCTGAGGGACAATAGCTGGAATGTCTTTAGTAACCGAGGATGATGGGGAATCTGTGGTACCAATTTCCAACTTAAAAGTCTTCAAACCTAAAAGCACAATTGTGTGTCCTCTAGTAATGGGCAGTCTATTTTAGAGCCTGTTTTAATATTCTTAGTATATATTTTGAATTCTTTAGCTAAGACTTCGGTGACTGAGGGAGAATCATCCTCTCTTGGTCTCTTATCTGTATTTTCTCTGGGTATATGAGTCTCTAAAGTTGTCCTCGAAAGTACCTGCTCCTTGGCCTCCTGCAATGTATTTACTACCCAAGTGTGGTGGTTCATATATTTTTTTATTTCTGGCCTCTAAGTATGCACATAGGGTGTAGCTTTTTGTTCCACTCTCAACTTGGAAATTACCCCAAAGGGGTCATAATACTAATTGAAAATGATATGGAAGTTCATTTGTTTCAGCAGGAGGTCTACTTCCTCTCCCACTGCTCTACTGTTGCAGATGAAGGGTCCTACCCGTGTTTTGATCCAAAACTGAGATTTCTCCTTGGTTGCCACAAAATGGATTTTATCAAAATGAATTATTTGCCTGATGTACTCCAAGGAAAATATTCTCATTGGAAAATACTTGGGTAGTTTTTATGGGGGAAGCTCTGAACCATATACTCTAATTTCTGTGAATGACTGGTAAAGGTACCAGTCTCCTGTTTTGATCTGTTCACTGCGCTGCAAAACCTTATGAATGTCTTCACTAATCCTCAGAACCTGCTGGTCACTTAGAAAACAAGTTATTGGATACACAAACTGGTTTATGAACTCTACCAAGTTGAAATCCTGTGATTTTTTTCTGACTAAGGAAGTCCAAAAAACAACAGATTGAGGCTCTCCTTGTTGATCAAGCTTCTACACCGAGAATTTAAACTTATCTGTTTGAAAAAAGATAAGCATATACATGAGAATTGATGAATATATTAACATTATTTCAATTAAAAAATAAAAGAATTTTTCATGAATTACATTTTATAAGAAGTGACCATAGTCAAAAGTGATTGATGGTCCTTCTTCTGAAGAAAGGGTGGATAGAAAGCCTAGAATAGGCTCATCTCCCCACTCATCTGAATAGTAACCAAGAATGGATGAAAATACAGAGATAATATGTCTTATCCTTTGAGGGAACATAGAAAAGGGATATGGGGGATTCTTCTTAGGGAGTTGAGAGTCTTCAAGGAGGAAAATTTCAAAAATGACAACTCTCTCGGGGAAGGTTAATTTCTGGTAAATTTGTCTGAGAGCTTCAAGGGAGAAAGGGGAAAGGGAATCACTGTGGGGAACCTACAACATTTGATTTATGCTGACAGCTATGATGGTGAAGATAATTTCACCATTTGGGGACATAATTTCCCTCTTGCTTGCAAGGTAAGAGTCTTATCATCTTAGAAAGAATTCTAGAAAATGATAAGACTGAGGGACAATAAACAGAGGAAATTTGGATTGCCAGAGGTGTATCTAGTCAGATTGATTTAGGAAATTATTCCTAAACTAGTAGCGTAATTTGAAGAGGTCGAATTCACACTATGTTTCGGAAATCTTGTAGTATTTGTCTGCAAGTGCAATATGATCTAAGTTGACTAGGGTAGTGAGCATCGGATTGACTACATGGACGGATTTAGGTGCCATTGTAGTTGAAGAATGGATAGGTGAAGTATGTAACAAGAGGAATTGGTAGTAAGTTCAATAATTGGTGGGAATTTAGAGTGGTAGACCTCTGTGAATTTATGAATGATACGCAACCGAAATGATCCTGCAAGATTAGAGTACAGAGCGGTGGGAGCAATATTGAATGAATGAGGAAGAAAAGGTGTAATCACAAAGGAAAATTCCATATTTATTAGCCACGAATGGGCCTTAACCATTGGATTAACAACCTTTTAAGGGCATTAATTTCTATAATGGGAGCGGGATAACGAAAAGAAAATTTATGAAGGTTGCAACAGTTGCAAATGTGGCAGCTAGTGATTGGTGGGCAAGTGGCACGGGACCGTTGGTAGGAGTAACGGGAGTAGGGACAGGTGGTATGATGGGAGTGAGATCTGTGACGAGACATGGAGGCAACACATTGGCGAGAAGGCGGGTTGAGGCAGGATGGCAAAATCGTTTTCAGATGGGGGTGAAGGTGGTATCCAGTAACTGGAGGGGTGGGATCCGAAATCTCATGGTGGCGACACATAGGGGGGCGGTAAACTACATTTCAGACCTCCCCTTGCCATTAAATGTTATCACTTCGAGGGGGCCTGAAAACTATCATGGGCCATCGGATTGATGTGATGGATAATCAGGGATGGCGGAATGGGGGGAGATTTAACATCAGAGGGCCCCGCAACATTATTTTGGGTGCATACATAATAACCCAAAGTCCAAAACTTAGGACAGCAAACCACTTAGACTTATTACATCAAAAAATATTTATTTTCCTATTCTAATGCTTTTTAAAGAAAATGAGGGTGCATTTCAACATGAAAAATATTTCAATTTTTTCATTCTAAGAGATAAAAAAAATATTTATTTCAAACACTAATCTAATCTACTCAACTACAGTAATCTAGATTATATAGTTGGCTTAACTTTATTCACCTATTCTACCTATCTAATCTTAGCTAAGATTAAATTGTTTGGCTAAGTTCTTCATTCAAACATAATTAACATAAATTGAAACCAGCTTGAACATGATTAAACTGTATGTCTCAAAAAGAAAGGGATTGTGGCATTTTAAACAAGCTGCACACAATTTCATAAATTTATTCTTTACAAAGCGAGAAGGCTAGTAGTGGCACTTAAGCTAGCATCACTTTCTTATTTATTCATTTTTTGTGGGGTTAATTTTTCATTTCTTTTCCTTTTTCCCTTTTTTTCTATTTTTTGTATTTATACCCTCTTTTCATTTTTTATTTTCATTTTTCTATATTTTTTTGGAAATCATTTGCAGAAAGAAATATTATTTAAAATATGAAATACTAAAAGAAATTATCAATGGTCAATTAATCCTATAAATTATAGGACCCTAACAGTGGCTCCAGCTGGGGATGGAACTTCCTAGTGAAGTGTTAAGAACATCGTAGACTAGTAGCCTTGAATCCTCATTTTCATTATTTGGTGCATTTGATTTTTTCTGTTTTCTGTATTTATGGTGGAAAAATGCCTCAAAGCTCAGGGCCATCTCCACGAGCTTCAAATTTCATACATAAGCTACCCACTCATGATAGTACAAAATTAAATGGTATAAACAATGGGTGTGATAAAAACACTTTGTTAGTCCTAAAAAACATAATGCTTGAGCATCTTGCCATTGACAGGTCCTCCGGGTATTTATGTTCCATCTGTGTTCTTCAGAAAAAATGCACTGTTACCTCAGTAAAAATCAATAATGTAAGGTCCCATCCACAAGTTGTCAAACTTACCATGCTTTCCTTTTTCTTCCCTTCTGGAATCCCATTTCAAAACATGATTTCCAATCTGAAAATCATCAGCTTTTGTCCTTCAGTCAAATGTTTTCTTGATGCAATATTGGATCAACTGAATTCTATTATGAACTGCTTCTCTTGTCTGATGCAAATGGATGGTCGGTTTTATTCTCCTCTATAAATCATTTGGTTCCACCTCCAATTCTTTCATCATATTTAAAATAGGGATTCCCAATGAGGTTGGAAAAACAACATCTATCCCATAAACTAGCTGATATGGAGACATGCCTATTGAATTTTTCGTAGTAAGCTTGTCTGCCCACAATGCATTAACTAGCTTGTTGTGCCGTGATTCTTTATTGTCCTGGAACAACATTTTAATAATGTTAACTAAGATTTTATTGGAGGATTCTACCAGTCCATTTCCCACAGTGCAATAGGTTGTAGAGTGACCCAATGTTATCTGATATTTGTTGCAGAAATCTACCATCCTTTTTTACCTGAAAGATGCAACATTGTTAGTAATAATTTTCCTACGACAACCAAATCTAGCAAGGATATTGTTCTCCAGGAATTTTATGATGACTACATCAGAAGCTTGTCTGGTAGGAATGGCTTCTATCCATTTTGTAAAGTAATCAGTGGTTGTCATATTCCACTTGTGTTGGGTAGATGAGGTAGGATGGATTTCTCCTATGAAGTCAAGGCCCCATTGTTGGTAAGGGGTTTGAGTAGATATAGGCTTCAAGGGTAAAGGAAAAAGTTTCTTTCTACCTTTGAATATTTGGCATTTGTGGCATGAAGTAACCTTCTTTTGGATATTAGAAAATAGGGTGGGCCATTAAAAACGTGCCCTCAGAATCTTATTTGTAGTAGTCTTCCAATATAGGTGTCCACTGCAATCTCCTTCATGGAATTCTTGCATGACTTTATCTGCTTCATTTTTCAACAAATAGTTTAGTAAAACACCACCAAAATCTTTCCAATGCAAATTTTCATTCCAAAATCTAAAACTTAACATATTTAAGTTTAATAAGTCTTTCCTTTGTTTTAATTAAACCAGGAGGATCTTGCAAATTATGTAGAAAATAAATAATGTATGCATACCAGGGAGAGGTAACAAAATCTTATGCTACCATTGGAGTCGCCAGCTCATATAGTTCATTAAAAATTGCCAAAAAAATTATATTTAAAGAATGCAAGTTAGATTCTACCATAAATTTTGCTAACCCTTCACCTTTGATGAGTTTAGTGGTCAGATTTCAATATCATATTCTATTATATCATAAATCAACTTACCCCTTTTCCCATCTGGATCATTTTGAGTCAGTATATCTTTAACTACTGCACTTGGAACAAAAGAAATGATGTGTGAATGAAGTATATACACTCTAAAATATTTTATGGCCTTTACCAGGGAAAAATCTTGTTTTTCCATAATGTCATATTTCAATGTCGCATCTCTCAAAGCTTTGCTGAAGAAAGTAATAGGTTGTTCATGGCCCTCATCGTTCTTTTGTAGGAGATCTACAGCAATGGTGTGTTATGAAGAAAATGAAAAAATTAGAAAATATTTAGTAAAATATGGACTAATTAACATAGGTGCTTGAGTTAAATCTTGCTTTACACTGTTAAATGATTGTCTAGCTTCCATGTTCCATTTCACCTCAATATCTTTCATTGCCATGTTAGTTATATTCTTTAAAATCTCAACTAAATTCAGGTTGAATCTCCTTAGAAAATTTATCTATCCAATAAAATATTGAAGTTCCTTTATATTCCTCGGGGGATTAATTTTGAGTATAGCTTCAATTCTGTTTGGAACTATCTTGATTCCTTCTTTTGAAATTATGTGTCCCAACAATTTTCCTTCTTGCAAACTGAATAATGTTTTCTTGGGGTTGATGGAAATTCCAAATCTCTGACATTTTTCAAAAACTCTTCCCAGGTGATTTAAGTATTCCTCATCTGTTTTCGAAAAAATAGTGATGTCATCCATATATATAACTATGAAATGACCCATTTCATCAGCAAAAGTAAAATCCATGGCTCTCTAAAAATTTGCTCCAACATTCATTAGACCAAAAGGCATTTTCACATACATGAAAGTGCCCCAAGGTGTAGTAAACGTTGTTTTCTCTTGATCATCTGGGTGTACTAAGACCTAGTTATAACCAGAAAATCCATCCAACAAGGAAATCCTGCTAGATCCAACCACCTTCTGTAGGATGTGGTCCATCTTAGGCAGAGGGTAATTGTCTTTTAGAGAGGCTTTATTTAAATTCCGAAAATCAATGCAGAGCCTGATTTCACCAGTCTTTTTCCGAGTGGGAACCAAATTGGACACCCATTTGGAATATCTCAAAGGTACTATGATTTTTTCATCATACATTCTTTTTACCTCTTTTTCAACCAAAGGCATAAGATTTTGATTAATCCTCCTTAATTTTTGTTTAAAAGGTTCATGATCTTCTTTCAAGGGAATTTTGTGTTGTATGATACTGGTGTCATAGGATTTCGAGTCCTCATAACTCCAAGAAAAACCATCAATGAATTCTTTGAACAACTTAATGTACTTCAACTTTTTAGCTGGGAGTAAGGATTTGGACAGTTTGATCATTTTTGGTTGAAATTCTATCCCAATATTATGTTCCTCAACACCAGCTTCAGTGGGTTCAATTTCGGGCTTCTTAGCTACATCATTGAAATCAAATAAATCTTGTAATGGAACAAGCCCTCTAGGTAGGATATTATCGTTCAGTTGTAAAATATATGTTTCTTGTTTCTCTTCATCTATTTCATGCAATTCCAATTTATTTACACTAGTATGTACAATATTTTCTTCATCAAATTCTACATCTATATTAGCATCTTCAAATTCATCTTTAGATTGCAAAAAGTTTTCAATCTTAGCATCATCTCCAAAAACCTGTCAATATCTAATGTTATCAGGTATAGTGGGACTATTTTTGAATTTGACAGTATATGGATGAGTAGGAAAAAATGGTAATTTACAAGTACTTGTCGAAGTAGCAAGACCATCAGGAAATATGTTTTGATCTTTTGAAACCATAGACAGCCTATATTCAGTAAAAGAATCTAGAAAGACTAACACAACATATCTATAGGCTCTCATCCTAGGATGTTTTGCAGAGTATTCTCCTTTGATTTGTTTTATCACCAACTCAGAATCTCCATGAATGGAAATCCATTTAGCACCAAGTTTCTTCAAAAGTTGTAAACCTAAGATTAAGGCTTCATACTCTACAACATTATTAGAACACTAAAAATTCAATTTGTAGGAGTGACCTTCTGAGTGATGAGTATATGAATTAGAAACCCATACACTAGCACCAACTCCTTCTTTACTCACTAATCCATCAAAACTCAAATTCCATAAAACTTTATCTGAATTATCCTGCTCACTGATTAATGTTTGACCATCAGCATTGAGACAAAAAGTAGTATTATGATTTTGAATTTGTTCTTGTGTGCTTACATCATTGTAGAGGATAAATGAGTCCAAATTAGCATGAACATAATATATAGGATAATTGTTAGGCCTATCCTACGTGGTGACCATGAATTTCATTTGTTTCTCTCTATAGAGTCTTCTGTTTTGACAAAAAACAGGGATTGTTGCATAAGACATATCCATCTATAAAGTTCCTTGGAGTTTGGCTCCCCATGAACGTGAGAGCAGCATTCCATATATGGGAGGGATATCGACCACAAATATATCCATAGGTACACTTTTGGTTGGTATTTGGACTAAAATTACACACAAATCTTTTATAAGTCCAAGGCACTTAACTTGACTAGAATCGAATGAATACAGGTCTTTATACCTTCTGGTAATATCTAATCCAAACTTATCCATAATTACTTTTTGCATAAGATTGTGGGAGGCCCCTGAGTCAACCATAGCTTTGTGTAAGACTTTATCATGAATAGTTAAGCTAACATAAAAGGGAGGTACATCTCCCTCTCGAAGTTTTCCATCAAATTTTGGGCCAAATAGTAATTCAAGTTGATCATCTAATACATTGATTGCATCAACATTTTCTCCTATGGTCAATGTTTTCATTACCTGGGATCTAAAAGCAGTTTTATTCATCAATTCTGTCAAGGGAATGGGTATTTTTAGTTTTTCAAATTCATTTTTCTATATTAAATGATGTCTGTGTTTTATTTGAATTGGCAGATTCTTGTTTATCATCCACATCTTTTTGTAGTATATCTCTTCGTTGGCTAGTAGAGGGATCATTAGTTTGAATTGTTTTGGATGTAGTATCAGGTTTTTTCTGGATTAGAACATCAACATTCTTTCTAGTAAGAATCTCAACATTCTTTTTGGGAGGTTTTTCAGTTGGTTTCTTTGGTGGAGTATCAAGTGTTTTCCTACTCCTAAGGTTGTACTTCTTATGGAATTCCATAATGGAATTCTCAAAACCTTTCTTGTAATCCTCTGATTCTTCAGGTTCTATTTCATTTTGGGATAACAGGAAAAGGTCTTGTTCTTCCTTAGTAAGAAAAATATGGCCATTATCATTTACTCCCATGAGATTTATTTCAGTGTCCTCTATATCATCAGCTACTTCAACCTCCTCATATGTATAATTTCCTTGAAAATGAGGTATTACCTGTTGATATGGACCTTTTGGGTCCCTTTATTTATCTGGGGTTGATTTCTTCAATAGTTTGGATTTCTTATTTGCCCAGTTTGATTTTCTCTCTGAGGAGCCCTATCAGCTATACTGATTTTATCCATCATTTTTTCTACTATTCTCAGTATACTGTCTAATTTATAATCAGCAAAAACAAAAGATGAAGGTTCCTCTTTTATTGTTACTCTTTTTTTCAGTTTTTAACTTAGCTTTCTTGGCTAATAAATTAGCCTCTACTTTAAGTGTGTTTTCTTGCATTTCCTCTAAGGTTGAGGGATCCCTTTCTCTTAGTTGATAGACTATATCAACATTGAATCCTTCCAGGAAATGTGTTAGGGCCAAGCCTGGGGTGGTTTAATGGCAATGGGAATTGCATTGTAAACCCTATTGAATATGTCACAATACTCTTCTACAGTTTCATTGGGTCCTCTCTTAAGGTTTTTATAATCATTAATGATCCGAAGAGGACTCTTTTTAATTTCCCACCTAGTTAGGAAAGATTGGTGGAAAACAACAAGGTTAGTTATACTACTTGATGCTACGTTTTTGAACCAATTTCTGCCTTCTCCACCTAAGATCTGAGAAAACAGCCTTAGTTCTACATCATTCTCATCTAATTCATGAAGATCAAAAAATTCATTCATGCTATCTATGTGCTATTGTGCAGTGACAACAATATTACCATCAAATTGGGGAATCCTAGTTTGATAGTCTTGGGGCATGTCATGTAATTGAGCAGGTAAAACCAGGGTTGCAGAACGAGCAACCATGATATTTGATCTTAAGGGAGGAGATGATCTGGATTTAAATAGGAATGCAAAAAATTATAGATACAACCATATATACAGAGATGCAGCAAAAATAATACTTCATTTCATTAATGTAAAATACTGAAATATGCTTACAAACAGAAATGGAAATAACTAGCTCGGGCAATGGTAGATTATCTCTGAGGAGAGATGTGGTAGCTACATGCCTCTGAACTATCTTACAATGAGGCTCAAAGGCCTATTTGTTGTTGAGAAACAAATGAAAACCCTAAACATCCAAAAACCTAACCCTAGGAGATGAAGCGCCAAACAATGGCCCCTGTTTCAGATAAATTGGTACATCAACTTCTGGGGGTCGTAACTTTGGCATACGATCTCTGTTTTTTGCACACAATACCTCGTTAGAAAGATCTGTCCGAGGACTACAAATTTGGGATTAGAAAAATCAGTCAATAGACCCATGTTTTTCCCAATTTTCCCAAAAAATCGTTTAGGGCCTCCAAATGGCTCCGAAAGTTCAAGACCCAAAAAAACTGCTCAAAATAGTAAACTGTGCTACAATTAAGGAAACTAAAAAATTGAAAGAGATACTTGTGGGGGTCCAAGTGGGATAGGTGGGTGGCCACCAACAAACACTTGGATCATTCCTCCCCCCTTAGGACAAAATGGCCCCCATTACGTTGAGTTCCTCTAAGAGATGAGGGAACTTCTGCTGAACTTGGTCCTTGGTGAGCTGTTGTGCAACCTCTGTTGTGTCCAGTAATGGTGGGAAGCATGGTCGAGGGTGGTCCACATTGAGAAATTGGTGCAAGTGAAGGAATGGGGGAATGATGTGCTCCAAAACATTGTTTTCCATAGCCTTGGTAATGGTGTAAGGACCAACTCGGAGTGGTCTGAGCTTCTAATGGGCTCTTGTATGACGTTCTTTCTGCAGGTGCAACCAGTCTTTGTCACCCACCTAAAACTTGTGTGGCACCCAATGTTGATCATGTCGGTGCTTGTACTTGGAATTTTCCATAGTGGAGTGGTGATAGATCAGCCTGTTGGGTAGAGGTGCTCCAGAAGTCAGATCAGATGAATGGTTGACCTAACAATGCAACGGTACCCCTGTGGGTGAGGAGAAGATGTCCCTGTCTTCTTTCATGATCGTATCCACCTGCTTCTGCTACATGGAGGAACCATTCCTGGGGGCCATGGATGTGTCTACGATCTTCCACTTACTTTGAGGGCGAACCAGATAGAAAATAAATTTCCTAGTCTAGGAGATGATCTTACTAGATTTCTTAGTGAAGATAAAAGAGGTGGTAATAGGTGGGGCTACCTCCAGTATCCTATATAATGAATTACCCAAAGAAATAATAATAGCACGAGGCTTTGACTCATACACAGCATGTCGCTTCCACAAGTATGGTTGGCCTAATAATACATCACAAACATCAAGAGGTGCAACATCACACAATACCTCATTTGTGAAGGGCTTGATGTTGTAAGGAAGGCAGCACTACTGGCAGACTCGGAGATCTCACCCTTAGTGAAGCCACCTGATGTTGTACAGCTACAGGTGTGGTGTGGTCAATAGGCCTAGCTGCTTCATGACCTCTCCTGAAATGAGGTTCTTTTGGCTCCCACTGTCAACAATGAATTGCAGCGACAAACCCTTCACCCACATCTGTGAGTGGAAAAGACACTCCCCCTCCTCTGGATCTTCGAGCTCATTCTTTTGGACCTTAGTGGTGGAAACAGTGGTGTTGGGCTCTGCATAATGATTTCCTTCCCTTTTTCATTCCTCTTGTTGGGTTCTGACTCAGGGTTGGAACATGCATCTAATTTTGAAGCCTTCAACTCAGCTACCAGTGACTGCTTTGTCTGACACTCACTTGTATTATGAGTGGGGCTCTTATGGAACTCACACCACTTTCATGTGTCCTTCGACTTCGTGGTGTTGTTCTTTTCTTGTGGCTTCAACGGGTTGTCTTGGGCCACCCTGCCTTGGCTTTGTCCTTTGTTCTTCGAATCCGTAGATCCAAAGTCTCACTTCTTTTGTTTAACCTTCTGCTCGATCTTGACAGTGTATCAGTATGCCATGCCGAGGGAGGAGATGTTTAGGAACTCCATCTCATCCTAGATGTACCTGTGTAGGAAGCTGTAGTATTTGAGTACCAAATGCAGCTAAGAATATTTGATACCCAACTTTGTGCGAAGGGTATGAAAAATATTGTTGAACTCTGGCACGTCTTGGTCCCTTCCCTACTGCAGCATGGTCCACTTTATGTATTTATCCTCATAGCTTTTGAAAGGGTAGTACTACTCCTTGGTGGCATCCAAGAATGAATTCCAAGCGGGTGTGGCTGAAAATAGTGAGGCCATACTCTCATCCTTCTGCTCACAGCAGGTTTCCCACCAGTCCTTGATGTGGGGGGCAACTTTGAGAAGAGCGAAAGTATTCTTTTCCTGGCTGGAAAAATTATGAATAGAAAAATACCCTTCTAGCAAATTTAACCATTTATCTATAGCGTCTACATCTATCTGACCCTCAAATATATGAATGTCAAAGTTAACTTGTACCTTAAAGGGTGTGGCGCTTCTAGAGTAACTGTTGGAAGTAGATGTGTTACCCATGGGTAGCTATTGAAGGATCTAGGCAAAGTTGTCCATCATCATGTTCCTCTGTCGCTCGAGGGCTTCTTTGAGCAAGATTTTGATAGGATCTCTTGCCCTCTCATCTTTCTTTTCATTCACCATGGGAGGCCATTGGGATTTGTGAGGCTGGTCTTGTAAAGGTCCAACCAGTTCAACCTCGTTGGGGACATGCAAAGAAAAACAGAGAAAGAGCAGACCCTTCTGATACCGCTCATCTGGATTTAAACAAGAACACAACAAATTATAGATATAACCATAAATACAAAGATGCAGTAGAAATAATATTTCATTTCATTAATGTAAAATATTGAAATATGCTTACAAACAGAAATGGAAATAACTAGCTCAGGCGATGGTAGCTTATCTCTGGGGAGAGATGTGGTGGCTACATACCTCTAAACTATCTTACAATGAGGCTCGAAGGCCTATTTGTTGTTTAGAAAGAATGGAAAAGCATAAACATCCAAAAACCTAACCCTAGGAGATGAAGTGCCAAACTATGGGCCCCGTTTCAGGTAAATTGCTACATCAACTTCCTGAGGTCATAACTTTGGCATACGATCTCCGTTTGATGTGCACAATACTTCGTTAGAAAGATCTATCTGAGGAGTACAACTTTGGGATGAGAAAAATCGGACCATGGACCCATGTTACTCCTAGGTTTCCCAAAAAATTGTCGTTTAGGGCCTCAAAACAGCTTCGGTTGTTCAGGACCCAAAAAACTGCTAAAAATAGTAAACTGTGCTACAATTAAGGAAGTTGAAAAACTGAAAGAGACAGTTGTGGGGGTCCAAGTGGGATAGGTGGGTGGCCAACATCCACCTAAATCATTCCTCCCCGTTTAGGAATAAATGGCCCCCATTGTGCTGAGTTCCTCCATGAGTTGAGGAAACTTATGCTAAACTTGGTCCCTGGTGAGTTGTTATGCAACCTCTGTTGTGTCTAGTAATGGTGAGAAGCATGGTCTAGGGTGGTCCACATTGAGCACTCAGTGCAAGTGAAGGAACGGGGGAATGGTGTGCTCCAAAGCATTGTTGTCCACAGCCTTGGTAATGGTGTAAGGATCATATCGGAGTGCTCTGAGCTTCTGATGGGCTCTTGTAAGGCGTTCTTTCTACAGGTGCAACTAGAATTTGTCGCCAACCTGAAACTTGTGTGGCACCCAATGTTGATCATGTCACTGCTTGTACTTGGAATTTTCCACAGTGGAGTGGCGATAGATCGGCCCGGTTGGTAGAGGTGCTCTGGAAGTCAAATCGGACGAATGCTTGACTTGATAGTGCAACAGTACCCCTGTGGGTGATGAGAAGATGTCCCTGTCTTCTTTCATGGCCATATCCACTTGCTTCTGCTACGTCGAGGAACCCTTCCTAGGGGCCATGGATGTGGCTATAATCTTCCCCTTACTTTGAGGGCGAACCGGACAAAAAATAAATTTCCTAGTCTAGGAGATGATCTTACTATATTTCTTAGCAGCGATCAAAGAAGTGGTGGTAGGTCGGGCTACCTCCAGTATCTTGTATAATGAATTACCCAAAGAAATAATGACACCATGAGGCCTTGACTCATACACAACATGTTTCTTCCACAAGTATGGTTTCCCTAATAATACATCACAGACATCAAGAGGTGCAACATCACACAATATCTCATTTGTGAAGAGCTTGATGCTGTAGGGAAGGTGGTACTGCTGGCAGACTCAGAGATCTCGCCCTTGGTGAAGCCACCCAATGTTGTACAACTGCAGGTGTGGTGTGGTCAATAGGACCAGCCGCTTCACGACCTCTGCTGAAATGAGGTTCTTTTAGCTCCCACTATCAACAATGAATTGCAGCGGTGAACCCTTCACCCACATCTGTGAGTGGAAAATAGGCTCCCCCTCCTCTAGATCTTTAGGCTCATTCTTCTAGACCTTGGAAATGGTAACAATGGCGCTGGGCTTCACATCAATGATTTGCTTCCCTTTGTCATTCCCCTTGTCGGGTTCTGACTCTAGGTCAGAAAATGCATCTGATTCTGAAGAGTTCAACTTGGCTACCAGCGACTACTTGGTCTGACACTCACTTGTGTTATGAGTGGGGCTCTTATGGAACTCACACCACTTTCCTGTGTCCTTCTTTGACTTCATAGTTTTTTTCTTTTCTTGCAGCTTCGACAGGTTGTCTTGGGCCACCTCACCTTGGCTTTGTCCTTTGTTCTTTGAATTCGCAGATCCATGGTCTCGCTTCTTTTGTTTAAACTTCTGCTCAATCTTGACAGCGTAACAGTATGTCGTGCCACGTGAGGAGATGTTTAGGAACTCCATCTCATCCTGGATGTACCTGTGTAGGAAGTCATGGTATTTGAGTACCAAATGCAACTCAGAATATTTGATACCCAATTTTGTGCGAAGGGTATGAAAAATATTGGTGAACTCTGGCACATCTTGGTCCCTTCCCTACCGCAGCGTGGTCCACTTTATGTATTTATCCTCATACCTTTTGACAGGGTATTACTGCTCCTTGATGGCATCTCGAAATTAATTCCAAGTGGGTACAGCTAAAAACAGTGAGGTCGTACTCTCATCCTTCTGTTCATAGTAGGTTTCCCACTAGTCCTTGATGTGGGGGCCGGTTTTGAGAAGAGCAAAAGTAATCTTTTCTTGGCTGGAAAAATCATGAATAGAAAAATATCCTTCTAGCAGATTTAACCATTTATCTACAGTGTCTACATCTATCTGACCCTCGAATATGGGAATGTCAAAGTTAACTTGTACCTTAAAGGGTGTTGCACTTCCAGAGTAACTGTTGGAAGTAGATGTGTTTCCCATGGGTAGCTGCTGAAGGATCTGGGAAAAGTTGTCCATCATCGCATTCCTCTGTTGCTCGAGGGCTTCTTCGAGCAAGATTTTGACAGGATCTCCTACCCCCTTATTTTTCTTTTCATCTGCCATGGGAGGCCTTCGGGATTTCTGAGGCTAGTATTGCAAAGGTTCGACTAGTTCAATCCCTAACTCCTTATATCCCAACCTCGTTGGGGACATGCAAAGAAAAAAAGAGAAAGAACAGACCCCTCTAATACCACTAATCCAGATTTAAATAGGAATGCAACAAATTACAGAGATAGCCATAAATATAGAGATGCAACAGAAATAATACATCATTTCATTAATGTAAAATACTAAAATATGCTTACAAATAGAAATGGAAATAACTATATCGGGTGATGGTAGCTTATCTCTCAGGAGATATGTGGTGGCTACATGCCTATGAACTATCTTAGAATGAGGCTCGAAGGCCTATTTGTTGTTGAGAAACAAAGGAAAACCATAAACATCCAAAAACCTAACCCTATGAGATGAAGTGCCAAATTCTGTGCCTCGTTTCGGGTAAATTGGTACATCAACTTCTCGGGGTCGTAACTTTGGCATACGATTTTCGTTTGACGTGCACAATATCTCGTTGGAAAGATCTATCTGAGGACTAAAACATTGGGATGTGCAACATCAATCAAAGAACCCATGTTTCTTCGAGGTTTCCCATAAAAACGTTGTTTAGGGCCTCAAAACTGCTCCGGAAGTTTAGGACCCGAAAAACTGCTAAAAATAGTAAATTGTGCTACAATTAAGGAAACTGAAAAACTGAAAGAGACAGTTGTGGGGGTTCAAGTGGATAGGCAGGTGGCCACCAACATCCACATGAATTAGGAGAAGATAGAGGATTTGTGGGAATTAATTGAGTTACTACTTGTGATACTACTAGATGGTTAGTAGAAATTACATAAGAGGTAGGGCCAGCTGATGTTGGATGAACTGATTGGGAAGATGAAGCGGGTGCTGCAATAGTAAGAGAAGAAATCTCAATAGGATGTTGTATATAAGCTTGATGTATAGCCTAATCAAGGGCTGAAACAAGATCTTGTAGTTTGTCGAACTCTTGAAGGGCTTGCTGACCCAAATCAGGTTCAACTGATGGTTTTATTAGTTTATAAGGTTGAAGAATGGCTTCATCAACCATTGTCTGATCAACAAAAGATTAAGAATTAGTCCTGAAAAGACTATGTTCGAAAGGTACATCGAACTAAATATCTTGAATGGTGTCAAGGTTTTCAGGAAGAAAATTGGCCCTTGAAAAGGGGCTATTTCTTCCTTGGATTTCAACTAAACATCTCCTTTTGTGTATTCTTTCAGGATTGTCTAGAATTTTAGGTGGGTCTAGATCAGGATTGCCTCGAGTTAAATTCTTTTTGGAGCTATGTCTTTAAAAGTAAAAAAAAACCTTTAATCCTTTATTTGCAATGTCTTGGCCATTAGATTTCTTGAAATAAGGATGAAGAAACTAGGGGAATAATCTTATGATGATGAAAGCAAGGATTATTTTTTAGGTCCCCAATATGGTTGCCAGAATGTGAGCATTCAGTAATTTTTTTAGGTTGCAAAAGAAAATCACCAATGTAACCACCAACCAACTTTGGAAGCTGGGATCTAGCCCTACCAGGTTCAGAGAGGGCTCTATCTCTAAGATTTAGCTTTGTTTGATTGAATATTAGGCTAGTTATGAAGTTTGGGGTTTGATTTGTATTTGATAACTATATTTCCATTGGGCTATGGAGTCTATTACATAAAATACAGATTAACTATAGTATTTACAGATAGATCTCACAGGGAAAGGTAGCCAAACTGAATGGATTCTTTAAAGTATGTGAAATGGAGAAGAAGAACAGATTTAAGGTTCACTTTAAATATAGAGCACTGTTATCTAAATTCTATATTAAAATATTAGAAGAAAACTTAGAAATTATTCATAGTCAGTTGTAGAGTGTAGATTTAAGAAAATTCTGCCCTTTATTTATCTATTGAATAATTTAGATTTAGAAAACAATTGTGTGTTATAAACAGAGAAGTATAAATACATAAGACAGATAGATTTCCTTCACCAACAACTTGACACATGAATCGTGTGAAAGAGATTTTGTATTACTTGGAAAATCTATTGATGCTTCAGAAAAATATACAATAGAGTTCTTCGTCCAAAAACCAACCCTTGATACTTCTAAAAATGAAGTATTTATAACTAATTTACAAAAAATATCCTGTCAGAATGACTAGGATGTATCTAAAAAATAATAGAACTGAATTAAGATAACTTATTACAATGATATCAGGGAAATTTGAACTGTCTGAAGTGGTGGCACTTAAATGGTGGAATAGCTGGTTTTCTGACACTCAAATTCTTCATGTACTATAACACTGAATTATGCCACCGAAACTACCTTTTACTCCAGTAACTCACAGAGTTTATCCCAGCATTGTTCACTTGGGATATTCATCTTCATCAGCTTTTTGTACACTTCATCGACTTCAGTATACTTGGCAAATGTTGTTCGAGTGATGAATATATTTGGAATTGCATACTGAATGTCGAGATCGTATGACAGTTCTTACAGGAATGCCTTTCCTGTCATACTGAGCCTTCCATCTATAACCTTTGAATTATCTCTTTCCTTAGTCATAATCCTCTCACTGTAATCTGGCCATGTGTTGATCGTATTGTTAATCACTAACAAGTTTGGAAGTCCTTTCTTGTAGAGAGGCTCCAGCTTGGCAAAGAATTTATGTATACCTGCATTCATAATTTGGCCCTTCTCTTCAAGTTGTCTCATAAGATTTCTTTTAGCCAACACTTTCCTGACTTCCAAAATCGTTTTAGTCTTGTCTTCAATTTCTAACTCTTCCAATTCCTTACTGTTCTTGGAATTTAGAAATTTGATGAGCTCAGTGGCCTCATCGAGTTTATCTCCTAGTTTCTTTATGAACTGCTCAATGGCTTCATTTGACCATTCAATCATCTCCTTTTATTCAAAAATTATTTGGATTGAAGGCCAAATGTCCTACATGTCTTCATTGATCCTTTTACAGATATTTTCTTTTACCTGTGCCAATGTATTGCCCATGGCACAGTGTTTTTCCAATATTTGAAATCTTTGGGAGAATGTCTGGGACTTTTGTGTTTTTGTCATGTCGACATTTTCAAACCTTGTACTCTGGTCCTATAGAATCTTTACCTTGAACTTCAATTTCAACTCTTCTTCTTGTATAGACATGTTTTCCATAGATTGAGCTAACTTAACTAAGTCATCAACAACTGATGTGGGAACACAGTAGAAGATGATGTTCCTACTATTGTGGTTGCTGTAGGGACACCTGTTTGTAGTAGATATGTAATGGGAACTGCATCAAGAGGAACAACTACAAGTTGTGAACTCTGTTCCTTTTCTTTCACCAATTTTTCAATTTCTACTTCCATTGCTTTGATCTATGCACCTTGTTCCACTAGAAGCTTTAGCATCCCTTCCTTTTGTAGCTCTTTCCCTCCAAGTTCCTTGGCCTGGGGGTCTTCTATTGCTGGAAGCTTCAATTGCTTCTTTAGAGCTGCTATGTTAGCATTCTTATTACTAATTATCTCCTCCTTATATTTCGAATTATCTGGATCAAAACCTACTTTGATCACCATTTCCTCCAAGTATTTGATTCTGGTATCTTTGACAAGCAAGGACATGTTCCCCAATTTGAGATGAGACTGCACATTATTTAATGTAAGTTGTAGTTTAGGGGTAGTAATATTAGTCTATGTAAAAGTAGAATATACCATCTCTCATGCCTTCCTGTGCATATATATTTTATCTAAAGGATGGACATCCTTTTCCTCAAATTCAAAAGTGGTTTGTTTGAAATTTGTTGCTAACTTTGGTTGAGGGACCTACAACTACAAGAATTCCATATGCATCCTTCCCTTCTCTATATTGTATGTTGAGATGAGCCTGTGCTGAATGGAGGAAGATTGCTCCCTGAATTGAGGAGATATGTTATCATGAATGGCTTCATTTCTCTGCTTAATCTCCTTCTATCTCTGAAAAATGTCCAACTACCTTTGCTCTATGGATGTTTCTGGTGTCTGAGGGATAGTAGATGGAATCTCTTTAGTAAGCGAGGATGATGGGAACTTTGTGGTACCACTGTCCAACGTAAAATTCTTCAAACCTCAGAGCACAATAGTGCCTTGTGTGTCCTCTAGTGATGGGAAGTCTATTTTAGAGCCTGTTTTAATCTTCTAAGTATATATTTTGAATTCTTTAGCTGAGACTTCGGTGATTGAGGGAGAATAATCCTCTCTTAGTATCTTATCTGTCTTTTCTCTAGGTATAGGAGTCTCTGAAATTGTCCTAGAAAGTACCTGCTACTCGGCCTCGTGCAATGTATTTTGTACCCAAGTGTGTTGGTTCATATACTTTTCTATTTTTGGCCTCTGAGTATGCACATAGGGTGTAGCTTTTTGTTCCACTCTCAACTTGGAAATTACCCCAAAGGCGTCATAATATCAAGTGAAACTAAGAGGGAAGTTCATTTGTTTTAGCAGGAGGTATGCTTCCTCTCTTGCTTCTCTGTTGTTGCAAAGGAAGGGTCGTATCAATGTTTTTATCTGGAACTGAGATTTCTTCTTGGCTACCACGAAATGTATGTTATCAAAATGAATTATTTTCCTGATGTACTCCAAGGAAAATATTCTCGTTGGAAAATACCTAGGAAGATTATATGCGGGAAGCTCTGAACCATATACTCTAATTTCTGTGAATGACTGGTAAAGGTACCAGTCCCCTATTTTGCCCTAGTGGATACACAAAATGGTCTATGAACTTTGAGAAGCTGAAATCATGTGATTGTTTTTTGACTAAGGAAGTCCATAAAAAAATAGAGTGAGGCTCTCCTTGTTGATCAAGCATCTGCATTGAGAATGGAAACTTATCTGTTTGAAAAAAAAAACATAAAAATATACATGAAAATTGATGAATATCTAAACATTCCTTTAGCTAACAACTGAAGGAATTGTTCATGAATTACATTTGATAAGAAGTGACCATAGTCAAAAGTGACTAATGGTCCTTCTTCTGAAGAAAGGGTGGATAGAAAGCCTAGAATAGTCTCATCTACCCACTCATATGAATAGTAACCAAGAATGGATGACAAGACAAAGATAATCTTTCTTGTCCTTTGCGGGAACATAGAAGAGGGATATGGGGGATTCTTCTTAGGGAGTGGAGAGTCTTCATTGAGGAAAATTTCAAAAATGGCAGCTCTCTAGGGGAAGGTTAATTTCTGGTAAATTTCTCTGAGAGCTTCAAGGGAGAAAGGGGAAAGGGAATCATTTTGGGGAACCTGCAGCATTTGATTTATGTTGTCAGCTATGATGGTAAAGAGAATTTCACCATTTGGGGAGATAATTGTCCTCTTTCTTGTAAGGTAAGAGGCTTGGCATCTTAGAAAGAATTGTGGAAAATGATAGGACTGAGGGTCAACAAACAGGGGAAGTCTGGATTGCCAGAGGTGTATCTCATCAGATTGATCGAGGAAATTATCTCGAAAACAGAAACGTAATTCGAAGAGGTCGAATTCACACTATGTTTGGGAAATCTTGTAGTCTCTGTCTACAAGTGCAATATGGTCTAAGTCGATAAGGGGACTGAGCATCAAATTGACTATAGGTGCAGCGTTAGCTGCCTTTGTAGTTGCATAATGGATAGGTGAAGGATGTAACAAGAAAATTGGTAGTAAGTTCAATAATTGGTGGGAATTTATAGTGGTAGACCTCTGTGAATTTATGAATGACAGGCAATGGAAATGATAATGCAAGATTAGAGCACAGAGGGGTGGGAGAAATATTGAATGAGTGAGGAAGAAAAGGTGTAATCGTAGAGGAAAATCCCATATTTATTAATAGTGAATTGGCCTTAACCATTATATTAACGATCTGTTTAGGGAATTAATTTATGTCATGGGAGCAAAATAACGGAAAGAAAATTTATGAAGGTTGCAATGGTCAGAGATGTGGCAGCTGGGGATTGGTGGGCGAATGGTGTGGGACCATTGGTGGGAGTAATGGAAGTAGGGACAGGTGGTGTGACGAGAGTGGGAGCTGCAACAAGATGTGGAGGTGACACATTGGTAGGAAGGTGGGTTGAGGTGGGATGGCGAAATTGCTTTTGAAGGGTGGGGCAGGTAGTATCCGGTAAGTAGAGGGGGGGGTCTGAAATCGCGTGGTGGCAATAGGTAGGGGGGCAGTAGACTACTTTTCAAACCCCCCCTACCTTTAAATTTTTTCACTTCGGAGGGCGAAAACAATCATGGGTTGTTGGATTGATATGATGGATGATCTAGGATGGCAGAATGGGGGGAGGTTTAACACTGGAGGGCCCCGAAAACTTATTTTGGGTGCATACATAATAACCCAAATTCAAAAACCTAGGACAACAAACCACTTAAACTTATTACATCAAAACATCTTTATTTGCCTATTCTAATGGTTTTTAAAGAAAATGAGGGTGCATTTAAACGTGCAAATCCTTTCAATTTTTTCATTCTAAGAGATAAAAAATATTTATTTCAAACACTAAACCAATCTACTCAACTACAGTAATCTAGATTATATAGTTGGATTGACTTTATTCACCTATTCTACCTATCTAATCTTAGCCAAGATTAAACTGTTTGGCTAAGTTCTTCATTCAAGCCTAGCTAACTCAAACTGAAACCAACTTGAACATGATTAAACTGTATGTCTCAAGCAGAATGGGATTGTGGCATTTTAAACAAGATGTTCACAATTTCATAAATTTATTCTTTACAAAGCTAGAAGTCTAGTAGTGGCACTTAAGCTAGCATCACTTTCTTATTTATTCATTTTTTGTGGGGTTCATTTATCATTTCTTTTATTTTTTCCCTTTTTTTCTATTTTTGTATTTATACCCTCTTTTCATTTTTCTATCTATTTTTGGAAATCATTTGCAGAAAGTAATATTATTTACAATCTAAAATACTAAAAGAAATTATTCAATGGTCAATTGATCCTATAAATTATAGGAGTGGGCACTCCAAGTTGGTTGTGGCCAACATTTCTCATTTCAGTCAAGGGATGGGTGCTCCATTACTAGTGGGTGCTAGCTGATGTAATGTAAATGAGAATATCTTGAAGCAATAGATAATAAGAAGAAGCAACAAACATTTTAGTGGTTTTTTTCCCTGGAGGGGGGTTTTTCCACCTAAAATCCAAGTGTCTACATGTGATGATTGTTTGTGTTTTTCATGTGCATAATCTTGTTATATCTTTATGAAGTAAATTACTGAATAAGTTTTAATTGTGTAAATAACTTTTTATATTTTAATAGTATTCATTCATGCCCCCTCTCAATATTACTTTTGTCTAACAATTTTTATCAGAGTCATCTCCTTTTCTACAGCTTGACCGTTGAAAGGAGAATTCGAGAAAGGAATATGGCTAGCCATGATGTGAAAATTCCATTTTTTTATGGTGAGAACTATAATTTATCGAGAATGAGAATTGAAGGGAATCTCATGAGTTTGAGTGTTTATGTTTTCTCTATTGTGGTGACTAGTTATATTGTTCATGTTGTTCTTCCTTCAGACCCTGATGGAAAGAAGATATTTCAAAAGAATGAAAAAGCCATAAATGTTATTATTGCAGCACTTAGTGAGAGTGAGTTGATAAAAGTCATGCATTGTAAATCAGCCAAAGAAGTTTGAGACAAACTTGAGAATAGCTATGAAGGTTATAAGAAGGTGAAGAAAGCAAAGCTCCGAACCCATAGGATGAGGTTTGATAACTTGAAAATGAAAGAACGTGAAACTATTGCAGAATATTTCCAAAGGGTTGAATTAGTAACCAATATGATCAAGAGGATAGATTTAAAATTTGAAGATGAAGTCATTATCCATAAAATATTGAGATATTTACCAACAATATTTATTCCAAAGGTTTATGCTATTGAAGATATGTCAGATTTGAGCACTCTCACTATGGAGAAATTGCTTGGAATTCTTACAACTTGTGAGATGCGTATTGTAGAAGATAAAACCGAATATAGTGAAGCTGCATTCAACGCTTCAACGAAGGTCAAGGTTGTTACCAAAGAGCTAAAGAAACTTCCAAAGAAAATCAAGGAGGATGAAGAGTACTCTAGTAGTGAAGCTGATGAAGAATTTTATCATTTTTCCAATAAATTAAAGAGAGGTACAGGAAAGTATAAAGGCATGCTTCCTTTCAAGTGTTTTGAATGTGTAGAAGTTGTAAATTTTTCTAAAAAATGTCCACACAAAAGAAGTAAACAGGAAGAAAAGAATAAGGATCTGAAGAGAAAAGATAAAAATCAAAAATTTTGAAAAGCTAAAGCTTGGAAGAGAAGGATTTACTACTCCAAAGAAGAAAGTGGTATTCCAGATGAAAGTAGTGAGAAATATTGATTAGAAGAAGAAGAGCATAATGAATGTGTCCTTATGGATTTTGAGTCCAAAGATGAATCAGATCTTGAGGATGGAGAAATTGACTATGAAGGTGGGTTGATTGTTATGCTTGATGAGCTAAGAAAAGGTAAAAATAAAAACAAATTGCTAAAAGAAGAAATATGCAAACTAAAGGGGAATAAACCCTCTTAAGTTTATAGTTCTTTGAAAATCCAGTTGGATGAGCTTGAGAAAATCAGGGAAAATTTGTTGCAACAAATTGTGGCTCAGCAAAATAATTTCGACAAGTTGGAGAAAGAAAATGGATATTTGAAGCAAAATATTGGAGGAGTTGACATTGCATCCACTCATGAAGACATCATCTTCTTCAAAAGAGAATTGGACGAAGCAAAAATGAAGGAGAATGCGCTCACCAATCATCTAGGAGAATCTAAAGAGAATTGTCACAAACTTGAGGAAGAAATTGTGGCATTAAGGGCCAATCTATCAAAAGCAGAAACTAAAGCATGACTAAATCAGAAATCTATCAAGGGATCTGAAACCTTACAAAATATCCTCAACATGCAAAGGTCACCGAAGGAAAAAATTGCTTAGGGATTCAAGCCTCCTCTACAAAGTGTCAAATTTGATCCAAGTACCAGTTATGCAGATGCTTTGAAAGGGAAAGAAAATCAAGAAAATATTGTTGCAACTAGAAAGATTGAGAAAAATAATGAAGCTAAAATCAAATCAGAAAATCAACAAGTGAAGTAAGAAATATCCTTAAATTTCACTCCTCCATCATGGCAACAAAAGGTCAGGTATCCTACATTATTTTATGGTTATTCTTTTGCATGCAAGAATTTTGGACATAAAGCCATAAATTATAGGTTGAAGATGTTTCCTAGAAGAAATTTTGATAGATCAAGAGTTGCTCAAGGTCCAAATATTTTTCATGCAAATGGAAATAACTATTTTTCTCCACTAATGAATGTGATCGAGTTTTTCAGATGCAATAACTTTGGTCAAAAAGCTTGTGAATGAAAATCTATCTTTCCAAATTCCTTTGAGCAACACACTCAAGATAAATCTAATCAACAGAGAGTTGAGACAAGATGGAAGAAAAAAGAAGAAAATTGTGAGATTGATTTGATAGCTCATGATCAACATGATCAATGGCTTATTGATAGTGGTTTCTCCAAGCACATGACCAATGATAAGAGAAAATTTCTGCAACTAAAAGAATGCGAAAAGGGAAATGTCAGTTTTGGAAATGATGCAGCAGTTCCCATCAGAGGCAAAGGAATAGTTAGATTGGACAAGACGACAAAAGCTCAAAATGTGCTTTATGTTGATGGATTGAAGCACAGTCTCCTCAGTGTGAGTCAAATGTGTGATAATGGGCATGATGTGACTTTCATATCTAAATAGTGTGAGATCAGAAATGCTAAATTAGGTAAGATATGGCAAAGGCCACCAAAAGTGACATAAACATGTATATTTTTTATGATACTAGATATAGTTGCTACATGAGAAAAATAGAATAACATTATCTATGGCATAGAAGATTGGGTCATGTTAATTTTGATAATCTAGTCAAAATTAGCAAGATTGGAGCAGTTAGAGAATTACTAAGGTTGGCTAAACTAGATAGCACAATATGCAAATCATGCCAATTTGGGAAACAAACAAGAGTGCATTTCAAATCCAAGGAGTTCACTACAAGCAGACCATTGGAGATAGTGCATGCAGATGTATGTGGGCCTACAAGGAAGTAAAGTCCAAGAGGTAAGAGATATTTCATATTATTTTTTCATGACTTCACTAGAGCCACATGGATTATGCTCATGAAAGAAAATTTAGAAGCATTCAGCAAGTTTAAGTATTTTAATGAACTTTTTTAAAATGAGATTGATTTGAAGAAAAATTGTCTTAGCTCTAATAGAGGAGGTGAGTTCATGTCCAAATAATTTGATGATTTTTGTGAGGAGGATGGGATCTAGAGGAAATACTCCATAGGTACAACATCACAACAAAATGGTGCAGTCGAGAGGAAAAATAGGTTGGTCGAAGATATGGCACGAGCTATGTTGGATGAAGTTGGTGTATCAGATACTTTTTGGGGAGAAGAAGCTCGAACAACAATATATTTGGCCAATAGAATTCCCCTTAACCCTAACAATGAAAAAACTTCATATGAGTTGTGGAAAGGAAGACCAACAAAAGTTGACCACTTCAAAATATTTGGTGGAAAATGATACATCAAAAGGATGGAAGATAAACTTGGCAAGCTTTAACCAAGAGTTGATGAAGGCATATTCCTTGGTTATTCCTTCAACAGAAATGGACACAAATGCTACAATAAGATAACCAAAAAGGAAATCAAATGTATGTTGGCATTATGATACAAGTATTGTCCTTGATGGCAACTCTATAGGTCAACTGAGTTTTGATAAGAGGCTAACAGGAATATTAAGAGGCAATAGGGCAGTGGTATAGAGGATCAGGAAGATGGAACTAAGGTCTATTGATCAGAATAAATAAGTTGAAGGAAGAAGATGATGTAAGAGAAGTTTAAGAGATACATGCACGTTCACTTAGTCCAAGCAGCGTATACACGTAGGTACTCAAAACAGAAACAGCGTATAACATACACACGCACTCCCATAGAAGACAAAGCACATACATGTTGAAAACTATCGTTTTGGTCCAACGTATTTGGTCCAAGGTATCTTTGGACCATGATATTGACCCTAGGTATTTATTTTGAGTTATTCAGTTCATGGTATTTGATCCAAGGTATTGGTCCTAAGTGGATTCGGACCATGGTATTCAGAAAGGCCAAAAACTATATAAAGAAGAGAGGATCATAAGGCCAAATGTGCAAGTGAATAAGATTTTAAGGAATACTTCTATCTGAAGTATATTTTATGTTGCAGGGTTATGTTTGGGACTAGATCTAAAATATTTATGTGCACCTTGAGTTCAATATTGGATCAGGATCATGAGACCTGAAATGACTTATTCTTGAATGATCTGATATTGGTTGAGGCTAGATTTGATGTTTTGCATCTGTTTTATTCGTTATCTATCGTGATCTGGGTTTGTCTGAACTCTGAAATTGCAGCAAAGTTCTAAGTCAATGTTTGTAGATCTGTATGCGGGTTCGTCTCGGCAAAATAGTCTATACACGCAGGTTCTATTCTTTCAAGTTGCGTATACAAAAGAAAGGCTTGATGTTCAGAGATGATTGATCTATCAGATCAGTATTGCTGACTTGTTGCTGTTGTTATTTTACTGTTGTCTGTCAATGAAGTCTTCTTAGATCTGAATGTAAATCTAAATGTATAAGGAGGTTGATATTTGATTGATTGTATAAGTGAGAAGAAGAGTTTTCTGTTTCCTGCCTATGTAAAGTTATGTAAGTTGACAATAGATGTTCAGTACACTGCTGGTTGGTATAGTTTGTGATTGAGATTTTATGATTCAAAATCTTTAGAGGTATACACAGGTTGGGTTGAAGGAAGTAGCATATACATGCAGGTTTTCTTCATTGAAGTAGCGTATACAGTCTGACACATGAATTTTTGAGGTTTCAGTTGGTTCTGAATGTTGATACAGGTTTCTAGGTTCAGCACAGTGTTCTGATGACAGTGATCTGATTGTTTTAGATTAACTGCATGTTGGTTGATGAAGTTTGAGTTTCTAAATTTCTGATGGGTTATTGATGAGTCAAGGTCTTTATATGTCTTGATATGTGCCAGGAGCATCCAGTCTAAAAATTCATGAAATGTGGTCCCTAGTGGAAGAGTGGAGTTTCTTGTAGGCTGGCACCTACGTACTAGTAAACATATTGGCTAGTACAAGAGCTAGGGGGTTGTAGCTCCCTTCTAGTAGAAGCTGGAGAATGAGAGAAGGTTGTAACCTTCTGCAGGTAGAAGCCTGCGTATTGGTATGAGTCTGCACTACTACATGATTGTAAATAGATTTTCTTATTATTAAAAGAAGTCAGAGACAATAACAGCAGGTGTTTTTCACCCACATTGGATTTCCACCTTAAATCTTAGTGTTCATGTGTGCTGCTTATGTGTAATGTTTTATTATGTTTATACTGCACATGATTACTATTTAATGATTGATGAAGTATTGATGCACTAATTAAAGATCAACATATGATGAATTAACTAAATCATAAGTTTACTTCATAAATGATGGTTGCCTTTAAGACAGTTGCGTGTACACGCTAGTTCCCCTCTCTGAAGTAGCATATATAAATTTGATTATGAAAAAAAAAAATCTTGATCTGATAATATTGTTTAGCCCCCCCTTTTAGTATTATTTCCAACAATTGGTATCAGAGCCAAGTTCTTCAGAAGAAGCTTGATCGCTTGAAGGAAGATCCATCATGATGAATAATCATGAAAGCATGGGATCCATCAGACCACCAATCTTCGATGCGAGAAAATTTGTTTATTGGAAAATAAGAACCACAACCTATCTACAATCTCTTGGAACAGACATCTGGGAAATTGTGGAAGGAGGATATAAATTTCCAACAGTAATTCCGACAGACACGACAGGTAAAAAGCAATATGAAACCAATGCCAAAGATGTCAATACTTTATTGGGAAGTTTTTCACAATCAGAGTTTTTCAAAGTCATGTAGCTCAAATCAGCTAAAGAGATATGGGACAAAATCATTCAGAGCTATGAAGGAGACTCTCAGATAAAACATGCTAAGCTTCAAACTCTCAGAATTCAGTATGAAACTCTTAAGATGCATAGTGATGAGAATATATCTAGTTACTTCTTACATATAGATGAGGTTGTTAATTGTATGAAGAATCTGGGTGAAGAAATAAAGGAAGTTACCTTAGTTGAGAAAATTTTGAGATCCTTGTCTACTAAATTTGAATCAAAAGTGTTTGCCATAGAAGAAAAATAGGATCTGTAGAATATCACTATGAAACAGCTTCACGAAATCCTAACTACTTTTGAGATGAGAAAAGGAGGTCCATCAGATATGAGAGAAGCTACATTTAAAGCTTCAGAAAAAGGAAAAGAAAAGGAAGAACACAATGAATCAGGACACATTATAGAAAAAGAAGATGAGGTAAATTTTGTCAAGAAGCTTCAACGAGGTTCTGTAAGGTTCAGAGGTAAGCTACCTTTCAAATGCTTTGCTTGTGGTAGAGTCAGTCATTATGCTACCAAATGTCCTCATAAAGATAAATATGAAAAATGAAAGGAATATGAAAAAGGAATAGAAAATAAGTTGTGAATAGAAGGAGTTACTATACTCATGAAGATAGCGATGGTTTATCTAATAGTGATGAAGATGATACTAGTCAAGATTACAGACTTCTCATGGCTTATGATATTGATGATATTTGGGATAGTTTAGAAGAGGATAGTGATGGTTTATCTAATAGTGATGATTATAGACTACTCATGGCTTATGACAATGATGATTTTTGGGATGCTTTAGAAGAGGAAAACTTTCATGAAGAAATATCTAAACTCAAAATCTATTTAGAAGAAAAGAATATGATCATGGATACGTTGACATACCAACTTGTTGAAAAAGAAAAACACAATGAAAAACTAGAATGTGAAATTGTGCGTCGAAGAAAAGATCTTGAGAAAACAAAATCTCTCAATTTTAGATTTGCTAAAGGATCAGAAACTTTAAATGAAATTTTCAAAGTTCAGCATTCTCCTCTGATAAAGACAAGTCTTGGATATACTAAAGAAGCATCTCAATCATAGAAGCCATCAACCTCCACCGAAAGCTATCTTGATGAAGCAAATACCAGTGAACAGTATGACAATCGTCAGCAAAGGCATAAAGCTGATCACCAGGTAAATCATACTCAATTTGCTTCAAGGGTGAATATCAATAGAAGCCAAAACCAACCTCGGGAAAATCATACTCAATTTTCTCCAAAGATGAATATCAATAGAAACTACAATCAATAGGTAAATAGATTTGATAGTCGCAGAAACTTCTTTAATGGGCAATGTTTTTCATGTCATAATTTTGGGCACAAAGCTGCTCAATGTGTTTCTTACAAAACCATCATGACTAGAGAAGCATGAAATCAAAGGAATGTAACAGGGATCAATATAAGTTCCTATAATAACTTTTCTCCTCTTGAAAATGAAATAGAATGCTCAATTTGTAACAACTTTGGTCATGAAGAATCCGAATGCAGGAGAAAATTTCGGTTAACACCTCAAAAGGAGCAAGTGCCATTAAATCCCAAGATATGGAGAAGGAAAGAATATCAAATAGGAAGATGTGGTATAGCCTTGTATGCAGAAGGATAAGAAAATCAGTGGTACATCGACAGTGGATGCTCCAAACATATGATAGGTGACAAAGAGAAACTTCACTCATATAATGCCTTAGAAAAGGAAAAGAATGTCTCATTTGGAAATGGTACTCCAGTTGTCATAAAAGGTAAAGGTTCTTCTTTCTTGAAAGAAAAGGTTAAAGCTAGAAATGCTATGTATGTAGATGATACAAAGCATAACCTGTTGAGTGTCAGTCAAATGTGTGATCAAGGAAATGAAGTGGCATTTCGATCAAACGGATGTGTTGTTCGTGAGCTTGATACAGGAGAGACCATGATCAAAGATACAAGAACTCCAAACAACTTATACATACTCAAATGAGGAAAACAACAGTGCTATCTAAGAAAAATGATGAAAATTGGCTGTGGCATAGAAGATTGGGACATCTAATCTTTTCTCAAATAAGAAAATCATGCATACTCAAGGTTGTTCATGATCTTCCAGATATCAGCATCCCAGAAAATACAATATGCAAACCATGTCAAATCAGTAAGAAAACTAGAGTTCACTTCCTAGAACAAGAAGGGTTACCTAGCAAGCCTCTTAAACTTATCCATACTGATTTATGTGGACCAACAAGGAAAAACTCACCTCGTGGAGAAGAATACTTGATTTTGTTCATTGATGATTTTTCTAGAATGTGTTGGACAGGTCTTCTAAAGCATAAAGGTGAAGCATTTGAAAAGTTCCAAGCCTTCAAAACTTTGGTTGAAAATGAATCAGATCGAAAAATCAAATGCCTCAGATCTGATCAAGGAGGGTAATTTAAATCGGATGAATTCTTTGACTTTTGTGAACAACATGGAATAAAAAGGGAATTCTCCACTACAAGAACACCTTAGCAAAATGGTGTAGTAGAAAGGATGAACATAACAATTCAACAAATGGCTCGAGCCATGTTAGATGAATCTGGAACTCCTGCAACCTTCTAAGGTGAAGTTGCATTCGCTGCTGTGACTATTCTCAACAAAGCAAATGTTTGGTAAATGGCACTCAAACTCCACATGAACTTTGTTATTGTAAAACTCCTACTGTAAAATACTTTAAAGTTTCTGGAAACAAATGTTTTATCAAAAGGACTGATGAAAAACTTGGTAAGTTTGAACCCAGAGGAGATGAAGGGATTCTTCTTGGTTATTATTCCAGAAGTAAAGGATATAAATGTTATAATAAAAGACGGGAAAATTGTTGAAAGCATTGATGTTGTAGTTGATGAAGCATACAGAAATCCAAAACAGATAAAATCAACAGAAGATTATGACAATGAGGAAGATGGGGATTACTTTCCCAAATCAAATCAAAATTATATTGAAGAAGAAACCAATGAAGCACCAAAAGAAGATATAATGGTAGAAGAAAAGACTCTATCCAAGTATGTTCAGAAAAATCATCCAGAAACTCAAATTTTAGGAGAAAGGGAGGCTAGTGTACAAACAAGAAGAACTATTACAGGGACCTTCAGCTATCTAGCATTACTATCCTCCACTGAACCTCAAAATGTAAATGAATCATGAAAAGATGAATGTTGGGTCAAGGCCATGGATGAATAACTTGAGCAAATTGAAAAGAATGACACTTGGGAATTAGTTCCTAGACCTCACGATAAAATTATTATATAAGGAACTAAATGGATATTCAAGAACAAGATGAATGAAAATGGAGAAGTAATTAGAAACAAGGCCAGACTTGTTTGTAAAGAGTATGCTCAACAAGAAGGTATAGATTTTGAAGAAACTTTTGCACCTGTTGCCAGACTTGAAGCCATAAGAATGTTTCTTGCTCTTTCCAGTTTTCGGAAATTCAAAGTATACCAAATGGATGTAAAATCAACCTTCCTTAATGGAGATTTAGAAGAAGAAGTTTATATTGAACAACCAAAAGGATTCATTCTTAGAAATGATGCAAAACTTGTATGCAGACTCAAAAAGGCTCTCTATGGTCTGAAACAAGCTCCAAGGGCTTGGTATTACCACCTTGACAAACATTTATACCAACAAGGTTTTACAAAAGGTCTACAGATAGAAATTTATATACAAAGATTGAAAATGATAAATTGCTTCAGTAATGCAACAAGAATTTGAAATGTACTTGCTTGGTGAACTTGCCTTTCTTGGTCTATAAGTTCAGCAAACTAAAGATGGTATTTTTCTTTCACAAACCAAATATCTCAAGTAGATCTTGGAAAAGTATGGAATGGAAGATTCTAAACCTGTATGTACTCCA
Organism: Pinus tabuliformis; assembly: GCA_031772625.1. NCBI lineage: Eukaryota > Viridiplantae > Streptophyta > Pinopsida > Pinales > Pinaceae > Pinus > Pinus tabuliformis. Next base: position 1,159,199,405 of record CM062811.1, read on the forward strand.
ATGGTAATACGATGCAGTCTCAGCTCAAATAATGAATCAGCAGTAGTACATCAACCAACTTATAGATCCATGATTAGCAGTCTGCTTTATCTAACAGGTACCCGACCTGACATCATGCATGCAATAGTAACAGTTGGAAGATTCCAAGAAAATCCAGAAGAATCACACCTTTAGGCAGTCAAAAGAATTTTCAAATATCTTCAAGGAACTTAGGGCTTTGGACTATGGTATCCAAGAGATGCAGATCTTACTCTTCATGAATTTACAGATGCAGATTGGGCAGGAAGTGTTGATGATAGAAAAAGCTAGGCCCAGTCTAAGTGCACTCAAATAAAGAAGGAAAAAATGCTAGGCCCAAGTAGGTAGGGTAGGTAGATTGGTGTTACAAAATGATACTAGTGATAGATTATGCCTCTAAAAGTGTTAATCTTTATCCCTATCACAAGTACAAGGCGGATAGTATACTTGAAGCAGCTCAAGCAAGACAAGATTCAATAACTAACACCCCTTCATATTTTTCCCTAAAGATTTCACTAATTTTCCCAAAGTATTAAGATCTGTTCTTAATATCACTCATAAACCACTTCATCTCATTTTATAAAGATTTCTCAAGAAAATTCCTACTTTACTTAGGAAAATGCATAATATCACCTAAAAAATCCATTTCCACTTTAGCCTAAGTTTTAATATAACTTGTGAACATTGGCTTAGCGCTTATTTTCGTTTTATTTCATATTAACGATTAACACTTATTATTTAAATCCCATAAAACATTACCCTTCCCATACTATGTGAATACATTAAAAAAAACCCCAAATACCTTATACATCCTGCCCCGGTCGATTACGATCATAAACATCGTTTAGCGAGGATTAATAGGTTTATCGAAAATCTGTTAATAATCTCCCTGCTGCGTGATAATGGGTTTGATTAACCACCTAGGTTAATTAATAACCAACCCCACCCAATCAAAATAGCCCCGATATGATTAATCATTATCTTAAATACATCGGGCCTGCCACATAAACCCTCGTCATCTCTGACGCCCGTCCGTCATCCGATCGTCTCACGATCATCTAATGGCCTATATTGATATCGTGACCGCCCTTTTGACCTCACGTTAACTCGCGATCGGCCGACGGTTTTCCACCCGTACCTTTGCCACGTGTCACCCATCTAGGGTGCTCACTCGTCCTCTGCTCAATACCGCCCAGCCCCAAAAGCGGTGTGGGGTAAACCGCTTACCACCTCCCACTAACGTCATCCTCTGACGTCATCCACCCTCCGCTGACGTCAGATCGGGTACTGCTTACATCATCCGCCCGGTTGAATACAAAAACTCCCGCCAAACCTCAGTTTTGTCAAATAAATGATAAAACGCCATTTTTTCACTGTAATTCATTACGCCCCACGCTCTCTTGCAAAAAAAGACCGAAATAAATGTTCCAGTTCCTCAACCGCAAACTAACCAAAGAAGCTCCGCGGCAAGCTCACAGACTCAACCGACCTGCCATTTTACAGTTTCCTCCTCTTTTGACACAGGTACCTTTAAACTTTCTCAATAAATGGCTATCAGTGCATCAATTACCGTGGCTCCTCCAGCAATCTCCACAGGACTCAACATACCATCCATAGAGAGATCCATAGCTGCACTGTTACCCTTGGAAAAAGGGAAATTTTGGGCTAAATACCAGACAGAGATGAACAGAGTCAAAACAGGTCAAAGAGTATCAGATCACAGTCAAAGAGTATCAGTAAGAACAGGGCAGCCAGCACAGAGTTACCGAAGAAGATAGCTGCCAGCCGAATTATAGGGTCTGCCTCCAGCGCATTCAACAAAAACAGGACCAGCACAACATCAGTTTATATTTTCCCTATTTTCAAGGCTAGCTGGTTCTATTTACTTTTGAAACTATTTTTAATCATCCTAGATATTATCTCACTCTATTATGAGATATTTGTTGTATAATTTTCTGAATAAATACCCCCTCAATTGGAGTATTGAATGGAAATTCCTAGACTTTGCTGTAATATTGAATTTTTGGAATAAAGAGTTGTTGGAATCAACTATTGCATGGCTTACTGGATGAAGAATTGAAGCAAAGGACTTGTCACAGACTTCTTGAATCAACCACTGGATCAATAAGTCCTCTACGTCTTGTGTTTTAAAGTTTTCTTAGTTTATTATATCATCTGTGTTTCACAATCTGAATGATAAAGAAGGCATTAATTTCAAAATATGCTTGATTGCACTCTGTTTTTAGTCATTATTGTTCTCTGTGTTTTCTTCAGAATTAGGATAAGAAGTGAAATCTTAATTGCTCCTGTTTCCCTGATTCTTTCATGTTGATTATTTGTTAAAGAATACTTCACCGCTCCTTATCAGTAATCATCCAATTTCCCTCTTTAAATAGGTTGAACGATCCTTAACTGCCCTTCACCCCATTTGAGCCCATTCCATCTATTTCAAGTCTTTATTTGTTCCATGTTTGACCACCTTGCTCTGTGAAACCATCCTCTGTTAAGAAACCCAATCCAAAAGGCCATCTTCTTTGACTCCATTAGCCCAATGGACTAAACTACTCTATATTACCTCTCTGCTCTATTGAATCTCACCACCCAAACTCAAACAAAACCCTTGAACTTCATAACTAGCCTAATACCTTTAAAACAAAGCTAAATCATAAAGAGAGAGCCCTCTCTGGATACAGATTGGCTAGATTCTATATCTAAAACATTAGTTTGTGGTTACCTTGGCCTCCTTTCCCTTTCTTACAACTTTTGGGAAAACCTGAGTGATAACATTAATGGAAACTCCTCTGGGGACCTGAATAATTTGTTTGTTACTGTTGTTTTCTGTGAAAGCTACAGACGGAGCCTGAAGTTAGCCAGGTAGCCTTTGAAATGCTTTTGCTTTGCAATTGTAGAAGTAAATGAATACTACTTCAGTCTATCTCTGGTCTAGCTTATAGATTGGACAGTTGGTTCCAAATACTTGATCAATTCCTCTTGTCAAATAATTCTTTAAGAAATTTCAAATCCCATATCTAAAGCCTCTTAAAGAAATCATAGAAGTTGTTTTGAAAATTCATAAAAAACAAAATAATCATAAAATACTCAAAAATTTGGTTCCCTGGAGAACTAACTTTTTCTTCAGAATTGTTTTACAGGTTTAGATCTGATCTATGACGGTGGACAGGGATCAGACACACAAAGGTTAAAATCATCCACCTGGCGACTCCACATCAATTTCACAACTAAGACTCCACTGGAGGGACAAACCTGAAAGAACAATACAAAAAGATCAGGCTTTTAACTTGGATTTTTATCCAAGACCTTATGTTCTTTCTAAATTGATAGAGTTTTCCAATGTATATTGTATTTTAGAAAAAAAATTAGATTAATTTTTGAGTATTTCCTTTTGAAAATTGTAAATATATATCATCCTTTTGAATCTTATGATGATCACTTTCCAATCAAGAAGCCTCAAATACTCAAGACTCCACTACTAAAAGGATCCATAGTTGTTGAGAACCTATGGTGACCCAATTTTAGCATTAAGTGTCTTCAAAATGAATTTAACAAATCAACACAGGTATGCTCCTTTGGACGAGTCAAAGATTCCAGGTTTTCCAAACCCTTTGCCCAAATTTGACTGGTCAAAAAATCCTCCATTGTTTAAAGATGAAATAGGAGATGATGCTGCTTTGCATTTATTAAAATTTCATATGCACATTCGAAAGTTTAAAGTCAAATTCCATGAAGTTTGTCTTATGAAAATATATGGTAACTTTAGAAGAAAAAGCTAGATCTTGGTATGAAAATTTACCAGCCTCTAGCATATGTTATTTAAAGCAGTTTAATGCTACATTTCATGAAAAATACAAGGAAAGGTATTCATCTTTATTGCTAATTCAAGATTGTTGTGACAATTTTGAAAGTTTTATTCAATATCTTGAAAATTACTATGATGATGATGATGATCAGTTCATGGATCATGAAATATTAGAGGTTTTAGAAGAAAAGCCTTTTCAAAAAGTGGAAGCCTTGCTTGAATTATCTTCCCCTCAAAAAGAAAAAGATGATGTATGTTGTTCAGAACCCCATGAAGTTACCCCACAGGAAAAAATTCTTGCAGCACTACAACCTGATCAAAATAAAGGAGAAATGCAGTTCCCTGAAATTACTCAAATATAAAATAGCAATGAAAACCAACAACAATCCAGAGATCTGGAGGTAGAGGCAATAGAGCTTAAAAATATTGAACCACAAGACCATCTTCAACAAGTAGTGGTTTCTTCAGAGATTAAAGACCAGTCAAAATTATTTGATGAAAACCATGTCACAAATTTTCTTTCCTTGCATGCAAATGAAATGAGACAACATACTTTGATAGATCATGATCTTTCATCTAAAATTAATGAGAGTTTGCAACTCCCTTGCAAGCTTCTATATGACAAAGAAAATGATGAAGATTTTCCTATTGTATGTGATAAGGTTGTTATATTTGATGAAGATCAAGAGTATTTAGAGCACTTGGATACAGTGGAGAATAAAGAGGAGAAATGATTGACCAATCACTTAAATCAAACAACAGTATGGAATGAGGTTTGTTTTCCTAATACCAATTAGCCAGAAGATCTTATATGGCAGGATTACCATTATCCTTTGGTCAATAGATTGCAGCAATCAGTGCAAGAAGAGATTAAGGATCATGAACAAATTTCTACTAATTCCAACTACCATAGATCAAAAGATAGATTTATAAAGCAATATGTGGAGGAGAAAGCTCCTGATCTAATGTGTGTGTTTGATGACATTACTTCTTTTGATGATTTTCCCAAATATGATCAGTATGATGATAATTATATTCTTCAAATCCCAACTAAATTTACAGAGCAATCAGAGGCTAGTTTGGGGAATAAGGACATCCCGTTTCAACAACTTGAGAATAGTGATCAGCTTGTTCATTTCAGCTATGAAAGTGAGGAAGAAAATGCAGAAAATTTCGAAATAAGTGAAACTTCTTTACCTCTTTGTTTTGAATCATTTCAATTTTTAAAGGAAATGTGGTGTAAAATTTTTAAAGAAAAGGAGGAGCAGCTTGTAGAAATCTATGAAGTTCCATTTGGACCTACATGTAATAAGTTGCAGCAATCCTTCCAAGTTCTTTATGATCCAATAGCTGATAGGTTGGATGATGGAAGCAATCGTAATTTTTCTCCATTAACAGACTATGAGAGTCAAAATCAAGATAATAATGGTTTCACTAGCCAGACATTTCAATCAATAGAAGTATCATCACAACGCTCATCTGAAAGTCTGTAGGGTGATAAAGATAAAAGTGATATTTCAATTTCACGGCAAGTAGGCTATCCAGAACATTAATAGAGTTGTTTGAATCAGCTCAAGAAAAGTGTATATATTTTACAAGATCCTTTTGCACAGTTTCTAGATCCAACAAAGGAGATTGGGAATTTCCTTATCTTCTCAAAGGTTAACAAAGCTATATTTGATTGCAAGATCTCAATTTTAAACACCAACAAGCACAAGCAACAAAAGTCACCAACGTATATGATGCTTGAGTGGTTGCATTGGTTGTTTCATTTTTACCTAACCAATAGTCTGAAAACTGATTAGAGTAAGTAGGTAGGATTTCAGTTTGATTTAATTTAGTTTCAGTAGATTATGAAATAAATCCTAAAAGATTTGAATCCAAGCAAAAATCCTTAAGATCTTGATGATTTACTAATTTGGTTTGAAGATTACAACACCTTTTAGTTTCAGGTCAGATCTCAAGTTGTGCAGGAAAAGGGTAGAAAGATTTTTTGATAAAAAGACCAAGACTGAAGATTCCTACCTAAGTTACAAGGTGCTCAAGTGGGATTCAAGTAGGAATAATAAAGGTTTGGTGTTGATTGGATAGTAACTTGCTGGAGTTGAAGCCCGAAGAGAAGGCCCTAAGCTTCACAAGCGTTACTGTCATACATACAATAAAGCAACCAGTAGAAGGGGATTTCATAGCACAGTCAAAGTTACTGAGAAGGCCATCTGACCTATTGTTCTTGACTTTCCACCAGGAAAAGCCATCCCCAAGTGGAGCCACTATTATACTCCTATACCAATAGGTGTCATATTTCATGATTGACTTGATGAGCTCTGTAATATGTTCATCCCTTTCCTTGTTTCAAAGGTTTTCCATATTATAAAAAAATCAAAAAAATCAAAAAATGTAAAAAATGTAAAGGGGGTATACCCTAAAAGAAAAATCAAAGGGTAAAAAGAATAAAATGGTCAAAAAAGTGAAAGAAATGAACCCCAAATAAAAATAGACAAGGAAAGTGTGCAAGTCCAAAATGCCACTACATTTTATTTTTTGTAATAAGCATTGTGTGCAGCTTGTTAATTTATGCCACAATTGATGAATGGCCAAATAGCTTAATCTTGGCTAGTTCATATTTGAATTTCCTATTTTAGAGATAGAGAATAAAATCTGACCAAACTATTTAATCTTGGCAGATAAGTAGATAGGCAGAGTAAATAAAAAGGATCTCAACAGTTTAATATGAGCCCTTGGATGTAATAAATGCAGACTTAGGTAGGCTTACCATGAAAAGAAAAGGAAAGTTGAAAAGGGTTTGCCAGTATAAGTGCACCCAAATAAAGAAGGAAAAAATGCTAGGCCCAAGTAGATAGGGTAGGTAGATTGGTGTTGCAAAATGATACCAGTGATAGATTATGTCTCTAAAAGTGTTAATCTTTATCTCTATCACAATTGCAAGGCGGACAATATACTTGAAGCAGCTCAAGCAAGACAAGATTCAATAACTAACGCCCCTTCATATTTTTCCCTAAAGATTTCACTAATTTCCCCAAAGTATTAAGATCTGTTCTTAATATCACTCATAAACCACTTCATCTCATTTTATAAAGATTTCTCAAGTAAATTCCTACTTTACTTAAGAAAATGCATAATATCACCTAAAAACTCCATTTCCACTTTAGCCTAAGTTTTAATGTAACTTGTGAACATTGGCTTAACGCTTATTTTCGTTTTATTTCATATTAACGATTAACACTTATTATTTAAATCCCATAAAACATTACCCTTCCCATACTATGTGAATACAAAAAGAAAAACCCCAAATACTTTATACATCCCACCCCGATCGATTACGATCATAAACACCATTTAACGAGGATTAATAGGTTTATAGAAAATCTGTTAATAATCTCCCTACCACGCGATAATGGGTTTGATTAACCACCTGGGTTAATTAATAACCAATCCCGACCAATCAAAATAGCCCCGATATGATTAAACATTATTTTAAATACATTGGGCCCACCGCATAAACCCCCGTCATCTCTGACGCCCATCCGCCGTCTGATCGTCTCCCAATCATCCAACGACCTATATTGATATCGCGACCCCCCTTTTGACCTCACGTTAACTCGTGATCAGCCGGCGGTTTTCCACCCATACCTCTGCCACGCGTTGCCCATCCGGGGTGCTCGCTCAACCTCTGCTCAATACCGCCCAACCCCAAAAGTGGTGCAGGGTAAATCGCTTACCACCCTCCACTGACGTCAGGTCGGGTACCGCTTACGTCATCCACCTAGTTGAATACAAAAACTCCCCCCAACCTCAATTTTGTCAAATAAATGATAAAATGCCATTTTTTCACTATAATGCATTGCGCCCCACGCTCTCCTGCAAAATAAAGACCGAAATCAATGTTCCAGTTCCTCAACCGCCACCTAACTAGAGAAGCTCTGCGGCGAGCTCGCAGACTCAACCGACCTGCCATTTTACAGTTTCCTCCTCTTTTGACACAGGTACCTTTAAACTTTCTCAATAAATGGATATCAGTGCATCAATTACCGTGGCTCCTCCAGCAATCTCCACAGGACTCAACATACCAGCCACAGAGAGATCCATAGTTGCACTGTTACCCTTGGAAAAAGGGAAATTTTGGGCTAAATACCAGACAGAGATGAACAGAGTCAAAACAGGTCAAAGAGTATCAGATCACAGTCAAAGAGTATCAGTAAGAACAGGGCAGCCAACATAGAGTTACCGAAGAAGACAGCTACCAGCTGAATTATAGGGCCTGCCTCCAGCACATTCAACCAAAACAGGACCAGTACAACATCAGTTTATCTTTACCTATTTTCGAGGCTAGATGTTTCTATTTACTTGAGAAACTATTTTTAGTCATCCTAGATATCATCTCACTCTGTTATGAGATATTTGTTGTATAATTTTCTGAATAAATACCCCCTCAATTGGAGTATTGAAGGGGGATTCCTAGACTTTGCTGTAATATTGAATTTTTGGAATAAAGAGCTTTTGGAATAAACTATTGCATGGCTTACTGGATGAATAATTGAAGCATAGGACTTGTCACAGACTTCTTGAATCAACCACTAGATCAATAAGTCCTCTATATCTTGTGTTTTAAAGTTTTCTTAGTTTATTATATCATCTGTGTTTCACAATCTGAATGACAAAGAAAGGATTAATTTCAGAATATGCTTGATTGCACTCTGTTTTCAGTCATTATTGTTCTTTGTGTTTTCTTCAAAATTAGGATAAGCAGTGAAATCTTAATTGCTCCTGTTTCTCTAATTCTTTCATGTTGATTATTTGTTAAATAATATTTCACTGCTCCTTATCAGTAATCATCCAATTTCCCTCTTTAAATAGGTTGAAGGATCCTTAACTTCCCTTCATCCCATTTGAGCCCATTCCATCTGTTTCAAGTCTTTATTTGTTCCCTGTTTGACCACCTTGCTCTGTGAAACCATCCTCTGTTAAGAAACCCAATCCAAAAAGCCATCTTCTTTGACTCCATTAGCCCAATGGACTGAACTACTCTGTCTTACCTCTCTGCTCTATTGAATCTCACCACCCAAACTCAAACAAAACCCTTGAACTTCATAACTAGCCTAATACCTTTAAAACAAAGCTAAATCATAAAGAGAGAGCTCTCTCTGGATACAAATTGGCTAGATTATGTATCTAAAAGATTGGTCTGTGGTTACCTCGGCCTCCTTTCCCTTTCTTACAACTTTTGGGAAAACCTGAGTGATAACATAGGGGGAGTGTTCACAGTCCACATTGTTGGCATTATGGTTGCTGAACTCAGCTATTTCTTAGTTGCATCAGTCATTAGTGTGATATATCTTCTTCTGTCATGGTCTATATTTCAATGAGTTCTATTGGCCATATGATGTAATTTATTTCCCCAATATCCTTGGGATGGATGATGTAATAATTGTTGTATTTATGTCATGTATAAGCTTTGGTATATCCCCACTTGGTTGGGAAAATGAGTCAAATATGGTGTATCCCCACTTGGTTGGGTGATTGATGTATGTATGAGTTCGTGGTCATAGGGAGGTCATACTCACTTTGTTGAGTTATAGTGTCATGTTATTATATTGAATCATCTCTCTGCAAACTCAACATGTACTCAAGGGGAGTATGGATAGCATCATGAAAAGGAGGAGAGTAGAGTGGTTTGCCCTTTGCCCTTGATGTCAAAGGGGGAGAGTACTTTGGTATTTTGGTGTTGTATGGTATATCTAACAGTCTTTACAGCTTGCAGTAGTCAACACCATCATGGTTTCCATCAAGTCCAAAGGGGGAGATTGTTGGCATTATGATACAAGTATTGTCCTTGATGGCAACTCTGCAGGTCAACTCAGTTTTGATAAGAGGCTAAAAGGAATATTCAGAGGCGATAGGGCAGTGGTACAGAGGATCAGGAAGATGGAAATAAGGTCTATTGATCAAAATAAAGAAGTTGAAGGAAGAAGATGATGTAAGAGTAGTTTAAGAGATACACACAGGTTCAGTTAGTCCAAGCAGCATATACACATAGGTACTTAGAACAGAAATAGCGTATAATGTACACACGTGCTCCCACAAAAGGAAAAGCGTGTACATGTTGAAAACCATGGTTTTGGTCTGAGGTATTTGGCCCAAGGTATATTTGGACCATGATATTGACCCTAGGTATTTAGTCTGAGGTATTCGGTCCGTGGCATTTGATCCAAGGTATTGGTCCTAAGTGGATTCGGTCTATGGTATTGAGAAAGGCCAAAAACTATATAAAGAAGAGAGGATCATAAGGCCAGATGTGCAAGTGAATAAGATTCTAAGGAATACTTCTATATGAAGTATATTTTATGTTGCAGGGTTATGTTTGGGACGAGATCTAAAATATTTATGTGCACCTTGATTTCAATATTGGATCAGGATCATGAGACCCGAAATGACTTATTCTTGAATGATATCATATTGGTTGAGGCTAGATCTGATGTATTACATCTGTTTTATTCATTATCTATCATGATTTGGGTTTTTCTGAACTCTGGAATTGCAAAAAAGTTCTGAGTCAATGTCTGCAGATCTGTACGCGGGTTCATCTTGGAAAAAGAGTGTATACATGCATGTTTTCTTTATTGAAGTAGCGTATACAGTCTGACACATGAATTTTTGAGGTTTTAGTTGGTTCTGGATGTTGATACAGGTTTCTAGGTTCAGCACAGTGTTTCGATGACAGTTGGTTGATGAAGTTTGATTTTTTAAATTTATGATGGGTTATTAATGAGTCAAGGTCTTCATATGTCTTGATAAGTGCTAGGAGCATCCAGTCTGAAAATTCATGAAACGTGGTCCCTAGTGGAAGAGTGGAGTTTTCTATAGGCTGGCACCTACGTACTAGTAAACATATTGGCTAGTACAAGAGCTCGGGGGTTGTAGCTCCCTTCTAGTAGAAGCTAGAGAAAGAGAGAAGGTTGTAGCCCTCTGTAGGTAGAAGCCTGCGTACTGGTATGAGTCTACACCAGTACATGATTGTAAACAGATTTCTCTACTATTAAAAGAAGTGAGAGACGACAATAGTCGGTGGTTTTCACCCACATTGGGTTTCCACCTTAAATCTTGGTGTTCATGTGTGTTGCTTATGTGTAATGGTTTATTATGTTTATACCGCACATGGTTACTATTTAATGATTGATGAAGTATTGATGCACTAAATAAAGATCAACATATGGTGAATTAACTGAAGCATAAGTTTATTGCATAAACATTGGTTGCCTTAAAGACAGTTGGGTGTATAGTTCCCCTCTCTGAAGTAGTGTATATAAATTTGATTATGAGAAAGAAAAATTCTTGATCTGATAATACTAATTCACCACCCCTCTTAGTATTATTTCCAACAATGTATTGGTATTGTTGTTGATGAAGATTGGCCTAAACCTAATCATTCCAAAGATGTTGCAGCTGATCATGATTTCATATAATATGAGGACCAATAAAGTTATCAAGAAGAGGAAGAAGATAAAAATACCTCTGCCACAAAGAAGGCTCCACCAAGTCACATCCAAAATAAGCACCCAGAAAGTCAAATTCTTGGAAACAAAGAGCTTGGAGTGCAAACAAGGAGGAAGTTTTTGGATAGATTCAATCAAGAAAATTTTGCACTATTGTCTCAAATAGAGCCCAAAATATTCAATGAGGCTAAAGAAGATCAACATTGAGTCAAAGAAATGAATGAAAAATTAGATCAGATTGAAAACAAAAATGCATGGGAGCTTGTGCCAAGGCCAAAGGAAAAAAAATCATTGGAACCAAGTGGGTGTTCAAGAACAAGCTAGATCAATAAGGAAAAGTGGTAAGCAACAAAGCAAGACTTGTGTGCAAAGGGTATATTGACGTCGAAGGAATTGATTTTGATGAAAATTTTGCACATATAGCTAGATCATATACTATAAGAATGTTTTTGGCCTTTGCAATCTACAAGAAAATTAAATTTTATCAAATGGATGTAAATCAAATTTCTTGAATAGTGATCTAGAAGAGGAAGTTTATATAGAGAATCCTGAAGGTTTTTTATTGGGTGATGATGAGAACCTAGTGTGCAGGTTGAAAAAGGATCTTTATGGCTTCAAACAAGCTACAAGAGCATGGTATGCAAAGCTAGACAAACATATACAACAACAAGGATTCAAAAATGGATCTATGTACACCAATTTATATATCAAATTTGAGGATATCCATTTTCTAATAATTGTTTTTTATGTAGATGATATTATCTTTAGGAGCGATTTGGAGATGATGGACCAAAATGTTGCACAAGAAATGAAAAAACAATTTGAGATGTCAATGTTGGATGAGCTTACCCTCTTTCCTGGTTTGCAAGTTATTCAAGATGATAAAGGAATTTTCATTTCTAAATAAAAGTATCTTAGAGAGAAATTAAAACAATTTGGCATGGAAGATTGCAAACCAGTATGCACTTCTATGGTAGCCGGTCATAAATTGGGAAAATATGATGAATCACCAAAAGTAAATCAGTCCATGTATCGTTCCATGATTAGCAACTTATTGTATCTAACTGCTTCTATACCTAATATTATGCAAGTATTATTGGTCTCAATATTGTTGGAGATAATACTGAGAGGGGGGGTGAATTAGTATTATCAAATCAATTATTTTTCATTTCACAATCAGATTTGTATACGCTACTTCAGCTATAGGAAACTGCGTATATACACCACTGTGTCTAAAGCAACCAACGTATATCAGTAAACTTATGATTCATTAAATGTTGATCTTTAATCAGTGCATCAGAACTGCATTAACCATAAGAACAGTAAATAGGTGCAGTAAAACAAAATAGATCATCACACACATGGACACAAGATATAAGGTGGAAACCCAATGTGAGTGAAAACCACCTACTGTAATTCATCTCTATCTTCTTTTAATAAGAAACTTCTTTTTACAATATTTCTGTACTGGTGCAGTCTTATACCAGTACGCAGGCTTCTACCTGCAGAAGGCTAGAACATTCTCTCATTCTCCAGCTTCTCCTGGAAGGGAGCTACAACCCCCTTAGCTCTTGTACTAGCTGATGTACTAGTACGTAGGTACTGACCTACAGAAGGCTACAACCTTCTCTTTTATTCCAGGGACCACGTTTCATAAATTTTTAGACTGGATCCATCAATAACAATAATCAAGCATCAAATACATTCTACTTCAATATGTAGAACCTACGTGCATACGCTTCTGTATTAAGGCCAACCTGCATATACACTGTTTTGACTTACTGAACCAGTGTGTATACATGCCTCTATTGAGTCGAACCTGTGTACAGATCTATAAAGATAATTTACCCTTTTTACCTATTCAGACATGAGCTATACCCAAATTATCAGATTTATAGATCAAGTCATGTGCCAATTATAACATATCAAAATCACACAAAGATACTACTATTCAAGCCTTAATATCTTGACCCAGCAATAGAACTTATCCTTCTTCTAGTGCTCAAGTTCCTCCTTGGTTCAGATCCAGCTATGCACCATAACCCAATTCTAGATCTTGCTCTTCATAAGATATTCAATGCTTTAGTGAATGCCTTTGCTTAATGATCTCCTTCCCCTTTTATAGTCTTAGGCCTTATTCAATTCCATGGTCCAAAACCATAGAGAATCAATAACATGGACCTATTACCTAGGTTTAACACTTTGGATGAGATACCATGGTCCAAAACCATAGGTTCAAGTACCAAGGACTAAATACCATGGACCAAAAAATAAGTTTCCCACATGTACATGCTTTTCCTTGCATGAAAATGTGTGCATACGTATACGCGCCTTTTGATCAGCGATTCCGCGTGTATACACGACTTGGATAAGAGGAACCTGCGTATATCTCTTTTCCTTCATTCTAAGGGCCTGAACTATGATCTATCATTTGAGTGAGTTGCCATCAAGGACAACACCTGTGTCATAGTGCCAAACCTGTGCCATAATGCCAACAATCTCCCCCTTTGGACTTGATGGCAACCCCAAGTCACTCAAATTCATTCTCCCCCTTTGTCATCAAGGGCAAAGGGTTATGCTCCACCTGAGTACATGCTGAAATCTCTGCTCTGCTGTGTTATCCATGCTCCCCTTGACTATAGGTAAGGTCTGCAAGGAGATGTTCTACAAGAAGAAACATGACTTTATACATCATAAATGACCTTCCTACCATCAAAAACTCATACATACATCCATCTCCCAACCAAGTGGGGATACACCAAAAGTTTACACAAGATAAAACAAGAACATTACATCATCCATCCCAGGCATAATGGGGAAACCAACATAGGCCGTTACATGACATAGAGACTAAATATCTAAGATAGTCATCAGCAACTAACATCAACAACATCTGTCAATCATCATCAAGACCAGCAACCATGAACTCCCTTTGCACCTGTTCCACCTGAAACAAAAACAGCTGTGAAAATGAACCAAGATCTTCTAAGATAATTCCAACAATGCATTATTAGAAGTATATGCTCCCCCTGAACCTATGCTAGATGGTCTCTGTCAAACCCATATCAGACTCTTTTCATCCTAAATCTGGCCCCACTTTTTTTCTTCAAACCAACATATACGCGACTGTACCCATAGAAACCGACGTATGTACACAGATACACTTCATGAAACTCGCGTACAACCAATGTTCTATGAAACAGATAATTTCAACAGCAAGATGATGCATCAACTACTCCCAGCTTCTATCTGAGGTATTCAAATGTCTCCCTGGGCAGCGGTTTGGTGAATATATCAGCAACATGTTCCTTGGAGGGAACATACTCCAATTTGACCTTTTGTTCAAGAACTTGTTCCCGGAGAAAATGATATTTGATAGGTATGTGTTTGGTCTTCTAATGCATGACTGGATTCTTTGAAATACTGATTGCAATTGTATTATCACAAAAAATGGAGATAGGTGGAGTATAAGTGATTTGAATGTCTTGCAATGTTTGCATCATCCAAAGGAGTTGTGTGTAGCAAGATGCAACAGCCACATATTCTGTTTTAGTTGTAGATAATTCAATTGAGCTTTGTTTCTTGCTGAACCAAGATACTAATATGTAACCCATAAAGAATGCACCACCACTAGTGGTTTTTCTGTCATCCATGCTTCCTGCCCAATCTGCATCTGTATATGCATGAAGTGTGAGATCTATATCTCTAGGATACCATAAGCCATAATTTTGCATTCCTTGAAGATACTTAAAAATCCTCTTAACTGCCTGAAGGTGTGCTTCCTTTAGATTTGCCTGGAATCTTCCAACTATTCCCACTACATGCATGATGTCTGGTTGAGTACCTGTCAAATAGAGCAGACTACCAATCATGGATCTATAGGTTGGTTGATGTACTACTACTGATTCATCATTTGTGTTGAGGCTGCATCCTATTACCATAGGGGTACGTACTGGTTTCGAAACCTCCATCCCATATTTCTTCAAGATCTGCTTGAGATACTTGGTTTGTGATAGAAAAATACCATATTTGTTTTGTTGGACTTGTAAACCAAGAAAATATGTGAGCTCACCAAGTAAGGACATTTCAAATTCTTTCTGCATCACCAAAGCAAAGTTTTGACTCATGGTTTCTTCATTGCTACCAAAGATGATATCATCAACATACACAACAAGTATTAGCAATTTATCATTACCAATTTTTATATATAGATTGCTATCTATTGATCCTTTTGAAAAACCTTGATGGATATATTTGTCCAACCGAAAATATCAAGCCCTTGGAGCCTTTTTAAGGCCATAGAGAGCCTTTTTGTGTCTGCATACAAGTTTTGGATCACTCCCAAGGACGAATCCATCTGGTTGCTCAATGTACACTTCTTCTTCTAAGTCTCCATTTAGAAAAGCAAATTTCACATCCATTTGATATACTCTGAACTTCTGAAAGATAGAAATAGCAAGGAACATTCTTATGGAATCAAGTCTAGCAACTGGTGCAAAAGTTTCTTCAAGGTCTATGCCTTCTTGTTGAGCATACCCTTTACAAACAAGTTTGGCCTTGTTTCTAATAACATCTCCATTTTCAATGAACTTGTTTTTGAATATCCATTTTGTCCCTATGAAATTATTATCATTTGGTCTAGGAACCAATTCCCAAGTGTTATTCTTTTCAATCTCCTCAAGTTCTTCATTCATGGCCTTGACCCAACATTCCTCTTTGCATGCTTCACTTACATTTCGTGGTTCAATGGAGGAGAGCAATGCTAGATAGCTTGAAGCTTATGAAATTGTTCTTCTTGTTTGTACACCTGCCTCTTTCTACCCCAAAATTTGAGTTTCTGGATGATTCTTCTGGACGTACCTAGATGGAGTCTTTTCTTCTACCCTTATCTGTTCTTATGGTGCCTCATAGGTTTCTTCTTCATCATTAGTTTGATTTGATGTTGAAGGATAATCCTCATCATTTTCGAAATCTTCGGATTGTACCTGCCTTCGATTGTTTCCTACTTCATCAACCACTACATCAATACTTTCAACAATTTTTCCAAGTCTTTTATTGTAACACTTATATCCTTTGCTTCGGGAAGAGTAACCAAGGAGAATTCCCTCATCTGCTCTAGGTTCAAACTTGCCAAGGTTTTCATTAGTCCTTTTGATGTAACATTTGCTTCCAAAATTTTTGATGTATTTTACCATAGGAGTCTTACCATACCAAATTTCATGAGGAGTTTGAGTGTTGTTCACCCGGACATTTGTCTTGTTGAGAATAGTAACGGCAGCAAATGCAACTTCACCCTAGAAGGTTGCGAGAGTTCTAGATTCATCAAGCATAGCACGAGCCATTTGTTGAACCATTCTGTTCATACTTTCCACTACTCCGTTTTTCTAAGGAGTCCTTACAGTATAGAATTCCCTTCTTATTCCACGTTCTTCACAAAAACCGAAAAATTCATTCGAGGTAAATTCCCCTCCTCGATCAGACCTGAGGCATTTGATTCTGCGATCTGATTCATTTTCAACCAAGGCTTTGAATGCTTTGAACTTTTTGAAAGCTTTGTCTTTATGCTTCAGAAGTCCTATCCAACACATCCTAGAAAAGTCGTCAATGAACAATATGAAATATTCTTCTCCTCGAGGTGACCTTTTCTTGGATGGACCACATACATCAATATGGACAAGTTCAAGTGGCTTACTAGCTAATCCTTCCTTCTCAGGGAAATTAGTTCTGGTTTTCTTACCGAACTGACATGATTTGCATATTGTATTGTCTAGAATTCTGATGTCAGGGAGATCATGAACTGCCTGATATTTGCATGCTTTCCTTATCTGAGAGAAGCTCAGATGTACCAATATTTTTTGCCATAGCCAGTGTTCATCATTCTTTCTTAGATAGCATTGTTGTTGCCCTCCCTTGAGTATGTATAAATTATTTGGAGTTCTTATGCCTTTGATCACTGTTTCTCCTGTATCAAGCTCACGAACAATACATCCATTTGATCGAAATATTACCTCATTTCCTTGATCACACATTTGACTGAAACTCAATAGATTATGCTTTAAGCCATCAACATACATTACATTTCCATCTTTGACCTTTTCTTCAAAAGAATAGAACCTTTACCTTTTATGAGTGCAGGGGTGTCATTTCCAAATGAGACCTTCCTTTCCTTTTCTAAGGCACTATATGACTAAAGTTTTCCTTTATCACTTGTCATATGTTTCGAGCATCCATTGTCGATGTACCACTGATTTTCCTATCCTTCCGCATATAAGGCTATACCACATCTTTCTGGTTGCGGCTCTTTCTTTCTCCATGTTTTGGGACTCAATGGAGCTTTCTCCTTCTGAGTTGTTTGCCGAAACCTACTCCTGCATTCAGAATCTTCATGACCGAAGTTGTTACAAATAGAACATTCTATTTCATTTTCAAGAGCATAAAAGTTATTGTATGTCCTTTTAATGATCCCAGTCACACTCCTTTGATTTCGTTCTTCTCTAACCATGATGGTCTTGTAGGCAACACATTGAGCTGCTTTTGTCCAAAGTTATGACAAGAGAAACATTGGCCACTGAAGAAATTCCTGCGATTATCAAACCTACTGTCCAGGTGATTGTAGTTTCCATAGACATTCATTCTTGAGGAAAATTGAGAATGATTTACTTACGGTTGGTTGTAGCTTCTGTTCATCCTTGAAGTAGATTGGCCCTGATGTACTTGGTGTTCTATGTTCATCCTTGAAGTAGATTGACCTTGATTTACCTGGTGATCTGCTTTATGCCTTTGCTGTTGATTGTCAACTCGTTCACTTCTCCTTGCTGCATCAAGATAACTTTTGGAGATGGATGGCTTCTGTGCTTGAGATGCTTCTTCAGTATATCCAATACCTGTCTTGATTAGAGGAGAACGATGCACTTTGATAATCTCATCTAAAGTTTTAGATCCTTTAGCAAATCTAAGATTAAGAGCTTTTGTTTTCTCAATATCTTTTCTAAGTCCCACAATTTCACATTCTAACTTCTCATTGTGCTTTTCCCTTTCAGCAAGTTGGAATGTCAGAGTATCTATGATCATACTCTTTTCTTCTAAACAGATTTTAATTTTAGAAATTTCTTCATAGAGATCATCTTCACCTATAGCATCCAAGAAATCATCATCTTCAAAAGCCATCAAAAGTCTATAGTCATTACATTGTTCATCTTCATCACTAATTGAAAATCCATCACTGTCTTCATGTGTATAATAGCTCTTCTTACTTACATTCTATTTTCTGTTCCATCTAACTGGTTCCTTACCTTTATCAAGCTTATCTTTATGAGGACACTTGGCTACATAGTGACTGACTCTTCCACAAGCAAAGCATTTGAAAGGTAGCTTACCTATGAATCTTCCAGAACCCCGTTGAAGGTTCTTGACAAAGTTTGATTCTTCCTCTCCTTCTGACATATGTCCTGACTCATTGTAATCTCCTTTTCCTGAAGCTTTGAATGTGGCTTCTCTCCTATCTGATGGTCCCCCTTTTCTCATTTCGAAAGCAGTTAGGATTCCATGTAGCTATGACATGGTAATGCTCTGTAGATCCTATTTTTCTTCTATGGTAGAGGCTTTTGATTCAAACTTAGAAGACAAATATCTTAGAACCTTTTCAACCAAAGTAACTTCTTTTATCTCTTCACCCAAGATTTTCATACGATTAACAATCTCATTTATACGGAAGAAATAATTAGCCACACTTTCATCATTGTGCATTCTGAGATTTTCATATTGAATTATGAGAGTTTGTAGCTTTGCATGTTTTACCCGATTGTCTCCTTCATAGCTCAGAATGATCTTGTCCCATATTTCTTTTGCGGTTTTGAGCTGCATAACCTTGACAAATTCTGATTGAGATAAACTCCCTAATAGAGTATTGATAGCCTTTGCATTTGTTTCATACTACTTCTTACCAGCCGTATCTGTAGGAGTTACTGATGGAAATGCGTATCCTGCTTCCACGATATCCCAAACTTCTGTACCAAGAGATTGAAGATACGCTGTGATTCTTACCTTCCAATAGATGAAGTTGCTCCCATAAAAGATTGGTGGCATGATAGATGCCTATTTTTCGTAGTTTCTCATGATGATAGATCTTCCTTCAAGTGATCAAGATTCTTCTAAAGGACCTGCTCTGATACCAATTGCTGGAGATAATACTGAGAGGGGGGGTGAATCAGTATTATCAAATCAATTATTTTTCATTTCACAATCAGATTTGTATATGCTACTTCAGTTATAGGAAACTGCGTATATACGTTACTGTGTCTAAAGCAACCAGCGTATATCAGTAAACTTATGATTCATTAAATGTTGATCTTTAATTAGTGCATCAGAACTTCATTAACCATAAGAAAAGTAAACAGGTGCAATAAAATAGAACAGATCATCACACACATGTACACAAGATATAAGGTGGAAACCCAATGTGGGTGAAAACCACCTGCTGCAATTCGTCTCTATCCTCTTTTAATAAGAAACTTATTTTTACAATATCTCTGTACTTGTGCAGTCTTATACCAGTATGCAGGCTTCTACCTGCAGAAGGCTACAACCTTCTCTCATTCTCCAACTTCTCCTGGAAGGGAGGTACAACCCCCTTAGCTCTTGTACTAGCTGATGTACTAGTACATAGGTGCTAACCTTCAGAAAGCTACAACCTTCTCTTTCCTTCCAGGGACCACATTTCATAAATTTTCAGACTGAATCCATCAATAACAATAATCAACCATCAAATACATGCTACTTCAATATGTACACCCTGCATGCATACGCTTCTATATTAAGGCCAACCTGCGTATACGATGTTTTGACTTACTGAACCAGCGTGTATATGCGCCTCTACTAAGCAAAACCTACGTACAGATCTATAAAGATAATTTACCCTTTTTACTTATTAAGACATGAGTTATAACTAGCTTATTAGATTTATAGATCAAGTCATGCGCCAATTATAACAGATCAAAACCACACAAAGATACTACTATTCAAGCCTTAAGATCTGTTGTGGTAAAAACACAACACCCCCCATTATTGATGCGTCCGCTTCGAATAATGGGGACCCTTTCTATAAAAATTTGGGCTAGGCACCTTTTTGATTTTTATTTTAATTGATTGCCCTACGCTTTCGTTAATTTTTAGTTTTCTTTGGATTCTTGTTTTGATTGCTTTGTTAGAATCGATTTTTTATAAGCTTCACATTGACGCTTGTTTCACCTCATTTGGTCAACTGGTTTGAAAATGGCACTCCTTTGAAATCTCATCATTTATCTAGCCTGGGTTAAAAATGCATAAAATGTACAATATCGCATTTTGTAAATAAATTTGTCCAATAACGCATTCAGTTTAAATATTAACTCGTAGAGGGTTTTACTAACATTTTTCATTATGCAGCCAAATAATTAAGCATCGGGACTTAAGAAATTCACTCCAATTTTCTAATCAAATCTTAATCTCGAAAAACCAAACATTCAAGTGGCTGTAGTTTATTTTTATTATTTTTCATTTATTTTCTAAGTGGTTGTAGTTTTATTTTTAGCTATAGTTTAAAAACTTATGTTCATAAAAACAAAACAAAAAATGAAAATTTAAGTTTAAAATTAAATTTTAAATTAATTAATATATTATATAATTAATTTAATTAAATTAAAATTTAAAACAAACAAAAAAAAGAATATAAAAAATAAATAAAAGATCGCATCGGGAGTTCTATTCGCAACAATTTTTAAGGAACCCCGACAAGCCTATTAGTCACCCCCCGATGCGATATATCGCATCGGGATTTCGCATCATTTTAAAAAAGCCGATGGTCATACCCTCCCGAATTGCCGATGCGAAAAGGAATAAAAAACCTTGCCGATGCGAAAAGCCGAAACACTTCTCCACGCCGAAATGCCGATTGTGAAAAAGCATTAAAGGCATACTTTATGTTTATATTAGTTTGAGATTTTTTTTTTTTTAAAAGGAACATTCATACGTATGGTGTGGGTTGGTATATTAGTTTATGAATGGAGTTAAAAAGTACTGTAAGTTAATATATGTTAATATAGGAGCATGTTTCCATATGGATAAGAAAGGTAGGTTAGTTTATTTAATAGTGTAGTGTAGGTTGGCATATTTAACATTAGTTAATATATATTAATATATAATATGTAATATATATTAAATTATTTAAATTAATATGTATTATTTAATTAATAAATTTTAAACTAATCATATTAATTAATTTATAACAGTTAATTAATTTGATTAATTTAAATTTAAAATATCAGTTAGATTAATATTAATTAGTAATTAGATTAAATTCGTTTATAAATAGTTAATTAAATATTAGTTAGTTACATTAATAAATAGTTTACTGATAATTAGTTTAGTTAATGATTAGCAATTAAATTAGAATTAATTAGGGACTAATTTAGGATTTAATTTTTAATTCAAATTCTCATTTTTTTAGCCCAGCAACAGAATTTCCAGATTTACATCAGATTTGACCCATCAACTTTGGAAGCTCATAAATTGAGTTCTACTTGGCCAAATGAGGCCCAGGACAGCTCATTGGAAAGAGAAAATCAAGGAGAACATTTTGAATGAGGTTTCACCAACAGATTTGATCATTTATTGGGCCAAAAATCAGGCAGAAGATCAGGCTCCGAATTTTGAAAAACAAAATCAATTTTCTGAGTTATTGTTTTCAATTTCATTTGTCCAAAGCCTCTTCTAATTGCAGATCCATTGGTCAATAATATCATTTACCAGTCAAACCATTCCAAGCATCAATACAGAGCTTATATTTTGTTTTTAATTATTTATTTAAATAGAATTTGATTGGGTTTGATTTAATTGCCAGAAATGATATTTTGATTGCATTTTAATTTATTTTGATTTCTTTTGCAGGAAAACAGTGGAAGAAATATGGAAAAAGAATCTCAGTCAATGAGAAGGCTCCAGCAATTGAAGATCAGAATTAGGAGCAAGTAAAATTGGATTTAGCAGATTTCTCTTCAACAAACTCTTCTCTCAACAATTCCTTGACCAATATTATAAATAACAAATTGCAGAATGTAAAAGGGGCGGCTCTCCTCTGCAATTTTAGAGCTTCTAAAAGCACTATTGTAATTGGAATTTAGAGTTGTAGGAGGGAGGAGTGAAAAATCTCAGATCTGGGGATTATTGAGGATTTTCCCTTTGTATATTGAATTATGCATGAGGAACAAAGCTTGCACTATTGTGGCTCTAGTTTTGAAGGCAGAAGTTCAAGCAATGTAAAGCGCTGTTGGAGACCAAGAACAGAGAAATGGATGCAATAAATTGGTATTTCTAATACTACTGTTTCAAATATCAGTTTTAATTTTATGGTGATATGAATGTGTCATTTTATTCATGTTTGTGCATTATTGTCAATATGGGTAATTTGTCTCAATCTTGTTATTATGTATCTCTGTTTTTATGGATTAATTTCTCATTTTGGAGTAACTACTTACTCTGAAATCTGTCTTATGAAACTGATTTATTGAATAATAATGTGTGTGAACTATTTCTACATATCATTATTCAATTATTGGATTTATTGATTTGATAATCAATATCATTTTGAGAACTACTTCCTGAATGTTGTTGATTTATTATTTCAGTTTTAAGGTCTCAATAGAATGTGTTTTGGTAACCATAATATCAGTTAATTGAACTACTTCATTAACTTGATATTCATTATAAACAAGACATATTTAAATCCCAATATTTTAATTATCTTGCTCTTAGTTGGGTTAGATCTATATCTGCCTAATTAAGATAGGATTTAGATTAGTTTCTTTTGCTTGCATCATAGAATAATCTTGCATTTAGAGTAAATTATACACTCTGTTAAGTCCTCTCCTCAAAGAGGCAAAACTTTAGTTGTGGCTTGGCTGAGCCCAAATCAGCTTAAGGGTCATTCTCTTGCCTGATCAGCAAGGAGAAGTGATCTGATGTCCCTGTCTATTGGTAGTTAAAGATACATTATAAACCAATAGCAATAGGGAGAAGGTAACTGGACCTAGATGAGCAGTCGGAGCCACCACACCAAACGGAAAAGGAGCTGCTTTTAAGGTCCGGACCGGGTGGTTATCCCCTAATGTTGTTGCAGCGATTTTCGAGGCATCAACATTTTTGGCGCTAGAAGGAGGGCCTGACTGTGAATGGCAAGCAAATCTAGAACTACAAGCCATTCTAAGAGTAATTCTCCCTCCGAATCCCCTCGATCTTCCCATTTGCATACTGGTTCGCCGGTATCCAAACAAGGAGAAGGGGAATCAACTACCACTGCTCAAACCCATCATACCTCGGAACAATTAAGTCTTGAATCACCTGAAGTCCAGTCTCTAATCCATAAACTTCAGAGCTTCTCGATTTCACCACAGAAATCTGAGGTATCAGAAAGCAGTGCGACTTCGCAGTTCAATCTCACTCACCCTCTCACCAGACTTCAGAGCGAAAAACTCGGTATTGAACCCACCGAATTCCCTTTACCCAAAAGGAAAAAGGCGAAGAAATATACTGAAGAATCTGATAGTGGAGAACTTTCATCCACATCCTCCATCTCACCTCCTCATCTGCAAAGTCAACCATTCACTCCTCCATTACATATTGTTGTTCACCAGGGATCACAAGCCTCAACATCCCAGCCTGCTCACTCCTCAACTTTATTTCCTGCTCATTCATCTGGAATTCCAACAGTAGTATCAACTCCTATTGTTATCATAATGGCAGATCCATGGACCAGGCCTGGTGCAGTCAATATGCCTGCACCATTGCACGCTTTACCCGACGCTCCTGAAAAATGGCTGCCCAAGTTTAATCCAGATAATGGGACCCAAGCTGAGGAACATATCAATAATTTCATGTTGGCAGTCAACTTGAAAGGAGTAACAGAGCAAGATGTTGTGGTTAGACTCTTCCCTTATACATTGCAAGGATCAGCAGGATCCTGGTACTTCTCTTTGCCTTCTGGTTCTATTACCAGTTGGAACACTTGCCAAGAGCAGTTTCTCACCAAATATGGAGATGATAGGTCTTTAGCTACCTTAATAAATGATCTCTCCAATCTTAGAATAGAGCATCGGGAACCCATCAAGGAATTTAATGCCAGATTCAATAAACTCCTGAACAAAATCCCTACAGATTCTAAACCAAGTGAACAGATTCGAAGCGAATGGTATATCACTGCTCTACCTGCCAATATAGCCATTTTTGTAGATAGAGCTGGGAAACCTACCTTAGCCGAAAACATGAAGGAAGCACTTGCTGTGGAAAAGCGCATAAATGCTCTAGAGAAGAAAGCTGCCTTGGAAGACAGAAAAGCCAAAAAAGTCTCTTTCAAAGAGGATTCTAAGAAGAAAACCCCAAAAGATCCATATGACATGGAGGGATTACAAAAAGTCCTG
This sequence comes from Pinus tabuliformis, assembly GCA_031772625.1. Classification (NCBI taxonomy): domain Eukaryota; kingdom Viridiplantae; phylum Streptophyta; class Pinopsida; order Pinales; family Pinaceae; genus Pinus; species Pinus tabuliformis. The sequence goes on from CM062811.1 coordinate 1,159,224,199, forward strand.
AAGACTTTGTCTAATGAAATGGTTGACATAAAGAAACAGGTAGCCGAAACCTCAAACAAAAGACCATTTAGGACTTTTAAGAAAACTGAAACAAAGCCACCCAATGTTATATCTAACGCAGATTCAGAGCAGGATGAAGAGGAAGAGGAGACACCCTCACAAACTGACGATGAAGAAGAAGTAGCTGAATGCCACGGAATGTGGGATTTCATACTCCCTAATTCCGATACTGATAATGAAGAAGAAGCTTTCCCAGTAACCACTAGAAGTAGAAATGCTTCTGAACCTGTCCAAGCAACTTCAAAGAAGAGGAGTGCAGGTGCCACCACAACAAAGGAAAAAGTTCCTCCAAAGAAATCGCCTGTAGTCGTTCCCCAAAACCAGCCTTCAACTTCCAATTCTCCTTCAACATCTAAAACACTAGTGGTAGCCGATTCAATGGAGTATAATATTGTTGATGATATGAAGAAGACTAAAGCAAACATCACTTTGTTTGAACTTAGTAAGTTAAAGCATCAGCAGAAATTACTTCTAAAAGAATTAAATGTTGTCCCTGTGACACCTCTTCCCAGCTCAAAAGCTGCCAATGATTCAGGCCAACCTCCTCCAGGTATGGTTGAAGCTACTGACTCGGTTCTGATTGGAGATAGGTCCAATTCTCATACCCCACCCTTCCTACTGACCTATGAGATTTACAACCGAAATCTACACAACTGTTTAATTGATTCAGGGGCATCATCTAACATTATGCCAGCTTCAGTTTGCTCTAAACTGAACATCGAACCCCAGAAGTCTGCTATTCACATCGTACAGTTGGACCGAACTAAAGTGCAGGTTGTGGGAGAAATTAATTCTGTAACTATCAGGTTGTCTGCCGATCCCAGGATTGTACAGAGGATAGATATCTTAATTGCCGACATACCTGAATTTTACGGTTTAATTTTGAGCAGAGATTGGTCCGAAAAACTGCATGGGTATATTTCCACAGATTGGTCACATATGTGGCTTCCCTACAAGGGAAAGCCAAATCAAATAAGAATTGATCGTGAGAAACATATGACCCACACAGTTACTGAATTCGAACAAGAGAATCAACCTGTAGCATTTAACAACAATATTTTGGGGAATTATTCGTCAGAATCATTCTTCGGCAACTTTGTTGCCCAACCTTCCCCTTTTTCAGTTAATCATTGTACATCTCAAATTGAGAATTTTTCACAAACGGATATGTCTAGATGTTTTAATGATGATGAAAAAGCTGTAAATACGTCTGTTAATACTCCTTTATTTTGGTCTTTATATTTTGATGGCTCTAAGTCCAGCGAGGGCTCAGGAGCAGGTTGCATTTTGGTTAGTCCACAAGGGGAAAAGACAATGCTGTCCTGTAGGCTAGAGTTCGAATGCACTAATAATACAGCCGAATACGAAGCTTTGGTCCAAGGATTATATAAGGCGATCGGCCTTAAAGTCCAATATCTTAAAGTGTTCGGCGATTCTGAAATCATTGTTAAGCAGGTAAGGAATGCAATTCATTGCCTTTCAAACCACCTTAAGCATTATCAGTCGCTAGTGCAAGATCTTACCTCACATTTTTCAGCATTTAACATTTCCTCAATTCCCAGGTCACAGAATTCGGCAGCCGACCTACTAGCCAACGTAGCTTCCAAACTTCTGCCTTCTGAAGACTACAGCCTTGATAGATTTTCTGTAGAATTGATTTTTAGGCCTTCTATTCCTGACAATGTCACTAATTGGAGAGTATTTAATCATGACGAAGATATTTTGCAATTCTTAACCTCTGAAAAGTCCTATGATAGTCAAATCATTGAAGAAGACGAGCATGACTCTCAAATGAAAGAAACACCTCGAGAGAATGCGATTCCTAAGCCAGTGGTAAAACTCGAAGACCTATATGATATCAAAGACAGGTTTAAACCTGTAATTAATGCAAAGCTTCAAAGTTCTACCCTTAGGTTCGAATTGATAAATCTAGGTACTGAGCAAGCTCCTCAAAATATCAATTTAGGATTAGGACTTTCTTCGGTAGAAAAGGAAGCATTTATTAAACTGTTGAGAAAAAACAAACAGGTCTTTGCTTGGAAGTATGATGACTTAAAGACTTATGATACATCCATTATCCAGCATACTATTCCTATGCTTCCCGATCAGAAGCCGATTCAGCAGAAGTTAAGGAAAATTCATCCAAACTTGGAGAACCAGATAAAGTCGGAACTAAACAAGCTTTTGAAAGCCAAGATTATTTTTCCGGTCCGACACTCAAACTGGGTCTCTAATATGGTGCCAGTCAGAAAGAAAAATGGCGACATTCGAATTTGTATTGATTTCAGGAATCTGAACAAAGCGAGCTTAAAAGACAACTTCCCATTACCTACTATGGAGCAAATCCTCCAATCAGTAGCAGGTTCTGAATTGATGTCCTTTCTTGATGGATTCTCAGGATATAATCAAGTTCTGGTTCATCCCGATGACCAACTTAAAACCACATTCAGAACAAAATGGGGAACATATGCATATCAAAAAATGCCTTTTGGGCTCATAAATGCAGGAGCGACATTCCAGAGAGCTATGGATATAGCCTTTAGAGGGTTGATTAATCGGACAGTAGTCGTCTATCTTGACGATATTACTGTATATTCTAAAAAGAGATATGATCATTTGCATGACTTGAATCAAATCTTTCAGCGATGCAAAAGGTATGGTATCTCTCTGAACCCAAAAAAGTCTTTCTTTGCTCTTGACCAAGGAAAACTCTTAGGCTTTATTGTATCTAAGGATGGCATTTATATTGATCCTGATCGAATCAAGGAGATTTCTGAAATCCCTTTCCCGCACAACAAAAAATCGATGCAGTCATTTTTAGGCCAGATTAATTTTGTTAAACGATTTGTTCCGGATTTTTCTCAAATTGTATTACCACTACAGACAATGATTAAGAAGAATTCAATTTTCAGGTGGGGATTAGAGGAAAAGCAAGCTTTTGATGTTATCAAGCAATCAATAATCAACGCCCCAGCCTTGAATACACCAAATTTTTCTAATCATTTTACATTATATACCATTGCGTCCGATGTGTCTTATGCTGCAGTTCTTACGCAGCCAAATGCGCACAATTTAGAGGCACCCATATCATTCTTCAGCTCAAATCTGCAGGGTGCCGAATTGAATTACTCCGACGTTGAAAAACAAGCCTTTGCTGTATTCAAAGCGGTCAAGCATTATAGACCCTTCCTTCTGAAAACCCATACAAAAGTAATAGTTCCTTTCCCGGCAGTTAGGCAACTATTAATTCAAAAAGAGTTGGGTGAGAAAAGGGCAAATTGGGTCACAGCGCTTCAAGAGTATGACTTAGAAATAAAGCCAGCGAAGATTGTTAGAGGTCAAGGTTTTTGCAGGATATTGGCAGGAGCATCAAACATTCCTGAATCAAGCGATATGGATCAGACTGAATCAATCAATCAGATAAGTGTCACTGATTCTGAATCTCAATATGCAGATTTAATATTTTATTTGAAGAACGGTTATGCTCCTCCAAATTTATCTTACAAGAATAAAAGGGCCATTAGGTTAAAATCAAAGAATTTCACAATTATTGATGATGTGCTTTTTAAGAAAAATTATGATTCTGTTCTATTAAGATGCCTTGAGAAACCTGAAGCCCAAAAGGTTTTGCAGGAATTACATGATGGACCAGCAGGAGGACATTTTGGAGCTGACACAACAGCTCATAAAATTATTCATGCTGGTTACTATTGGCCTACTTTGTTTAAAGATGCTCACGAATACGTAAGGAAATGTCTGAATTGTCAAACTGCTAGCGGAAGACAACGTAAACCGGCTTTCCCTTTGCAACCAGTCAACATTGAACAGCCTTTTGAGCAATGGGGATTGGACATCATTGGGGAGATTAATCCACCTTCTTCCAAACAGCACAAGTACATTCTTACTGCTACCGATTACTTTACAAAGTGGGTTGAGGCAATCCCTTTAAAGACAGCAAATTCCGAAGCCATCATTGAATTCATAGATCAATTCATCATTACCAGGTTTGGTGTCCCAAACGCTCTTGTTTTTGACAATGCTTCTTATTTCTCAGGCAATGCCATGTTTGATTTCGCTATTAAAAGAGGGTTTAAATTAAAATATTCTGCTAATTACTATCCTCAGGGTAATGGTCTAGCAGAGTCAACTAATAAGAATTTGATCAAAATTATTAAGCGAACAATCGAAGAGAATCATAGGAACTGGCACAAATCCTTAGTATTTGCATTATGGGCTGATAGGATAACACAGAAAGCTTCCATAGGAACCTCTCCGTTCAATCTTGTATATGGAAAAGAAGCAATACTACCAACCAATCTTGTTCTTCCTTCTTTAGCCCTAGTGCAGTTTATTGAGGAGACTCCTTCTTCTTCTATCCAGCTTAGATATGATCAAATTCTCAAATTAGAAGAAGAAAGAGAAAAAGCTAAGGTTATTCATGCCAAGCACCAGCAAGTCATCAAAGCAGCATTTGATCTAGTCTCATCCGGTTCAAAACAATTCCAAGTTGGCGATTTAGTTCTGAAATGGGACAAAGCCCATGAAGACAAAGGTAAACACTCCAAGTTCCAGAAACTGTGGCTTGGACCATTTCAGATCTGTGAAAAGATAGGCCATTCAACCTTTATACTGCAAGATTTATCAGGGTTGAGAGATTCTCTCCCTGTTAATGGTCTGATCTTGAAGAAATTCTTTAATTGAGGAGGTAACCCCTTCTCCTTTTAGATTCATAGATTTTTATAGTTTGTAGGATCTGTAGAAAATAAGGTTGTAAGATAACTTCCATTGACCTTTTGCTATATTTGAAAAGTTATCTCACTGGAGTACTATCAATATTTGCTTTTGAATAATAGAACTCTTAACCAAGAGGGATAATTTCTGGGAAATTACATATCTCTGTATTCTGAAATCGCAGTCTATCTTTTGTAAACTCCTCCCAAAACATAAAAGTTCTATGAGTCATGTTGGGTTTTCAAAATTGGTCTCCAAAGGTTATCTATATTAAGATAGAAGCTAATCCATCTTCAGCATCTTTAACTCTTAACCTGTCATCCATTTACTCTTGAGGAGAAAATTGTTCATCCCGTTCACTAAAGTTTATGGTTACTCAGAGTGTAATTCTAAAATATAAAAGATTAAAGATAAGAGGTCTTATTACAAGCCTGCTTACCATGGTCATAGGAAAATAATTTAACTGACATTACCAAAACTGCATACCAAACAGGGTAATGACTTGAAATTACAAGACAAGGGGTCTCATCACGAGCCAGCTTGATCAGTTAGATTACTACCAGTGAATGGCATTGTCAACAGCTGGCCACCAAACCAGGACAATGGCTTTTATCTTAAACAAAAAAGGAAATGAAGTACAAAATATGAAAATAGGTTTTGAATTCATTCTGTTTAGTCACACTCTTAAGTGAATGGAACAATGGACAATAGCATGGTTAAAAAGGTAACCCTGCCGAGACTATAAACGTTTGCTGGCAGCAGAGGCTCTACCTATGACAGAAGGGTTTATTTTAAAAGCTGAGTTGAGAAAAGTTTTCTATTTTATCATTATAAACCATCAAAGACCTATTTTAAAACTTAGAATGCATTTATTTTCTTTACAAAAAAGAGGAAGTCAACAAAAGAATTCTACTTTATTCAGAATGAATAGATATCTAGTTATATTAGAAATTTTCCCTTCCTGATTGAGATTCTATGTTAAAAAGTTTAAGTGTTTTCATTAGTTCCAGAGATAACTGGTTCTTCCAGCGAATCGCCAATTGTTGTGCCATACAACAACCCCCCCATTTCATATCATTTATATTCCAAACATTAATGTATGAAATGGGTCCCTTTTAATTTTGAATTGGTATCAATGCTCTTGTCATCCAAAAAATCCAATAAATAAATAAATGCGCTTTAGAAAACCTTCGGGGCAAACCCTTAAAAAGAAATTATGAATAATTGGTCATTGCGATAAAGCGATCGCAAGATCGCATATCGCAATGACATATGGATTGTAATTAAGCACCCAAACGTTTTCCGCCGATGCGAATTCGGCGCATTCGGCGATCGGCAATTCCCCATATATGTTTTATATCGACCATGCCAAAAGATCCGACGCGATGCGCATTCGGCGATCGGTGAAGTGCTTCAGCAGTGGTAATGTTCCCAAAGGCTTGTCCCGATGCGATGCGAAATCAGGAATCGGACATCGGCGGTAATCGCACCCAAATCTTATTGCGCCCAAAGCTTTTCGCCGATGCGATATCGCATTCGGCGATCGCTGATATTCAAAGCACGCCATTAAAACACGCTTATCACACCCCGATTGCGACCCGATAAAGCGCGGTTTTCAACAAAGAGCCGTTAAGTGATGGGATGGCGCAATTCAATTGTAATAAAAGCTTTATCTTTCACGCAGGCCTCCATCTATGCTCAACCGCCAAAACGTCCATCTGCATGCTTAAAAGGTTCACTCACCCAAATAACGATATTAGGAGCATTTAAGGAATGGCGGATTAAAAACGGCCAATTAATAGGAATTATGTCCTAAAATCTTTTTACAGATTGGATCCGCGCCCATGTTAAAAGCTAAATCCCTCAGTTACGCTTCTATTCGTATGTGCTGTTTCACTTAAGAGTTTTTATTGCCATCTCTGTATATTACGCCCAATTTCTTCTTTGTGCAGAATTCATTCGCAGAAACCAGGCCTGAGATGATGGGAAAGAAGTCCAAGAAAGCTGCAGGTGCTTCCTCAACACCAACAGCAGCACAAGCAGCCGCGAATAAGAAGAAGGGATTAATTTCTGATACCACTTGCACGGGGCTCACCAAAGCTACTTGGTCAGGCACTTATAACTTAATTGAAGCTGAGAAACCAGAAAAGACGGTGGAAGAAGCTACTGTGGACTTGACCAAGAGGTCTGATTTAACTCTCAAGGATCTAGCCGACTCTTTCCTGCATAGGATAGCGGCCAGAGAACAAATTCTTCCTTATACTGACATTGTGCGATGGGCAATTGAAGAAATTCTCATCACAGACAGAATTTTTAAAACCAGAGATGGGAGGATCTTCGGGTCATTCAGGCCAGAAGACCTAAGGCAAATGTATCATTTGCCCGAGCCAGAGAAAGTATATAACAAGGCCTTTTTGGAGAAGTTTGCAAGCGAGAACGAGATCGAATCTGAACCTATCAAGGATTGGAGGCAAAATCCCAACAAACACAAGCACGAATCCTCCGGTAAGTACTCGGTAGATTCTTTAGCTTCTCCTTATTGTTATGCGGGGATTATGATGTGTAGACTGTGGGGTTTGCATGATTCTGCCAATTTTACCATTGAAATGGTTCCTCTAATGGAGGCAGCAGTAAATGGTTGGATTATGGATTGGGCTACTATTCTTTCAGATAAATTAGCAGTGGCTGTTCGAGATTTTAGATTTAAGACTGTTGTTACAGAGAGGAAAATGCCCCCGTTCTACTATAGTGCATATATCATGGTGAATGGCATACTCAAATGATGAAAGCAGAAAGGGCGGCTTCACGGTGTAAATCAACCGCCAGCAATCTAGTGGATCTAGTCAATAACACTCTTTACCTGGCCAATATGATTTCTAAATGTACACCGGGAAAGATGACTATGGCAAATGCATTACAGCAGACATGCTACCCTGTGTTAGAAGAAAAAGGAAAATTAATCGCGGGAGTAAAAAGCCTATCCTTAGAGGCATATTGGCTCTTTTTAATTAAGCCGCATACACAGAGATCTGCCCTAAAGTGCCTTACAGACGCAATCGGGTATATAATTCCCGAACTCCAAGATGCCACATATGCTGCACAGCTCACTTCACGCCTCAACAAACCTCCGGAAGTTGAGCCGATGCTTGCAATTAATCAGCTCAGATTCAAAGGAAAGGAACCGACTTGATGAGTCACCCGCCCGCTTGCCAGATCGCCAGCCGAAATTGGATCAGAAGTTATTGATACCAGCTTTAGTAGCTTTTCAGTTTCTTAGATATTTAGATTAGATTAGTATTTATAGACCCTTTCATTGTTTTGGAAAGGGTCGTAAAATTTTGTAATAGACTTAAAAGCTGAAGTTTGCACTACTGTGCTTCAGTCTTTATTCTTTTGTGAAACTCGACCAATAGTTCTTATTTAACGAGAAGGCTGTTTTATGCAATTGCGCACTATTGTCTATTGTTTGGAATGCTTTCTGGTTTGAAGGAAGGACTGCGACATAGCGATTAATATACTGGATTGTTAAACAGCTTACATGGTACTTTTATCTGCATCTGCCTTCTTTCCTCTTATATAAATTGCTGTGTTATTATTCTTGCTATCGTTGAATATATGTATGCGCTATAACTGCAAATCGTTATTTCATTCCACTATTGGATGTTTTATGATATGCTTTCTCTCTCAAACATGCATGTGACAATGATATAAATGATAAAGTGTAGCAATTTCGCTGTTATCGCTTTGCTTAACTATTTAGGCACAGCAGTTCTTAATGATTTAATATCTATGCTTTAGAGATAGAGTCATCTATATGCCTGTCTAAAAGCACAGACCATCAAACGCTACACTTTAGAAATCGATAACTCCCCGGGATAGATTATAGTTGTTATATTCCTGCTGATAGTTTTAGTCCATCGCTTATCGCCAGAGTAGTCTATAAGTCACTCATCCATCCCATTTATCTATATTTCTGGGAAACTGGTCCCATCATCCCCAGTCGGAGCCACTATTCCAAACGGAAAAGGAGCTGTACTAAGGTCCGGACCGGGTGGTTTCCCCAATGTTGTTGCAGTGATTTTCGAGGCTTCAACAAGATCTTGACCCAACAATTGAACTTATCCTGCTTCTAGTGCTTAGGTTCCTCCTTGGTTCAGATCCAGCTATGCACCATAACCCAATTCTAGATCTTGCTCTTCCTAAGATATTCAATGCTTTAGTGAATTCATTTGCTTAATGATCTCCTTCCCCTTTTATAGTCTTAGGCCTTATTCAATACCATGGTCCAAAACCATAGAGAATCAATACCATGGACCTAATACCTGGGTTTAACACTTCGGATGAGATACCATGGTCCAAAGCCATAAGTTCAAATACCAATGACTAAATACCATGGACCAAAAAATAAGTTTCCCACATGTACATGCTTTTCCTTGCATGAAAGTGCGTGCATACGTATACGCGCCTTTTGATCGATGATCCCGCGTGTATACGCACCTTGGATAAGAGGAACCTGTGTATATCTCTTTTCCTTCATTCTGAGGACCTGAACTGTGATCTAGCATTTGAGTGAGTTGCCATCAAGGACAACACCTGTGTCATAGCACCAAACCTGTGTCATAATGCCAACAAAGATTTCAAGGTAATCCCAGGGAGAATTATCTTATTGTTGTAAAGAGGATATTCAAGTCTCTTCAAGGAACTCTTTACTATGGATTGTGGTATCCCAAAGGTAAACATTTCAATTTGATTACTTTTAGTAAAGCTGATTGGGTTGGTAGTATTGATGATAGGAAAAGTACTTTAGGAGAAACTCACTTTTTGGGAGATTGTTTGGTATCTTGGGAAAGCAAGAAACATAGTTCTATCTCTTTGTACATATTTGAAGATGAATATATAACAACAGTCACTTGTTGCACACACATTTTATTTATGAAGAAAGCTCTTCAAGACATTCATGTTGAGTATGAAGAACCTCTTCACATCATGGTAGACAATACAAGTGTAGTAAGAATCTCCAAAATTTTGGTTCTTCATTCCAGGACCAAGTGCATACCAATCAAGTATCATTTTTTAAGAGAACAAGTGGTCAAAAAGGTTGTGAAGTTGGAATATATTGCTTTAAATGAATAAATTGTAGATATCTTCACCAAGCCACTTCCAAGGGAGAAAGTTGAATATATTATAGAGAATATGGGTGTTGTTCCTTTTTGAAGGCATTGAGGAGTTTTTCATAGAGTTAGTTGTTGTCTTATGGCTGCCACCAAGAGCACTTTCAGTTGCAAAATTTGGATAATGGGTGGTGATTGGTTGTTTCCATGCTTTTCAAGGCATTGTGAATTGTTTTGCTTTCTTCTTCTTTCTTCATTTCAAGATGAATTGCTTATTCATGTACATTGCTTCTTCAAGATGGTGTGATCTCATATATATTCAGGGGGAGAATGTTCAACATCTTTAGGGGGGCATTTTTTGCACCTCTTCAAGGGGAGTACTTCATTTTTGTATATGTATCACATTATTCTTATGTATTTTCTCTTTCCATGTAAAACCCCATGCCATTGATGTCAAAGGTGGAGAGAGAGTGAGTTGTCTTTCTACTTAGCTTCAGATTGTTGTATGTAAATGTCATATATATTTTTAGTAGCTAGAGATTGATATCATTGGAAAAGGGGGAGTGTTTTGGCCTATTTGTGTTTCCATTGATGTCACTTCTTGAAGTATGTACTCATGAGTCCCTATGTGTCATCTTGAGTTTGTTGTACACTTGTTGAGGGTTGTCATGCTGATATAAAATGTTTTCATAAGTCTTAGAAGGTCTATAGAAGAGAGTTCATGATGTAATAATGCCTCGTCTAAAGCTGAGCTACATGTGTGCTAGTGATCTGATATTGGAGGAGAAATTATTCTTCCTAAAAATTGACCATCCTCTGATGCTTTGTAAGTAAAAATGGGTCTTATGCAAAAAACAAGTTGTATCATATCTTCAAGGATAATGAGTTAGATTTCATGTGAAATTTAAACAAGAAACATATCATCATGAAATCATAAAGGAAAACAAGAAGAGAGACAAAATAGAATTTGGTGATGGAGTTCACCTCTCTTGGGCTACATCTTCGGGCCTACTGACACATCTAGATCGCTCCATAGATTTCAGTGATAAAAGAGTACATGAAATATGTTGAAAAATGAGTGGTTAGTTTCCCCTTCAAGGAAGCATTCTCCTACAAATAAATCTCGCTCTAAAAAGCATGACAACCTACAGTCAGTCATGAAACAATGAACAAGAAAAGGGCTTTCATATCAAGACAATGTACTCCATTTGAAAATGAGCATGTATGTACAACAATTCCACATTAAAGTACTAAAAGAGAGCTTTCCTCAAAAATACATAATGAGAACGGACAAGCATGAGCTACACCATAGATGTCATAGCTACTGCAGATAACATATGAAGGCTAGAAAACCCCTTCAAGGTCATCTCTGTGCTCAAAAGCCTTTAAAAACGGCTTCAAAATATTGATTGAACCAGACACCCTATGACTCAAAACTGCAAAAAAATACTTCCAAAAATGCTCTAATCAGTAAACATATGATTCCATTTGATTTAGAATGTCCAGAAACCCCTATCTGGGTTCTTATTGGGCTCAAAAAGACCAAAAACTCATCAAGTTAGGGCACTCCCAATTTCTTTTGTTATTCGTCATCCAAATTGGCTGAACCTTCAAAGAGAGTGACATTTTCACCCTTTTTTTTGCTCGAAAGGTGAAAAATTTGACTGCAATTGGTGAAAATTATCACTTCATTAATTTTTCCAATAAGCCCGTAGGCAGAGAAACATGGCCACACGGCCCACCATAAGGCAAGGGGTTGGGCCAACGGTCTGCCCTCCTAGCCTTGGTGCCTTTTCTATCAAGTTTTTGGTCACATGGGTTGATGTCGCCTAGGACCGGGACTGACCTCACCCCCGCCATGCTACCTACCAAATCTATAGCTGGTGGTTACTCATCGACACCATGACTTGGGGCCAGGCCTCAACTTCGCCCCCACTCTAGTAGCACCTGCCTAAACTACGCACAGTCATATGGCTTCCATGAAAATTGAGGCTAGTGCTTACAACACACCCCATCCACCAAGCACCTCTCCTCTGCGCCATTTTCCTATGGGAGTTCTTGTGACCAAGGGATGGGGCTAGTCCCTAAGCCCTCTCCAACTACACTCTTCATCCAGTGGAAATGCACATGACCATGAGCCAAGTCTAAAGGTCCAGTCGTCTCTACCAACACTTCACTCCAGCTTTTGCCTGGTCCTATAGGTGGTTAATATGACTGGGAGTTGGTCCTCACTACTCTTCTCTATTCGTGCCAGGGTTTTATGATGATGCACAAGACTGGGGATTGGGTCTCTCACCTTGGCCCCTCTCACAACTCACCATAACTTATCCCTTAAATATATGTGTAAATGTATTTAGGTTAAGGCCCATCATGTAGGAAAGTTGGTAAGGCTCGGAATTTGTAAGTGGCAAGTCATCGGTTCAAACCCTGCCAAGGTGGCTGAGTTCATAACAAATTTTTTAGCTAGCGTTGACGTGCCATGTGGCATCCTCTGATTGGGCCATGTGGTAGCCTCTCATTGGGCCACCAAAAGAAAAAGAACCGATTAGATTCAACCAAATCACCCTGTACAATATAGACATGTGGTGAATTCTGGTTGGTTCTTAATGCCCAGTTGGCATGCTAACATCATCATGACATCAGCAATACGGATTACCCAATCAGCAGTTGAGTCAACACACCTACAATTTTTTTAGTTGTTGAGCCAAACAATCAAAATGTCATTCATACGACATCATATTGAGGTGATTCAAGTGTCTCTGGAATCAAAGCAATGAACAATATGACTTGACATTGGTTTCGAAACATTCTTAGCACTTTCATTTTTGAGAAAAAAAAAATTATCTCCGGGTCATACCTCCCTACTAGGAACTTTTGGACTCCAAAAGTTTATCTTCTCCTAGCAAACAAAATGAGGAAAAAGCTAAAAAATTCCCAAATATCAATCCTTAATGTTATGTTTTCAATTGGTTCCTTCAAGCTCCAATCAAGGTACTCCACCTATCCTCTGCGTGAAGTCCTTACCTCCCTTTCAAGAACTGAGCCACAATTCTTAAAACCATGTAGGAAAAAAAAGCATCAATGGATGGAATCTGAACATTCTCTCCAAACCCATATTTCATGGCTCAAATAAATTCATCTTGAAGTTCCCTTGTTGAAGAAAAACTTGAATTTCCATCTTGGAAATTAGAAGCAATTCAATGCTTTCCATGCATTGATTCAAACTTTTCTTTACTTTCCTCAAATTGTGCTTGTACAAAAAAGTACTCTCGCTACAATAATTCAATGACACATTTGGATTTGTCTAGAAAAACATATTCATTTCTTCTACAATATTTATCGGAGATTTCATTCACAACAAGCTTCATCTTGAAACACTTGTATCATTCAGTACATGACATAACTGTATACATATTGGACGACAAACATTGTTTATCCCAAAAATTCCTCAAACAATTGGACTCATAAACAATCCAACATAACATGACATGTCAATGAAAAACATACATGTTGAAAATAGCGATTATTCTTGTTTCACTTTACAAAATACCCAAAATACATAATGAACAACAAGTATTTACAATTTACAAAGCAACAAACTATACAAACAATCTATCCAATCTTTGCCTTTCCTAGTCTTATGGATTCTCTTTTTGCATCTTCTTTGCTTTGAAGGTTGCCTTAGGAACTATGTCAATATCCTCTTTTCCACTTGTTGCTTTCCTTTCATTGGTTTGCATAACATATTTATCCTTCTTTGGATGAAGTTCTAGATGAAGTCTCCAACACCTTTCATTCCCATGCCTAGTCATGTTACAATGGGTACAAAAGTACTTACGCTTGCCCATCGACAAGGAAGTATTCAAAATGATGGAGGTTCTCCATGCTTGATTCCATGAATTTGGTCCATTATTTTGACCATAACTTTGTGTTGCTCACAATCAGCCACACAATGGTTAGCTGCATTACAAAAAGTGCAAGGATACATGTCCCACAAATAATCAAAATTACCAACATTTGGAAAATTCCCATGACATTTATACATGTCTGTTAGGTTGTAACTTTTATGATGAGGAATGGACAATGACATGAAAATTCCTTTGAAACATTCATCTCTCTTGGGAGACAAATTACCATTATCACTACCATATTGGTGTGACATATCATCATCTGATGATTTATTCACCTCAGAAGGTTTAGAACACACTCCAAACTCTCTATGACCATAACCCAATCCTTCATATCTTGGTCTCTCCTTTACCTCGATAGGATTGTTGATACCTTGGCCATTGATTCTGAGGCCTCCTTCTTCATAACCCATCTGAGCTAGTAGATTTATACCAATTCCTTTAGTATGTTGTTCAAAGGCTGGAAAGGATGTGTTATTAAAATAAACCGAAGGATTTGAACTAGAGATTTTGATTACATCCTTGGATTTGCCACCCATATTTTCTTCTTTAGATGTCGATGACTAATTTGAAAATTACTCAAGCCACCCACTTTTCCCAACAGGCATATAATGAGAATCTTTGAGATGCTGACAAAACTTGCAAGCATCATTATCCACATAGGGTCCATAACCTGTGTTTGGACCATGCCCAAAAATTGGTTTCAGTTTTGGAGAAATTATTTGCTGCTTCTCAAGTGGAACTTTCACCAACTTGTTCCTCAAGCACATGATGCAACTGAAGGTGCATATGCCTCATCTCCTCTTTAGATACTTCAAGCAATCTCCTCAATTCAACATTCTCTATTCGGAGAGACAAGTTCATCTCCTCTAGCTCTTCGAGACTTTCAAGCTTGTTTCTGATACCTACAACTTGGTCATAACTAGCTCTGATAGAAATTGATCTGAAATCAGAGGAGAACTTCTCCTTCCTAAAAATTGGTCATTCTTTGATTCTTTGCAAGTAAAAATGGGTCTTATGCTAAAAACAAGTTTTATGTTTGCTCCAAGGATAATGAGTTAGTTTTCATGTGAAATTTAAACAAGCAACATATCATCATGAAACTCATAAAGGAAAACAACAAGGGAGTTCACCCCTACTGGGCTACATCTCTAGTCCTGCTAACACAGCTAGACCGCTCCATAGATTTCAGTGATAAAAGAGTACATGAAATGTGTTGTCAAATGAGTGGCTAGTTTCCCCTTCAAGGAAACATTCTCTTGCAAAGAAATCTCACTCTAAAAGGTATGACAACCTACATTTAGTCATCAAATAGTCAACAAGAAAAGGGCTTTCACATCAAGACCCTATACTCCATCTGAAAATGAGCATACATGTATAACAATTCCACATTGCAGTACTGAAAGAGAGCTTTCCTCAAAATTACATAATGAGAAAAGACAAGCATGAGTTTTACCATAGATGTCATAGTTCCTGCAGATAACATATGAAGGCTAGAAAACCCCTACAAGGTCTTATCCATGCTCAAAAACCTTCAAAAACTGCTTCAAACCACCGATTGTACCTAGAACCATATGACTCAAACATTTAATAAGTCCTTCCAAAAGTGCTCCAATCAGTAAAACAAGGTTTCCATTGGATTCATAATGTCCAAAGCCCCCTATCTGGGTTCTTGTTGGGCTAAAAAAGACCAAAACCTCATCAAGTTTTGGCTCTCCCCAGTTTCTTCTATCATTCGTCTTCCAAATTGGCTGAACCTATAAAGAGAACAACATTTTCACCATTTTATCCACTCGGGAGGTGACAAATTCAACCGCCATTGGTGCAAATTGTCACTTCACTAATTTTTCCAATAACCCCGTAGGCACAAAAACATGGCAATATGGTGTGCCATAAGGCTAGGGGCTAGGCCAACGATCCGCCCCTGCCAGTCTTGGTGCCTTTTCTGTTGGGTTGTTGGTTGCATGGGTTGATGTGGCCAGGAGCTAGGGCTAACTACCTGCCCCCTCCATGCAAGATTCCAAATCTATAGCCAATGGTTATGCATCGGCACCTTTACCTAGGGCCAGGCCTCAAGTCTGCCCCCACTCTAGTAGCACTCGCCTAAACTACCCAATATGGCTTCCATGAAATCTTAGTTTAGGGCCTATAGTATGCCCCCTCCACCAAGCACCTCTCCTCTATGCCATGGTCCTGTGGGAGTTCTCATGTCCAAGGGTTGGGGCTAGTTCCCAAGCCCTCTCCAACTATGCTCTTGGTCCGGTGGAAATGCACATGACCATGAGCCAGGGCTAAATTCCATCCCCCCCACCCTAACACTCCACTCATGGCTTGTGCTTGGTTTTATGGGTGGTTAATGTGACCAAGGGTCAATCCCTGCTACTCTTCTCCGTCCGTGCTAGGGTTTTATGGCGATGCACAAGATAGAGGGTTAGGGCTCTATTGTAAATTACCCTATATTTTACATTTACTTGTTGAAAAAGAAAGGAAAAAGGATATAAAAAGAGAAGATAGGAAATTGACAAAAAAGAAAAATATTGAAAAAATGAATAAATCTCAAGAATTATTGCGCGCTTGTTGGCTTGATGGGCCCTGACCCAAGTTCAGCATTAAGCAGCCAAGAAAATCCCTACACTATTGGCCCTTTCAGCATCAATCCATGGAGCGCAGACTGAAGTCTCACCCGAAGCAGTATTGGGGGATGCAGGAACCAAGTTTCCGCACCCTAAGATGGTTGTGATGTCAGTTTTTAGACCTTCACGCATATCGATAAGCCCTTTAGGGCTTATCAATGTACTTCTCTTATTCGTCCTTGGAGCCTCCGCAGAAGTCTCCGATCATCCTTCGCGGACCCTAAATAGATAGATCAGGTTCTTACGCGCCTCCGTAATTATCCTTACTTCTGTGTCTACCAAGATTAGCTTAAGTATTGGTTAAATTTAACATGCATTACAGTCATCTTCGTGTAACATATTATCTTACTTGCGTTCATATGACAGAGTGAAATACATAGATCTGTGCATCAATATAGCATTAATTCATAACCCTAGTATTCAACATAGCATAAATGCATCATTCATAGTAGAAGTAAAATAACACACACATAGATGGAAAGTAAGTAATTTTTTAATACTTCTCTTTATTGATGATTCAGATTCTCAATATAGTCTCTATCTTCCCTGTGCACACAGTTGCAGGGGTCCGCACATGTAGCTATAGACTTCTACCTTAGGCCTCTATGCACTCAGTTGTAGAGCCTCTTCCTATGCTAAGACTCTCGCTCTTAGCTCGTTACAGGCTCATAGTATACTTCTACTTCCCCCGACTGACCTCCCTTAGACTCCTCTAAGACCTCCTTTCTATACAATCCCATGGTCCGCAGACCAAGGGCGGATCTCCAAAACTAACACAACCTATCTAGACTAAGGGCGGAAAACCCTTTCTGACTTCAGATATCTTCATGCTCTACAACCACAAAATGTGGAGACTTTACATTTCTTTATACAAAATTCGGGCCTTCTGCCCCAAAACTTGGGTTTTTAACCCCAAAATTGACCCCCACGGGACCGTTCCCAACAACACTAGTTTAAATGACGCACATTATGGTTAATTAGTTGTTTAATTAGTTTAAGCTTAATTAAATGACTAATCATAGTTTGTAATAAAGTTGACTTGACGTTGATGTTTTGTCGTATGTGTAAACAATGGCATATGTACCAACTGCCAAATTCCTCCATGCCCAGATCAATGGCAAGGGAAGAAATTCGGACCCCCCCCCCACCCGCCCCTCCGACATTTAACCAAGGGTGAAGCGGGGGGTCCAAAAATCTATTTTATAAACTCAGCCAATGCTAGATGTCTGCTTCTAATGCATTTCTAACCCCCCCTGCCATTGATCGCTCCCGCTCCTGCCAAAAAAAGGCTAACAGCCATCATGCCTCTGCCAATTTTCCATCTCTCATTTGACGATCATTTAATCGTTATCTACCCATTCAGTTCCTCGACCGTTACCATAATAAATGACCCACTCCCATAATGGGTATTTCAAAATGGTTAATCCTTCCATTTTATAAATAAATACATGGTTTTCTATTGTTTCCTTTATGCATTCTATTTTGTAAAACTACATATCCAAGATCAGTATAACCACACAACCACACCATCATCAAAGTGCTTCTTTAGCATTATAGCAACCTGCTAAATTACCTGGTAATCATCACCCTTACCTTGTATACCTTCAGTATGTCTTCAAAGGAAAAATCTAAAATGATAGAGGAAAACACAATGATACCCCCTGTCATAGATTTAGATAGACTAGCCCTTGTTGACCAGGAATAAAAAATTGTCGAAACCCAATGTGAGTTCGGCTTATATAAACTCCACAATTGAGCTGAACAGAAATTTCTTGATGACAACGATTAATTGAGCATGTGGGACTCCTTCCTAGCTCAATTCATCCTTCCTTGGACCCATTTATTTCTCGAATTTGTAACCTGGTGCCATTTTAGATACATCCCAAGCCAAAGAGCCATTATTGCTCAAAATAATGATGTTTTATTTACCATATCCCTAGAGTCAATATGCCAAATGCTTCAAGTAAAAACTTTAGCCCCTCTGCACCCTTTCTCTGTGGATTCCCTCATGGAAATCTATAAGTTCACCTTTCATCAAAGAGCTAATATTTTTGAAATATTCTTACCTGAAAATGCAGAATTACCTAGAACTGATCCTCCATACGCCTCTTCAATGTTCCCAAAAATTACTAAACAGGATATCTCAATAGTTTCCTTTCTATTAGGTTATCCAAATGATTAGTGGGTTGATGAGATTATTTTAGGATTTCTATCAGTTTTTTCAACAAGTGAAAAACCCTCCATGATCTTCAATTACAGTGAGCTTTTGTCTGAAGCAATACATGATCAATTCTTAAATTTTTCAACAAAAGGATCTTTCAAATATCAGTCAGTTCTTGTATACTTGTTTTTATTCCATCAAGCAGATAAATTCTAGTTTCAATTACAAAAATTAGATGAGCAGGGTAATCCTCAATCTGTGATTCATTGGACTTCCTTGGTAAGGAAGAATACCAATGAATTTTCCTTCAGTGATTACACCAATCAGTTTTTATACATGGTCTCATGCTTGCTTAACAGTGATGTTGTTCCTAGGATTTCCCCTGAAATCAAGAGAATTCTCCATCTCAGTGAGCAAACAAAGACTGGAGATTGGTACTTGTACCAAAACTACATAGAGATCAGAGTATATGGATGTGAGCTTCCTCCATATAAATTGCCTAAGTTTGTACCAATTAGGATTTTTTCACTTGAATATATTAGGCAGATGATGAACATGGATGAGTTGCACTTTGTGTCAGCTAAGAAGAAATCTCAGTTTAAATTAAAAGCTCATATTGGACCCTTTATTTGTAATACTAGAGCAGCAGCAAAAGAAGTAGACCTCCTTTTGAAACAAATGAAATTTAAATTAAGTTTTACTTGGTCTTATGATCCCTTGGGGATTATTTCTAAGCTAAGGGTAGAACATAAAACTACTCCTTATGCACACACTCCTAGACCAGAGATTGAACAGTACATGAACCAAGAGGAATGGTAGGAGAACACATTGCAAGAAGTAGAGGAGCAGGTTTTTATTTCTACAATTGCACAAACTCCAACACCACAAGAAAAACATGTTAAAAGGACAAGGGAAAGTATTTCCCCTCTTGTTTCAGAAATTTAGTAGTCATAATTCATAATGTATAAAAAGAAGAAAAATAACCCTCTTGAAGAGCCATCTCAAGAAGAGAGTTCACAGGAACATACCACATTAATTTTATCAGGTCCTTATGCTACAACATTCCCAAGAGTTGAAGAAATTTTCTCAAGCTCTCTTGTATCTTTAGTCACTCATGATCCATTAGAATTAGTTCAGACAAGAGAGATAGCCCAGACCACTACAGAACAAAGTATCTTTGCTAGGTACAGGGAAATTAAGAAGAAAAATGAGGCACTCAAGGCCACTACTTATTCAGAATTCTGGAAGCAAACTTCAGCTTCCTAGCACAGGCTTCTCTCAGCATTAGATACTCAAAAAGGACAATTTCAGATGACACTTTTAGAGCCTAAAGTTATTTTTCTGAAAATTGTAGCAGATTACAAAGAATATGTTTTTGCCTTTGACACTAAACAAATCCATCCTATTGACCAAATTGATCTACACAAACAAGTTGGAGAAATGATTTACTCCACCTTGACTAGTTCAGCCATGGCAGCATCCAAGTTGCAGGTTTCAGTGAATAATGTTCAATCCCAATTAAATCTAGAAAATATGTCATCAGTTGCCAAAGATACTAAAATAAAATCCTTAGAAGATCTGATAATTAAACTGGGATATGATCCCGTTGTGTTAAAGTTGTTGAGGAAATGATTAAGAGTAAAAATGTTGATATTCAAGCATTGAAAAAATAATTGAAACTCCCTACTACTGAAGATCCCCATACCAAAGAAGTTAGTGAGTTAGAAAATGAAAAGGAAAACATGTTCAAAATTATTGTTGAACAAAATTTGCAGATTCAGAGGATGGAGATTAAACTAGAAAGTCTATTGAAGGAAAAAGAACAACAAGCAGATGTGGCAGTAGCTATTCATATAACAACAACTTCTATTGCAGATACTTCAACAGCTCCTAGTGCACGAACTTCTATTGCAACAGCTATAGAACTGGAAACACAGTCCATAGACTCAACAATTGATTTAGCTAAAGTAATGGGAGATTTGTCAATAAAATATCAAGAAATTGGAAAGATGAAAGCTCAACTCAACAATCTCCAAGAGTAGAAGCTAAAAATTTATACTGTTTATTTAGTAGAGCTTCAGAAAACTCATAGACTAACTCTAAGGATAGAAATTCTATAAAATGAGTCTGTTATTGCTCAGACCATTGCACAGGCCAAGGAAAACATTTGGCTAGACATTAATGAGTCTATGACAAATTTGTGACCTTCTATTGAAATTATTTTTGAACAGGAGGAACTATTGGAAAAATCAAAAGAAGTGATTACATAAGTAAAGAAAGACCTAGGTAAAAAATGGGGAGAGGCTACAACACTAGTTAGAATTCCGATTTCAAAAACCAGGGAAGAACTGGAATAATATGAAATAGAAGACAGAATTGAAACTATCTTAGAAGTGAGAAGGATTCTCACTAAAAGGAATCTAATGTTGCAGCTGGAAATTAAATGCCATAATCTAGAAGCCAGTATTCAAAAGTTCCACAAAATGTTTAATATTCTACATCAAAAAGGATTTCCAAGTTTAAGAGGAACGGCAGATAGTTTGATTCCCCTTGAAGAATACCAGTGCAAGCTTCATGCTATAGCTATAGACAAACCCAAATTTGCTAAGATTAAGGGGTATATTACATGAAAAGCCTTTTTTGAAGGTTTAAGTTTTGATTTACTGATTAAGCATGAAATCAAACATTTTTTCGTAGTCAACCCTACTTTTCAAAAATACATTGAAGTGGATGAAACATATGGAAATTTAATCAAATATTCATTCCAGATGAAGAAAGATGGGAAAATATATGCCAGCTCATTGACTGAGCAGACAATAGATTTCTAGCAGCAAACAACAGGTTTTTAGCAACAAGATGCATATTTTGGGGAGCAACAAAATAGCAGAATTTTTAGCCCAGACATCACTAGAAGCCTCGAATTTAGTGCCAAGAGGCCTAAGTAGTTTTATTTTCCTATTTTGTAGTTTTATTTTTGTAAACAATTTTGAGATATTTGTAAAATAAATCTTGATATTTAATCAATATATTTTTAGGAAAGTTGTATAAATACTTTGTAGATCAAAGTATAAAGGGTTGAACCATTGTGATATACTCTTGAGAAGACCTGTAATCATCTAAAGTTATTTTCTGAAAGTAATATAAGGATTTTGTATTCATCTTGAAAAAACTCGTGTCCCTGTGAGTACCTTTATGTTATTATTTTTCACTTTGTTTAAATCTGCATATGTTTGAAATTAATGGGAATTTTGGGTATGATAACATTGAATTTCAATTATCTTAAAGCCCCTACGAAGTTATTATCAATTACAGAGATTAGTTAATTAGACTTTTTGTTTTAATTTACTCCTCTACATCCTTAAATTGTCATTTCCCCTTAAGTTTTAAATGTATTTTGTTTGGCTGTAAAATCATTTTACACGCATCATATGTATATGACTAAGTTAAATAATCTGTTTGAAGATTTAATTGATCATATATTTTCTAAACTTCAACCTTATGTATATCTTCAAAGTTAAATTTTGTCAGAGGTTAAGAGTCATCCCTTCAAATACATCATAAATAATTAAGAAAATGCACCTGTTTAACAGTTTAGAGCTTTGGTCATCCAAAAATTCAAAACAAACAAAACATTTTAGATGCTTTGGCATAATTCCTTAACCCAGAATTGTCTACATAGGTACAGCAGGCTCACAGCTCGACCCCTCTCCTAACATGCCATAACGTAGCACTTAAATATATGTGGCAGGAGAGTTGGTGAGGCTCAGACTTTTTAAGTGGTAGGTCACCCATTCGAACCTTGTTGAGGCTGCCAAGATCATAACAATTTTTTTAGCTGGTGTGGAGGTGCCACATGGCGTCCTTTGATTGGGCCATGTGGAGGCCTCCCATTTGGCCACCAAAACAAAAAGAACTAATCAGATTCGACCAACTCACCCTGTACATGTTGGGTGTGTGTTATATTATTTCCACGACTAGCTGGGGGGTTAGACAGGGAGTGGTAAGTACTACCTATGTTACGTCAGTCACAGTGGGGGGATAGCCCCCTTCATGGGGACCAGGGCAGCACCATAGGAAAAAAAAATTGGACCCTATATTAGGTGGTCGGACCTACCTATGGTTTTGTGCATGGGTTTTGCACATAGTTTTTGACATGATGGTTTTTTGTCCATGGTATCTTGTAGATCTAGTCAAGGGAACTATGGTTATGTTCTAATTCAGGGTTAATGGATTGGGGTTTATGGATTCTTTCGACATATATATATATATATATATATATATATATATATATATATATATATATATAGATATATATATATATATATATATATATATATATATAGATATATATATATATATATATATATATATATATATATATATATATATATATATATATATATATATATCTATATATATATATTGTAAAATTTAAAGGAATATAATGGAAAATCAATCTGGTAGTCCCAGTTTTGGGATGTAGGTGAAATTTGTGTATATTTGTTTTATGTTTTATGCTCTCACCATTGTTTATTTTCTGTGTTTTAGAATTCATATATAGATAATTTTTCTATATGGTTAAAACCTACATCCAGACACGTGCTGCATTGTGGTTGGTCCTATACACCTAGTTGGCATACTAAAGTCATCATGACATCAGCAGTACAAACTGCCCAATCAGCACACCTGCAATCTTTTAGTTGTTGAGCCAAATGACCAGAACATCATAACTTTGTCATACAACATCAGATTGAGGTGATTCAAGTGTCATTGGAATCATAACAATGAACACTACGACTTGACACTGGTTTCAAATAATTATGGGCACTTTCACTTTTGAGAAAAATTTTAATCTCCAGATCAGCTAGAGGTATAGTTGATGATGTGTGTAGAGTCTTTTTAGGGCTTGAAAATGGTTTCCTGATGTCAAGTTGGGTTTGGAAGGAAGTTTTATAGGTCATATCAAACCCCTAAATATTTGTTTCAAGTTTGAGGGAAAGAACTATTATTTTTCCCGATGCTCTACCTTAGTCGCATGCATAAAGGCTTGTGGGAGCGATAGAAACTTCCTAGTTCTTACCTGAATGTGTTGTATGAGCGATCAATCGGATTTGCTTAGTGCTTTCTGTGCGACCAGGGAAAAACATGTAAAAAACTACAAATTTCACGTGCTCATTTGGAATTAAATTGTTTTTGGCAAAGTCTAGTGTTAGAATTTTCCAAAATAGGTTGGGACAAGTTGTAGGGCCTCTAGAAGTTGATCAAAGTTGAAATTATCAAAAGGATTGTAGAATGAGTGGCTTGATTTGGTCAAAAATTCCATCTCAATGAAATTTGAAGCATGTGAACAGGTTTTGGGTGAGCTCCATCACTTGAAAAAATAATTGATCACATATATTACAAATATAAGAAGAAATGTTTCTCATTTGGTTGGTCCTCTAGTAGTGTGAGTGAGTGAAGGTGCATGAGTTGCAAGTTCAAAACCATTGAGTTTTGCAGTGAGTTAAGAGCTTCGAAATTGCAGTGTACTTTAGATATTATTCTTCAACAGTGTCTTAGAGTTTTGTGCAGAGATTGAAGATTAGTTTGGAGAGTGTGTGTGGAGAGAATTGTTCTCATTTTGAGTGTGGAATTGTGGTTGCACGAGTGTGATTATCTGTTGCATTTTTTGGTTTATGCAGTATTATTTTCAATTATGAATCATATTTTTGGTGTAGAAAAAAATTTTGTACTTGGAGTGGGGGCTTCAAGTTAAGTGCATGTCAATTTTCTATTGTAGGAGTGGGTACTCCTAGTTGGTTGTGGCCAACATTTATCATTTCAGTTAAGGGGTGGGTGCTCCATTGCTAGTGGGTGTTATTTGATGTAATGTAAATGAGAATATTTTGAAGCAATAGATAATAATAAGAAGCAGCAAATAGTTCGATGGTTTTTTTCCCTAGAGGGGGCTTCTTTCACCAAAAAATCCAAGTGTCTACATGTGATGGTTGTTTGTGTTTTTCATGTGCATAATCTTGTTATATCTTTCAGAAGTAAATTATTGAATAAGTTTTAATTTCCTACATAATGTTTATATTTCGGTAATACTTATTCACCCCCCCCCACCCCCTCTCAGTATTACTTTTGTCTAATAATATGTGCATCATAATGATATTTTGTTTGTAAGAGATGAATGAGTAATTATAAAAGCTCATAAGGATGTTATGAGAAGATTGTAATCACAAATTTATTTCTGGTGATAGTATACACTGATTTTTCACTTGAATACATGTCACAAGATATCTCTAATTGACAAGTTTATCATTTGCAATTACCAGTCTTGGATCCATTTTAAAAAACAATGAATATATCAAACTAACATCTAATTTTTTAGTTGCTAGAAAAAGACATATTCATAATATTAATTTCTTGGTGACAATGGGATATTGAAAGATCTATCTCGAAGATCGAACCATACCATATAGGGTTTTAATATGAATTTTAATTTTTTTAGTATAGGGGATATTAACACAACTTAAGAATTTGACATTATAAGACTACTATATCTATGTTGGATTTCTTGTAGGGGTTTTATCTTTAATTCTGTACTTGTTTTGTGTGGTTTCTAGTTTTTCATTTGGATCAACGGTAATAGTGGATTGCAAGGAAAATAATATTGCAACTTAAACAAGTCACTCTCAGAACATTTAGAAAGCATTTTAGGCCTTTTGATTCAGTAGGGTTTCTTTTTGGATGAGTCATCAGTTTGGATTCTTTTAGGAGTCTTCATCCTTTTTTGGCCAATTAAGATGAACCTTGACTTATAGTTTAGCATGGAGCTAGATTTCAGAATTCCATTAGCTAGGGTTCGATTTTAATTGTCATTAGCTAGAGTTTGATATTTACTTGTCATTAGCTAGGATTTGATCTTTAATTTCATTATCTAGGGATTGATCATTAATTTTCATTAGATAGGGATTGATATTTAATTGTCATTAGCTAGGGTTTGCTCTCTAATTTCCAATAGCTATGGCTTTCTCGTTGATTGCCACTAATTATGGTTTTCTCTTCAGATAGAGTTTGATTTCAATCATTAGTAGAATAATCATATTAGTGTTTAACTACACAGTTTAATTGTGGTTAAAATAGTTAAATAAATGTTAAATATTGGAGTGCACAATTTAATCATGCTCAAAATTAGTGTTAATTAAGTTATTTTATTAGTCAAATTGTGATTAGGCTTGGTTAATAAAGTTATGCTTGACACGACAGCTTTTTCATTTTGTAATAAACAATGCGCAGCAAAGGAAGGCCATGATCTCACCCTCCCAGATCATCGATGGGTAATGAGTTTTGAACCCCCCCCCCCCCCCCACCCCTCTGACAATTAACTGGGGGGAGAGGGTCCAAAAATTAGTTTCAATGCAAACCATTTTTGCTACGTATCGAACACTGGCGTATTTCGAACCCCCCCCCTGGAAATCCACTTTCCCTGTTTCCTGCCTGTCGTGACCATTGACTCTTGCACTCCCTCTCCACTCCCCTTCTACCAAGAGGCACCTCCCATTCCCACCTCACTCCTATATCATGCCGCCACATGGCACCCCCTATTCACTCCTTTCCCATCACCATCACATCCTTTCCCCCCTCCATGTCAACTCACCCATGGTATACCCGTTATCTAACCATTCCATCCATACAAGTTCCCACAATAATGGACCCACTCCCATTTAATTGCCAAATCACAAAAAAGGCCATTTTTACCTATAAAATAAACCAAAATCCATTCTGGCACCTTCCTTTTGTTGTTTCAATACATTAGTAATCAGAGCATTTTTCCAGTGTGTCGTTAGCAAACAGAGCCTATCACAGTGCTTAGTCAGTGAACCAGACAACCACTATTACCCGTCAGTAAGTTAATTACCTCTACACCTTAAACACTAGTCTTCGACCAACCTTTCTCGGGTAATTCAAATTCTCCATTTCATTTCCCTTTCATTATGGATCCTAAAGGAAAATCTAAGGTTACAAAGGAGAACCCCCTTCTACCCCCTATCATCGATTTAGACCACCAACCTCTCGTAGACCAAGAATATAATATCATTGAAACCAGTTATGAGTTCGAACTTTATGAACTACACAACTGGTTAAAGAAGAAATTCAAAGTCCTCTGTGATGAATTGGGCCTGTGGGACTCCTCCCTACTCCAATTAATTTTCCCTCAGATCTACCACTTCCCTGAGTTCGTTTCATGGTGCCAATTCTGATATATTCCTAGTCAAAGGGGAATTGTGGCCCAAAATAATGACATCATTTTCACAATCACAACTGAATCCATCTCCCAAGTGCTCCAAGTTCAAAACTCTTCCCCTCTGAAACCTTCTACAGTAGATTCCCTCATGGAATTCTAAAAGAACCTTAACTTCCCACATAGAGCTAAGATCTTTGAAACATTTCTCCCTAAGGATGCCTAGTTACCCAAGAAAATTACCCTTATTCATTCTATATGTTCCCAGAGATGACCAAATAGATTATCTCAATTGTTTCATGTTTATTGGGCTATCAGTCCGATAAGCGGGTTGATGAGGCCATCATTGGTTTTTTGTCAGTATTTATAACAGGTGAAAACCCCTCCATTTTCAACTATAATGAGTATCTAGTAGATGCAATCCATGAGCAGTTCCTGAAATTTTCTACAGAGGGAACTTTTAAATATGCTTCAGTCCTAGTTTATCTATTTTTATACCATCAGGCAGACAGATTTCAGTTTCCCTTACAGAAATTGGATGAGCAAGGAAATGCTCAATTAGTAATTCATTGGACTTCCTTGGTAAGGAAGCATTCCAATGAATTCACCTTCAGTGAATATGTTGATCAATTCTTATATACAATATCTTGCTTATTAAACAGTGATGTGGAGCCAAGGATAGGACCTGAAATCAAAAGATTTCTTCATCTCAGTGAGCAGACCAAAACAGGTGACTGGTACCTGTACCAGAACTACACAAAAATCAGGGTCTATGGGTGTGAATTTCCACCTTACAGGTTGCCAAAGTTTGTCCCAATGAGAATTTTCTCATTAGAATACATAAGACAAATGATTAACATGGACGAGCTGCATTTTGTGGCAACAAAGAATAAATCCCAATTTAAGATTAAAACATAGGTGGGCCCTTTCATCTGCAATACCAGAGTAGTAGATAAAGAAGCAGACATCCTCCTAAAACAAATGAACTTTAAACTAAGTTTCACCTGGTCATATGACCCCTTGGGAGTAATTTCAAAGCTAAGAGTAGAATTGTTAGGCCCCTATACTACTAGTGTAACCCCTTATTGTTATTAGTACAACCCACTTATTATATTGATGTACACATGTAGTGCCCATATTGTTACTATTGTGCCCCAGAGAAGCCCACTATTGTTATTATTGTGCCCTTACATTATTATTGTTATGTCGGCTCTGATTATGTTATGACCCCTTAGACTCCTATATATAGAAAGGAGGTCTTTCCATTTGTATCATCGAAGAATTTCTCATTTGTGTAATGTAAAGGAGGTTGCCCCCTTGAAGAGGTTGAATTCTAAGGCGTGGATCTTTCTTTTCTATATTTTTGTGAGCTGGTTTCATAACAAGAATAGAAGACTACTCCATACATTCACACTCCCAGGCCAGAGATTCAAAAATACGTGAACCAGGATCAATGGCTAGAAAACACCTTGCAAGAGGTAGAAGAACAAATATTATCAATAACTATAGCACAGACTCTTACACCATAAGAGAGGCATGAGAAGAGGCCAAGGGAAGATGCTTCCCTTACAGTCACATAAATTCTAGAGAAAGAATTTCAAATCTATAAGAAGAGGTAAAGGACCAATCCAACAGAGAAAGCTTTTCAAGAAGAAAATACACAATCCACTATTATTTTAATAGGCCCTCATGCTTCAAGGAGGGATGAAGATATTTTTATAGGATCTCCATCATCTTCGGCCTCCCAAGAGCCATTGGACACCTTTCAATCCAAGGAATTGGTTCATGACAAAGTTGAACCAAACATATTTACTAAATCTAAAGAGATTAAGAAAAAAATGAACTGCTAAAAGCTACAACATATACATAGTTTTGGAAGAAGACAACCTCTTCACAGCATAAGCTACTCTATTCCTTTGACATAGAGAAAGGGAAAATGTAGATAGCCTTCCTACAGGCTAAGGTCCCTTTCCCAAAGACTCCTGAAGATTATAAAAAAACATTTTTTTCCTTCAATACTAATCAAACTCATCTAGTTTATCAAATATACTTGCACAAGCAAACAGGGGAGATGTTGTACTCAACTTTGACAACTTCAACAATGGAAGCTTCTAGGCTATAAGCTTCAGTCAATAACATCCCATCCTAGCTTAAACTAGAGAAAATCTCTTCTCTAGCTAAAGACACAAAAATCAAATCTTTAGAGGATCTAGTAATTAAACTGGGATATAATTCAAGCAATGTTAAAGATGCATAGGATATTATCAGAAGGAAAAATGCTAACATTGTAGCACTCAAGAAGTAGCTCAAGCTTCCCTCCATAGAAGACCCACAAACTAAGGAAGTTGGATAATTAGAGAAGGAAAAGGAAGACATGTTCAGAATCATTATTGAAAAAAGTGGACAGATCAAAGAAATGGAGGTTGAGATGTAGAAATTGTTAAAGGAAAGAGAAAAGTCCAGAAATTTGGGAGACATTCCACTGATAGCAGTTCCAATTTCATCTTCATCAGTAGCAGGGTAATCCACTTCAGCAACCATCACAACAGAGGCACAATCCATAGATTCTTTAGAAGAACTAATCAAAGTAATGGATGACCTGTCATTCAGAGGGTAGGAAATTGAGAATCTAAAAACTTGTCTAAATAATCTTCAGGAGAAGGAGCTAAAAATTGACAATGTATAACTAGAAACACTGTAGAAAACTCATAAATTAACATAGAATATTGAACAATTGCAAATTGGGTCTGCAATGGCACAAACATTGGCACAAGCAAAAGAAAGTATCTGGATAGAAATAAATGAGGCCATGACTGAAATATGGCCCTCAATTCAGATTATCTTTTAGCAAGAGGATTTAGTACATAGGTCTAAAGAGGTCATTGAAGATGTGAAAGTATATTTAGGACAGAAGCCAGGTGAAACCAGTACTCTAATCATAATTTTGAATTCGAAGACTAAAGAAGAATTAGAAGAGTTTGAAATTGCAAATAGGACAAAGACAATTTTGGACATGAGGAGGGTCCTTACAAAAAGGAACCTTATACTACAATTGGAGAACAAGTGTCACAATATGGATTCCAACATTAATAAGTTCCATAGAAAATTTAATGTTCTAAATGAAAAGGGAATGCTAGGTTTGATAGGGAATGGAGATAAGTTGATCAATTTAGAAGATTATCACCATAAATTATATACCATAGCCAGGGATAAGTCAAAGTTTTCTACCATCAAAAGGAAGTATCACAGGGAAAGCCTTCAGGGAAGCTTTGGATTTTTATCTTCCTATTAAGCATGACATAAAGCACGTATTCATTATCAAGCCTACTTTTCAAAATTACACTGAAGTGGATGAAACCTACACGAAGCTAGTTAAATTCTCCACTCCAAGTGAAGACAGATGGGACAAATTGTGCTAGTTACTTGGGTAAAATAGTTCTTCACCTTCAACAGCAAGGCAACACTTTTTGAGGCTGATTCATCACCAACAATCCTAGAAGATAGTGCCAAAGCATTGCAGTAGCTTTAGATGCCTACCTTTTTGTACTATTTTTGTAATTAGTTTTTAGGATATTTTGTAAAAATATTGATATTTCCAATTAAGATATCTTTGACCATTTTTTTATAAGTAATTCCTAAATCGAAGTACAAATGTTGGGACTTGTGTCAACAAAGCACATTTTGATGTAAAGTTATTCACTGAGCTGAAAGTGATCATTTCATTAATACAAAAGACTAGTCCAAGATTCATGTGTCAGGCTAATTGGTGATGTCTTTCCTTTTGTAAACTTGTTGTATCTTTGTTTTCATATGTTTTCTTATCTGAATTGTTTAAAAGAAGATGAATGGATGAACTTGTTTAATCACACTCTATCTTGTCTTATAAGCAATTTATATTTTTTCAAACTTAAGTTAAATATAGAATTCATGTTAGAATACTCTATGTTTAATTAAATTTGAATCTATTCCTCCCTCTCACTCCACAAAGGTACAAAGATCTAATAGTTTTCTTACCTTTCCCTGTTTGAATATATTCTGATATTTCTACATCTGATCACCGTAAGACCTTGACTCCATTGCCCATGGCATTTCTTTGCAGTTTCGACCAAACATTTCCAAAAACCAAACTCTAAACCTAATAATTAGCCTAAAATCCCATTACAACAAATTTAAATCCAATATAGAGATCCCTATTTGGGTTTATAAGGGCTAGCTTCTAAGCTTGAAAGTGTTTCTATGGTTACCTTTGGGTTTCTTTCACAACCTTAAGGGATTACGGAGTGATAACATGACAATTAGAGGAACAATAAATTGATAGAACTTGATCTAAAACTGTTGTTGAAGTTCATGAACAATATCGAGAGAAAAATGTTGGAATATTGGTGTTGCAATTGATTTCACCTGATGGATATCATGGTTCATATGCTTGTATTGATGCATTCATGGTGTATGTCATGTTTTCATAGTGTTGCAGTAGTTTATCATGGTGTTAAAGGGTCTGAAGATAGCTTCCATGATGTCTCATGTTCACACCTAAATCTATCCTACTAGATCGAGGTGACCTGATACTTACATCGAGAGATTTCACTTGTTTAGATGTCTTTTCATGTTTATCAATGTCTTTATGTTGTAGAGGTATTGTAAAGTCTATCATGATGCATCATGCTCATTTATGAGGTTAAGCTACATGGTTTATGTTGCTTGATGGAGTTCCTACACTCATGAATTATATGTTTTATATGAGGTCAACAATAGGTTTTAGAGTTGTTTATGAGACTTGTAGTGGCTTGGACAAGTCGTACAGATGTTGAAGAAGTTTTTCAATCAATTTGGAAGAGTTCTAAGCTGAAATAAGTTGAGTTATTCTATCCTCTTCCACAGCCACTGGGAGATAGTATCATGGGTGCAACGGGAAGCCTTTAGCCAAGATTTTCCACTGTTGTGCATGTGATTGTAAGATTTTCAACCCATATTGGCTAATTTTATGGGGGTTACTAAAGCCTAAACTAGAATTTCTCCACATTACTCATACATATTAGGAGTTTTATTGATTTTTCTGATTATATTGTTCGGGAATTATCATGAGAAGGTTGGAAAAGGCTAACTAACTTCTAGCAAATGTTTAAAGTTGAGAATATCGCTCATTAAGTGAATTTAGTGGCAAGATAAAGTCAAGGAGATGAATCCAGATAAAATCAAGTGTATGAACAAAGTTGTTGAGTGCTCCAACATCCGTAGCATTTACTAATTTAAACATCCCAGAAAATTACAAATAGGAGAATGATATGAGGTTATTTTGTGAGTGTGAGAGCGTTCCATTAAGAAGGAATTATGAGAGAAATGATATAACAATATATGCTCACATGTAATTTAAGGGATATATCAGAGTGTTGTATACAGGAACCAAAGATTAGATTTGTTGAAATATATGAAGAGGTTGTAGCAGAGGATGATTAGAGTAAGATTTTGTATGATAGAAAGAAAAATTATTGTGTAGCTTCTTGTTTGCATGATTGATAAATTTGTGATTTAAAGGGAAGAATTTAATTTGAGTTTATATATGTTGTTGATATGTTTGTGATCGAATTGTTTTTTGCAGTGGGATTGTTTTGGAGGGCATGATTCAGTGAGATGTGTAGTGGTTGAGGTTGTGTTGCAGATAGTGTTCTATTGTATTGGGAGTTTTTTTTTTGTGCTTTGAAGATAATATTGTTGTGATTTTCATGTTGATCAATTCAATGGTTCTAGTATGAAACATTTTGAAACAAGAGCCACATAGAGGAGAGGAGTTGGGTGATTATGACATCATGAGTATAGGAAGTAATTTCCTCCATAGTCTAGTAGTGGTTGGGCAAGGCTTGTTGGTTATGGAGCCTTTCCGTGGATAGTTTTCTATGTTAGCATTCTGTATTTTTCCTAGGTTGAGGAGGAAGATTACAAAGGTAACCACAAACTGCTTGTAGGATTAGAAACTAGCCTTTCCAATCCTAGAGAAGGCTCTATCTCAATGGATTTTTAATCAATCACAGTTTAGGGTTTTAGGCTAGGTATGATGATTACGAAATTGCTTTTAAAATGGTGGTTGAAAATTTAAGGAAGAGCCCATTGTGCATGGAGTCATAAGGGTTTTTAGTAATTAATCACAAACAGATAGAGGAAAGCTTCAATCAAGGCAAGGTAGGCAAACTCTTGGATCTTATAGAGCTATTGGGGGTGGATGAGACAAATAATATTTAAGATCAATTTAAATATAGAGCATACACAGATGAATTATATACTTAAATATCAGAAAGAAAACATTAAGATTGCTTAAAAAGCCATAGCAGATTACTGCAAGTAAATTCGGCTCTTAATCTTCTTGTAAACAACTTAAGAAGGAAACAATTCATGTGAAACTTGAAAGGAAAACATATTTACAAAGTGGGAAACATCACCATTTTCTTGACACCAAAATCCTCAAACTAAATTGCCTCTGTATTACTGAATTGATTACTTCAAATATATATTTCACTGCTTACAATCGAAAAAAAAAAAAAAAATCTTCTTGCATAATCCATTCATTACTAAGTCTTTTTACAAAATAGTTATAGATTTTGTATCGAATTAATTCAAACTTCAAAGAAAATTTATTACAAAATAATATCTACTGAAACATGTAGATATTTCCAAAATAGAACTAAGTAATAGGAAATCTAGACTATTTCTGATTTTCTGTTCATATTTTGAGGTGAATTGTTGTTGACTGTAGTTACTTTTGTGCTTCTTCTATTTTCCTACTCCCCAAATTGTAGGATTCATGTTTACCCTTATTCAACAAGATCCAGCAATTTATACTACCTCTATTCATTAGGAATTGAAAAATTCACCATGCTCTGAAATCTCTCATGTAATTTTGTGTATGTCTGGAAAGTTGGTTTGCTTAAAAATAGATGATGGATTTGATGTTGAATGAAGAGATCACATTGTAGGTCTTCCATGAAATATTATCGACTTATAGTTCCTCTTACTTTAGTAAACGTGGATGTATCTTCATTTATATTAAATAATTGATCTTGATAATTTTCTAATGGAATCAATTTTCCATTAGAAGCTCTTAAGGCTGGGAGCCCTTTCTCCTGTAATAAAGAAAATTTTCGGTTAAATCTTTTAACCTGCAGTTCCAATTCTTTGCATTGATTTTCTAGTAGCACCATGAGATTCCTCTTTGTTAATACTCTTTTCACTTCCATTACTTTGCTTGTTTTTTCTTGAATCTGGAGTTCTTCAAGCTCTTCCTTAGTTTTATAATTCAACATCTTAATATATATATATATATTTGATTCTACTGGCCTGTGCTCTATTTCAATATTTGTTTGTTCATTTGTTGTCTTGACATTTTGCACTAATTCTTCCTGCTCAAATATGATTTGAATGTATGACCATAATTATGTGATGTTTTCATTTATGTTATGCCATATGCTCCTTTTTTCCTTTGTCAACATCTGAGTTGTTAGAAATTGATTCTCATACTTTTGAATTTGTTGTATCAATTTGAAGTTATTTTGTACCTTTGCTAGGTACACATTATCTACTTTTTTCTTGTTTTCCTCCATATTTTTGAGTGTTGTTGTTAACTTCTCATTTTCCTTATTTGTTAACGATAATTCTCCCATGGCTTGGACTAGCTTCTTAGAAGAATCTGAAGTTGATGCATATGGTGTTTGTTTTACTTCTTGTTGTGATGATGTACCTACTACTAATGTACCTGTTGCTTCCAATTGTTCCTTTTCCTTCAACAGTGCTTCCATGTCCTTTTCCATTTTCTGGATTTGAACATTTTGTTCAACTATTAATTTGAACAAATTTTCTTTCTCCATCTCTAGATTGGTTACTTCTTTGGCCTAAGGGTGCTCTATGGTTGGAAGCTTAAGTTGTTTCCTGAGGGCTTAAATATCTACATTTTTGTTTTTAATTTTCTCCTTGGTTACCTTGACATTACTAGGATCATATCCTAGTTTGATTATTAAATCTTCTAAAGCTTTAATTCTAGTGTCTTTGGCCAGAGAAGACATTATTTCTATCTTCAACCATGAATGCATATTATTTAGAGAGGCTTGCAACTTTGAGGCAGTCATGGATGAATTGGTTAGTGTTGAATAAATCATCTCATCTGCTTGCTTATGTGAATTGATTTGATCGATTTCATGAACCTTTTTGGTATCAATGGAATAAATTGAAGCTTTGTAGTCTTCTGCACTTCTAGGGACTAGAACTATAGGTTCTAGGAAAGCTAATTGAAACTACCAATTTTTTGTGTCAAATGCAGATAGTAAACTATGTTGAGTGGTGGCAGTCTCTTTCTAGAATTCTAAATATGTTGAAGCCTTCAAAGCTTCATTCTTATTCTTGATCTCCCTGTATCTGGCTAAAATATTCTGCTAAGCTAGAATCTGAGATGTAGAAGACATAGGTGACTCAGTTGTCTCCTCAACATATGGGAAGGAAGTGGTGGGAATACCTGTCAAAACCATTGTATTTTTATCCTATGAATCCTTTTCTTCTAAGGATTCTTCTTGAATTTTTATTACCTGAGGATCACTCTTAGTATCAATCTTAGTATTGGTATTTGGATCCTTGTTTATACTCTTGAAGACATGGAAATCTATAGCTTGTGCTTCTTAATCTATAGGGGACATACTTTCCCTTGGTCCCTTGATTTGTTTGTATTTTGGAATAAGAGTTTGCAGAGATGATTAACTGACAATCTGATCTTCAGCCTCCTGTAGTGTTTTTTATATCCACTGTGTTAGTGACAGTCTTTCCAGCCTTCCTCCAGTGATCAAATATGCTCTTACAAAGTGGTCTCAGAGTGTCAAGGTCAAATTTTGTCATTTCAGTGAGTCTTCAAGCAAAATTTGGTCACTAGGCATTAGGTCTAGGGTTTGCTTTTACTCCTTTCAAAGTTGTCCAAATGTCGGTCCATGTCACCATTTAGCTAAGTGTACCATCATTCAGAGGTTTTCATCATCATGTGAAGTTCCACTGGGTAATTTTACACCTTGTTCATGCTTTAGTTATGCCTAGGTAAGGTCCATTTCCCTCTCCTAGGGTTTTGGAGGTAATTTCTCTTGGATGGTCAAATCATCAGCAAAAATTGCATCCTGATGTTCATACACCTTCCCCTATCCTTAATGTACCTTATTAAACACTTCCCGTCACTGAGATCCCTCAAATTCCTCATTTTCGCACAAACCCTAGTTTCTTGCTACAACTTGACAATTTTCTAGGTTGGGCCTGTGTTTTTCCCTTTTGGACCCTTTCCCCTCACTCAATCTCTGAGATTCCACTTTCCCCTACTTCCTAACATCCCTCCCTACTTCCCAAAATTTTCTCAAGAATTTGGAAGCTCCCTATCCCCTTCATTTCTCTTCATTTTGACAAATTCCCTGTTCCACACATCGGGATAGGTTTCACTCAAATGATGTTTCTAAGCAATAAAAGATGAATTTTGAAACCTGAGAGAGTGTTTTGTCCACAACAGCCCAAGTAAGAAAAACCTCCTTCACTTTTTACATGGGTGTCATGGTTTTAGATAGATGTCAAAAATACAATCGCCTCGGGAGAATTGATGCACCTCTGAAGTGACCTTGGGAAAATCAAGTTTTCTCCTAAATTGGTTGGCCAAATGACTTTTGTAATGAGTAAAATGATAACTAGACACAAAGATATTTCCAATGAGCTATCATGAAATCAATTTGGAGTTGAGGAAGGCATTCAAAAGTTGACTGTAACAGCACTCTACCTTTAGGCAGCCTCATTTGGCACATTTTGACTAGTCTTGGGAGATTTTATTTTTGACAGGGCAAATGAACTCCAAATTGAAAAATTCTATTTGGGTTGGAAATCACACTCAAATACCTTTCCAACAAGCTATCCTGCACCCAATTTTGACATCGGGAAGGCCTCCAAAAGTCATCTGTAAAAAGGCGCGGCACACAGGGGAGGCACAACGCACTGGGAGAAATTTTCCAGTGTAAATTTACACTGGCGCGGTGCACTGGGCTAAAAGGCCTGAAATTCATTGAAATTTCTCCAAATTGCCCTTTATTTGCATGGATTTTCTAGGTAGGGTCGACATCTTAATGTTCCATCCATTTTTGTGCTGAGTGATGGTGGTTTATTGATGATAATGATTGAAACAAAAACTTGAAACCCTACCTCTAAAAGTCCTCAAGCCAATTGTTGTTAGGGTTGCAAATCCATTGTTTTGGTACCAAGGTTCCCCCTCCATTCCATTTTTCCCTTCTTTCCATCATTCCCTTCTCCCTTATTCCATTTTTCCTTAATCTCATTCTTCCCTATCCTAAAAAATTACTAAACTCCTATTCCCAATTCCCTACCACACATTTCCAAATGTAAAAACCCCAAACCCTAACCCTATACATAAACACCCAAACCCTCCCATATCTCCTTAACTAAACCCTACCCTAACAATCCCTAATCCCTCATTGTTTCCACCCTCCATAGTCCCACATATCACTCTTTCCTTGGTAGCACAAGACAAGACACAAATCAATGATTTTAGGCAACTACAGCAAAGGCTTGTTTTCAAAAGGTAGGCAGAGAAGAGAACGTAAAATGGGAATAAATGCTTCCATGTTTGGGCAAACATGTCTTCCAATGGAGTATAAATTGTTTTTTGAAAGGCAGGGGATAAAACCTGTGGCAAACTTTGCCCTGAAGGCAAGAAATTTTGATGGATGGAAGGAGTTTAAGAGGAACATATTCTGGTTAATTGTCATTGGAGGTGGCTTGATGCTTGTCCACATCTTGATTCTTTTACTTCTGCAATTGAGAAAGTGGATATGGCAAACAAATAGGCCCAAATCTGGTGCTCTGGTGATACCAAGATTTGAGATGTTTTTTTTGATACTTGCACTGCCATGTATGTGCCAGGCAGCTACATTTCTCATAAAATATGGATCAATTGCTGCAATAAGTATTGGTGCCCTGCTGCTAGGTATCCCCACAGCTATTCTGTTTTCAGCATTGGTTGTCATTTCAGTTGCTATTATTATGGGTGTGTTTTTGCAATACAAGGAAGTTGATCAAGAAATTCAAAATGATCATGGGTATCAAAACATAGTTAAAATGTTTATTGGACCCAACAAAAGAGCAGTATGGATCCTGAGGAGTAATTTGAGATCATCATTTATCATTAGATTGGGTCTGTTGTTTGAGGATTTGCAAGGACCATCTAAAGTCATGTTACCTCAGATAGAAAATGTAAGGGCTAAAAATGGGAGTGATAGAATATTAACTTCTAATGGTGGAGAGGATGCGGTTGTACCTATGCTTCAAAATATTTTGGGATCCTCAGAATTTATTACACAGTCTTAGATTTAGCAAGAAGAATGGCACTAGGGATCATTGCTGGTGCTTATTGTACATCTGAATCTTCAAGGAAACAGATTTTAGTTGTATTTTCAATTACAACTTTCCAACTTTTATTTTTGGTTGTGGAAAGACCTTACGTTAGTAGACGAGTCTGATTGTTGGAGAAAGTCAACAAGGAGAAAAACTTGTGGAGACACATGGAATTTCTTTACATGGCGCTGAACCAGGTTTGCAAAGCGCGAATAAGGAATTTAAAGAGAAGGCATCAAAAAGGAAAAAGAGGCAAAAAGAGCATGATCAACTTCAGATATTGGCCGAAGCCTCTTTAGCCCAACATAACACTTGATGAAGAAGCTCCAGCCCAAATTTCAAGAAATTTGGGGCATTTTGGGTGTTTTTGTAAATTTTTGTATAAAAAACAGGGTTTTTCTCCTTGTGCGCCGCACCACGTGGCGCGTGATTACAATTGGAGGCTCCAAATGAAAAAAAATTTATAGTTTTGGATTTTTCATGAAAAATCATGACTGTTGGTGCATGTCCAAGAGGTTTGGGCAAGTTTTGAGTCCTCAGGAGGTCAAAAACACCCTAAAAATGACCTCTCTGCCCCTAATTTCACACACAGGAAGCAGTCTTGGGAGATTGAGGTTTTGGAGGGGCAAATGGGCACCAAATTCAGAAATTCCACTTGGTTTGGAAAGTAGACAGGCAGGGCTTTCCAACAAGCACACTTGGGCTCAATTTGGACTTCAGAAAGTGCCTCAAAAGCAGCAGCAAAGTGACATGATGCATACAGAAATTGGCGCGACGCATAGAGGTTTTTTGACCAATTTTCCACCTTCCAGCTCAGAAATTCGGCCAGTTTGACTAGTTTTGCTTTGTGATGTAATTTTTGACTTATCTTGATGTAATTGAGTGAACATGATGTAATTTTGGCACTTAGTTACTTGTTCTAGAGGATTCATTCACCAAAAGGTGAAATGTGAGTGAATGAATCAGTTTCCTAGCATATAGGGGTAAGTTGTTTGACTACCTAGTTTTCAGTTCCTTATTTAGAATTAGTTCAAACAACTCCTAGAATGATGAGCTCGACCCCTAGAGGCAAGGGAATAGGTTTGGATTGTCTATATTATGTAATTTCTAAGTCATTTTCATGGTTGGACTCTTGGGAAAAGTTTGGCACTGTATTGTACATTCACTTCTGCATTTTTGGCTAAGGAAAGACTAGGGTTTTGCAGCACTGTTTGGGATCCATGTGGCTTTGTGTTTTGATGGCGTGCTTCTCTAAGTAATGGTAAGTTTATCTGGTGTTATGTGTATCATTTTCATTCTTCTTCTTCTGAATTTGAAACAAATGAGTGATTAAGGTGGAATCCATAACTGTTATGCTTTGCCTTTGAATTTGTTTAAATTTTCATGTTTTCTTCAGTTTAAGGAGAATTATTGAGACTCTCTTGCTCTCCTTAGCTTCTCACCAGTCTGATCTATCCATCTCACTCACTTTAAAGCATCAAAACGATCACCTTCCTTGCCCCAATCAGACCTCTGCAGAAACTGTGCCTCATCCCCGAGCCCAAATTTGCCTTTCCCATCTTTTCAACAAAACCCTAAAAAACTCAAATCAAATCCTTTGCACTTAATACCTAGCCTAAAATCAGTTGCTAAATCAGTCATCTCCAGCCCCATTGAGTATCTTTCGCTGAGATTGACCCAGAGAGAGCCCTCTCCTGTCCTCGTAGGGCTAGCTACGAGGCTGAGCGTGGTTTGATGTGGACCTAGAACCTTGTCTTTTCAGCCTGAGACAAATCTAGGTCCTAACACACTGCTCTTGATTAGCATATTTCTCTATCTCTAGCCTAGGTGTATGTGCATATGGATTGGTCTTCTGCTCAACTCTCATCTTTGAAATTATCCCTATTGGATCATAAGACCATGTGAAGTTTAGTTTAAATTTCATCTTCTTTAATATTTCCTCCACTTCCTTTGTTGATGCTCTAGTATTTATGATATAAGGTCCAACATGTGCCTTCAATTTAAACTATGCTTTCTTTTTATTTGATACAAAATGTAATTCATCCATGTTTAACATCTGTCTAGTGTATTCCAAAGAGAAAATCCTTACTGGTACAAAAATTGGTAATCTATAGGGAGGAAGCTCACACCCATAGATTTGAATCTCTATATATTTTTGGTAGAGATACCAGTCTCCAACTTTAGCCTATTCTGAAAGATGAAAACTTTATTTATCTTTGGTGAAATCCTTGGTATAGCATCACTATTAAGTAGACACAAGGATGTATGTAAAAATTGATCCACAAAATCGTTGAATGAATAATCTTCTAAATTCCTTTTGACTAAATAAGTCCAGTGAATTACTCGTAATGGACTTCTCTAATCACCCATCTTCTGCAACTGGAACTTGAACATGTCTGCTTGATACAATAACATAAAATATACTGATATTGATTGGTGTTGGAATGCACCTTCAACCTTAAACTTCAGAAATTTCTCATGTATAGCATTTGATAAGTACTGACTGTAATTGAAAAGAATTGAAGGCTTATGAGCAACTGAAAATACTGATAAGAAATCTAACACTACCTCATCTACCCACTGGTCTATGTGATAACCTAATAGGCAAGTAACCATGGAAATTACTTGTCTTGACATCTCAAGGAAAATAGAAGCAGAGTAGGGGGGATTTGTTCTAGGCAATTCCAAATTTTCAGGCAAAAAACATTCAAAAATATGGGCTCACTGGGGGAAAGTAATATTTTTGTATATTTTCATTAGTGAATCAGTGGAAAATGGGTGAAAAGAGACCTGACAATTTATCTAAAGAGCTTGACAAATGATTGTTGGGGTAATTGAAAATAAGACTTCATTGTTTTGAGCAAGTACTGCTTTCTGGATTGGGAGGTACCTAAGATGACACCAGGTAGCGAATTCTAGGAAAATATGAGACTAGGTAAAGATAAACTGACGCATGAGTGATTCCCAAATATTTATATCATCACTGTTATCCAATAACTTATGATTTTCTCAATTTTGAAGCTCATATAAATCAAATTCGCATTGGGTTTTTGCTATCTTGTACTGGGTATCAATTAAAGGGGACCTATCTAAATCAAGGACAAGAGGTACCATAGGATTCTCATCGAGCATTTTCTATTTCCTTTGTGCGAAGAGATTTTTAATTTCAATAGGAAATTTGAAAAAATTGTGTTACCAGGTCGCAATTTGATTGGTTACAGAAGGGGAAAACTTTGCAAAGGGAACTGGCGACCTTAGAAATATTTTAATCTGAACTTATGTGGATAAAATAACAACAAACAGGGGATAATACAAGTTTATTTGGGATTTTATAGTGGGAATTAAGGGTGATTAATGGGATTATTACTGTTTTGGAGCATAACATTTATGTGTTTTTAGACGTTGGCGGGATAAAATTTAATGGCCAATGACTATATGACTATTGGTGGGATATTTGAATGCTAACAGTTACATGACATGGAGGATGGGTGACATGGATGGAGTAGTGGATGATGGGTGGCGAGGATGGAGCTGGAGAAAACGGGTGAAAGGAGCATCGAATGGTGGTTTTCTGGGGGTGTAGGAGTGGTAGGCGATAAAGGGAAGGCACCCTGAAATAAATATGGAGCCACCACATTATCTCAGGTGGTTTTATTGTAAAACATATTTTGGACTCCCCCCCCCCCCTCTTGTTAAGTCCCAAAAGGTCCCGCCCGAGGGGTTATTCTAACCATCGTCCCCCGTCGTTGATCTGGGAAGGGATGATCTCAGCCCTTCAAAAGAGAAAGTGCTTTACAGAAGGCGACAAAATAATCAAATCACCTTTATTCCAAAATTTAAAACAAAATTTAATATAATTTGATAAATTGGCGGCATTTGAACTAGCGCACCCTTTTGGGGTTTTATTATTTTATTTATTTATTTTTCTTTTCCCCTTTAATTTTTATTTCTTTTTCTTTCTATTTTTCTATTTCTTATTTTTCTTTTCTATTTTTCTTTTTCTTTTTCTTTTCTATTTTTAATTTTAGAGACTAAACAATCTAAAAATGAAAAATAATTTACAATATCCCAGTGGGATAAATGGCTATAAAGCCATACCTTGATTACTATATTTATAGGGCCCTAACAGTATGGAAAGTTGTGAGTTGAGGAATAGACTTACTTAATGATAGTAGCCATTTGAATACACTATATAATGTAATTTCTTGACAGATGATGAAATATTTTGAGTAACGTTGAAGCATCAAGGGTGTTTTTTTATCCTGAGGGGGTTTTCCACCAAAAATATTTTGTGTCTTATTGTGCATGCTTGTGTTGATGCTTTTCATGGTTTTTGTGTGTTGAGTTTATGATTATTTTACAT
The DNA here is from genome assembly GCA_031772625.1 of Pinus tabuliformis. Classification (NCBI taxonomy): domain Eukaryota; kingdom Viridiplantae; phylum Streptophyta; class Pinopsida; order Pinales; family Pinaceae; genus Pinus; species Pinus tabuliformis. Next base: position 1,159,266,799 of record CM062811.1, read on the forward strand.
TCAAATCTTTTAATATTGTTAATGTGTGTGGCTATTTGGTAATCTAGAAAAACAATTTAAAAGTAATATAATTTCTATCATTATTGATTCACACCCAAAGTAGTGATCTAGTATCTAAAAATTGCTATCAAAGTTGGTCCTCTTAGAAAAGGTTAATTGTTGGAGGGTATATCATGAACCATGGGAAATAACAAGAAGAATATGTCTCAAAAGACAAAGAACCCAAAGAAGGAAGAAAATCAGTCCATTCCAAATGGAGCAGCAAATTGTGAAATCTCAGCCAAAATAGTTGTCTCACAAGAGAGAAAATCTGAAGGTAATATTTTGAAAGAATTTTTGAATCATGATTCTGATGGTTCTATTTAGTTACATAATGAAGATGAGAATGATATTTCTCTTGTTAATGTTGAATATGGATCAGAAATTATAGTAATCAAAAAATTATCTATTGAAGTAGACAAACTAACCACTGCATGTAAGAATCAGAAAATACTTTTGCATATTTCTGATGAGAAGGAGAATGGACTAAGAGAAGAGATCATTGGATTAAAAAATCAGCTAGAGGAGGCAAGGAAAATTGAAGAAGGAATGATAAAGAAATATGAAGAGAAGGAGGATCAATGTGAAATATTAGAAGCTGAAGTGATTTAATTATAGTGATTTAGAGAAGAAAACCACTCAGTTGAAGAGAAGCAAAAATTCCTCATATATTATGATAGATCGTAGCATGCACAAAGGAGAAACTAACTCAGTTGCAGCTACATGCATAATGGATGATAGAAGTAGGAAAAGCAGCAAGAAAGAAAAGCATCAACACAACCAACAATTAAAGAAGGAGTTGATTGAAGAAAATTCAAAGATGATGCAAAGAATATCTCCAAGAAGATCATTCTCACCCTTCGTAGATGAGAGAGGCTTCCATAAGAATGCAGCAAAAGAAGCAGTTGTATAGAAGACCCTATCAATAAAACAACCAAACAACACTGCCCCCTTCATGAAATTCAGACAAAATCAGGTATAATGGTCATTTTTATGGTTATTGCTACGCATGCAATGATTTTGGCCACAAGGCTATTGAATGCAGGTTGCATGCAAAGAGGAGCAAAAGGAAGATCAAGAGTTTCGGGTATTTTCCTTCATTCCTTGGTCATATCATGTGATACATATGTGAAAATATTGGTCATATGGCTAAAGAATGCAAGATTCCAAGGTAATTAAGGCCAAACAAGAGGATAGGAAGAGATCCATATGCAACAGACCCGCCCCTCAAAGTTTGGAGGAAGAAGGAGAAGCAAGAGACTGCAAGGAGAAACTGAGGCTTGCATGGCCTTAGGGGGAGTATATGGCACATCTTGTTTTTGAATGTAGAATCATTGAAGGTTTTGCATTAGCATTGGGTGCGGGATCCCCCAAGGGAAGTTTTGGGGCTTAAATCCTATATTTTGGCTAAAAATTGTAAATCCAATGTAAAGACTCCGCATTTTGTGGGTGCGGAGCGTGAAGTTGTAAATGAGTCATAGGGTTGTCCATCCTCAATTTTGTAATGTAATGTCGGCTTTAGAGATCTACCCATGGTCCGCGGACCATGGGATTGTATAAATAGAGCGAGGCTCTAAGTAGTTGAGACATAATAGAAAATAATAGAATTAGAAGGAATGATGATGGAATAGAAGGATAGCGAAAGATCTAAGAGTAGAGTCGATTGTTTGGTTCGTAGAATAGGAGAAGGCTCTACAGCTGAGTGCATAGAGGCCTAGTAGTCCGCAGACAGTGCGTGGACCCCTGCAGCTGAGTGCGCAAGGTGAGTCGAGTCTGTAACTGTCGAAGCATTAATAAAAAGAAATTTTACAACAATTTTGTGTATTTATTTCTTGTTTCCTGTATCAAATATATTGGGTATAAATTACATTTTTTTTGTCTATATGGTGCATGAACATATCTGATTGTGTTGATTAAGTAAATGTGAGATACGGTATCTATTTATGCGAAGTTAACTAACAATTGTAAGAAGATAAGTAAGATACGCGGTGTAACTTGGGGAAATAACGCAGATCACTACCCTAGCAGCGCGAAAGCATCTCAGCCCTTGGTTAGGGTTGAGCGAAAGGTGATCCTAACAAATCACGAAGGTCTCACAGGTCAAGACAATGCGCGAAGTGACCTGTGTGAAGGTAGGCATAGTTGCACTAAATCAACCTCTCAGACATCTCCAGGGTGTGGAGACTGGGTTCCAACATCCCCCCATACTACTTTGGGTGAGACTTCAGTCCGTGCTTCATGGGCTGATGCCGAAAGGGCCAGTAGTGTAGGGATTTGTTTGGGTAATTAAATCCGAACCTGGGTCAGGCCCCCTCAAGCCAACAAATGGTTCTGTTTCTGGAACCGGAATCTGCATAGAGATGTCTGATGTCGTATCATTGGAATCCAACTAAGAAGGAAATTGAAGGTTGGTTGGACAGGAGGATTTACGAGTTCGCAGTGCAGGAGAACAAGAACCCGCTAGTGATAAAAGAAGAGTGGTTAGACTTCTACCTACACACAAAGATCCACGAAATCTTCTTTGCGTCTTTTCCTATTGAGTTGTACGAGTGGATTGTGAAGCTAGTAGAAAGCCAAGGAAGGTGGAAACTCGACAATATTATTGTGTGGACCCTAGAGTTAGTGCGAATGTTGGAATCATCGGAGGAGAAGATCACATGCGCCTTTGATCACTGGCTCGATCGAATTATAAGAGGATTCATTACTATGTTCGTGGTTAACACTTCAGTGAGCTACAGCGAGGCAGAGCGACACTTTCTGAAGGGACCACGAGGAAGTATGTAAAGTATCTGAATACTTGGATTAAAATTTTATTGTGTGAAAAGAGGGTTATGCAATTAACTTGATTTTTGGGGCTACGCAAAGTGGAAAAACTTACAAGAATGAAGGAAATAAGGGACCAGAAACTAGCCCCTTGATTTCACCTCCGTGAGGGGACGAGGAAGAACTCGCGAAGGTCTCGCCGCAAAGTGCGATCCATCTGATAAGGCAAATAATTCCGTGAATACCACCCCCACCCACACTGCTACCAACTTCACCGCCTTCACCTCCATCTTCACTCGTACGGCCTCCACCACCACCGCAAGTTAATATGGAAAGCACAATAAAGTTTCCTGTGTTCAAGGGATTGTGAAATGAGGATCCAAACCAATTTTGGTTCATGGTAAGAGCTGTATGGGAAGCACAGGCAGTTACAAATGACAATACAAAGAAAGCGAAACTGGTTAGCGCCCTGTAGGACCGTGCGCTAACATGGTATATTAAGAACTCCAATGATAATCCAAATACAAGAATCGCGGATATCTAAGCAGCGCTAAACAGAGAATTTAGCAAGCCAAAGTTTGAAGCACAGTCGATCATTGGATTCAAAGCAATCATGATGCTAACGGGTGAGACTCCTTGGGAGTTGGATTAGAGGTTGAAGTGTACAATCAGGGAAGCTAATATGTATCTGACAGATGGACAACATCGCGAATGGTTTGTAGCATCGCTAATGCCACATTTAAGGAGCGCGTTATCGCAGTAGAAGTTAATGACTCAAGCAGAGGCCTTAGAGGTCATGATGAGGCTTCATGAGACCCCAATGCAGGATTCTAAGTTCGAAGTTCACTAGATCCACGCACAATTGAAAAAATTATGCTTGGAGATACAAAGTCTGAAACAGGACAGAATAGCTCGACCAGAAGTGTGCGAAGAGGTGTGGTGCGTAAAATGCAAGGGTCAGGGTCACGATAAGGACCACTTCCCAGTGTTCTCAAATTATCTCGCGGGAGGAGGACCGATGCTATTAAGGTCAAAAGCACAAGCAAGACCTAGCGCAGCAGCTCCCTTGTGGTGTGTGATTTTCCAAATAGGTGGAAAACACGCTATGGAAAACTCTCATTTGTTACAAAAGTATACACAAAATTAACAGCAATTGTTCTGTAATTTTTGTAGGTCAGTGGGACACGATGATCACACTTGTAGGAGCTATGAGTTGATGATGGATAGAACTCCCACCTACCGAGTTCAGGCCAAATCGCAGCCCCTAGACCAAAATGCAGGAGTGGCGTGAACCAAATTTCAAGGGCATGTACGAGGCAGACGTGGAGGAGGACTTGGAAGAGGTTGGGGTGAGTTAATATGCTACAATTGTGAAGGGCCAAGTCATTATGCCCGCGATTGTATGAATCTGATGTGGCTGTCATGTTTATATTGCACCTTGTTTGATCATGAGATGAAAGATTGTCCTACGTTGATAGCTAGGATATGTGACAAAGGAGCGCTACCACCTCCCCCAAGTCAAAACCTGTAGATGATGAGGTATGAACCGCGCAAAATGTGAACATTATGCTCTAAAGTGGAATTGCGATGGGAGATGACAAAGGAAAACAACCCAAAGATAGTACTTGGGTTCGCGAAGCTCCAGCGAAAGAAGTAGAGCTTGATTTGGAGCATGCTCGGGAAACCTTCATGGAAGTTAAGAAGAGCTTTGTTGATGCCCCACTTCAGGAAGCAAAGATAGACCGGAGCTAGATATGGACCCATATCTGCTTAGACATTCCTAGAAACATGCATGAAGTTACTACGTGACAGTAAAGCTGTAAAGGGATTACAAAAACTCATTAACAGATGCATTGGGACCGTGCCAGGAGAACCGTGAGTAGTCCGAAAGATTGTAAAGCATAAGACAAGGACGGGAAGAGAAATGAGGTTAACCACGCAAATTGGAGAATATGAAATGGGCCAAGTAATTCTAGATTTAGGGATAGATGCGAATGTTCTGTCGAAGCAGACATGGGAGTGAATGAGGAGACCTACACTATAATGGTCTCCTATTCAGCTGTGAATAGTGAACCAGCAAAAAATAATACCCATGGGGCGATTACAGGGAATCACTGTGGATATTGAGGGAGCGAGCACGTTAGTAGACTTTGAAGTAATAGACATTGTTGATGACATCAATCACTACCCCACACTCTTAGGAATTGATTAGGCCACTGACATGAACGGGGTGATTAATCTGAAGAAGTGCAAGATGATTTTTGAGAAGAATTCACTATGCGTAGTTATACCTCTAGACCCTGTTGAAGGATCGCGCTATACAGAGCCGGTGTGTGACTATGAAATCGATGATGATTTTGATTGGATCTATAAGATAACAGTACGAAACCAGGACTGGGTGAATCCCACTATGGATGGAAGGCTTGCATGGGAGTGCGAGAGCTCCTATACTTCGGATTCGGATGAGGAAATGGAGCGATGGCAGAATTGGTTACATGAGGTGACTACACTGAATTGTAATATGATGACAAGGTCGCTGCGCTACGTATCGACAGAAGTAAGAGACCTACCTACTTATGATGGGATAAGTGAGGTAGATACCTTCTTGGATAGATTTGAAGAGTAAGTGTCGAAAAAGCAATGCTTCCAGGCTTTGAATTGGGTACTACGCACTATGCCCGTGAGGTGGTGGGGTACACACAAAGGGAGCTTTGAGGACTGGTGCAAATGCAAGAGAATGATGCGCACATGTTTTGGGAAGCCTAAGATGCGATTAACACACAAGTATGATGGACGAGATGATCCACGTGCACACCTGGCCAAGTGGACGAAGGTCTATGGAGAAAAGCCACAACCTGAGTGGGTGCACCTGTTCTGTCATACCCTAGATGTTATACCCATGAATTGGTATATAGAGACAGAGCTCCGCCATGGGACAGGTGAATGGGATATCCTGCGCGAAGGGTTCATGATGACCTTTAGTTTTGAGGATGGATGGGGGGACAGTATTGATGAAGCGTTACAAGAGATAAAAGCAGCCATCTTTAGGATACCGCAGGAGCCTTTAGACCTGAGTCAGCCTGAATGGGCTACTCAGCTGAGTTGCACACTAGAATGTTATAATGTAACTGTTGAAGAGGAGGATGAGGATCCGAGGAATATTAACATTCCAGAAATAGAAGGTCATCGCAAGGTTCAAGGACCACAGATTGAGAACCCTGACATAACCACGCTGGTAAAAACAAAGTAGATGAACATTGGTACAAAGGCCGAACCTAAGTTTGCAAAGCTCAGTGACTACTGGGATGACGCGATGGTAGATAAGGTCGCTAAGTTACTCCGCGAGTACCAGGACTTATTCCTGACCAAGTTTACAGATCTAAAGGGAACCATCAGAGATTTAGGAATGATGAGGATCACGTTAAAACCCGATGCGAAGCCATTTAAGCAGAGGCCTTACCGCTTAAATCTGAAATACAAGGAGAAGGTCCGCATAGAACTAGACAAAATGCTCGCAGCAGGAATCATTGAGCTGGTGGAAGAATCTGATTGGGTAGGTCAAATGGTGGTGCAGGAAAAGAATCAGAAGGATGAGATAAGAATATGCATGGATCTCAGAAAAGTGAAGGACAATTGTGTGCATGATCCATTCCCAACTCCATTCACAGATGAGGTGTTGGACAATGTCGATGGGAAGGAAGCATATTCATTCACTGATGGGTTCTCAAGGTACCACCAGATCAAAATCATGCCAAAGGATAGGAGCAAGACAACCTTTGCGACTGAGTGGGGTTGCTTTCAATACACTATCGTGTCGTTTGGTTTGAAGAACGCATCGGCCATCTTTTCACGCGTGGTTGTTGTATCATTCAAGGAATATATTCATAAGTTCTTGGAGGTTTATTTTGATGATTGGACTTTGTTTTGGTTGGTTAAGTGCCATGTAGCGAGCTTACGCTTGATGCTAGATACCTGCCGAAGATACCAAATCGTGCTTAACCTCAAGAAGTGTGTGTTTCTTGTTCCTTTTGGGAACCTATTGGGACATGTGGTTTGCAAACAGGGACTGATGGTAGATCCCATAAATACTTCGGTGATTCTAAATTTGGAAGCATCGTGAAGTTTGAAACAGTTGCGCGCTACTCTGGGACATATAGTGTACTACAGAAAGTTTATCAAAAGTTATGCCCAAATCACTATGCTGATGGAGAAACTGTTGAAGAAGGATGTTACATTCTACTAGAACGATGACTGCATGAAAAGCCTGGATATTGAAGGAAAAGATGGTCACTGCACCAGTTCTTGTCTTCCCAAATTGGAACAAAGAGTTTCATGTCCATGTTGACGCATCATGTATTGTGCTGGGAGTGATACTAATACAGGATGGTGGAGAGGGCTTAGATCACCCTATCGTGTTTGCGAGTCACAAATTGTCTAAAGCAGAAAAGAATTATTCCACCACTGAACATGAGGGGCTGGCCATGGAGTATGCGCTCCAGAAGTATCGAAACTACTTGCTAGGAGGTCACTTTAAGATGTATATAGATCATTCCGCGCTGAAGTACTTGGTCAATAAGCTTGTGTTTGGGGGGTGCATATGCAGATGGCTTTTATTGTTCCATGAATATGACTTTAAACCTAGATGATTGAACACGGGACCAGATCACCTATCGCGCACTGAGACGGGAGAGGAACCTACTAGTCTGAAGGAAGGATTACCTGACGCGCAGCTCTTTGCTGTGCAAGTAGCAGATGGACATTTTGAAGATATAATTCACTTTCTCACAACTGGAATTGCGCCGAATGGATACTGTATCCAGCAGAAGAAGGAACTAGTGGTGCACACGGCAGATTTCTCTGTCATTACAAGGAACCTATATAAGATGGGGAATGATGAGACACTACAAAGGTATGTACCTAAATTTGAACGAAGAAATATCCTTGCAGACACTCATGGCGGCGCTGCGGGAGGACATTATGCAGGGAGAGCGACCACGCAGAAGATTCTCCGCGCAGGGTTGTGGTGGCTGACCCTTCATCAGGATTCAAAAGCACATTGCAAGGCCTATGATGTATGTCAAAGAACAGGTAAACCATCATGGAGGGACGAGATGCCTTTGAATCCGCAAATGATGTTGCATCCCTTTAAAAAGTGGGTGATCGACTTCGTAGGACCTATCAAACCTCAAGGAAAAATGGGCACGAGATATATTATCACTACGATAGAGTACCTAACTCGTTGGGCAGAAGCACAGTCGGTAAAAGATTGCATGGACGCAACGGCCGTGAAGTTTCTATTTGAACATGTATTGACACGATTTGGATGTCCGAAGATCTTGATGAGCAATCGCGGTACACATTTCCTGAACGAGACGATCAACGCAATGACAAAAGAGTTTCAGTTGTATCATCAGAAAAGCACACCATATCACCCACAAGCTAACGAGACAGTAGAAGCATTTAGCAAAGTACTAGAGACTGCTCTGACCAAGGTATGAAATGTGCAGCGAAGTGATTAGGACCTACGCGTACCCACAGTATTATGGGCTTATAGGACGACATGCAAGAAACTGACGGGACAGACACCTTTCCAGCTGGTCTATGGAGTGGAAGCTGTAATGCTGATGGAATACATTGTGCGTAGTCTGCACATAGAAGTGCTCATAGGTATGACAGACCACGAGCCCTAGAGGAGAGGCTCATGTAGTTGGACGAACTAGAGGAAGAATGATTTTTGGCTGGCTTTCACCAACAGGTACAAAAGCAGCATGAAAAGGCATGGCACGATCGACATATTAAGTTGAGCACCTTCAAGGTGAACGATTTGGTGTTACTCTATGGTAGTAAGTTCGATAAATTCCTAGGAAAACTCAGAATGCATTGGCTAGGACCGTATGTTATTAAGGAGGTCACAGACAGAGGCACGGTGCAGTTGGTAAAGTTAAATGGAGAACCTCTCCCAAGAAAAGTGAATGGCAGTCGGTTGAAGCCATACACGGCAGCCTAGCTATCTGACTAACTAACATAAGCATAGTCTTAGCACTCCAGGTAGCTGAAAGGTGGTGTAGGACTATAAACAGGTTCAGGGAAGCAATTCAGCTATAGCAGTTTTTGAACAGCGTGTCCAAGAAGTGCAGCAGGACACTGCTCAGTGCGTTGCCGATCTTGTAACAGTACAAGCAAAGTTGGGAGGTCTCCATGTGAAGATCTCCGCATCGACAGAGTGACTTGAGAGAAAGCCACGATGTTTGTGTTGGGGGCCTATTGGGCGTGGGACCCCCCAAGGGAAGTTTTGGGGCTTAAAGCCCAGATTTTGGCTAAAAATTGTAAATCTGATGTAAAGACTCTGCATTTTGTGGGTGCGGAGCGCAAAGTTGTAAATGAGTCATAGGGTTGTCCACCCTCAATTTTGTAATGTAATGTCGGCTTTAGAGATCTACCCATGGTTCATGGACCATGGGATTGTATAAATAGAGCGAGGCTCTAAGTAGTTGAGACATAATAGAAAATAATAGAATTAGAAGGAATTATGATGGAATAGAAGGATAGTGGAAGATCTAAGCGTAGAGTCGAGTCTTTGGGTCGTATAGTAGGAGAAGGCTCTACAGTTGAGTGCACGGACCCCTGCAGCTGAGTGCACAAGGCGAGTTGAGTCTGTAACTATTTAAGCATTAATAAAGAGAAGTTTTACAGCAATTCTATGTATTTATTTCCTATTTTCTGTATCGAATATATTGGGTATAAATTGCATTTCTGTTGTTTATATGGTGCGCGAACGTATCTAATTGTGTTGATTAAGTCAATGTGAGATAAGGTATCTGTTTACACGAAGTTAACTAACAATTGTAAGAAGATAAGTAAGATACGCGGTGTAACTTGGGGAAATTGCATAGATCACTCCCCTAGCAGCGCGAAGGCATCTTAGCCCCTGGTTAGGGTTGCACGAAAGGTAATCCTAATAGATCGCGAAGGTCTCGCAGGTTAGGATAGTGTGCGAAGCAACCTACACAAAGGTAGGCACAGTTGGACTAAATCGACCCCTTATACATCTCCATGGTGCAGAAACTTGGTTCCAGCATCCCCCCATACTGCTTCAAGTGAGACTTCATTCCATGCTCCACGGGTTGATGCCGAAAGGGTCAGTAGTGTAGGGATTTGTTTGGCTAATTAACTCTGAACCTGGGTCAAGCCCCCTCAAGCCAACAATTAGCAAGAGAACTGCATGTGAATAGATTTGCTTGTTGAGGATTTATTTTGATGTATACAGCTAGCGTTTGATGATGCTTGTCTTTTTTTATGATGATTGTATTATCCTAGGTTTTTTCTACTAATGTTTTATCAGTAGAGGCTATTGTGATTAGGCTATGATAGAGGATTTGTGATGTGAGCGTGGGCACAAATCTCTTTAGGAAGAAGGTTGACAAAAGTGTGATGGCACATGTTCAGGGGGAGCATTTCATATGCTTCCAATATTTTAGTGGTATTGATGGCATCATGGTTCCTTGGAGGAGTTGGATATGTATTCCATGCTATGTTCTTATCTAACATTGATCGATTTTAGGAGTATGTTTTTTGGTTGTGCATGGATTATATGTTGCCTAATAGTATTACATGAATTAATATGCAGTTGCCTTGTATTATCTTGAAGAAAAATGTGTTTTTGGATTGATGATGTCATGTATGTGTTGGTGCCATGGAGATTAGTATGATGGTGGTGTTTGGTTATAGTTTCTTGCATTCCTCTGTTAGATATTTGAAGATGTATGCATAAGATATAGGAGTTGATCATGATGGATATATTTCATGTTATTGTTGTTGTTGCACATGGTGGTTGTTTGTTGCTCATTCGTCATGATATCTGCTAGGCCACTTACTCATGATGTTGATGATTGAGATCTACTTAGGGTTTCTATGATGGTGCTATTGTTGGAGCTTTTTCATGGAGAATATTGTGATGTATTGACACACTTGATGCTAGAGATATCCTCACTGGTTCCTGATCTTCTATCTAGTGTAGTAGCTCACATTTTTGTAGGAGTATGGTTTCACGATGTTGAGCCATATGGTGTATGATGCTTATATTTATGAGGATGTTTGTTGATGTGATATGTATTGCTTCTACCATTGCATTATTATTTATTTGTTGTTGTTCTTGTAGAGACTCATGATCCATATGATGGTTAATTTTTCTTCCATGAATATATTTAGAGGGTTGATATATTGTGCATGATTATTTTTGTTGTTGTTATGATGGATCTCATGTTGAAAAGAGATTTCATGATGTTGTTGATATATGTTGTTGTTCAACCACTGAGCATTTTTATGTATTGTAGATTGTTGGTGATGAGATCTTCATCTATGGCTGGTGATTTGGAGAGACTGGCACGTGTCTATCATGTGATATGTATTTTCATTAAATTGTTGATATGTATGGAACTTATTTTTGATCATATATGTCGTGTGATTTTTTATGGCATGCATTGTAGTGAGTGTTTGTTTCATCCATGCATCGTGTTGCTTTATCACTTGGGTCTATTGGTGATCCAGATCTCTTTAGATGCCGAAATTATCCAAGATATTTTACTTTTGTGATGTTATCATAATTGTATTTAAAAGAGCATAAAACAATCACATGTGCATGCTTAAACAAGATGAAACATAGTGACAATCATCAAAACAAGAACACAACATGTTGTTTTTATGATATGGGTTGTTTTATATATGTTATAACAACTATAATTATATTCATTTAAATATATTCAACCAATTCAACCATACTCCGTTTTTAACATATTCATTGAAACAAATATATTTGTTTGATATGGGATGACCATATTTTATATGGTTTTTTTTTTTAATTATTTTTGTTTAAATGTGAGTTTTTGTTTCTTAATGTGTTTTTTTTCATATTTTTGTGTAGGGCTATGAGAAAATCTTAGCACGCCATGTGTCGATGGTTTAGTGGCCATTCAATCACCAAATAAACTTTAGTGGGTCCCACCTGGTGAATGGGATTCCATGTGGCATGTTGTGTGCCCCTCTTTTTCCCTGTCTTATCAGACTTTAAAGAGTCATAAGTTGGCCATACGTGTTAGCACTCCTTTGTTTTCCCAACGCTGAAAAAGGAAGCCAAGGAGGTAATCTCAAACCAACTTTCAACTTGGTATCTAGCCCTACAAAATTAGAGAGGGCTCTCTCTTAATCAACCTCACAGCCAATGAAAATGACTGGATAAAATATGGTTTTATGCTAGCTATCAGCTTAGTAGGGTTTGATTAGGGTTTTGCTAAATAGAGAGGACTAGGCTAGGAACTAGGTCAAGTATTCTTAAAGGTTAGTTGCTGATATTAGATGGGGCAAGGTAGTTGCAATTATTGGCTCAAAATGGTTTTTCATTGTGAAATGGTGAGGAAAATGTATCAAGGATTAAGTGCGCAAGTGCATGAATTCACTTGTAGAAGAGAAACACTTAAATGCTTATCTTGAACAAAAACAGAGCATACATATGATGAATTTTGTTTTAAACCTTAAATTAAATAGAAAGCATATGAAGCAAGTATATGTAAGTTATAGAGATATAATCATCAAATATAAATGAAAATAAGGGAAAAACAAAGTCACTACCACAACACGGGATTCCCATGAAAATAGCTGCAACTACATATATTTCTGTCAATATCATGTACACTAGTTCAAGAGCATGAGTTTCCACTATACAACGCCCTCTATGAGTTCATTCTCACTACATATATATTGAAAACAACATTCCCCCTCTCAGGGGTCGAATCCTACCTCCTAGGGACTGATTACATGATTCTCTCTAACCATGCCAAAAGCTAGGGAGGTTAGACACTAATTCCCTTTTTACACTAACTGACTTAGTTTGACTTTGAAAGCATTGATTACAAGGAAATTAACTCTAATCATCACTATAATATTGAATTATATCATGTAGAGTCATTAAAATACTAATTACATTGACCAAATATGACTCTTGACCATGAAAACTCAGAAACATGCTTCTTCCACAGAAGCATAGCGAAAATTGCAGAAGCGCAATGTGTGACAGTAGAAGCGTAGTGAACTTTGGGAAGATGTTTTGAGGACTTTGGTGGATCTCTTAGCTTAGATTAAGGTTGTTACAGGTAGCTTAGGATGTCTTCATACCTCTGAACCTTGAAATCACCAAAAACGAATCTCCAAGACACCTCAAAACTCATGCTACCACAACTACTCCAAAAACGTAGCGCGTGCCTCAAAACAGTGGCAGAAGGGTGAAAAATTGATGGTTTTTATCTTTTTCTACAAATTTATGAGCTAACAAGAGACACAAAGTTGATTTCTAAAATTTACTAGCCAAGAGACACCTTGACATGCTTACCATTCTTCATTTGGAGCCTCTGAGAACAATCAAATTTCTACAAAAATAGGGCTTAAATCTGAACCAATATCTCTATAAAAAAAAATATGTTTTGCAAAAATATGAGACGTTTTGTATATAAGTTTTTTTTTAAGAACAACCTCTATCCATTTTGTGAAATTAATTCCCATATTATTGGAATTTGTACCACAAATGAATGACTAAAACAGGAAATTAAATTAGAGAATTTGAATTTCTAAAATAGGCCTCCACTAAAGTTGAATATCTCCCAATCTATGAAACCTGCATAGACATTTAAGGAGGTTATTGTGATTGAGTATGTCCTTAACAAAAACCTCCTTTTTTTCCAAGATTCATCTTCATTACTTCATAAACTAATTTTGAAATAAAACTATCCCTATGTGCAGCAAATGACCTCAAAACCCTAAAAATCATGCCAATCACCTCCTTCTTTTTGGTCTCTGATGTTTCCATGGTGTAGGAGATGTATAATTACCCTTTTAATTGACATGGAATGCAAAAAAAGGTATAAGGAAGTAATTCTCACGAGAAAGGGGTTGTGAAGGGGGGGTAAGGGATTTGATTTGCAAAACAGGGCTAAAAGCGCAGCAAGTTGGGGTGAGGAAATGAAGGGGAAGGGAGATGAGATAATTCCTGAGAAAATTATGGGGAGTAGGGAATTGTTTTGGGAACACAATGAGAGTGGAATTTATGAATTTTAGTGAGTGGAAGGGGGCAAAAGAGGGAAAACATAGTCCTAGTCTAGAAGCACAGCGCTAGGGTTGTGTGAGAAAATGATGAAATAACTAAAGTAAAGTGAGGGGAATGGTAGGGAGTGTCTAATTAGGAATATTAGGGATGTATAGGCCAAGAAACTAGGAAATTTCCCTATCAAGTGAAGCAAAACCATGAAATCATAAAAGCACAGCAAAAGCGCAGCAACAAACCCTAGGGAAGAAGTTTATCAGTTTTGTGAAGGAATTGACTGAAGCAGGGGTTTGTAATGGTCCCACTTACTTGTTTGAAGTTGTTTGAAACACCAAGATGGAGTTTTCACCTATTCTTTCCCTCCTTATGTCTCCAAAACAAAAGCACAACAACCCTGCCAGAAGTGCAACAAAAGCACAGCAAGCTAGTGAACTGAGAAATTGGTGATGTAATCTAAACTTTTGATGGTTGTGGCAAGTGCTACAATGGCTAAGAGGAGCTCTTGGAGACTTGGAAGGATATAATGAACTCTTGAAAAGATTTATTTCTCTTTATAGCTCAAAAAACTCAATTTTGGCTCATGACATCATGTGTACTTTTGAAAGAAAGACTATTGACTAATGTGACTGCAACATAATTTCTTCAAATGGAAATGTTACCTTTTTACTTTATTCCCTAAGCTGATAACTCCCATGATGGTGACCCAAATGATGGACATGACTCCCTTATTTGATTTTTATTGACTGACATTATGATGAAAATCAAATGTAAATCCTAGACCATGACCTATATGATGGCACATTAACTCTTTTGATGACCTAGGACACCTAGATGATGACATGACCATGATAGTTGATGATGACCATGAGCAAGTGAAGGGAGTAGCACTGACCTAGACAAGAACCAATGATCATTTGACAACCAAGAGATGTCAAATTTTATTTGAAAACATAACAATTTGACCTAATGACCCTATCAACCACATGGAAAGAGTACATTTGATCACTGGTGACTCATGGACACTAACAATACAGACTCGGATTGGAGTGACATTCACACCATTGGAATCAAGGTGAAGAGCACTTTGATCTGGTCCTGGTTCGATATCAATATGACCACTTTGGATTTTGACCTATTCTGAGTCTTCTTTGACCTCTAAGTGTCTCTGGAGCCACCTGGATCAATTGGTTGATTCATGCATTAGAGTGTTTGTTAGCATGCATAGTAGTGGGAGATATATTTCATCCATGTATGAAGTCTAGGTGTTATTTTACCAGCTAAATATTTCATTAATGAAGCCTTGTAATGTACTCATGAAACCATGTACTCTCATAGTAGGTCATTTGTTATTGGTCATAGAGTTATGAGCCATGATTGGCATGTTTTGTATAGTGAGTCATGAGATTTAGTGCAACTATGTATGGTATATTACTATTGTTGGTACAACCATGTAATTATGTGGAAGTCCTTGACTTGGTTGGATTTTCATATGTTAATAAGAGCTCCTTTTCCCTAATATTTCATGAGTAAATGTGCTTGTCATTATATAGATTTAATGGTGGTTTCATCGTTGATATTTCTCTGGTTATTTGTGGCTATAATCATGTTTTATGATAGACTTTGGTTATGGATCTCATCATGTTTTTATTACTAAATGAACGTTTAATGAATGTATGACCTAATAGATGATCTTGCAGCTATTGTTACAAGGCATCAATCCTTCTTGACGATTCTTAGATATGTATGAAGTCCCTATGTTCAAATGGGTATTTATGACCTGTGCATTACATGTTTACGATATGTTTGACGGAATGCATATCATGGTTGGTAAGGGTCAGGTCAAGTCCTTGTTCAATTTTTTGCATTAGTGTCCTTGTTCAAATGTTATTTATCATTTCTAAAAGTTTCATGAAGTTCTAGGCAAAGCCCTGAGTCCTAGCCCTGAAAAAGTGGCTTAAAATTCATAGTCAACTGCCTGAAAAAGGCCATAGTCGCATGGATTCCTTGCTGTTGGAGGGACTGGAGGATCCCAGTCATATGGAAGGCTTGTCATGGGAGTGACTGGGGGTCTAGTTTAGTAAAACATCAAGTTGGCTTACGATTTAGACACTTGGAGGGGTTGGTTTTGTATTATATTCTTTTTACGAGCACCCCATGCGTGGGGGGGTGTCAGCCCCCCTTGTACGTTATGTGGGGCATTGTCGAGGAGGTGGTTACCCCTGCTATTGGGGGCTATGTAGGGCGGTGGTAGGGAAATTTTTTTAGACCCTATATTAGGTGGGCAGACTGACCTATGGTTTTTTGCATGGATTTCGCACATGGATTTGGGCATGATGGTATTCTTTCCATGGTATTTTGTAGATCTGGTCAAGGGAACTATGGCTATGTTCTAATCTAGTGTTAATGGATTGGGGTTTATGGATGCTTCAGCATGTATATATATGTATTGTAACATTGAAAGGAATATAATGAAAAATCAATCTAGTGGTCCTGGTTTTGGGATCCAGGGGAAGATCTCTGTGTATATATGTTTTATGTTTTATGCTTTCGCCATTCTTTATTTTCTGTTTTTAGAATTCATATGTAGGTAATTTTTGTATGGGCTTAAAACCTATAGGTTGGATCCTAAAGGTTTTGAAGCTCCCAAGGAATGTCAAAGTGGCCTTGTCTTATCGGTTCCACTTCTTTAACTATACATGGGGAGTTGAATCATATCATAGTAACTCTTCGTCATGTGTTTACCTAGGTGGACTGATTAACTTGGGTAAATGTGGAAGGAAGGTGGTTACAGAGTGGTATCAGAGCATGGTTCAACCCTTGGACTGGATGGATGGAATGTGTTTGTCTCACATGCATGTAGGTTGTACATGTTCTTATTATGTATGCATGGTAGTAGTCATTGTTGCAATTGTATTGGCATGTAGAATTTGATGATGCTATTGTTGGGATGTGTTTTAATGAATGCATGTCAATTGTATATGCATTTGCTATGCATGTTAGTGTGTATATGTTGTTATGCATGCATTGTCATGGTTATGGTTATGCCTGCATGGTAGGATAGGAATGCATCATGGTGGTCATTATCTAGTTTTTGTCATCATGATATTGTTGGTTGTAGAAATTTTGAATAATATAACACTTATTCACAGAAATTATCCCGATTATACACTATTTCGGAATACATGCATAATACATAACCTCCTCTACGTTGATCATCAATTTAGCAGCATTAAAAACAAAGAAACATCAATTGCATGCACACATTAACGCAGTATGCAACCCGGGGAAAGCTTACTGCTGAAAACCCCACACTATTTGTATATTAATGATTGAGAACATGTAACATTACATAGTACAATACTCCTCACAAGTATCCAGCACTATCTCCACTTGTTACACACAATATAGCTCAGATCTGATCTCCAAATCTCCTCCACTGCTTGCTTGCCTCCACTGCACAATCCTGCAAGAGAATGAATGATGAATGGCTGATCCAAAATCCTATTTACCTTGTGAAAATCACTCACACTGGAAATCACGTGAGCACAGGCTATTCTACTGGGCATATACTGTGCAATACTCATTGGCATACTCAATCCATTGCTTGTGCAAGATCTCATGCACCACTATAGTCACAATTGATAGCAATCTCAACCTCTAACACCTGTCTCCACTGAAGTGTACATGCACTGAGTTAACTGATGTATTCTTCAGTTGCATTATGAGTTAATAATTAGTGAATTAATTTAATCAATTAATTCACATCACTCATCACTAGTATATTTGCAGTTAGACTAATTACAACTAGTTTAACAAAGTCAAACTGAACACAAATCCATCAACTCCACGTCCAACTCTATCAAACTCAACCACATGAGTTCTAACTGAAGTCCTGCATGCAATAGCTCAACTGACTCACAAGAAAAGCATATTTCCTTCTGATAGCTGCATGTGCCACATCTGTAGCTCAAACTGAAGTGCTCCAAGAGGATAAGATAAAGTTTATAGTCTAAATATTATTATGAGACAATAATATTTGACTTTTCTATTTTTGACTAGCAGTCTAAAAATAGACTCTGATCACTCCTGTTGTGATCCAAAAATAGAAGTCCATCATTTTTCCCAACATGACCAATCATCCATAAACAACATCCTACAACTCATAGACCATGATCCATATGTCTAAAAATAGACTTTGCGCCAAAACTTGCCTGCGGGACCACTTAGTGAAGGCGACTCCTTTCCACTAAGCTCCATCATCTTGTTGCATTCTCAACAAGCATTTCTTGTTGCACACTTTTCAACATTGGTATGTTATGATACTGATATGTTGGTCGAGATAGAGCAGGAGATGTAGATCATCAAAGCGAGGTTGCAACACTCGACTTCAGAGTAAGAGAAGATCATCATACAGGTTTGTATGGTGGGTATGTAGGTATGTTGGTTAATGGTTGTTATAAGCATTAGATTTATGTACATGTATGTCAATCTATGGTTGTTTTGGTTACATGTATGATAGATGTTAGTTAACCAATGTGAACGTACATGCATCGGTTAGTCATGAAGGATACTAACTTGTTGTTATATGCATTTTGATCATATGCATGATGGTTATGGTTATTGTACTTAAGACATTGATGTTATATGTATCATGCTAATCTGGATTGACATGTGTAGATGGTTATGGTTATGATATTCAGGTATGAGTCAATATACTTGTGCTATTGTGTCTGATTAATCTGGACTGACTTGTGCAAATGTGATAGCATCACCTGAGATACATTGAGGTATGAATTTGGATATGTCCTCTATTTGGTTTATCTAGCATGGTATCTTTATAGATTATCTGAATATTCGATTAATTGCATGATGTGAATATATGTATCTATAATATTGCATGAAGGAATGATGTTGTTTTAAGATGGTTGTACTAACACATTATGTGTTGAGACAACTGATATGCACTTGAGTGTAAGTAAGTGTTATTTGTAGTACTATGACTATTGACTTTGAGTTGATTATGACATGGTTGTTAGTCTTATTAAACACTGATTTCAAATTAATATACATGACATCTTGATCAGGGAAAATTTTAAGAACCACCCTAAATTTATATGTATAATAAATGGGTGAATCCCCATGATACATAAGAAAAATGGGAGGTGATTTTATCAATAATATAATATGTATATATAATTTTTTTGGCGAATCTCTCACCGGATTATATTATCTTTTAAAGTCATGGCGAATCTATCACTGAATTATAAAATCTTGTAAGATCTTGGCAAATCTTTCACTGAATAATAAAAAGTGAAGTCTTGGCGAATGTTTTGTTAAAGTATGAAACCATATATGGTAATAGGAAAACATATTCATTAAATTGTAATATACTAACATACATGTTTGGAAAAAAGAAACATAATTTTCTCTTCCTAGAATGTTGCAAGTTTCAATGGCCATGTTTGTCAAGGTTCTCATTCATTGTACACTCTTTCATATCCTTCTATTAGTTTTGATAATATTCCACAACAAAGTTCTTGTAGGTGTTGATCTTGACCACCAGTTCTGTTAAGGTAGGAAAGATTAATCTTTTCTCTACCACTTTTGTCAAGCTATCAAATTTCTTTCTTATTCCATAGAGTCCAACTACAAGATAAAAAAAAAAACATATTTTGTACCACTTTTGTCAAGCTATCAAATTTCTTTCTTATTCCATAGACTCCAACTACGAGATTAAAAAAAACACATTTTGTTTACCCCAACATGCCAACAAGTAGCAAGCCCCAACTATATAATATAAGAAAGTAGTAGGTATCCCAAAGGCCTGAAGGGGATCTAATGGAAAGAAGTGACCATTGTCAGAAGCCTTCCAATCAATATATTAATATATACATATAGATTTATTATTATTTTAATTTGAAATCTTCAATTAAATAATAAAATTTAATTACGTCTCTCCGAATCTAAATTGCGTATTAGCATAATTCACTACCTTCATACGTCTTATTTTTTAGCAACGTTGTAACATGTGGATTAATTTCCTTTTTGGTGCATAATCTCTGGCTTTTAGGACAATATGGTGCACTGGCCCAACCCCTACAGATCATTACGACAAATTAAGAAAAACAGAGAAGATGAACAATTGTACAAACCAGCATATTTTTCAAGCATTGGCCCAACCCCTACAAATCATTACAACAAATTAAGAATAACAGAGAAGATGAAAGGTTGTACAAAACATCATATTTTCAAACAACTAATCCAACATCAGTACCTTAACTTTTTCATGAAGATATCATATTGAGAACGTTTGAAGAATGGTGGGAAATCTGGGCACTGACTATCTCTCTTCTGCGAGGGTGATGCGGAAAGAGTGATAAGATTTCACTGTTTTGAATTTTTTGTGTTAAATCAGAAAAACCAATATTAATGGAGATATTGGTATTTTTTACTATATTTTGTGAAGTGACTAAATGTAGCTTTAACCATTCACTTTAAGATGTTTTCTATAATATAATTTCCTAAGTCTATTTAATATCTTCATTATCATAAAAACCAACCTATATCCATCTTAACTCCACTTCTTCCACTCTTGGAGGGATGAAATCTATTTATCCCTCTCAGCACTTGGTAGAGCCGGAATTAAGATGGATCTAAGCTGATAGAATTTCTCTCTTAAATAGTATATGCTCACATGAATACCATGA
Source organism: Pinus tabuliformis (assembly GCA_031772625.1). NCBI lineage: Eukaryota > Viridiplantae > Streptophyta > Pinopsida > Pinales > Pinaceae > Pinus > Pinus tabuliformis. The sequence goes on from CM062811.1 coordinate 1,159,287,397, forward strand.
TATTACCATGGGTCAATACCATGGGTTATCATAAACCTGCAAATTAAAAACTACTATTAGTAATTTATAAAAATTAATAAAATTAATAATTGATTTTTATTTTATTTTTTTATTTTAACCAAATTAAAATGTTTAAGTGACATTAAATTACAAGATCCATTTTTATACTTGATCTACCAATCCCGAGGATCAAATATTTTTTCAGTCTATGCTAGTTTACATATCACGATATTTGATCCCTCCCGGGGCTTAGTAGATCCAAAGGAAAGATGGATCTATGTTGGTTTAATTCCCCCCTTTAAATAGCCTACATTCCACGTGAATACCATGGGTCAATACCATGTGCCATCTTTTTTTTTTATTAATACTAATATTAGGGTTAATAATGGGTTAATAATGTTTTTTTGCATGGTATTAATAATAATTTGGCCCATGGTATTTGGTCCATAGGCTTCACCTAAATATAACACATGACTTCTGGAGTAAATATCAAAAAATGTTTTATTTACCATACCTCTCATTTATTTATATTTTTACTAATTTACCATACCTTTTTTATAAATATGGTATTTGGCCCATAGGATTCACTTAAATAAAACCTCTTTTTTGAGCTTCTTAAATAGAAAGAGGGTTATGGACTAAATATAAAAAGAGGTTTTATTTATTTACCATACCTCTAGTTTATTTATATTTATATTTATTTACCATACTCCAATTTATTTATATTTTTATTTATTTAAACGTAAATATAAGGTGAACATGAAAATAAGAGACTTGAATTTTTAAATAAAATGAATTATTCGTTTGTGACCATCTGTTCCAAAAAAATAAGGTCATTTTCTCGAAATTAACCCCAATACCATGAAATACAGTAAAATGAAAGAAAAAACATTTTTTACACCGAATGTGGAGGGTGAAATAACTATCATAAATACCTATTCTTGAAAATTAGGGCTAATGGAAGGTTGTAACTCCTAATTTCAAGGGCTAAATTTACTTTTTTTACTCTCTCCCTTAAAAAAGGTGGACTAACCTCCATACCTAATTTTTTTATAAAATAGATTTGAGGCGATTTGTAACAATGTACTGTGATACAAAATATTCGCCCAATAAAAATATAAAACCCATTAATTCCGCCCAAGGGCGAAAATTCGCCCTAAAATTTTCCATAATCTTGATATTTGGAACATGTGAATGACATGTGTGAGTTGTTGCAGGGCCACATGTTTGGTATTAATGTGACAAGGTAATAGTTGATTTTTTTATATAACTAACAGTTGGATGATGTGATAGTACAAAATAAGACTCAACTCCAACAGGCCACATGTTTGGTATTAACGTGACAAGGTAATAATTGATTTGTTTATATAACTAATAGTTGGATGATGTGATAGTACAAAATAAGACTCAATTCCAACAAGCCAAGTTAAATGAAAGGAATTGGGTGAGAATTCCTCTGGCTATGTTTGAAAACTGCAATTCCAAATGAATGAGTGCTTTGCATCAATACAGGAAGTCTTCTTAACCTAGATTTTGTCTAACATTATGTGGATATGTTATATCCCTAAACATGTATTTGACAAGTATAATAATTGGTTTTTAGTTATGGCTGGATTCGTTAAGGAATGGAGTCCCTTAAGAGATGATATATGTACGAGTTCAATTACAAGTCAAAGTGTTGGGTACAACAAGGTAAGGTAACTGGTATATTTCTATATTTATTTATACATTGGATGTTATATGTTTATGACAGTATGATGTAGGGATTGCATGGAAAAAGAGACTGCCATGAAATATTGAAGAAGGCTCAAGTTGAGCTTTCCTTTGGAAGGATTGTGAACCCATGGGAATTAGGTCATGGTATCTATTGCTAGTTTTGTGCTTTTGGTCTTTTTTGATTTTTTTTTGCATGAATTGCAGTTTTTTTTATGTCCAGTGTATGGCCCTACCATTTTGTTTGTGGTATCGTATTGTTATTGGTATTTCATGGATTTATTCTTTTTGTTTCTTTTTCTTTCCTTTTTTGTTTTGAGGGTCTTGGGAATTAGTTGGGGAGGAGGAATTTAATGGAGCTAGGGAGAGTTAAATGAAACCTGATAGGTAATGTAAGACCCAGATGAAGCTCGATGCATGTATAAGGGAAGTTGAAGGCAAGAATATGACAACTAGTTGGAATGATTGGGTTCATTGAGATAAATGGACGGTGGTAGGATAGTCATGAGAAAGGTAATCACGAAAGGTAAAGTAAATGGATTTGAGTCATTAGATGCCTTGGCTAAGTTGGGAATTGTTTTTTTCAAAGTTGTGCATGTTGTGCATAGATAAAGGAAGTCCTCTTAACCTTGACATTATGATATTTGGTAATTATGTTGTGATTATGGTTATGCTAATGTCTATATATGTATACATGTATATATGTATGTCTATCATTGTCTGACAGGGTCATCATGGATCATGATTGTTTTATGCTAATGTTTATATGTATATATATGTATGTATGTATATTGTTGTCTGACAGGGTCGTTAGGGATCATTCTTGTGGAGGAAGGATTGCTTATGCAGGTGAAGGGCGTGAAGAGGTTCTTGGTTTATGAGGAATCAAGTCAGAAGAGTAGCTCTAAAAAATCTATGATGTTAGTATCTTATAGAAATTAGTTGATATTATGTGATTATACTATGTCTATGTTTATGCTAACGTAATGCTGAGGGATACATCAGTGGAATGAAAGCAATGTGATTTGCAACATGTTGGGACAAGCATGGATAATGGAATGACACTAGAAGTTAGGATGCTTGGCAGAGTTAGTGTGTGGTTTTTGGACATGCAGTACTAATATTGTATACATGTGTACATGTTGTTTATGCAATGATATGTATAGATGGTGTTGTGTGCATGATTGGATATGTGGTTTTGTGTACATATGGTGTTGCGTGCATGTTGGATATGTAGTTCTATGTACATATAGTGTTATGCAAATTTTGGATATGCGGTGTTATGTACATGAGGTGTGGTGTGCATGTTTTACATATAGTGTTATCTACATGTGGTGCTGTGTGTATGATTGTACATGTGGTGTTGTGTGCATGTGGTGTCATGTACATGTTGTACATGGGGTGTTGTTTGCAGGTGGTGTTGTGTACATGTCATGCATGTGGTGTTGTGTACACGTTGTGTCGGTGGCATTGTGTACATGTGGTGTTGGGTACACGTTGTGAGGGTGGTGTTGTGTACATGTTGTGTAGGTGGTGCTATGTACAGGTGGTACTCTATACATGTTGTACGTGTGGTATTGTGTGCATGTCATACATGTGTTGTGCACATGTGGTATTGTGTGCATGTTGTACATGTTGTTTTGTGTATGTGTGGTACTATGTATGTGCATTGTGTAGTCGTGGTATTGTGACATGTGTATTCATTGTGTTGTACTTTGTGTATGTATATGTATTGTGTTGTACACTGGATGTAGGTTTATGTATTGTGTTGTATTGTATTCTAGGTATAGGTGTATGTATGGTGTGGTGTTGAATAATGTTTGTAAGTGTATGTGTTGTGATGTATATTGTCTGTATGTGTATGTGATTGAAGAGGAGAGAAGGAACTAGGTTCTTTCTGGGTGTAGCAACTAATTTGGTGTGTGTACGAAAAGGACAAAGGAAAAAGGTAGAAGAAAAGGATCAATTAAAGGATAAGTATCAATATTTTATTTTAGTTTTATTATGCATGTGATCTATGATTCTCATTTATGATGGTTACATGTGATCTATGATTCTAGTTTACGATGATTCATGATTTTGATCTATGATGGTTGTGTTTTGAGCTAACCGGATGTGATATGTTTATACATGATGATTTGGTCAAGAGCTGGTTTGGCTTGTTGTGACAGGAAGTGAACATAAGTGCAAGTGTATCTCATTGATGCTCCACCAATGAGGTATGATTTGGATTTATTTCAATTCTTTTTTAATCTAATGGGAATTATGTGCTTGGTACATGAAAGCATGGAAATGCCCAGTTAGGTGGCCGAAACCAACTGCAAGAATTAGCAGCACCAGTGAAAGGAATTGGAACAAACAACACTATGTTGGTAAAGCACTTCAAGAGTAGGGCCATTGTGGTATACTAGTACCTAATAGTGTCCATTGATTGCCATGAGCATGCTATGAATGGTATGATGGTTTTGAGGTAGGTATATGCCTCGGATTTTGAAACTTTCGATGCGAGGAAACCTTGTCAAGGAATGGATCACTTAAGGGACTATGCGGTAGAGAAGGGGATGCCCACGGAACTTGTAAGGTGTGTGACTGCATGGAAGGGGGTGATCGGATTTCCCAAGGGAATTTGTAGTAGAGAAGCAAAGGTCAAGGATGGATTTCTTTTTTTTCGTCATTAGCATTTCCAGATGGATTCAAATGCACATTGGGAGTGTGCCCTAGAACAGTGAGTCAGTAACTATTCACTGAGAGGATAAGTGGCACAGGATTGTAGCGCCAGAAATTGGATGCAACTTTGTCTTCGGTAGTGGATTACGTACTTTCTGGGAAGGGGGTGAATCTTGGTATTACTTTGAGGGTGGAGATGTGAGCCTCTAGATTCCTTTATTGTTGATATGGGCATCGTATCATTTATTTTCTAGTTGAGAAAATATGCATATGTGTATATATGTATATTATTATAGATATTATATTGAGTTATGTTATAAAGATCCATAGGCAGTATGATTATTTGTTGGTTGAAGCAAATGTGCATGAAAGTATATGTGGTTGTTATTATAAATACCATAATGAGATGTGTTATAAAGCTCTAGTAAATTGTATGATTATCTTGCTTTCAACAATGGTCATTGTAAGTATTGCAACGATCTCGGTTATAAAGATCCATGGGAAGTATGTTTTTATTTTCAGTGGTACTGCTAGTTGTAGGTGTCACTGAACACCGAGGACAGTGTTCCCCTAAGCGGGAGGGGTTTGTAACAACCCCAGGTTTAAAATCCATATAATAAAACAAATAAAGGAAAAATAAGGCCAAGGTCATGGGACAGTATTCCAATATGAATGTTGTGTTAGAAAATTATATATTACAGAGAAATGGAACACATAAAATATTGCAGAAATATAAACACAAAAAATGCATAAAATAAGAGAGACACATATATACGTGGTTCACCCAGTTTGGGCTACGTCTATGCAGAAACAACCAGTCCTTCCTTTTATTATATTATCCAGCAAACTGAAGAGATACAACCTACAACAGATCCGTTGTAACACCCTCTTCGCTCTCAATCTCCTCTCTCTTCCTCACTCAGAATACAAATCTACATAGACACAATACAATTCCCTCATATATAGTGAGGGGTTGCCTTCTAGGGCAAAAAAACCCTAAACTAAACATAACTTCTACCGTCAGATCATCCGCCTAATGAACGGCCCAGATTGACTAGAAATTACTAGACTTTCACAAGGCAATTTTACATCTATTTTTAGCTTCGGGGGCACTGCCCCTGAACCCCCACTGGGGGACTGCTGGACCTCGGACCCCCTAGCTAGGGGGGATTTACCCCCCCGCAACACCCGCAGGGGGGACAAGTCCCCCCCGCGTGGAGGCGTGTACAATCTTCCTAGGGTATACATCCGGCTGAAACCTTTGAATACAGAAGATAATCATGCTCCACACCCAACAATCTCCCACTTGGAGACTGATTATAGTGACTCCACCACTGCTTTATTTGCTAGATAATGACTCCACTTTGGACATGGTCGTTTCTCATCTTCTTCATCATACTTGAAGACCAATTGAAACTGAGCAAATTCTCAGTTTCTCCCTGGTTACAACTTTTGTTAGCATATCTGCAGGATTCTGGATAGTGTGTATCTTTTCCAGCTTCAATTGTCCATCTTCCAACGCTGACCAGATGAAATGGTACTTGAGTTGTATATGTTTAGTCTTGGAATGAAATGTAGAGTTCTTTTGCAAGATGTATGGAACTCTGGCTGTCACTGTATAACCTGCCCAACTCCTGCTTCTTACCCAATTCATCCAGAAATCTTTGTAACCAAATCATTTCTTTACTAACCTCTATAGTAGCAACATACTCTGCTTCTGTTGTTGAAAGTGCAACAACACTTTGGATTTTTGAAACCCAACTGACAGCTGTTCCACCTACAGTAAATACATATCCTATAGTGCTCCTCCTATTATCTTTGTCACCTGCCATATCTGCATCAACATATCCCTGTAGAGCAATGTTTGAACCACCAAAGCATAATGCTTGATTTGTGGTACCTCTCAAATACCTGAGAATCCACTTCACTACCAACCAATGTTCTTTTCCTAGAGTGTTCATGTACTTGCTTACAACTCCCACTGCATGTGCAATATCAGGCCTTGTGCAAACCATTGCATACATTAAACTTCCAACTACTGAAGCATATGGAACTTTAGACATATGAGCCATTTATTCCTGAGTATTGGGACACGCCTCCTTACTTAATTTCAAATGGATAGCCAAAGGTATACTAACTGGTTTTGCATTCTACATATTAAACCTTTTCAACACCTTTTCTATGTACTCACTTTGAGACAATGTTAATTTGCGATTCTTCCTGTCTCTAGTTATTCTCATACCAAGGATTTGTTTTGCAGCACCCAAATTCTTCATTGCAAATGAGTTTTCCAATTTTCTTTCGAGCACATTTATTTCCTACATGTTAGAACCTGCAACAAGCATGTCATCTACATACAATAACAATATAATATAGCTGCCATCATTTTGCATTTTGAGATAAACACAATGATCAGAGTGACATCTAGTATAACCTTGTTCAGACATAAACCTGTCAAATTTTAGATACCACTGCCTTGGAGCCTCTTTTAAGCCATACAAGCTCTTCTTCAACCTGCACACTAGTTTCTCCTTCCCTTTTACCTCATATCCTTGTGGTTGTTGCATATATATCTCTTCCTTCAAATCCCCATGGAGAAAGGTTATCTTTACATCTAACTGCTCAAGATGCAAATCTTCAACTGCTACTAGACTTAAAATAGTTCTAATTGAAGTCATTTTAACAACAGGAGAAAATATTTCATCAAAATCAATACCTTTCTTCTATGCAAACCCCTTCACTACAAGTCTAGCTTTGTACCTCTGTTTTCCTCCATCTTCTTCCTTCAGCATGTAAACCCATTTATTCTGCAATGTTGTTTTACCTGCAAGCAACCCGACTAAGTCCCAAGTCTGGTTATGTGCTAAGGAGTCCATCTCTTCTTTCATGGCTTTCTCCCACTTCTTGCTGGTTTCTACCTGCACTGCTTCTTCATAACATTCTGGTTCACCAGAATCAGTCAACAATACATAATATAATGAAGGAGAGTATCGTTCAGGGGGTCTACTTATCCTGGTAGATCTTCTAACACCACTTTTAGGTGTTTGAAGTGCTTGTTGCTGTTGTCGTTGTTGTTTGGCTGTTGATCATTATGATTTTCAGGCACCATCACTTTTCCTGTGATATCGTCAAGCACTGTGTATTCTCTGTTTTGTTTTCCTTGTTTCTTTTCGTACAACTGATTCTTATACAAGACCTTTTCATTGAATATTACATATTTGCTCCTAATGATTTTGTGATTTTCATAATCATATAAGCGATAAACAAAATCATTAACACCATATCCAATAAAGGTACATTTCTTTGACTTTCCCTCAAGCTTTGTTCTATTTTCTTTGTTAATGTGGACAAAAGCTTCACAACCAAAAGTCTTTAAAAATGAGTAGTTTACCTTTTTACCTGTCCATGCCTCCTCTGGAATAACACCATCACAGGAACTTGAAGGCCCTCTATTTATTAGATAAACAACAGTATCTACAGCATCTGCCCAAAATTGTAAAGGCAATCCTGCATGCAATCTCATGCACCTTGCACGCTCCATGATTGTCCTCTTCATCCTTTCTAACACACCATTTTCTTGTGGTGTTCCTGGAACTGTCTTCTCTCTGTGAATTCCATTCTCTGAACAGTACCTATCAAACTCTTTGCTGCAATATTCACCTCCATTATCTGATCTGAGACACTTCAGCCTTTTCCCTGTCTCATTTTCAACCAAATCTTTCCATTTCTAGAAAGTATCAAATACATCAGATTTATTTCGAATACAATAAATCTAGGTTTTTCTTGTTGCATCATCAATAAAAGTAACATAATAATGAGAGCCACCAAGAGATGATACCTGAGCAGGTCCCTATACACCTGTATGCACAAGCTCTAATTTTTCGCTCTTCTTTTCTTTCCCAACTCTAAGGAATCTGACTCTCTTCTATTTTCCATAAACACAATTCTCATAGAATTTTAAATCAACATGCTTCAAACCTGGCAACAAATTTCTTGAGTGAAGAATTTGCATCCCCTTCTCACTCATGTGCCCGAGCCTATGATGCCACAATGTCATATCTTCTCCTGTAGAGGTTAAAGCATTAACAGAATTAGAAATACCATTGCATAAAGACAATGTATCAACCTTTTCTTCTTTCGCTATTACTAGGGATCCTTTAGTGACCTTCCAGGTTTTATCTTTGAAAGTAGTTACGCAACCTTCACCTCCCAACTGCCCTGTTGAAATCAGATTTTTCTTTAGATATGGAACTTGCCTTACCTTCTTCAATAGCCACTGATTTCCATTTCGCTGTTTTATGAAAACAGTGCCCATTCCAATGATTTTATAGGGTTTATCATCACCCAATCAAACTTGTCCAAAATCTCCTTGAACATAATCATGCAAATGTTTCTTATCATGTGTGGCATGGAATGAGGCCCCTAAATCTACCACCCATGCATCAATAATATTTTCTAATGAAAGAATCAGAGCATCTTGCAACACATCACCTATTACATTCGCTTCATGATTAGTTTCTTGCTGCGCATATCCTTCTTTTCCCTTCCGAGACTTGCAGTCTTTCTTCAGGTGTCCTTTCTTTGCGCATTTATAGCAAACTATCCCCGATCTAGACTTGGATCTTCCTTTTCTTGACTTACTGCGATATCTTAGGCTCTTTCCGCTTTCCATTTTTCTTCCCCTAGTCTCTGCAGTCAAAGCATTACCTGATGTCTCACCGGAGCTTTTCCATCGCATTTCCTCACTAAGGATTTCACCAACAACATCATCAAACTTTAAAGTACTAGATCCAGAGATAGAGTTACTAATGGCCATAACTAAACCATTCCAACTTTCTAGCAATGAGCACAGAAATAACAGAGCCCTAACTTCATCATCAAAATTTACCCTTACAGAACTTAACTGACTTGTAACTGTATTAAAATCATTTAAATGATCTGCAACAGATCCACCTTCTGACATCTTCATATTAAATAAACGCTTCATAAGAAATACCTTATTTGAGGCTGAGGGTTTTTCATATAGTTTGGCCAATGCCGTCATTAAACCTTATGTTGTCATTTCCTTTGAAATATTAAACGCTACTGACGCTGCTAGGCACAGCCGTATTGTTCCAAGTGCCTTTCTGTCTAGAATATCTCATTCTATGTCTGTCATACTCGTCATCTTCTTTGTCTTTCCGCTCAATGGTAGGTACAGATCTCTCTGATACAAATAATCTTCCATTTGTATCTTCCACAGCTGGTAGTTTTGGCCATTGAATTCTTCGACCCTAAACCTACCATCTTCTGCCATTGCTCCCACTCGAACCAGGAACCGTTCTCTCCTATGAGTTTATCAGCCAAATAGACCTTCGGCTCTGATACCAGTTGTTAGAAAATTATATATTACAGAGCAATGGGACACATAAAATATTGCAGAAATATAAACACAGAAAACGCATAAAACAAGAGAGACACAAATATATGTGGTTCACCCAGTTTGGGCTACGTCTACGAAGAAACAACCAGTCCTTCCTTTTATTATATTATCCATCAAACTGAAGAGATACAACCTACAGTAGATCCACTTTAACGCCCTCTTCGCTCTCAATCTCCTCTCTCTTCCTCACTCAGAATACAGATCTACATAAACGCAATACAATTCCCTTATATATAGTGAAGGTTTTCCTTCTAGGGCAAAAAAAACCCTAAATTAAGCATAAATTCTATCATCAGATCATCCACCTAATGAATGGCCCAGATTGACTAGAAATTACTATACTTTTGCAAGGCAATTTTACATCTATTTTTAGCTTCGAGGGCGCTGCCCCCGGACCCCCAGCGCGCGGGGGGGACAAGTCGCCCCCGCACCCCTCCGCGTGGAGGGGTGTACAGTCTTCCTAGGGTATACATCTGGCTGAAACCTTTGAATACAAAAGATAATCAGGTTCCACACCCAACATGTTGGGAAAAAACAAAGCGATGGGGATCACTTGTGATTAATTAATGGCTATGGAAATTGGCAAAGGAAATGGAAAAGGCTTTGGAAAGACATGAAGCATGAATTGGTATTTTATTTATGAAAAAATGGAAAATAGGAGAAAAGGAAGGTGAAAGGTCACAGGTTTCATGTGAGGAGGAAAATGAAGGAAAAATAATGGAAAATGAAGAAAATATAGGCCCCATTGATAAAAAGGCTTCTAAGGATCAGTTCACAACCTTTTTTCAGTTTTAGTTTGGAACTCTCTCTTTTATTCTCCTCATACTCTTGGACGCTTAGAGTTTTCTTAGAGAACATTTGGAGGAGTGTGGCATACTTGGTATTTGGAGCAAGGAGGCAAAGGAAAAGTCAAAAAACAAAAGAGGATAGCAGGATCAACAACTACAACAGGTTTTGCTTGCAGTTATTGAGTTGCATGTATGATTTCCTTGCTAGTTTTGACATGCATGGCATATGCATGTGGTTATTTTGTTATAATCTCTCATTGGCATGGAGGATTTCCTGGATTGACAGTGGTTTTTCCTAGCCTTTCCATTTCCTGGATAGCCATGGTGTTGTGGGTTTTCTCTTTTTCTTCCGGTTGGTGCTCATGTTCCTTTGGTTGTGGGTGGAGTTACTAGTTCGTGGAGCCTTGGTTGGAAAAATGCTCTAGAAGCCTTGTAACAACTTGGGTTAAGTTACTATTCCTAGAAGCCTTGGTTGGACAAATGCTCTAGAGTCGTTGGTGGGTTGAGTTACCAGTCCTGGAATCCCTGGTTGGACAAATGCTCTCTGTTGGGTGTGGACACTGATTATCTTCTGTATTCAAAGGTATCACCACATTGGACCCCAGTTCGTAATGCCGCCCGTAAAATATTCGCTACAGGGGGGGTCTGGGGGGGCTAATCCCCCCCAGTTGGGGGGTTCGGGGGCCAGCGGTCCCCCAGCAGGGGTTCTGGGGGCAGCACCCCCGATGCTAAAAAAACAGATGTAAAATTTCCTTGTAAATGTATAGTAGTTTCTAGTCAATCTGGGATGTTCATTAGGTGGATGATCTGACAATAGAAGTTATGTTTAATTTAGGGTTTTTTGCACTAGAAGGAAACCCCTCACTATATATGAGGGAATTGTATTGCGTCTATGTACATCTGTATTTGGAGTGAGGAAGAGAGAGGAGATTGAGAGTGAAGAGGGAGTTACAACGGATCTACTATAGGTTGTATCTCTTCAATTTACTAGATAATATAAAAAGAAGGATTGGTTATTTCTCCGTGGACGTAGCCCAAACTAGGTGAACCATGTATATCTGTGTCTCTCTTATTTTATGTGTTTTCCATGTTTATATTTCTACAATAATTTATGTGTTCCGTTGCTCTGTAATATATAATTTCCTAACAACTAGTATCGGAGCCGAAGGTCTATTTGGCTGATAAAAGCGCAGGAGAGAAGGATTCCTGATTTGAGTGGGAGCAATGGCAGAAGATGATAGGTTTAGGGTTGAAAATTTCAATGGCCAAAACTACCAATTGTGGAAGATGTAGATGGAAGATTATCTGTATCAGAGAGATCTATACCAACCATTAAGCAGAAAGGCAAAGAAGCCAACAAGTATGACAGATACCGAATGGAATATTCTCGACAGAAAGGCACTTGGAACAATACGGTTGTGCCTAGCGGCATCGGTAGCGTTTAATATTTCAAAGGAAACAACAACAGAGGGTTTAATGTCGACATTGGCCAATCTATATGAAAAACCCTCCCTCAAATAAGGTATTTCTTATGAAGCATTTATTTAATATGAAGATGTAAAAAGGTGGATCTGTTGCTGATCATTTAAATGAATTTAATACAGTTACTAGTCAGTTAAGTTCTGTAGGGGTAAATTTTGATGATGAAGTTAGGGCTCTGTTATTTCTGTGCTCATTGCCAGAAAGTTGGAATGGTTTAGTTATGGCCATTAGTAACTTTATCTCTGTATCTATTACTTTAAAGTTTGATGATGTTGTCAGTGCAATCCTTAGCGAGGAAATGCAATGGAAAAGCTCTGGTGAGACATCAGGTAATGTTTTCATTGCAGAGACTAGGGGAAGAAAAATGGAAAGAGGAAAGAGCCCTGGATATCGCAGTAAGTCAAGAAAAGGTAGATCCAAGTCTAGATCAGTGCTAGTGTGCTAGAAATGTGGGAAGAAAGGACACCTGAAGAAAGACTGCAAGTCTCGGAAGGGAAAAGAAGGAGACGTACAGCAAGAAACTAAGCATGAAGGGAATGTAATAGGTGATTTGTTGCAAGATGCTTTGATTCTTTAATTAGAAAATATTATTGATGCTTGGGTCGTAGATTCAGGGGCCTCATTCCATGCCACACCTGATAGGAAACATTTTCATGATTATGTTCAAGGAGATTTTGGACAGGTTCGATTGGGTGATGATAAACCCTGTAAAATCATTGGAATGGGTATAGTTTTCATAAAATAGAAAAATGGAAATCAGTGGCTATTGAAGGAGGTAAGGCATGTTCTAGATCTGAAGAAAAATCTGATTTCAATAGGGTAGTTGGGAGGTGAAGGTTGCATAACTACTTTCACAGATAAAACCTGGAAGGTCACAAAAGGATCCCTAGTAATAGAAAAAGGAGAAAAGGTTGGTACATTGTATTTATGCAATGGTATTTCTAATTCTATTAATGCTTTAACCTCTACAGGAGAAGATACGACATTGTGGCATCATAGGCTCGTGCACATGAGTAAGAAGAGGATGCAGATTCTTCACTCAAAGAACTTGTTTCTAGGTTTGAAGCATGTTGATTTAAAATTCTGTGAAAATTGTGTTTATGGAAAACAGAAGAGAGTCAGATTCCTTAGAGTTTGGACAGAAAAGAAGATCAAAAAATTAGAGCTTGTGCATACAGATGTATGGGGACCTGCTCAGGTATCATCTCTTGGTGGCTCTCGTTATTATGTTACTTTTATTGATGATGCAATCAGAAAAACTTGGATTTATTATATTCAAAATAAATCTGATGTATTTGATACTTTCAAGAAATGGAAAGCTTTGGTTGAAAATGAGACAGGAAAAAGGTTGAAGTGTCTCATATCAGATAATGGAGGTGAATATTGCAGCAAAGATTTTGATAGGCATTGTTCAGAGAATGGAATTTATAGAGAGAAGATAGTTCCAGGAACACCACAAGAAAATGGTGTCAGAAAGGATGAACGGGACAATCATGGAGCGTGCAAGGTGCATGAGATTGCATGCAGGATTGCCTTTACAATTTTGGGCAGATGCCGTAGATAATGTCGTTTATCTGATAAACAGAGGGCCTTCAAGTTCCTTGAATGGTGGTATTCCAGAGGAGGCATGGATAGGTAAAAAGGTAAACTACTCTTTTTTAAAGACTTTTGGTTGTGAAGCCTTTGTCCACATTAATAAAGAAAATAAAACAAAGCTTGAGGCAAAATCAAAGAAAATGTACCTTTATTGGATATGGTGTTAATGATTTTGGTTATCACTTTTATGATTATGAAAAACAAAAAATCATTAGGAGCAGAGATGTCATATTCAATGAAAAGGTTTTGTATAAGGATCAGCTGCAAGAAAAGAAACGGGAAAAAGAAAACAGAGAATACACAGTGCTTGACGAGACCACAAAAGAAGTGATGGTGCCTGAAAATCATAATGATCAATAGCTAGAACAACAACCACAATAGCAACAAGCACCTCAAACACCTGAAAGTGGTGTTAGAAGATCTATCAGGATAAGTAGACCCCTTAAACGATACTCTCCTTCATTATATTATGTATTGTTGACTGATTCTGGTGAACTAGAATGTTATGAAGAAGCAGTGCAGGTAGAAACCAAGAAGAAGTGGGAGCAAGCCATGAAAGAAGAGATGGACTCCTTAGCACATAACCAAACTTGGGACTTAGTCAGGTTGCCTGCAGGTAAAACAGCATTGCAGAATAAATGGGTTTACAAGTTGAAGGAAGAAGATGGAGGTAGAAAAGGGTATAAAGCTAGACTTGTGGTAAAAGGGTTTGCACAGAAAAAGGGTATAGACTTTGATGAGATATTTTCTCCTGTTGTTAAAATGACTTCAATCAGAACTATTTTAAGTCTAGTAGCCGTTGAAGATCTGCATCTTGAGCAATTGGATGTAAAGACAACCTTTCTCCATGGGGATTTGGAGGAAGAGATATATATGCAGTAGCCAGAAGGATATGAGGTAAAAGGGAAGGAGAAACTAGTGTGCAGGTTGAAGAAGATCTTGTATGGCTTAAAACAGGCTCCAAGGCAGTGGTATCTAAAATTTGACAGGTTTATGTCTGAACAAGGTTATACTAGATGTCACTCTGATCATTGTGTTTATCTCAAAAGGAAAAATAATGGCAGCTATATTATATTGTTATTGTATGTAGATGACATGCTTGTTGCAGGTTCTAACATGCAGGAAATAAATGCACTCAAAATAAAATTGGCAAACTCATTTGCAATGAAGGATTTGGGTGCTGCAAAACAAATCCTTGGTATGAGAATAACTAGAGACAGGAAGAATCGCAAATTAACATTGTCTCAAAGTGAGTACATAGAAAAGGTGTTGAAAAGGTTTAATATGTAGAATGAAAAATGAGTTAGTATACCTTTGGCTAGCCATTTCAAATTAAGTAAGGAGGAGTGTCCCAAGACTCAGGAAGAAATGGCTCATAAGTCTAAAGTTCCATATGCATCAGCAATTGGAAGCCTAATGTATGCAATGGTCTGCACAAGGCCTGATATTGCACATGCAGTGGGAGTTGTAAGCAGGTACATGAACAATCCAGGAAAATAACACTGGATGGTGGTGAAATGGATTCTCAGGTATTTGAGAGGTACCACAAATCAAGCATGATGCTTTGGTGGTTAAAACATTGCTCTACAGGGATATGTTGATGCAGATATGGTGGGTGATAGAGATAACAGGAGGAGCACAATAGGGTATGTGTTTATTGTAGGTGGAACAGCTATCAGTTGGGTCTCAAAACTGCAAAGTGTTGTTGCACTCTTAACAACAGAAGTAGAGTATGTTGCTGCTACAGAGGCTAGTAAAGAAATGATTTGGTTACAAAGGTTTCTAGATGAATTGGGTAAGAAGTAGGAGTTGGGCAGTTTATACAGTGACAGCCAGAGTGCCATACATCTTGCAAAGAACTCCACATTTCATTCCAAGACTAAGCATATACAGCTCAAGTACCATTTCATACGGTTAGCATTGGAAGATGGACAGTTGAAGCTGGAAAAGATACACACTAGCTAGAGTCCTGCAGATATGTTAACAAAAGTTGTAACCCGAGAGAAACTAAGAATCTGCTTAGTTTCAATTGGTCTTCAAGTATGATGAAGAAGATGAGAAACAGCTAGGTCCAAAGTGGAGTCATTGTCCAGCAAATGAAGCAGCAGTGGAGTTGCTATAATTAGTCTCCAAGTGGGAGATTGTTGGGTGTGGAGCTTGATTATCTTCTGTATTCAAAGGTATCGCCACATTGGACCCCACTTCGTAATGGGATGGCAATGCTGCCCATAAAATATTCGATGCAAGGGGGGTCCCGGGGGGTTAATCCCCCTGGCTAGGGGGTCTGAGGGCCAGTGGTCCCCCAGCAGGGGTTTTGCAAGCAACGCCCCCGAAGCTAAAAGACAGATGTAAAATTGCCTGGTAAAAGTATAGTAATTTCTAGTCAATCTGGGTCATTCATTAGGCGGATGATCTGACGGTAGAAGTTATGTTTAATTTAGGGTTTTTTTCCCTAGGAGGAAACCCCTCACTATACATGAGGGAATTGCATTGTGTCTATGTACATCTGTATTCAGAGTGAGGAAGAGAGAGGAGATTGAGAGTGAAGAGGGAGTTACAGCAAATCTGCTGTAGGTTGTATCTCTTTAGTTTGCTGGATAATATAAAAATAAGGACTGGTTGTTTCTCCGTGGACGTAGCCCAAACTGGGTGAATCATGTATATGTGTGTCTCTCTTGTTTTCTGCATTTTTTGTGTTTATATTTCTGCAATAATTTATGTGTTCTGATGCTCTGTAATATCTAATTTCCTAACACTCTAGAGCCTAGCAGGAGTTTTGGGTTGAGTTACTTGTCCTTGAAGCATTGGTTGGAACAAATGCTCTAGAGCCTTGGACAACGTGGGTCCAAACTGATATGGTGATGGTTAGTGATGTCCGATTGTGAGGTGGAATCATTGGTTGAGGGTTGAGGTGGTTTGGCCTCTGGAAGCCCTTGTTTGGTTTTCTTGGTTTATTCCATGAGATCCCACATTCATGCTTGGAATATGGCATGGAGGTTATTGACTGAAAGCAAGATTTGGTTCAACCCAATCTATGGTCCGGTGGTACGTGAAAGTCTTTGACTTGGTTGGATCTGCATGCGTTAATGAGAGCTCCTTTACCTTGGTATTTCATGAGTAAATGTGTTTGTCATTATGTGGCTTTAATGGTGGTTTCATCATTAATATTTCTCTGGTTATTTTTTGGTTATAAGTGTTATAGACATATTTGGGCACTTCAACCCCAATCTTATATGTCGATAAACTAGGGCTCTTTAACCCCTAAAAGTGTTGTTTCATACCCTAAAAGAACATGGTCATGTGATTACATCATTCCCCAAAAGTTCCACCTAAAAATCCATATAGAAATGGCCTAAACTGAACCATACTTACTGCTACACTAGCCAGGTGTGAGGCATACTAAGTGATACACTGCTCAGGTGTGAGGCATACTATTTGGGCCTTCTATAGGGTGTGATGAGTGAGGATGGACAAATGTCCAAGACGGTTTTCTAAGTGGATGCTCATAGAATCTTCTAGAAACTTCCCCTTTGACACTTGCCTCTCTGCATTCGCCCCAAAGATGAGTAAGAGATCTAAACTTCAGTTATCTCCCCTCTTGTGAAAACAAATGTAACAAGTGGAATGACACTAATCAAACCCCAGATATGACTCACACCCTTGCACACATCTATAAATGGATCCCTCATCTGAGAGATCTAGAGGCTGGAATATTGTGAATTGCAAGTACGTGCTGATAGTTTGTATTTGAGAAAGAGCATTGTATTGTTGGGTGATCTCTCTATTTCATTAGGTGAAAAGGGCTTTGATGCTAGGAGGATAATGCTAGATCAGACAACTGGGTTGTAATTCTCCCTTCTACTTAATAAAGTTCTTAGAGTTTTCTTCCATATAACTGTGCAATTGTGAATGTTATTATTTGTGAATGCCATTGTATGTTCATTATATTTCTGATTCCATAATGATTATGATATAATAGATCAAGATGCTTTGACTATTCTTTGTTACTGTGTTTCTACAGGTACTCTCCAAGCGAGATAAGTACGGAGAGGAGTTGCAAGCTCTGTAAAGGGGGAGAGAGATCAAACAAGGAGTTAAGCAGAAGATCCAGGTTGGTTCCTTTGTCTTTCTCTTATCTATTATATATAGAAGAAATCACGAATTTCTTTAAACTTTTGTTTCTAGGGTAGTTGCCAAACCTAAAGGGTTAGTCAAACGAAAAGACACTAGTTTTCCCAGGAACAAATTGGCAACTCCACTTGGGAACGAATAAATGTTTGTTTGTTGTTATTGTTTATTTTATAAACTATAGACGGAGCCTGAAGTCAGCCAGGAAGCCTTTGAACTGCTCTTGCTTTGCAATTACATAGTAGATGAATGCTGCTTTAGTCAATCTCCAGTTTAGTTTATGAATTAAACATTTGAATTACAAGCATTCTAGATGCCCTTTCGGTAGGTCAGTAGCCTCTCAAGATCATTCCTCTGTACTTTTCTCTTTACTTTCCATCATAGCTCAGCTTAACTCATTGAAATCAGCTGCAAATTTAAGCCAAAACCCACTTCAGTTGTGCTCCTTGGCCCATCACACTGTCTGTCACTGTGAATCAGTATGAATCACACCTCTCGAGTCTATAAAGTGCGATGCATCCCTGTTTTTGTGAAGCCTAGGTGCGATGACTGACTGAACCTATTTCCATTCTTGAAATTTTTTTGTTTTTGTCCTTGTTTTCAATTCTGTTTAGTTGATTTGTTGCTTATGAACAGTGCCTCCTTACTGAAGCCTCCTTGCATCACATAGATCAGCCTCCATTGATTAGGATTAGTAAAAAAAATTATGTATTTGTCCATCATTTACAATCCTTTGTCGAAAAGTTGCTTAAATCGATCTGTCGTTTTGGTACAAAAAGTGTTGTAATTGTCGTTTTGTGTCAAAAAGAGAAGTGTCGTGGAGTCTTCCTTCCCTGGATAGTCGATTGAACTTTTTTTCATGTATTTGATTTTATTTGTTGATATTTGAAGTGTCGAAAGCATTTTCTATTCGAAATTGAAAAGTGTCGTTTAGTCTTCCTTTCTATTTTGAAAAAGAAATTGTCAAAATGTCGCTTTGAGTAAAATATTTCAGATCTTTGCTACACTTAGTTTCCTTTTTGGCATTTTTCACATTAAGGGGAATGAAAAAAAAAATACATGCATTTGCATTTGCATTTAGTTTGTGTGTGAAAAATGATTTAGGAAAATGCACTAGTGTGTGCTCTTTGCTCTTTGTTTGAAGAAATTGTAATCTTCTTTCCCTAGTAGTTAGGATTTTCATTGATCAAAATAAACAATGATTGTTTATCATTGTAGATTGTATTTTTAGGAATTTCAAATCAAAATCATGCGGTGAACCATTTAAAGGCAAAATTTAAACAAGATCAACTCTAAAATAAATTTCAATGACCTTAACAACGCTTTGGAACTTAATGCAACACATCTAGAGGTCTAGGCTAGAGACGTGTTCCGGCGTCGTAAAATCTAGTAACTATCGTTTTCATTGAAGGTTGGGTGATTCCTCCTCCTTGATACGACAAGTGCTAGCATGGACTTGTGCTCCCCATACCGTCGAGTATATATTGGGAGACCACAATAGGCTTATATCCTTTATCCATAGGAAGCAAGTTTGTCGCCCTGTCGATCGCAATGCACTGAACACAACATTCAGGAAGATTGACTGCCATACATAAGTCCTTGGTAATTTCTCTTTAATTTATCACCAAGGTGTATTTTGTAGTTTTACAATTGGTTTGGTAATCCCTTTGTCTAGATTTTCCAGAGTAGTCACTTTCGTTCCTTTTCGACTCTTTAAAAGAAAAGGTCCATCTGAGCACTTGTCACTTCAGGCTCATTAAAAATCGAAGGGGACTAGAGTCATCTTTAGCTTTTTCTCGACTCTTAAATATTGAAAAATCAAAGTTGTGTCAAAGCATCGTCAAAATTTATTAATTTGGAATAACATTATTTTCCCCTTAATTTTGATTTGATCAAGTAATCCGCAATCGTGGAAGAAAGTCAATCAAAACCCCGTCGTTCATGGATACTAGCGAGTCAACCATATTTGACTCTAGAAACGAAGCCATTCCGGGCAAAACGGTCTCATTTAACTGTGTCCAATTCATTTGGTTTATTTGAAACTTTCGTTTCAACATCGTCAGAGACCACAGTTACTCTGATTATTTCTGGTACATTTTCCTTTAGAGAAGAAGTCCGCAGTTACAAGAGGACACTAGAATTGATCCTAGTGTAACGGTAAACACTTCTATACCTGAAACAGCTCCATCTAGAGTTGATCCAAAGACTGAATTTCATTTACCTGAACATATAGAAGTCGAGTTTTAGAATTCAGAAGGTGTCACCCCTCCAGTATCTGTCACTGCAAAAGTTCTACCTTCTTTGGTTCCAGAAATCTTTTACGAACCTGACGGTCTACCTCTTCCACCTGGACTGATTGATATAGAGGAGATAGTAGAGGATCATCCATCTTGTACCCCGTTACATTTTGGAACTGGGATTCATCTGTATCCTTCTACTCCTGAAGTTGGTCCTTTTATTCATCCTTCATCGCAAGTTCCTGTCGAATTGGTAGCAAATCTTTTGAATAGACTAAACATGTCTGAGTAGCCATCAACATCTAGGACTGTGTCATCTGATACACCTACAGCAGAACTTCCTGCTTCCATTCCTATAATGTTTGCTAGTATACCATCTATCCCGACTAGTTATCAATCACTAGCTGGAGCCCACTCAGGCACTGTTTCAATGACATGGTCTATTCCTATTTGTTCATCCAGAGTCCCATCTGGTATTTCTTATGTTGAAACTCAACAAATTGATCCTGCATGCCAATATCAATTTGGGCAGACCAGTCTTCAAAGACCGATATATCCTTTGAACACTAGACTGCTGCCATATGGAGGGTAGTATGCTTTTTCATTGTTCCCTCCTAGAGAACAACAATATGAGAGTTTACAACAAAATTTAGGTCAAACTGGAATTGCATCCAGTGGTTGGGTACTGATATTGCCACAGCAACCAAGGGTTGTATATTCAATGCAACCAACCCAACCTATGTCGAATATTCCCACTACACCTGCTATTGTGACTGTGTCGCAAGTACAAGCACTGCCTGTTGTGTCTCAACCTCAAGTATCTCAGGTTGCAATACAATAGCCTCTTGTCTCTATGGCTCAATCGCAACCTCAGGTTAGTGCTTCCTTACCTAGAATGACTCAGCCTCAAACGGGTTTTATCACTCCACATCTTGGTCAATCTTCCAGTATTGGACAACAACAAATGGTCCAACAACCATGGCTTGTACAATACCAACAACCGCAATTCCAGCAAACCTAACCTCAGTATGGGCTTGGTCAATATCAAACCTACCGAAGACCTAAGCAACAAGGCTTTGTAGGTAATGGACATCCACATTTCAAAATGGTTATCAACAACCACATTATATTGGTTATGTCCAACAACCTTATCAAAGTTACCAGCATCAGATACATTATGTTGGTATGCAAAGACCTAATGCTCAGGAGATTCCATCTTATCCTGGGTATGCTTCACCTAACCTAAATCAACAGTTTCCTTTTGTGGCAACTCTAGAATTACCGGATTTGAACCGGATGACAAATGATCCAATTGCATACGCCCCTTGGTGGCCAACAATTCCTCATAAACTTCCCTCTGATATTCCTAAATTCAATGGAAATCCAGGTGAATATCCATCGAATCATGTAATGAATTTTCATTTATGGTGCTCATCTAATACCCTGAATGATGATTCGATTAGGCTTCACCTTTTTCAGAGAACACTCACTGGTCCGGCAGCGAAATGGTATATTGAATTGCCTAGAGCTTCATTCGATAACTTCAGCGCCCTTGCCACCACTTTTCTAACCCACTTTCAGTTACCCATAAGGTATGAAACAGGAATAGAACTCCTTACCAACTTTAAACAGACCACGGCCACTCACATATCTGATCATATTCATGTGTGGCGACATTGTCGTCGAATGGTAAAGACATATGTTCCTGATCAGCATTTAGCTGAGTGGTTTATTATCTCCTTATTGCCTTCTATAACTGAGGACGTGGCAAAAGGAGGAGTTTTCACTGAAGAGCAAGTCATTGCTCGTGCCCAATATTTAGACGTGATCTATACTCAGTCTGGCACACTCTACGACAAAATTCCTGACGATCCTAGACCATAATTTTCCGTTCCACCCCCTCCTGAATCAAACAGGGACTCTCGGTGATTGGTGCCTCAAGCATGCAAACTGCAAAGGCTCCATCTAGTAAAGCCCTTGCAGTTCCTAATAAAAAAGCAAATGACAAACCTCTTGCCTCAGAGATTAATGTTGTGTCATCTGACAAGGGCAAAAATCCAAATCAACCAGGGGGCAAGAAGAAAGGGAAAAATAACAAGAAGAAACAGGAAGATTCAACTCCTAAAAAATCTTATGAGAACCCTATTGGGCAAAAGAAACCTTGTTATCCATGTTACATATGCAATGACGAGCATTGGATGAAAGATTGTCTGCATCAAGCTGAGGTTGTGAAATTTTTAAAGACTTCAAATACCTCAGCAGTGTTGACTAATCCATTTCCAAACCCAGAAACTAATCTGGTTGCTATCGATAATGCTTCCACATCCCAAGTGCTTATGCTATCCATCTCAAAATAGAAAAATGATGCTTTGATATCGACAAGGAATAAAGAATATGGGAATCCATCATCGTTAAACAACCAAACTACAGATCAACCTAGTAGTTCGACAACAACTCTGCCAGAAGTTGTTCCACCGATTATTCCTGAATTAACAATAAATCCACCGAAGGGATTCGTACATAAATTGACATTTAATCCTTGTGCTCGAGCTGCACAGAATTATAATATAGTGGAGAATCTGGCTCAATCACCATCCGCTATGTGGACACTTGAGGTACTATAGAATTTCCCCTCCCAAAAGCAGGCTTTGTTATCAGCAATAGGTGGGATTGATCCAGTGGATTCCAATCTTGTGGCCTTTAATCATAAAGGATATACACCTCAGTTCCTGATATAGGTAAAAGCCCTCAATAAAATTGTTCATCGAACAATCATTGATGAGGGGGCATCTACCTGTATTATGTCAATGAGTTGCTAGAAAACTTTAGGTTCACCACCCTTGTCGCGATCATCAACGACATTAAAAGCATTTGATGGAAGAACATACAGGCCGTATGGGATTTTAAGTAACTTTCAAGTTGAACTAGGGGGCAAGAAAGTAGAAATTGAATTCGAGGTAATTGATGGAAACCTTGATTACAATATTTTACTAGGAAGGCCCTGGATTTATGCTATGGCTGCCGTTGTGTCTACATACTTTAGAAAGATTGCATTTCCCTTTCAAGGTGGAATCACAATCATCGACCAACTAGCCTTTTTTCCCAACAGTTCACAAGTTACTGGAAGCATTCCATTGATCCATGGAATTCATCAATCACTTCAAAATGTCAGAGTAGGCATCCTAAAAGACCCTTCTTTAATGGGTACTTTTGCCCTCCCGCCTCCACCTGAACTTGCGGAAGTGGCCACAGTGGAAACCTGTCATATGATATCCTCTACAATTAGAAAGAACTTTGACAATTTTTATAGTGCAGATCACAACAAGGTGTTGCCTCCAAGCCCCATAGAATCTTTGTAGCAATCAATTTTCTGGGCCTGGGCAGCAAACCCGAATCAGCACTCAATGAGTGTTTGGATTGATAGGTCTTTAGAGTATGGTAGCTCTTCTGATCCTTGGTCTTGTATACATTCTACAGACGAAGGAATCATCCATTCAATGATGATAGGAGAGACGTCGTGGGAATATTACCACCATCATTCCCACCTTCAAGATAATAATGAAGATTATTCGAGCAACCTTAATCATCCTTTAGTTTTTTATTTTTTATCAAATACTGTAAATACAGTAGATTCCGAACAAAATTTGTCCAATATTAAAGAAATTATCGCCATTAATATCTCGACCAAACCTAATGTTGTAGAGAATATTCACGTTGGCAAATCTTGTTCTCCATCAGAACTAGAAATTTACTCCACTCTCTTTCGCGAATTCAGAGATGTCTTTGCATGGTCATATGAAGAAATGCCAGGCATTGACTCGAGAATTGTTGAACATGAAATTAAGATGTATCCAGATGTCAAACCAATACGACAACGGCTTCAACCTATCCATCCAAAGAAAGTCGCTGCCATTAAAGCAGAAGTTGAAAAACTTTTGCATGCTGGTTTCATTTACCCTATTCCTCTCACTGATTGGGTATTGAATATTGTTCCTGTAATGAAAAAACAAGGAACAACTAGAGTGTGTGTCGATTATAGGGATGTAAATCAAGTGTGTCCGAAGGACAACTATCCTACACCCTTCATAGACCAGATAATTGATGAATGTGCTAGATGCAAAATATTTTCATTCATGGATGGATTTTCTGGATACAATCAAATCAATATCCGCCCATAGGACCAGTCAAAGACTGCATTTATATGTCCATGGGGCACATTTGCGTATCATAAATTACCTTTCGGTTTGAAGAACGCAGGGGAAACTTTTCAAAGGGAAATGAATTATGCCTTCCATGACATCAAACACATCGTTCAACCATATCTCGTTGATCTACTGGCTCATTCGCGAAAGCGGACTGATCATCCGCAGCATTTGGGAGCCATATTTCTATGTTTCCGACACTACAAGATATGACTCAATCTGCACAAGTGTGTGTTTTGCATTGGTTCTATTCAATTACTTGGTTTTGTAGTTTCTAAGGAAGGAATTTGACTCGACCCATTTAAGGTTTAGGCAATCCTTGAGATGCCTCCACCTTCAAATTTACTTCAGATTCAGAGACTCCAAGGCAAAAATAACTTTCTGAGGAGGTTCATTCCACATTATGTTGAACTCGCTAAAGGTTATACACATCTTTTGAAAAAAGGAGTACTCTTCCACTGGGATTAGGTTGCACAAGCTTCCTTTGATGCTTTAAAATATTCCCTGATAAAAGCATCATTAATGTATGCTCCTGACTATCAAAAATACTTTAACCTGTATCTCACCACTGCAGATACAACCATCGCAATGGTTTTAGTGCAAGAAAATAGTGGAATTGAACATCTAATATATTATTTAAGTCGCAACCTTAATGATACAGAAAGCAAGTACTCTTATGTTGAAAAATTGGCTTTAGCAGCTGTTCAAGTAGTACAGAGATTTTGACACTACGTTCTCTTTCGTAAAACTACCATTGTGTCAGATTGCAACCCTATGATATACATTCTATCGCGCCAATTGTTGGGGGGCAAATATTCCAAATGGATAGCCATTTTGCAAGAGTTTGATTTGGAATTCACCAAATCCAAATCAAAGAAATATCTCATCTTTGCAGAGTTACTTTGTGACCTTCCCTCATCATCCAACGATTTAACATCCAAAGCATCAATTATGGATGAGACTCTGTTTCTGATATCGTCAAGCGGTCAGTGGTATGGGGATATACTGGTCTATCTCCAAACCCAAAATTTTAGGCCTAACACCTCTCACTTTGAACAGCGATGTACTCGATACCAAGCCAAAGACTACTTGATCATTGGTGATATGCTTTACCGTCGTGGTGTCGATACAGTTCTACGAAGGTGCCTCACGCATGAGGAGGTTGAAAATGTTTTTAATGATTGTCATTTAGGTGCTTGTGGGGGCCATCTATCTGGTTACTCTACTACACAAGAGATCTTACGAGTAGGTTACTTCTAGCCTACCATATTCATAGATTGCATAACTGCAGTCAGAAGTTGCCATGCTTGTCAGATTTTTTATCACAAAACCAGATTACCACCTGCACCACTGCATCCAGTAGTTTCTGTTAGGCCATTCACTAAATGGGGCATTTATTTCATGACATGTAACCCCACCTCGGCCGGGGGGCATGGGTATATTATATTCTTTGTCGACTATTTTACAAAATAGGCCGAGGCAATGCCTACATTAAACAACAGCGGCGAAACAGCTGCTCTTTTCTTTTCTAATCATGTAGTTTCTAGATTTGGTATTCCACAGGTTATAGTCACAAATCATGGGTCATATTTTCACAATCACATGATGATTGAATTGACTACCAAATTAGGATTGTCCCACAACAGTTCTTCTCCATATTATCTTCAAGCTAACGGACAAGTTGAGGCAATCAACAAAGTCCTTAAGCGCATGTTGCAGAGAATGATTGGAGTCCACAAATGGAATTGGCATTTAATCATGTACTCAGCTCTGTGGGCATATAGGACTTCAGTGAGAAATGTGACTAGATTTACACCTTTTCAATTGGTGTATGGTCTGGAAGATGTCTTGCCAATTCAGTGCGAAATCTCGTCCCTCAAGCTTGCAATTGATTTTCTTCTCAAAACTTTTGAAGAAGAGGCTCGTTTCTTGGAACTAATCCACCTGGATGAAACCCATCATGATGCATCATTGGCTAAAAAAGCACATAAGAAATGTGTCAAGGTGCAATTTTACAAAAAATTCAAGCCTCGTGTCTTCTCAGAAGGTGATCTAGTCTTGCTTTACAATCAGGACTCCGACAAATTAGGAGCGGCTAAATTAGAACCATTATGGATGGGCCCCTACATTGTTAAATAGGTATTGAAAAAAGTGTAGAAATTTGAATAATATAACACTTATTCACAGAGATTATCCTGATTATACACTATTTGCGAAATGCATGCATAATACATAACCTCCTCTACCATTGATCATCAATTTGCAGAATTAAAAAAACAATCGCATGTGCACATTGAAACATCAATCACACATATCAACACAGTATGTAATGGGGAAAGCATACAGCTGAAAACACCCAACTATTTGTATATTATAATGATAGAGAACATGTAACAATACATAGTACAATACTCCTCACAAGTACTCAGTACTATCTCCACATGCTACACACAAACTAGCTCAGATCTGAACAAGTCACGGGTTCAAATCTCCTCCACTGTTTTCCTGCCTCTACTGCGCAATCCAAGTTGAGAATAGATCAGTTCCAAGTTCGAATTCCCTTGGCTTGTACTGCACAATCCTCATTGGCAATCTCAATCAATGATTGTGCAAATCCCGTGCACAGCTATAGTCACAACTGATAGTAGTCTCACCCTTTGACCCACCTCTAACACTTGTCTCCACTAAATTGTCCATGCACTGAGTTAACTAATGTATTCTTTAGTTGATTTATGAGTTAAAAACTAGTGAATTAATTAATAATTAATTCACATCACTCATCACTAGTGTATTTGGCAGTTAGACTAAATACAACTAGTTCAACTAAGTCAAACTGAACACAACTCCATCAACTCCTCAATCAACTCCACCAAACTCAATCACTCGAGTTCTAACTGAAGTCCATCATGCAATAGCTCAACTAACCCATAGGAAAAGCATATTTCCTTCTGGCAGTTGCATGTGCCACATCCGTAGCTCGAACTGAAGTGCTGCAAGAGGATAAGATAATGTTTATAGTCCAAATATTATTAAGAGCTAATAATATTCGATTGTTCTATTTTTTTGACTGGCAGTCTAAAAATAGACTCCGCCCATATGTCTAAAAATAGAGGTCCATCTATTTTTACCAACATGACCAATCATCCATAAATAGCATCCTGGAACTCATAGACCATGATCCATATGCCTAAAAATAAACTTTGCGCCAAAAATAGCCTGCGGGCCCACTTAGTGAAGGTGACTTCTTTTCACTAAGCTCCATCATCTTGTTGCATTTTCAACACTCCCTCTCAACAAGATATGGATTATCTGCAACCCCTATCCTGCCTCTGTGGTATTCGAATTTGCTCCTGGTGAGCGCCTTCGTCAAGATATCAGCATCCTGATCCTCCGTGGGAATGTATGAAAGTAACATGATTCTCTGCTGCACACAATCTCTGATATGATGGTACCTGATGTCGATGTGCTTGGATCTATCATGAAATACTGGATTAGCCGAGAGTTTAATGCAACTCTGGTTATCACAATAAATCACAGTAGGCTCCAAGTGTGACCCGAACAACCCGACCAGGATCTTCCTCATCCATATAGCCTCGCATGCAGCCAAACTTGTTGCCATATACTCGGCCTCTGCTGAACTGAGTGCCATGGATCTCTGCTTCCTGTTGTACCAAGAAACTGTTGTCGACCCAATACTGAAGATCCCTCCAGATGTGCTCTTTCTGTCCATTGGGATCCCTGCCCAATCTGCATCCGTGAAGCCACATAGCTTCACCTCATCCTCCTGTTTGTACCACAATCCATATCCCGATGTGCCTCTGAGATAATGCAATACACGCTTGCCTGCCTTCCAGAAGAGCTTGGTTGGCTTAACCATAGCTTGTGAAAGCTGGTTAATAGCATAGCATATATCAGGTCGTGTATTGACCAGATACATAAGCAACCCCACCATCTGTCAATAAACAGTGGAATCCACTACCTCCGCTGAAGTAGCATCCTCCTTCCTCCAACCTCTAGGAAGAGGAGTACCAACAGGCTTGCAACCACGCATATTGAACTTCTCTAGTATCTCTCGGGCATACTTACCCTGAGAAACAAATAGTCCATCACCACGCTGCCAAATTTCCAATCCCAGGAAATAATGAAGGAGGCCCAAGTCCTTCATCTCAAACTCTCTAGCAAGATCCTCCTTGCATGAAAGTATCAACAGCTCACCTCCCGTCAAAATCAAATCATCTACATAAAGTACAATGATCAGCAACTTACCCTCCACCACAATCTGGTATAGGTTAGGATCCGCCTCACCCTTGGAGAATCCAAGTCCGGTGAAATAACTGTCTATCCGTGTGTACCAAGCACGAGGTGCTTGTTTCCACCCATATAGCGCTCTCTTGAGCCTGCACACATGCGACTCGCTGTAGAAGATCTCGAAACCTTCGGGCTCTATGTACACCTCCTCCTCAATGACTCCGTTGAGGAACGCAGTCTTCACATCCATCTGATGGATGTGCCACCCCATCTGCACTGAGAGAGCAAGAATCGTCTGTATGGAAGAATACCTTGCAATAGGTGCAAAGGTCTCCTCATAATCGATCCCCTCTATCTGTGAGAAGCCTCGGGCAACAAATCTTGCCTTGTGCTTCTCCACACTCTTGTCAGCTGCCTGCTTCACTTTGTAGATCCATCTCGAACCCACCACTGATTTCCCCTCTAGTATTGGGACAATCTCCCATGCACTGTTTTTGACAATAGAATCATACTCTTCCACCATGGCATCTACCCATGTGGGATCCTCCACAACTTCCTCGAAAGAGGATGGCTCAGTCATGACACATTTGCTCACAAGAGCCATGTATCCAGTGTACAAATCAGGTGACTGTCTTTGTCTACGTTGTGCTGTAGGTGGTCCTACAACCTTCTCTGCATCTTGAGCTAGTCGCTTAGCTTCTGTAGTGCGCTTTCACCCTCTGATAGTTGGCGCTGCATGAGTGGTCTCTTCCACTCCATGAACTTCATCTTGTGGCTGATCCACATCCTGAAGCTCATCCTTAGGAACTAATAGCTCCTCATCTACATGCAAGTGTGGCTCCCTCTCAAGCGAACACTTCATGGCTTTCTCCTCCTGAAATTTGATATCCTGTCGTACAACAGTCTTGTGACCATCTGGCAAATACGCACGATAGTTGTGGGGCGTATTAGTGTACCCCACAAATATCCCAACCTCTACAGTCGACTCCAGCTTCTTCCTAGCATCATTCGTCACATGCATGTAAACAAGAGAACCAAAAATCTTCAAATGGGAAATATTAGGCCTCTTACCAGAATAAGACTCCTCGAGTGTACTCATGCCAAGTATCTTGTGAGGACAACGATTCTACACATATACTGCAATATTGCATGCCTCCGCCCACAAGTGAAGGGGTAGGCCCTGATCATGTAACATCGCCCATGCAGCACCCACGATCATTCTGTTCTTCCGCTCAGCAACCCGGTTCTTGCTGTGCGTTATGGGGAGCTATGAGCTCTCTTTGAATCCCTTCTGTGCTACAGAAGTCCTTGAACTCGCCAGAGATGAATTCACCACCATTGTCGCTCCTAAGAGCCTTCACCTTCTTCCCCGATTCCTTCTCAACTAGTGCTTTGAACTCACAGAACTTTGAGTATGTCTCGCTCTTCTTTTGCATGAAGAAGATCCAGCACTTTCGAGAGAAATCATCAACAAAGATCACATAATACTTGTGCTTTGTTGTCGAAGCTACTGAGAAAGGTCCACACACGTCTGTGTGAATTCTCTCAAGGATCGTCGTGGCATGAATATCCTTCTCGTGAAAGGTGGATTTCACAAATTTTCCCAAAGTACACCCCTTGCACTGATCTGACTGCGCAAGAGTGCCTTTAGGAAGCCCAGTAGAAATCTGCTGTAGTATCTTCAAGGCTCCATGGTGAAGGTGGCCCAATCTTCGGTGCCACAGCTCGCCATCATCCCGGCTCACCAATCCTTCTACCTTGCATGTCATTTCTGCGTAGCCATCTACATGCAATTGATAAAGGTTCTTGACTCAAACCCCTATCTTCCAGGTTTCTCCAGTTGTCTTACTGTGCAGGAAATCCTTTCCCTCACTAAAGACAACATCATATCCCTTGTCTTCTAACATTGCCACAGAGATAAGATTCTTCTTCAATCCTAGAACATGCATCACTTCCTTCAATACGAAGGGTTTACCAGACTCCCTCTCAAAGGAAATGGTACCGATACCAGTCGCACTATATCTACCATCATCACCCATCTCGATGTGCACTCCAAGATCTTTCTCATCCAGATCAGAAAAAAAATCTCGATCTCCTGTCATGTGAAAAGACGCACCACTGTCCAAGAACCATACCAATCCCATCACACTTGATACCATGCATGTGATCAGCAAAAAATCTAGCTCAACTGTGAGGCTAAGGCCTCTCCTGCTGCAGATCCAACAGCTTGCTTATTTTTCTTCTTCTGCGGACAATTTGTGGCATAATGTCCGTGTTGGTGACAGTGAAAGCACTTCACCTTGGACATGTCCTACTTCTTTCCTTTCGCACCGGAATGAGAAGATTTCTTGTTCTTCCCCTTCTTTGCTTTGGCAGCCAAAGCGCAATTTTCTTCATCAGATGCCTTTGATGAAGATCTATCCCTGGTATTCCGCCTGATCTCCTCTTGCACAAGATCAGACCAAAGTCTCTCCCATCCTGGCAATTTCTCCCGATCATTGACAGAGTCCTGATAGGAATGCCAACTCTTTGGAAGACCAAGGAGAGCCAATCTCACCAAGTCCTCATCATCGACAGTCACCCCCACACTTCCCAGCTCATCGCGGCATTGGGTGAACTTCGTGAGATACTTGGGCATACTGTCTCCTTTCTCACATTTAATGTTTCTGAGTTTATCCTTGAGCGCCAACTTCCTCTAGTCGCTCTTACTTTGGAATAAATCTATCAATGATTTCCACATCAAGTATGGAGAAGCCTTTCCATGTAGGTTGGATACAATGTGATCCTTCATGCCCTCTAACGGAATCCTTTGACACTTTGCTGTCTTCTTTTGCCAAGACTCAACTTGAGCAGCATCAGTAGGCTTTGGGACCTCAGCATCTATGAACTCCTTCAACCCATTGTCATCTAACACCGCCTCCATCCTATCTTTCCATGCAATATAATTCGAGCTGCCTTCAAGGGCATACTCCAATCGCAATCCGTTGAAAGACATTTCAACTTCGACACCAAGAAAACACTGCTGCAAATTCAAATTCCACCAGCTCAAAACTCAACCGCTTCTGATCTAAAATTCGTGAGAACAAAGTATTTCTCATACAGAGATTGACTGTATGGGCATTTACCGGATATCTCACCTTCCAAAAGAAGGATGAATCTAGAGGCTACCTGGCCCGATTACAGACTCTGCCTGAAGAAATAAAATGTAATCACTTTCTGAATAATAGATCTGATGATCAACTTCGCTCTGATACCATGTAGAAATTTGAATAATATAACACTTATTCACAAAGATTATCCTGATTATACACTATTTGCAAAATGCATGCATAATACATAACCTCCTCTACCATTGATCATCAATTTGCGGAATTAAAAAAACAATCGCATACGCACATTGAAACATCAATCACACATATCAACACAGTATGTAATGGGGAAAGCATACAGCTGAAAACCGCCAACTATCTATATATTATAATGATAGAGAACATGTAACAATACATAGTACAATACTCCTCACAAGTACTCAGTACTATCTCCACATGCTACACACAAACTAGCTCAGATCTGAACAAGTCACGGGTTCAAATCTCCTCCATTGTTTGCCTGCCTCTACTGCGCAATCCAAGTTGAGAATAGATCAGATCCAAGTTCGAATTCCCTTGGCTTGTACTGTGCAATCCTCATTGGCAATCTCAATCAATGATTGTGAAAATCTCATGCACAGCTATAGTCACAACTGATAGTAGTCTCACCCTTTCACCCACCTCTAACACTTGTCTCCACTGAACTGTCCATGCACTGAGTTAACTGATGTATTATTTAGTTGATTTATGAGTTAATAATTAGTGAATTAATTAATAATTAATTCACATCACTCATCACTAGTGTATTTGGCAATTAGACTAAATACAACTAGTCCAACTAAGTCAAACTGAACACAACTCCATCAACTCCTCAATCAACTCCGCCAAACTCAATCACTTGAGTTCTAACTGAAGTCCATCATGCAATAGCTCAACTAACCCATAGGAAAAGCATATTTCCTTCTGGCAGTTGCATGTGCCACATCCGTAGCTCGAACTGAAGTGCTACAAGAGGATAAGATAATGTTTATAGTCCAAATATTATTAAGAGCTAATAATATTCGACTGTTCTATTTTTTTGACTGGCAGTCTAAAAATATACTCCGCCCATATGTCTAAAAATAGAGGTCCATCTATTTTTACCAACATGACCAATCATCCATAAATAGAATCCTGCAACTCATAGACCATGATCCATATGTCTAAAAATAGACTTTGCGCCAAAAATAGCCTGCGAGCCCACTTAGTGAAGGCGACTTCTTTTCACTAAGCTCCATCATCTTGTTTCATTTTCAACAAAAAGGAGCCTACGATCTAGTCGATTATGATGGGATTCCACTGTCACAACCCCGAAATGGTTTGTATCTTAAACGTTACTATGCTTGATTAAGTGTAGTAAACTCATTGTACATTGAGCAGGTTAAACGACCGTCGAAAGAAACTCATGTGTTAAACAGTGAATTGAACATCTTTGACCAACTTATCCAAGCATATGTTTGTTCGTTTCAAGCTTGTAAAAACAATGAAACCCACACCGAGCATATGTTATCGCATGCTTCAAGCTCGTTAAAAAATAAACCTACCATTGAGAATGGTTCCCCACAGTTCAAGCTTGTTAAAAAATGAACCCACCTTCAGTAAATAACCTTTGTGATTGCCATACTATCAGCCTTTTGAGCCTTGGTTATGTTCCTGCCATCACCTCCATTCTCTTGGCCAATCATACGCTTCCACTTGATTGTTTACCTTTTTGAGGAACAGCTGTGACGAGTGGTCCTATTAGCCACCCTCTTCACATCACCATGTTTTGAGAATTTCCAAGCTTACCCGAAACCAGTTGCTACCCTAAACACCACTCGTTCCTAAAAAACGAGTCTCCTTTAAACTCTCTTTAGACTCATTAAATATGAAAAGATTGTCAAGCTATTGGCCTTTCCAGCTCGCTAAAGTAATTGAAAGTGCCATCCCTCCTGTGGATTTTAATATCTTTTGGACCTGAGGGATTAGCCCATGAAAAAGTTCGAGTGCTTGTCTTTTCGGCTCACTAAAGTGATCGAAAAAGCATCCCTTTCGTATTATTTTATCCTTTTTCGGACATAAGGGATTATGCTACGAAAAAGAACTGCTGGAGTTTCCTTTTCATCCCTTTTCAAACTCTCTAAACATGAAAAGGACCGAGTTATCCTTGTCATTAAACTCGTTAAAACAATAGTGACAAACTTGTCCACCTAGACAAGAACAAGTTTCATTGTCGCTAAACTCACTAAAACATAGCGACAGGTTTGCCGGAAGGGAAAATTATAGAACAAGAATATGTTATCCTCCTCAAAGCTTGACAAAAATAATGAGGTACGGTCAGCAATGACTGGGGAAAAAGGGAAGAAAGCTTGAAAACTTTATGGTAGCTGGTTGCTCTTGAACATGACACTTTCACTCCATCACCATGATTGAGTCGGGTTGGGTTATTCCGTTCACCGGTCACTTCACCATTGGTCTTTCACACCATCCATTTTTGGGGTTAACACTACCAATCCATCTCAGTGTTGCCGATATGTTCAAGAGAAGTCATTTAGTTGAGAATTCACCATCCAGTTAATGCCTCATCCACTGCAACACCTTCAACCTCCATTTTTCATGACCGCCATTCCTAAACCTTGTGTCGTTAGTTCATTTTCACCTCCAGAAAATCATTTGCTTCGTTTCGTGTCGTAGATGTGGGATACATCAAGGCCCTCGTAGGACAAGTCACTTCTTGTTGACATCAGCTCATTATCCAAGAAGTTGGCTTAGAAACAACCCTTTCAGTACTTTGAAGCTTGCATGCCTCAATGGCAAGTTTCTCACTTCTGGTGACAGGTTGACATCAATGGCCTTCGACCAAAAGATTTTGGGTGGTGTTCAACATCGGATCATATATTCACACCACGTGAATTGTATTGTAGTGCCTTGAGGGTCCTTATCATTATCGATGATTCCTCTCGCGTCTGTTAACAGCTTGCATTATTGACTGGTAATCAGGCGATGTCTTTCCATGTTCAACTTTAGAACATCTTTTCACATGGATCGACTTGTACATCAGGCGAAGATTGAACAAGTTTGAAGACCCAGGATCTAGTTTCATCCATCTAGACTGTGACATATTCAAGGATATAAAGACATCAAATGAACACAGAAGCTGCACAGATAGTCATCCAAGCCAGGGATGATGACTCTACATATGAAGAATCACTAATCTGCAACTGTAGAAGATTATCTGTTCTATGTACCTGAAATGAATTTATAAAGCTGAGCATGGGAATGCCCGCCTCAGCTAGATCATGAAAATTATATTATGATGATGTATTGTATTGTATCTTATACAAGTCACCTTCCAATTTCAAAACCTCGGATCCTCGTGATAAAGCATTTCACCCAACATCAAAAATTTACGACTTCATGCTTTAGGGGGCAACTGTTATAGACATATTTGGGCACTTCAACCCCAATCTTATATGTCGATAAACTAGGGTTCTTTAACCCCTAAAAGTGTTTTTTCATACCCTAAAATCACATGGTCATCTGATTACATCATTCCCCAAAAGTTCCACCTGAAAAACCATCCAGAAATGGCCTAAACTGAACCATACTGACTGCTACACTGGCCAAGTGCGATGCATACTAAGTGATACACTGCTCAGGTGGGATGCATACTGTTTGGGCCTTCTATAGGGTGTGATGAGTGAGGATGGACAAATGTTAGGGACAGTTTGCTAAGTGGATGCTCATAGAATCTTCTAGAAACTTCCCCTCTAACACTTGCCTCTCTGCATTCGCCCCAAAGATGAGTAAGATATCTAAACTTTAGTTATCTCCCCTCTTGTGGAACCAAATGTAGCAAGTGGAATGACACTAATCAAACCCCAAATATGACTCACACCCTTGCACACATCTATAAATGGATCACTCATTTGAGAGATCTAGAGGCTGGAATATTGTGAATTGCAAGTAGGTGTTGATAGTTTGTATTTGACAAAAATCATTGTATTGTTGGTGTGATCTTGCTATTTCATGAGGTGAAGAGGGCTTCATGCTAGGAGGATGATGCTGGATCAGACAACTAGGTTGTAATTCTTCCTTCTATATAATAAAGTTCTTCGAGTTTTCTTCCATATAACTATGCAATTGTGAATGTTATTATTTGTAAATGCCATTGTATGTTCATTATATTTTTTATTCTGTAATGATTATGATATAATAGATCAAGATGCTTGGACAGTTCTTTGTTACTGTGTTTCTACAGGTACTCTCCAAGTGGGATAAGTATGGAGAGGAGTTGCAAGCTCTATCAAAGGGGAGAGAGATCAAACAAGGAGTTAAGCGGAAGATCCAGGTTGGTTCCTTTTTCTTTCTCTTATCTATTATATATAGAAAAAATCACGAATTGCTTTAAACTATTGTTTCTAGGGCAGCTGCCGAACCTAGAGGGCTAGTCGGTCGAAAAGACAAGTTGAGGCAATCAACAAAGTCCTTAAGCGCATGTTGCAGAGAATGATTGGAGTCCACAAACGGAATTGGCATTTAATCTTGTACTTAGCTCTGTGGGCATATAGGACTTCGGTGAGAAATGCGACCAGATTTATGCCTTTTCATTTGGTTTATGGTCTGGAAGCTGTCTTTCCAATTCAGTGCGAAATCTCGTCCCTCAAGTTTGCAATTGATCTTCTTCCAGAAACTTCTGAAGAAGAGGCTCATTTCTTGGAACTAATCCACCTAGATGAAACCTGTCATGATGCTACGTTGGCTAACGAAGCACATAAGAAACATGTCAAGGTGCAATTTGACAAAAAAGTCAAGCCTCATGTCTTCTTAGAAGGTGACCTGGTCTTGCTTTACGATCAGGACTCCGACAAATTAGGAGTGGGTAAATTCGAACCATTATGGATGGGCCCCTACATTGTTAAACGGGTATTGACAAAAGGAGCCTGCGAGCTGGAAGATTATGATGGGATTCCACTGTCACAGCCACAAAATGGGTTGTATCTTAAACATTACTATGCTTGATTAAGTGTAGTAAAATCATTGTACATTGAGCAGGTTAAACGACCATAAAAAAAAACTCATGTGCTAAACAGTGAATTGAACATCTTTGACCAACTTATCCAAGCATATGTTTGTTCGTTTAAAGCTTGTAAAAACAATGAAATCCACACCAAGCATATGTTATCACATGCTTCAAGCTCGTTAAAAAATAAACCTACCACTGAGCATGGTTCCCCACGGTTCAAGCTCGATAAAAAATGAACCCACCTTTAGTAAATAACCTTTGTGATTGCCATACTATCAGCCTTTTGAGCCTTGGTTGTGTTCCTGCCGTCACCTCCATTCTCTTGGCCGATCATACGCTTCCACTTGATTGTTTACCTTTTTTAGGAACAGCTGCAACGAGTGGTCCTATTAGCCGCCCTCTTCACATCACCATGTTTTGAGAATTTCCAAGCTTACCCGGAACCAGTGGATACCCTAAACACCACTCGTTCCTCAAAAACGAGTCTCCTTTAAACTCTTTTCAGACTCATTAAATATGAAAAGATTGTCAAGCTATTGGCCTTTCCAGCTCACTAAAGTAATTGAAAGTGCCATCCCTCCTGTAGATTTTAATCTTTTTCCGACCTGAGGAATTAGTCCATGAAAAAGTTCGAGCGCTTGCCTTTTTGGCTCGCTAAAGTGATGGAAAGTCATCCTTTTCGTATTATTTTATCCTTTTTTGGACTTAAGGGATTATGCTACGAAAAAGAACTGCTGGAATTTCCTTTTCGTCCCTTTTCAAACTCTCTAAATATGAAAAGGACCGAGTTATCCTTGTCGTTAAACTCGTTAAAACAATAGTGACAAACTTGTCCACATAGACAAGAACGAGTTTCACTGTTGCTAAACTCGCTAAAACATAGCGATAGGTTTGCTCGAGGGCAAAATTATAGAACAAGCATATGTTATCCTCCTCAAAGCTTAACAAAAATAAAGAGGTACTGGTCAGAAATAACTGAGGAAAAAGGGAAGAAAGCTTGAAAACTTTATGGTAGCAGGTCGCTCTTGAACATGACACTTTCACTCCATCACCATGATTGAGTTGGGTTGGGTTATTCCGTTCACCGGTCACTTCACCATTGGTCTTTCAAACCATCCATTTTTGGGGTTAACACTACCAATCCATCTCAGTGTCGTCGATATGTTCAAGAGAAGTCATTCAGTTGAGAATTCACCATCCAATTAATGCCTCATCCACTGCAATACCTTCAACCTCCATTGTTCATGACCGCCATTCCTGAACCTTGTGTCGTCAGTTCGTTTTCACCTCTAGAAAATCATTTGCTTCGTTTCGTGTCATAGATGTGGGATACATCAAGGCCCTCCTACGATGAGTCACTTCTTGTCGACATCAGCTCATTATCCAAGAAGTTGACTTAGAAATAACCCTTTTAGTACTTTGAAGCTTGCATGCCTCAATGGCAAGTTTCTCACTTCCGGCGACAGGTTGACATCAATGGCCTTCGACCAAAATATTTTGTGTGGTGTTCGACATCAGATCATATATTCACACCACGTGAATTGTACCGCAGTACCTTGAGGGTCATTATCTTTATCACCAATTCCTCTCGCGTCTGTTAACAGCTTGCATTATTGGCTGGTAATCAGGCGATGTCTTTCCATGTTCGACTTCAGAACATCTTTTCACATGGATCGACTTGTACATCGGGCAAAGATTGAATGAGTTTGAAGACCCCAGATCTAGTTTCATCCATCCGGGCTGCGATATATTCAGGGATGTAAAGACATCAAATGAACCCAAAAGCTGCACAGATAGTCATCCAAGCCAGGGATGATGACTCTACATATGAAGAATCACTAGTCTACAACTGCAGACGATTATCTATTCTATGTACATGAAATGAATTTATAAAGCTGAGCATGGCAATGCTTGCCTTAGCTAGATCATGAAAATTATATTATGATGATGTATTGTATTGTATCTTATACAGGTCACCTTCCAGTTTCGAAACCTCAGATCCTCATGATAAAGCATTTCACCCAACATCAAAAATTTACGACTTCATGCTTTGGGGGCAATTTTTATAGACATATTTGGGCACTTCAGCCCCAATATTATATGTCAATAAACTAGGGCTCTTTAACCCCTAAAATTGTTGTTTCATACCCTAAAATAACATGGTCATCTGATTACATCATTCCCCAAAAGTTCCACTTGAAAAACCATCCAGAAATGGCCTAAATTGAACCACACTGACTGCTACACTGGCCAGGTGCGATGCATACTGAGTGATACACTGCTCAGGTGCGATGCATACTATTTGAGCCTTCTATAGGGTGCAATGAGCGAGGATGGACAAATGTCCGGGACAGTTTACTAAGTGGATGCTCATAGAATCTTCTAGAAACTTCCCCTCTGACACTTGCCTCTCTGCATATGCCCCAAAGATGAGTAAGAGATCTAAACTTCAGTTATCTCCCCTCTCGTGGAACCAAATGTAACAAGTGGAATGACACTAATCAAACCCTAGAGATGACTCATGCCCTTGTACACATCTATAAATGGATCCCTCATCTGAGAGATCTAGAGGCTGGAATATTGTGAATTGCAAGTAGGTGCTGATAGTTTGTATTTGAGAAAAAGCATTGTATTGTTGGTGTGATCTTGCTATTTCATGAGGTGAAGAGGGCTTCATGTTGGGTGGATGATGTTGGATCAGACAACTGGGTTGTAATTCTCCCTTCTGTATAATAAAGTTCTTCGATTTTTCTTCCATATAACTGTGCAATTGTGAATGTTATTATTCATGAATGCCATTGTATGTTCATTATATTTCTGATTCTGTAATGATTATGATATAACAGATCAATATGCTTGGACGGTTCTTTGTTACTGTGTTTCTACAGGTACTCTCCAAGCAGGTTAAGTACGGAGAGGAGTTGCAAGCTCTGTCAAAGGGGAGAGAGATCAAACAAGGAGTTAAGTGAAAGATCCAAGTTGGTTCCTTTGTCTTTCTCTTATCTATTATATATAGAAGAAATCACAAATTGCTTTAAACTATTGTTTCTAGGGTAGCTATCAAACCTAAAGGGCTATTCGATCGCAAAGACACTAGTTTTCCAAAAAACAATAAGCATGTTTTATGATAGACTTTGGTTATGGATCTCATCATGTTTTGATTAGTAAATGAACTTTTAATTAATGTATGACCTAATAGATGATATTGCAGTTATTATGAGGAGGCATCAGCCCTTCTTGATGATTCTCAGATAAGTATGAAGTCCCTATGTTCAGATGTGTATTTATGACCTGTACATTACATGTTTATGGTATGTTTGACAGAATGTTTGTCGTGGATGGTAGGGTTCATGTAAAGTCCTTGTTCAATTTTTTGCATTAGTAGCCTTGTTTAAATGTTATTTATCATTTTTGGAAGTTTCATGAATTTCTAGGCATAGGCCTAAGTCCTAGCCCTAAAAAAGTGGCTCAAAATTCGGGGTCGCTGGCACAGTACTGCCTAAAAAGGCCACAATGGCATGGCTTCCTTATTATGGGAGAAATTGGAGGGTCCCAGTTGCATGGAAGGCTTGTCATGGGAGCGACTAGGGGTCTAGTTCAATGAAACATCAAGTTTGCTCAGGGGTTAGATACCTAGAGGGGTTGGTTGGATCCTAAAGGTTCTGAAGTTCCTGAAGAAGGTCAAAGTGGTATTGCCTTGTTGGTTCCACTTCCTTAACTATACATGGGGATTTGAATCATATCATAGTAACTCTTTGTCACATGTTTACCCGAGTGGATCGATTATCTTGGGTAAATGTGGGAGGAAGGTGGTTACAATGAATTGTGCCAATATGTATGGCTTTAAGGAAGAAAGATAAATAGTTAATTATATCATAATTATTTCATTTGGATGTATGTTTAAAGCCTAATTTTCTTATTATTAATGTTGGCATAGGTTTCTGCACTAATTGTGAGATCCTGCACTCAAAGGAGGAAAGTCAAATGTGTAAGTGATGAATGCAAACAAGGACATGGATTGGGTTTGAGGTGATGATGTGGACATGAGTTTTTCAATCTTCATTATGTCAAGAATTCTCAATGTTTGCAATTGGATGTCGCCCGAGAAAGGAGGATCTCCCTCCAAATATCTTCATTTACTAGATTTGTCATCCCTTCAATTAGTTCATGATTGCATCAAATTATAAGTTGTTGTGATATTTACTCTTTTTTCCTTGTACTTGATTTGGCTAAAGCCTAATAATATATTGTAAGACTTATAAAAGGCAGACATGGCCCTATGTTGAAGGAGGTGATTCTAATGTAAAATTATGTTGTTGTAATCGATCCCAGGATCACTCCCTATAGGTTGTAGGAATCGGAATCTTGTTTCTCCATTCAATGTAAAGTCTAGGAATTGATTTAATATGGAATTTATTGTGAGGTTTAAATTTTTAATCTTTGCGTAGCTCATGACTCTATAGTTTTTTTTTTTTTAAGAGGCAACGAGATGGTTAGGAGGGCCCCCCAACCCATCTCGTTGCCCTCTGTTCTATTTGTTTGTGTTTTAATGTTTGTGTGTAGTTGATTGACTTCCATATAACGAATGATTTGTTGTAATACGGTGCAAAGATGTTGTTCTGATCCATTTACATTGGTATAGTTTTAATATACATACGATGTGGTTTTATT
Source organism: Pinus tabuliformis (assembly GCA_031772625.1). NCBI lineage: Eukaryota > Viridiplantae > Streptophyta > Pinopsida > Pinales > Pinaceae > Pinus > Pinus tabuliformis. The sequence continues at coordinate 1,159,328,684 of CM062811.1, forward strand.
TATTTATGATAGCAAAATCTGAATAGATATTAGTCTTATATGCTCCATGATTTCAAGTGAATTGTCATTGTTTTCTCACACAAAACCTTTCACATTTTGATTAGAAAATTGTATGTCTTCACACAAGTTTCAAATGTAATCTAAAGCTTTGTAGGCTCTACCTATATTATATCCAAGTTCTTGTATAAAGAAGGGGATTTTGATATGTGTAGATTTGTGCATCATAAATATATTTTGTTTGTTATAGATGAATGAGTAATTATAAAAGGTCACAAGGAGGTTCTGAGAAGATCATAACCACAATTTGCTTTATGGGTACAATATAGACTAATTTGTCACTTGAATACATGTTGCAAGATATCTCTGATCGACAAGTTTATCATTTGTAATTACCAAGATTGGATCCATTTTATAAAACAATGAATATATTAAACTAACATTGAATTTTTTCACTTCCAGTAAAAGACATATTCATAAGATTGATTTCTCTTTGAAAGTGGGAGATTGAAAAATATATCTCAAAGATCAAACCATCCAATACAGGGTTTTAATATAAATCTACCACACATGCATTGATTCAGATCCAATTTGGGAGCCACGTATCCTTTTTGGAATGATTTGTTTTATCTGAGTAATAACGATATCAGTTCAATTGGCTCATAGGTATTTTTGTATTGTGAGAAAACTTAGTAAAATCCACATTCATGAACATCTACATTTTCTTCTCTTGATGTGTGAGTTTCCCCCTTTAACACGTGGGTTTGTATGAAGTTTAACTTTTTAAGTATAGGTGATATTGACACAACTTAAGGATTTTACATTATAATACTAGTGTATCTATGTTGGATTTCATGGAGGTGTTTTATCTTTAATTCCATATTTGTCTTGTATGGTTTATGGTTTTGCATTTGGATTGATGGTAATAGTAGGTTGGAAGTAAAATAGTATTGCAACTTAAACAAGTCACTCTCAGAGAATTTAGAAAGAATTTCAGGCATTTTTATTGAGTAGGGTTTCTTTTTGAAGGAGTCAATAGTTTGGATTATTTTAGGACTCTTCATCCTTTTTTCACCAATTAAGATGAACTTTGACTTAGAGTTAAACAAGGAGCTAGAGTTCAAAATTCTATTAGCTAGGGTTTGATATTTAATTGTCATTAGCTAGGGATTGATCATTAGTTATCATTAGCTAGGGATTGTTCTTTAATTATCATTAGCTAGGGTTTTCTCATTTATTGTTAATAGTGAGGGTTTTCTCTTTGATTGTCACTAGTTAATATTTTCTCTTCGATTGTCACTAGTTAGGGTTTTATCTTTGGTTATAGTTTACTTTCAATCATTGTTAGACTATAGGATTAGTGTTTGCATTTATTAGGTTTTCATTTCTAATGAACACCTTTGATTGCAAGATTGACTAGTATTTGCAGGAATTCGAAGGTGTGAGCAGATAGGACATATTAGGGTTTGGTTTTGCAGGTTCCCAAAGTATTTCTTTAGCATTTCTAGTGCTTCTTCTAAAAGTCCATAGACCCTGGATTGATATTAAATTTTGGTCCATTAATCCACCATATACTACACCCAAAAATCTGCTACAACATCTTAATTCACTTCAACATTTCCTTTCGTCAGCTTTGGGGATATGTTAATTATACATGTACACCATTTGACCTATAATGTGAACATAGCTTGCAATGCTTCAAACTTTGGTTATAGGTTTTAGTTCGTTGCACCCTATTCAAATAATTATTTGGTGGAAGGTTGAAAGTTGGTGAACTTAGTTCATTATCTTTCCCATTTGTTAGTTTTTAATGCTTTTGTGGTCAAACGAAGGTTTTGCTCATTGGTTAGTTTGGATGTTTGTGACTTTTGTATGATTTTTTTTTCATGGTGGTAACTTGTTTGGTAAAATCATTAATACATTTTTCTCATAGTCATGAAAATAACACCATAAGTAATTTTCCCTTCTAGTTTTGTTAAGTATGAGTATATTTTTAATTTGGGTTCAAATTTCCCCTTTTAACTTGTGACTTCCATTAGGATTGGTGAACATGGCTAAGTTTTCTCCTTGGTTGAGCTTAAAATTTATGTCTACAATTATGTATGTATGTGTGTGTGTGTGCGCACACACACACATATTGTGTTCATGATTTATTCACTGCTTCTTGAACTCTGATGGGTTTTATTTTGCATCCATAATTTCCTTATTGATGCATTTTGACAAGTGGCCTTCCCTCCAAATAGGGTTATGTGGTTGTATGCTTTCCCTTCTCTGCAAGGAAATTATTTTAATGGTATAAAATGGATTGGTATCACTACATATCCATGGCTCTCAACTTCAAAATTTTCCATTTTTGGGTAGTTGCTAGGGTAACTTTGTGGTTGCTTACTAAGTTTAATGGTTCATTTTATACGATGCATCATATTAGGGTTGCCCTAAACTAAACATTATACACATATTTTTTACTTTAAGATACGAAATTGAACATTTTCTTATTTTTTGTTATGAAACCAGCTCACAAAAAGATAGAAAAGATAGATCAATGACTTAGAAATCAGCCTCTTCAAGGGGGAAACCTCCTTTACATTACACAAATGAACAATTCTTCGATGATACAAATGAAAAGATATCCTTTCTATATATAGGATTTGTTGAGAGCGGGATCACCCAAGGGTATTTTTGGGGCTAAAAGCCCATGTTTAAGTCAATTTTTATAATATAATTCTAAGGACTCCGCATTTTGTGGTCACGGAGCGCGAAGGTGTTATGTGTCAAAAAGGGTAGTCCTCCCATAGATTTGTAAAGTAAAGTCAGCTGTAAGAGATCTACCATGGTCCGCAGACCATGGGATTGTATAAAAAGAGTTAAGCTCTAGGGAGATAGGGAGACACACAATGTAATAGAGTCATAGCTTTGGAACAAGAAATCTAAGTCTCGGGTCGTAGCGTAGGTAGAGGCTCTGCAGCTGAGTGCGCAGATGCCTAGGGTAGAAGTCCGCAACTGAGTGCGCAGACCCCTACAGCTGTGTGCACAGGGTGGACAGAGTCTGTAAACATTTGGAAGATATTAATAAAAGGAGATATTCTGCAATTTCCATATCTTTGTTCTGTTGATGCGTTTGGATATTTTATGTATGAAGTTCCCTTATTATGCTTATATGTTGCGCAAATGAATGCAATTACACTGAATAATTGAACACAATTACGAATATTTGCTTACACAGTGTTAACTTTAGGTATTTGATGAGATAAGCAAAACACTTAGACTAATTATGGAATCTGAACGGCACACTGCCATAGCAATGTGAAAGTACTTGAATAGTAGGTTAGGGCTACGCAAAGGTCAATCGTACCCTTTTGCGGTGGTACGGAACAATGGAATAGAGGGATCATCTTGCAAGCACTAGAAAGAAGCAACTTGCGTGAAGGCAGGGATCAAAGGAATCAGACGACATCACAACCATCTCAGGGTACGGAAACTTGGTTCCATCACCCCCCCATAATGCTTCGGGTGAGACTTCAGTCCGCGCCCCGCGGGCTGATGCCGAAAGGGCCAGTAGTGTAGGGATTTGTTTAGCTAATGAACGTTGAACCTGGGTCAGGCCCCCTCAAGCCAAAAAATGGTTTCGTTGCTGGGACCGAAATCTGGACTTCAGTGTCGGATTCCCAGTTGAAATACACCTAACAAGTAAAGATTATGTGTGGAACTAGAAACTCGATTATGAAAGTGTCCTCTTCAGATGTCGATCCTACTTTGAGATAGGCCACCTAGCCAAAAATTTCCCAAAAGCCTCCCAGAAAATTCTGCTAGAAAAAATCACCACAGATCTACATGGTGGGAAGGAGCACAAAAGGAACACTACACTGTCATCAAAGAATAATACTCTCCATAAAACTCTGAATCAAAAGAAATCGGACAAGAAAGAAACAACTCTCAAGACAAGCAGGGGGAAAGCCCCACCCAAAAACAAAAGAGTGAACTCGACAATCCCTCAAGTTATGAGGGTTTGAATACCACACAAAATAAATCTCCATTTAACAGCAAAGTAGATCTCCTAGACCAAACTTTTTCTCCGAATATCTTCAAAAGGACGAACACAACAGATCGCGAAGTTAAGACACCAATGTCCCAAGAATCAAAAGAGATCAAGGAGATGCAAGATAAATAAAGTTGGAAGACCGTAGAGAAAAAAAAGAAAGCTACAGCACCAATCTTGCCAAGAAAGAGAAGAAGCCAGACAATTATAAACTAAGAAAGAAAATTATAGGTCCGATAGACCAATTTGGTCTCAGTGGATGGTAACCATCATCATCATCATCATCATCAAGAGATGTGTGATGTCGTATCACTAGAATCCAACTAAGAAAGAGAATGGAGACTGGTTGGATAGAAAGATCCACAAATTCGTGGCACAAGAGAACAGAAACCCATGATTGACAAAGGAACACTGATTGGATAGATATTTGTATACAGAGATCCACAAGATCATTTTTTGCTCCTTCCCTATTGAGCTATATGAGTGGATCGCAAACCTAGCAGAGAGCCAAGGAAGGTGGAAACTTGACAGTCCTATTGTGTTGACCCCAGAGCTAGTGCGAAGTTTGGAAGCATCAGAGGATAAGATCGCCCGCGCTGTCGATCATGGGCTCAATCACACCATAGGAGGATTTGTGACTGAATTCGCGGTCGACACCTCAGTCAACTACAGTGAAGCGGAGCGATGCTTTTTCAAAGGACCGCGAGGTAAGTACATAAAATCTTTGAATACCTAGATTAAAATGCTATTGTGCGAAAAACGGGTTATGTAGCTACCTTGATGTTCGGGACTACGTGAAGCGAAAAACTTACAGGAACGAAGGAAGAAAGGGTCTGGAGTATAGTCCCTTGATTTCACCTCCACGAGGTGACGAAGAAGGGATAGCGAAGGTTTCTCCACGTAGTGTTATTCAGTCAATAAGACAAGGATTCCCACGAATACCACCTCCACCCACACCACCCCCAAATTCACCACCATCACCTCCAACTTCACCTATACCACCTCCACCTCCATCGCAGTTTAGTATGGCAAATACAGTGAAGTTGCCTTTGTTCATAGGCTTAGGAAATGAGGACCCAGACCAATTCTGGTTTGTTGTAAGGCCTGTAAGATGTTGGTTCGTTAATATGCCATTATTATTATCACTTTTGAACACTTATTTCATCCATTTTTACTTTTCTTTATCATGTCATTTATTATAATTTATTATATAAATCTATTTTATAATGATTTATGCTCTTATGAATGAATATTATTTATTCTCCTTTATTTCTAATAAATTGATGATTATGCATGATTTTATCAATGATAGTTTTAATAAATTGGTTGTAACATTATTCACCATTTTTAGCCTCTAAGATAATTTCCAGATTGAGGATTTGATCATTAAAAGTGCCAACTCAGAAATTCGCTGGAATAAGAAATGACAGTTTTGCGGTTGAGATTCTGAGCAAATGAAGCATAATCTGGAAAATCCGGAACATGGGTTTTGTCCAAAACGGACCCAATTAACTTTATTGAAAAATGGTTTGCCCAAATTTTGACATTTATTAAGAGAAACATAGGGTTCTTTGAGCACGATTTTCTCAGATTTGTCGTTGCGGCCGTCCTCCAAATCTCAGCTACAAAGCCAAATTCCCCTTGCTCTTGTTGATCAATTGGTTGGAAACAATCCAATTTTGTAATAGAAATCATGTTGTAATTATCTCTATTGTAACTTCTCTCTGATCTATCTCTATTTAAATGAAAACAGTGATCAGAGATGGGGATGGAAAAATGGAAAAATGATGAAGGATTAGAGATTTAGAATTGAGGATGGTTGAGAGAATGTAGAATTGGGAATGATGGATTCAGAATTATGATTTGAGAATTAGAAATTCAGAATTAAGGATTCATGATTCATGATAGGATAGGAGAAAAAAGGGATTGTTGCATGTTGTAATTTTCAAAGCTTCAGCTGTTGTAATGATTTCACAGTTTGATGATTAATATATGATTTGGGAGTTGTTGTTCATTCTTCTCGTCTGAAGTAGCCCAGAAGCATCCGCTGGCGGCTAAGGGCCCAGCCTCTGGTGGATTGTGTTGTTGTTATATATTATCTTTTTGGTTTATGCGTGGTTTTGCTTATCAGCTTTATTCGGTAATCTGGTATGTTTTGTTATTTTACATCACAGTTCTGTTATATTAGGTCTATGTTCAATTGAGTAATATTGTTCTCTATGACAGGAATGTCGTATTGATTCATCTTGACTTGGTAATGCATTGTTGTTCTTTTAATCATTGATATAACGTTGTTGATCCTTACAGAATGTATTGTTGTTCAATTACAGCGTAACCGTGTTGTAACACTCTTTAATTGGTATTACTGAATTCATCTTAGAGATTATATTTCCTTGCAATTGTTGAATCTATTGACATTGTTGTTCCATTATAAAATACAATCGTATTCTTTATAACTAAGACTGATAAGTGGATTACCAAGATCAGATTACCATTAAGGTGTGTTGTGTGTTACGTTGCTGTGTATTTTTGTTTGGCTTTCAAGCGTTGTTCCGTATTTCATCATTAATCAATGTTGTTCTATTTCCGTGTGCTATTCGATTCATCCTTCAAGATAGAAGATTGCTATTTGATTTTTGTAGGACATGATTGTTGCATTTATTTTTGTAGATTAAGGTGGTGTTGTTTATAAGAATTAGTTGTCGTTACATTTCCTAGTTGTTGTTCCATTTCCTGTTATTCACATTATCTTTTCCTTGGTGTGAAGAACGATCTGAGACTGTAGTGGGCATTGGCATTTGTTATCTAGTTCCCAGATTGACGATCTGTTCCTTGATTATCTTCAGCTACATCAGTTTACAAAGGGATGAGTTACTGTTACTGTACCCTTGACTAATAAATTATTGTGGTTTCCTGAATGCATGATTTAAGTTTCAGAATGATAAGTTTCTTTTAATTGTAAGTAGATTTTATTTCCAGCTTTCATTTACTTTTGGATTTTAAGCACTATACTGCAAAACATTACTCTTGAGTACATAGCCACCTCAGACTGAGTACACTCTTGAAATAAAAAGTCGTCCCTGGGTTGACAATTAATGTGAAGGTAATTAGGAGTTAAAAAGACCCTTTTTATCGCTTGACATTTTGGTGCCGTTGTCGGGGAGAGTGTATCCATTTTTAAAGAGTAGTGTGCATCTGATAAGTGCCTGTTAGGAAAGAGTTGGGTATTAAAAATGGAAGGTAAGAACCTGCGTATGGAGCATGTAAAAGCCCTGCTCCCCCGCCCGCTTTCCAACAGAACTGTTAAAGAACTTAGAGTATAAATAAATGTTTGATTTTTGTGTGAATGACTTTAAAAAAAAAAAAATAGAAATTTTCAAAAAACAAATCTCATGATTTCACTCAAGTGGTGATGTAAGCACCACCCATTTCACTAACCGATTGACAGGAACATTTGAAGAAGGAGCCTCGAAGAAACACGTGAAGAACATCTTCTATTATGGTAAGAAATGACTCACATTTCTACTTTTGAATTTCCTATCAAAGATTTAGGAGGAGTGACACAAATGCACATAATTCCCCCATTGTCTCTACCAAATTTTCATGGTTTGACAAATGAAGATCCAGATACATTCTTATTTGAGTTTGAAATACTTTGTAGAGGATATGATTATTGTACTAATGATCAAAAGTTGAAATTGTTTCTTCTAACTCTAAAAGGAGCAGCTCTCCGATGGTTCATGAGCCTAGGTGGGAACTGCATCCAAACATGGGAGGACATGAAGAACATATTCTTGAAGAAGTCCCAAGACTATTGTAAGGCCAATGAAGATATTTTCGATATGATACAAGGGGAAGATGAAAGCTTGGAGGATTATGTAGATTGATTTCAATACAACCTTCAAAAATCAAAATATAAGCATTTGGAAAAAGAGATCTTAAAAACACTCCTTCTTAAAGGAATCAAAGATGAATTTTTGGAACTCTTAATTCTGATAGGAAAATGTGATGTTTTTCAGTTATCATATGATGATGCTTGTGAATTGTGCATAAGGTATTCAAGAGGAATCTCCAAGGCTGGTAAGAATTCTAGAGATGTTTGTTCTTTCTTTTCCAAATCTGCTACAAGAATAGGAGACATAAGAGCTGAAATCAATGTTTTATTTGAAAATTTTAAAGTTGATTTTATTAGCTCTCTAAATGCAAAATTGGATGTTTTGCAGGTTCATAAAAATCAAGAATTTGATGAAGTGTTTTTCACTCATGACCGAAAGGAGCATACCATAGATGGTTGTTCTTCCTTATCTAGGATGGAAGTATCATTTCAAAGAGATGAGGAAGCTGCAACAAGGTCAAAACCAAGGAAATCATGGCCTACAGGTATGATTCAAAACACTTCCTCTCCACTTTCTTACTTGCATAATCCATTATGGAATACTAATGTGTTAGGGCAGCCATGTCAATTTCAATATAACCACCAATCTTGTCTACAACTTGGGCATGGTTCACCTTATGATTGCATGACTACTCTCCCTCATCTTGTAGCACAAACATATTCTCCATATTCTTCACCAGCTCTCCCACAACATCTTGCTTGCCTAACAAATTCATCCACTCAACCCAATCAACCACATCATCAAAATGCTCCATTCCATACACAATTTTCTGCTCAACTAATTCCACACCCTCACCATAATAAACTAGTACAACATGCTTACAATGTTGAACTGCAAAATTTACGCACCCTTCCCACCCATTCTATCTCACATGCGCCATTAGAGAAAACTTACAATGAGATTCAGAATGTTTCAAATTCAAAAATTGTAGAAGCTATGGAAGAAAATGAGGTTTCTTGTAGTATGCATCAACAAACCATTTTAAAAGCCCAAGAACTTCATGATATGATGCCTATGGGAAATCAAGAAAGTAACGGATACATTGAAGATTGGTTTCACTCCATCATTTGTTTGCAACATCACTCTATGCTTCAACAATTTTTTATACCATTTGCTCAAGGGAAGTTGGTTTCTCAAGCCCTAATGTTCATTAATATGCATTTTTCAAATTTGGGTATGTGCATACATGAAGCCCTATTTCGAAAATGGTTCCACTGGAAGTACTCATATACGTAGTCATATTCATTTTTCAATCAAAATAGGTTAATGTAGAAAATAAAATAAATAAGGGCATAAATAAATGCATTTTGTTTTTTTATGTAAAACTAGTTGTTTTTTGTTGCAACATGCTATGGAAATCAATATCGGTGATAATTTTTTTAATTAATTTGTGTATGTATATGAATTATAATGGAAATAACAGTTCTACAAACACACATTTTCACTTTTATCACCAATTTAAAAAAATGCTTGAATATCATATTTTTTGGCTTGCGGGCTTGATGAAATTTTTGAAAAAACAGTTGGGACAGTCATGTTTTGGGGGACAAAAATTGAATATTTTTAAAATCTGTTTCTATCCTAAGTATCCCTTGATATCTAATTTCCAACCCAATTTGAATCACTTAATTTTGATTTGAAACGAAAAAGTTAGAACCAAAACATTGACAGGGTGTCTAGCGGGCAGCTCAGGAACAGAGTTGGGACAGTCAGTTTTTAGAGGCCTAAATGAATGAATTTTTAAAACATGTTTCTATGGTATATTCCCCTATTAATCTAGTTTACAAGACAATTGGAATCACTCATTTTAAATATCGTATGGGGAAGTTATGATCAAAATACTGACTGTCTATCGTAAATCAGCACCCTTAAAACTTTGTTTTTCCGGCTGTTCCTTACAATATTTGACCTATCAATTCTTCTTGTCTTAAAAATATGTTTCTATTGGAAATAAATAAATGAATCTACTTTCATTTCCAATTTGAATCATTTGAATCTGACATCAAACGAAAAATTTATGCTTGAAATATCAACTGTTGGTCTAAGCTGGGTAATCGAAAATGACTCTGTTATGCAGGTTGTTCTAACTAAAATTGACATATTATATCATTGAATTTTTAAAACTTGTTGCTATATTTGAGATTAATCTTTGAATTAGCTCTCATTTGGCTTTGGAATCACTCAATTTGGACAAAAAACAAAGAATTTGTGATTAAAACACTGCAAGTTAACATGATTGGCCACTGCTCTCCCGCAGGTAACAAATAAATTTTACTTTGTTATTTTCTCCGTGGATTTGTTATACATAGTAACTAATTGTTAGTTTTTTGCATAATTCTTGGATTAGGGGAGCTCGCGCACCTCTCTTTCTCCATGATTTAATGTTTTCTTGCAGGTAGACACTCATTTTTTGCAGGTCTTGGGAAAATAAAGAAGGTCAATTTATGGACGAGTGATTCTTGAAAGAAATTTTATGAAACAAAGGAATCTCATATAACTCATTACCCAATGGATTCGTAATAGAAGAAATGAAGAATTGATTTCCATTTGAAGATTCATGTCTTGTCACTGCTGCCAAAACATTTTTCAAAGAGATCATTTTTTTACAATATCATAGCTGTTGTAACTTAATTTACATACTATTTTTAAATAAAATGTTGTTTCTTTTCTGATCTCTCTTATATTTTGTGTTTCAGGTGTTGCTTCATTCAAACTATAACCCATCCTCAGCATCAATACAGTGAACAGCTAATTCATTCTTTACATGCTTGCATTTTATGCTTGTGCATTTTGTTGTTCCTTTTCTGAAGGGACAACATTTGTGTGCACTTTTGTTGTTTCTGCTGTTCATTTTCCAAAGGGACAGCATTTTCGTTTTGCTGTTCATTTTTCAAAATAACAGCACCTTTTGTGTCAGTCGTTCCTTTTTCACTTTCATTTTGCTGTTCCTTTTTCACAGTTCATTTTGTTGTTCCTTTTCCACGGTTCATTTTGCCGTTCCTTTTCCACGGTTCAATTTGTTGTTCATTTTTCGTGGTTCATTTTGCTGTTCCTTTTCCAAAGGAACGGCACTTGCGTTTTTGCTATTCCTTTTCCAAATGAACGACACTTTTCATTTTTGTTGTTCCTTTTCCAAAGGAACAGCACTTGCATTTTTGCTATTCCTTTTCCAAAGGAACGACACTTTTCATTTTTGTTGTTCCTTTTCCAAAGGAACGGCACTTGCGTTTTTAATGTTCCTTTTCCAAAGGAACGACACTTTTCATTTTTGTTGTTCATTTTCTAAAGGAACGACACTTTTAGTTTTTGTTGTTCCTTTTTCCAAAGGAACGACATTTGCATTTTCACATTTTTTTATTGGTATTTTTGCTTTTTGGTGTGCATTTCCTTTGCTATTCCCTACATGGAACACCACTTTTTGAGTGTTTTTGTTGTTCCTTCAAAGAAACAACACTTTGGGAGTATTTTTTAGAGCAACCCTTTTCTTCCTCTTGTGGGATTATTCCTAATTCATCTCAACCACATTTTACTGATTCCCTTTTATGGCATGAAGTACACTATTTTTATGAGGACGAGAATTATGGATTCTATTGAAGCGAGTTAATATCATTCACGTTATGATCTTTAACAGGACAGCTCCTTGATGATAGCTTATTTTCAAAATGGACACAATTATTTATATACTACTTTACTGCATTGTTTTCTGCTGTACATGATACTGATTGATCATCTTAATACCATGCTGGTTCCACCCTTCCTGGTTATAATCTTCTCTGTCTGTAATAAATGAGATTATGAATATATTTTTTTCTATTGACATGTTCAACTTTTTCCACCATCCCTGCTCTTAAGGAGTACTGAGCCTCCCTCTTTTTATCATAAAAATGTGTAATAACAACAAAATTTTGTTCGCAGATGGAGGATAGGGGGTCTCATTACGAGCCAGCCTACCATGTTCATAAGGCTGTAACAGAGTAACATTCCCATTATGGCCACCACACCAGGGTTATGATCCATTGGATAGCCAAATTATCCTTGGAACAAGAGGTCTCATCACGAGCCAACTTGATCACTTTTGCTACATCCTAGTGAATGGCAGTGTGGTTATCTGGTTACCACGCCAGCACACTGATCTCTTCTATAGAACAACAATGTAACTCTCCATTTATAAATTGAGGATCCTGGCTCATATGGGTTAAAAAGCAACCCTGCCGAGGCTATGGACGCCTGCTGGCAGCAGAGGCTCTGCTTATGGTATTGAAGTTATATCTTATCATCAATTATTACTACAATACACTTTTCTTATTCTTTCTTTTTATCAGAGAAGTTATTTCCTGAATTTTTTCCCTGTTTTGAACCTTTATGCATGAGAAATTGTTTTATGATCAATCACATCATTTTCAGCTAGAATACCGTCAGTAAAGCATCTTTTTGGCATATCACTGTCCTTTTTCTCTTTTTCATAACTTATCATCAATATAAAGCATCCTATCTCTTATTCATAACTATCTTTACACACTATGCTCTCATTATCACCATAACTCTCGCTGTCCTATCATTGCTATGTGTACTCTACTTCATTTACTGCTATATTGTTCATTCTCTTCCCTTGCCGTCAGCACAACACCTTTCGTATGCTTTATGGTCATGGAATCCCTTTTCCAATTGGAGGAGGGAATGTATGCATCATGACATAACATGCACTCTGCCATAACTTGTTGATTTGACACAATATTAGTATTGCATGTATACACAGGTTTTTCTGATTGAAATTTTTGCATGCATCATAATCTATTGCTATTCAAAACTAACATTATGGATTCAAGAACATTGTATGCAAAATAATTTGTTTACAGGAGAAAAACAAGTATGGGGAGACACTCTATTCGCAGCATGACCACACTATTGCAACTAACAGAAGAGGCTCGAGCAACGCGCGAACATGAACAATTCTTCTGACATGATGTGCTTGCCTGGATTCCACCTTTTGCATCACTTTCAACACCAACTCTATCTACATCAGCTTCAACAAATGCCAGTCCATATATGTCATTTTGGAGGTAAAACTTGAGGTAAAATAACATAATTTTCTGATTTATTATGAATTTAGGAGAATTTAATGAAAATCTATTTTGAGCATTATTTATCATCCTTCATTCCACATCTTTACCACTTCCCTTTTTTTCAGCGACATGTCATCTTTCAGTTTGGGGGAGTGTTGCTTTCATTCATTTCTTTCTTATGACCATGTCACTCATATTCTTTATCATTCATTGCTATTCTTATTCATTCTCAACACCTCCCTTATTCCATGTTGTTTTCCACCAAGCATAGCATTCAACAGCTGGTAGACACCACCTCAATTTGTTTTCTAGCATTGCATGAGGGCATGATAATTCTTCAGCGAGGGGGAGGAATTGCTACGCATGATGGATGTTTTCTACTTTCTTTCTCATTTAAGGCATACAATTTCAATGCAGAAATTGATTTCCATATACACATAACTTGAACGTTAATGTAAAAATTGTTATGCCTTCATCAAGATTACTAAAATTGAATATTCATTAATTAAGGAAGCATTCATTTGTTCTATCCATTTCATGAGCTGGGATGAACAAATTTTTTTATTGCTTTGTTAACACATGGGTTTTTGTCTTTGGGTTGCATGAGGACATGCAATATATTCAACTTTCGTTGCATGAGGACATGCAACATATTGAGTGTAGGGGTATGTTGGGCCGTTAATATGCCATTATTATTATCACTTTTGAACACTTATTTCATCCATTTTTACTTTTCTTTATCATGTCATTTATTATAATTTATTATATAAATCTATTTTATAATGATTTATGCTCTTATGAATGAATATTATTTATTCTCCTTTATTTCTAATAAATTGATGATTATGCATGATTTTATCAATGATAGTTTTAATAAATTGGTTTTAACATTATTCACCATTTTTAGCCTCCAAGATAATTTCCAGATTGAAGATTTGATCATTAAAAGTGCCAACTCAGAAATTCGCTGGAATAAGAAGTGACGGTTTTGCGGTTGCGATTCTGAGCAAATGAAGCAGAATCTGGAAAATCCGGAACATGGGTTTTGTCCAAAACGGACCCAGTTAACTTTATCAAAAAATGGTTTGTCCAAATTCAACTTGTATTAAGAGAAACGTGGGGTTCTTTGAGCACGGTTTTCTCAGATTTGTTGTTGCGGCCGTCCTCCAAATCTCAGCTGCAAAGCCAAATTCGCCTTGCTCTTGTTGATCAATTGGTTGGAAACAATCTAATTTTGTAATAGAAATCATGTTGTAATTATCTCTGTTGTAACTTCTCTCTAATCTCTCTCTATTTAAATGAAAACGGAGATCAGACATGGCGATGGAAAAATGGAAAAATGATGAAGGATTAGAGATTTAGAATTGAGGATGGCTAAGAGAATGTAGAATTGGGAATGATGGATTTAGAACTATGATTTGAGAATTAGAAATTCAGAATTAAGGATTCATGATTCATGATAAGATAAGAGAAAAAATGGTTTGTTGCATGTTGTAATTCTCAAAGCTTCAGCTGTTGTAATGATTTCACAGTTTGATGATTAATATATGATTTGGGAGTTGTTGTTCATTCTTCTCGTCTGAAGTAGCCCAGCAGCATCTGCTGGCGACTAAGGGCCCAGCCTATGGTGGATTGTGTTGCTGCTGTATATTATCTTTTTGGTTTATGCATGGTTTTGCTTATCAGCTTTATTCAGTAATCTGGTATGTTCTATTATTTTACATCACAGTTCTGTTATATTCGGTCTATGTTCAATTGAGTAATATCATTCTCTATGATAGGAATGTCGTATTGATTCATCTTGACTTGGTAATGCATTGTTGTTCTTTTAATCATTGATATAACATTGTTGATCCTTACAGAATGTATTGTTGTTCAATTACAGCGTAACCATGTTGTAACAATCTTTAATTGGTATTACTGAATTCATCTTAGAGATTATATTTCCTTGCGATTGTTAAATATATTGACGTTGTTGTTCCATTATAAAATATAATCGTATTCTTTATAACTAAGACTGATAAGTGGATTACCAAGATCAGATTACCATTAAGGTGTGCTATGTGTTACGTTGTTGTGTATTTTTGTTTGGCTTTCAAGCGATGTTCCGTATTTCATCATTAATCAATACTATTCTATTTCCGTGTGCTATTCGATTCATCCTTCAAGATAGAAGATTGCTATTTGATTGTTGTAGGACATGATTGTTGCATTTATTTTTGTAGATTAAGGTGGTGTTGTTTATAAGAATTAGTTGTCGTTACATTTCCTAGCTGCTGTTCCATTCCCTGTTATTCGCATTATCTTTGCCTTGGTGTGAAGAACGATCTGAGACTATAGTGGGCATTGACATTTGTTGTCTAGTTCCCAGATTGATGATTTGTTCCTTGATTATCTTCAGCTACATCAGTTTACAAAGGGATGAGTTACTGTTACTGTACCCTTGACTGATAAATTGTTGTGGTTTCTTGAATGCATGATTTAAGTTTCAGAGTGATAAGTTTCTTTTAATTGTAAGTAGATTTTATTTCCAGCTTTCATTTACTTTTGGATTTTAAGCACTATACTACAAAGCATTACTCTTGAGTAAATAGCCACCTCAGACTGAGTACACTCTTGAAATAAAAATTTGTCCCTGGGTTGACAGTTAATGTGAAGGTAATTAGGATTTAAAAAGACCCTTTTTATCGCTCGACATATGAGAAGCTCAAGGTGTTACAAATGATCATATAAAGAAGGTGACACTAGTTAGTGCTCTACAAGATCGCGCACTAACCTAGTATATTAAGTACTCTAATGATAATCTGAATGCCCGAGTGGCAAACATCTAAGCAACACTGAATAGAGAATTCAGTAGGCCTAAATCTGAGGCACAGTCGATTGTGGATTTCAAAGAGATCACGATGCAACCAGGTGAGAAAACTTGGGAACTAGATCAGAGGTTAAATTGTACAATTCGCGAAGCCAACATGAATTTGACAGATGGACAACATCATGAGTAGTTTGTAGCTTCGTTACTACCACACTTAAGGAGTGTTCTGTCGCAGCAGAAGATAACAATTCAGGCAAAGGCCTTGGAGATTTCCATGAGACTACTTGAAACTCCGATGCAAGATCCAAATCTAGGAGTTCAGCAAATCCATGTGCAGCTGAAGAACCTATGCCTTGAGATGCAAATTTTGAAGTAGGACAGGACGATTTGACCAAAGGTGCGAAGAGGTATGGTGCTTTAAATGCAAGAGTTAGGGTCATGACAAAGACCATTGCCCGGTCTTTGAAAACTATATTGCAGGAGGAGGACTGATGCCTTTAAGGTTGGAAGCTCAAGCAGGACCTAGCGCGGGGCCTGCATTATGGTGCGCTATCTGTCAAGTAGCCGGAAAACATGCCATGAATAACTATCACTTACTATAGAAGTTTGTACAGGCACTGCAACATCTGTTCTGCAACTTTTGTAGGTTGGTAGGGCATGATGAGCGTACTTACAAGAGCTATGGACTAATGATGGATAGAACTCCCGCGTATAGGCTTCAGGCCAAAACACGGCCCATTGACCAGAGCACAAGTATGGCACGGACAGGGTTTTAGGGGCACGGAAGAGGCTGAGGCAAAGGAGGACCTGTTAGAAGTCGAGGACAGTTGATTTGCTACAATTACAGAGGACCATGACATTATGCTCGCAATTGCACTAATCCAACACATCTATCGTGCAAGTATTTCACGTTGTTTGATCATCAAATGGAAGACTGTTCTATGCTAATAGCTAGAATACGTGACAAAGGGGCGCTACCACCCTCACCAACTCAGAACCTATAGATGATGAGGTCTAAGCCGCGTGAGGAAGATACAAACATAATTATAGGGCTCAAGAGTGGAATCGTGACATGAGATGACAAGGGGAAATAGCCAGAAGACAGTACATGGGTTCTCAAAGCTCTGGCGAAGGAGGCTGAGTTTGATATGGAGTGCACACTTGAAAACTTCATGGAAGCTAAGAAGAGCTTCACTGAGGCCTCCACCTCAGGAAGCAAGGATAAGCCTGAGCAGGAGATGGATCCCTCTATGGTCACAACTTTTCTAGAGACCTGTATGAAGTTACTGCACGATAGTAAGGTTGTGAAAGGGTTATAGGATCTCATCAATAGATGTGCTAGAACCGCGCTAGGTGAGCTGCATGTAGTACGAAAGATTGGCAAGCATAAAACAAGGACAG
Source organism: Pinus tabuliformis (assembly GCA_031772625.1). Taxonomy (NCBI): domain Eukaryota; kingdom Viridiplantae; phylum Streptophyta; class Pinopsida; order Pinales; family Pinaceae; genus Pinus; species Pinus tabuliformis. The sequence goes on from CM062811.1 coordinate 1,159,345,889, forward strand.
GACAGGAGATGAGACTAACCGTGCAGATAGGAGAGTATGAAATGGATCAAGTTATTTTGGACCTAGGTTCAGACGCGAACATCCTACTGAAGCAGAATTGGGAACAAATGGGGAGACCTTTGCTGCTATGGTCTCCGATTTAGCTAAGGATGGCGAATTAACAAAAGATCATCCCCATGGGCAGCTGCAGGGGGTGACTGTGGATATTGAGGGAGCGAACGCGCTGGCTGACTCTGAAGTAATAGAGATAGTGGATGGTAACAATCCCTATCCTGCGCTCTTGGGAATTGACTGGGCTACTAATATGAATGGGGTGATCAATCTGAAGAAGCAAAAGATGATCTTTGAGAAGAAATTACTGCGTGTAGTAGTACCCCTCAATCCTGCTGAAGGATCACACTATACGGAACCAGTCCGCAATTATGAAAGTGATGACGATCTGGACTGTATCTATAAGATAACAACGCAAGACTAAGATTGGGTGAATCCCACTGCAGATGGATAGATTACATGGGATCGTGAGAGTTCCTGCACTTCGAACTCCGATAAAGAAATAGAACACTGGAAAAATCGGTTACATGAAGTAACTACGCTAAATTGCAACATGATGACCTGATCGTTGTGATATGTTTCATTAAAGGTAAGAAGTCTACCTACTTATGATGGTCTGAATGAGGTAGATATCTTTTTGGATGCATTTGAAAGGGAGGTACCAGAAAATCAGCGCTTCCAGGCATTGGACTAGGCACTGCACGCTACGCCCGTAAAATGGTGGGGTACACACAAGGGAAGCTTTGATGATTGGTGTGAATGTATGAGAATGATGAGAACTTGATTTGGGAAGCCAAAGGTGTGAATGACATACAAATATGATGGGAAGGATGATCTACATGTGCATTTGGCCAAATGGACCCAGGCTTATGGAGAAAAGCCCCAACCTGAATGGGTGCACTTGTTCTGTCACACCCTGGATATTGTCCGGATGAACTGGTATATAGAAAGCGAGCTTTGCCATGGGACAGGTGAATGGGATATCCTGCATGAAGGGTTCATGCTGAAATTCAGTTTTGAGGATGGGTTTGACAGTATTGATGAAGCGCTCCAAGAGGTTAAAGTAGCAATCTTTAGGATACCGTAAGACCCCCTAGACCTGATTCAACCGAAATGGGCTACTTAGCTGAGTCACATGCTAGAATGTTATAATGTAATTGCTGAAGAAGAGGACGAGGATCCACAAAAGATTAACATTCCAGAAACAGAAGGTCACCGCGAGGTTTAAGGACCGCAGATTGAGAACCCTGATATAATCGTGTCATTGAAAATGAAACAAGTAAACATTGGTACTGAGGTAGAACCTAAATTCGCGAAGATTGGAGACTACTGGGACGACACAACGGTGGATAAGGTCACTAAATTTATCTGCGAATATCAGGATTTATTCCCTACCAAGTTTATGGATCTGAAAGGGATAATCGGGGACCTAGGAATGATGAAGATCACGTTGAGACCCAAGATGAAGCCGGTTAAGCAAAGGCCTTACTGTCTCAATCCGAAATATAAGGAGAAGGTCCACTTAGATCTAGACAAGATGCTCACGGCAGGCATCATTGAGCCTATGGAAGAATCTGACTGGGTAAGCCCAATGGTTGTGCAAGAGAAGAAGCAGAAGGATGAGATAAGGATATGCGTGGATCTCAAAAAACTAAATGACGCTTGTGTACATGATCCTTTCCCGAATCCATTCACTGATGAAGTGTTGGACAATGTAGGTGGCCAGGAAGCATATTCCTTCACTGATGGGTTCTATGGGTACCACCAGATCAAAATCATGCCGGAGGATAGGAGAAAGACAACCTTCGCGAATGAATGGGATTTCTTTCAGTACACTGTAATGCCATTTGGATTGAATAATGCGCCTGCGATCCTCTCACGTGTAGTTGTTGCTGCATTCAAGGAATTTATTCATAAGTTCCTGGAGGTATATTTCGATGACTAAACTGTGTTTGGGCTGACTAAGTGCCATGTAGCAAGCTTGCGCCTGATGATGGATACCTACAGAAGATACCAGATCGTGCTCAATCTCAAGAAGTGTTTGTTTTTTGTTCCTTTTGGGAACCTGTTGGGGCATGTGGTTTGCAAATAGGGACTGATGGTAGACCCCACAAACATCGTGGTGATATTGAACTTGGAAGCGCCGAGGAGTGTGAAATAGCTACGCGCTACTCTGGGACATATGGGATATTATAGAAAGTTTATCAAAGGCACGCCTAGATCACCGTTCCTATGGAGACATTTTTGAAGAAGGACATCATGTTCTGCTGGAACGCTGACTGTAAGAAGAGCTCAGATATATTGAAAGAAAATATGGTTACCGCGTCGATTCTAGTATTCCCGAACTGGAAGAAAGAGTTTAATGTACATGTCGACGCATCATGTATAGTGTTGGGAGCAGTACTGACATAGGCTAGCGGAGAAGGCTTAGACCATCCTATCGCACTCGCAAGCCGAATATTATCCAAAGCAGAGAAGAACTATTCCACCACTAAGTGTGAGGGGCTAACTATGGTGTATGTGCTCCAAAAGTATAGGCACTAATTGCTAGAAGGGTGTTTTAAGATGTATACGGATCACTCTGCACTGAAGTACATGGTCAATAAGCCTGTGTTGGGGGGGAGAATCTGCAAGTGGCTCTTATTATTCCAGGAGTATGGTTTTTAATTTGTTGTGAAGCCTCGACAATTGAACGCAGGACCGAACCATCTGTCGTGTATCTAAACAGAGGAGGAACCTACTAACTTGGAAGAAGGATTACCTGACACATAGCTATTTGCAGTGCGCGTCGTGAATGGTCATTTCAAGGATATAATACGCTTCCTAAGAACAGGAACTTCTCTAGAAGGATACAATGTCTAGCAAAAGAAGGAATTAGTGGTGCACGCGGCATATTTCTCTATAATGGCTAGGCATCTGTACAAGATGGGGACTGATGAGATATTACGATGGTATGTATCTGAGTTTGAAAGAAGCAACATCCTCATAGACGCTCATTAGGGCACCATGGGAGGAAATTATGCAGGGAGAGAAACTGCGTAGAAGATTCTACACGGAGGGTTGTGGTGGCCAACCCTTCATTAGGACTCAAAATCATATTGCAAGGCATGCAATGTATGTCAAAGGACTAGCAAACCATCGTGGAGGGATGAGATTCCTTTGAATCCACAAATGATGTTGCAACCCTTCGAGAAGTGGGTAATAGATTTTGTAGGACCCATTCAGCCACAACGAAAGACTGGAGTAAGGTACATTATCACCACAACGAAGTATTTGACTCATTGGGCAGAAGCGCAGCTGATGAAGGATTGCACAGGCATGACTACCATGAAGTTCCTATTTGAGCATGTACTAACGTGACTTGGTTGTCCGAAGATCTTCATGAATGATCATGGTACGCACTTCCTGAATGAGACGATCGGCACACTAACGCAAGAATTTCAGGTATAGCACCTGAAGAGTACGCCTTATCACCCACAGGCTAACGGGAGAGTGGAAGCATTCAACAAAGTGCTCTAAAATGCGCTAACCAAGGTTTGCAATGCTCAGCGAAGTGATTGGGACCTACACATACCTATAGTACTGTGGGCTTATCAAACGACATGAAAGAAGTTGACTGGACAAACCCCTTTTAGCCTTGTCTATGGTGTGGAAGCAATAATGCCTATGGATTATATCGTGCGTAGACTGCGCATAGCAGTGCTCACAGGTATGATGGATTGCAGAGCCCTGGAGGAGAGGCTCGTACAGCTGGATGAACTGGAGGAAGAAAGATTTTTGGCTGGATTTCACCAGCAAGTCCAAAAGCAGCGCAAAAAGGCATGGCATGATCGACACATCAAGCATTTAAGTTAAATGACCTGGTTTTCTTATATGATAGTAAGTTTGATAAATTTCCAAGGAAGTTCAGGATGCACTGGTTAGGGCCTTATGTTATTAAGGAGATTATTGATGGAGGAGCAGTGCAGCTGGCCAAATTAAATGGAGAACCCTTTCCAGGAAAGGTGAATGGCAGTCACTTGAAGCCATACACTGGTGGTCCGGCCATGTGACTAAATGACGGTAGCATAGTCTTAGCACTCTAGGTAGCTGAAAGGAGGCGTGGGAATATAAACTACACTGCCCAGGTTGGGGAGCTGTACGATTGGAAGATGGTGCGAAGCAACGACGTGTCACTGGGTCCGCGACAGTGCTGAGGGAGCTATGCTACCCAGGGATAAATCGCGCACGTCGGCCAGAAAACGACTGTTAAAGTCATTTTTCATGAAAAGACGACAAAAGTGAGGCCAAATGGAGCGGGCGGTTGGCATTTAAGACAAAATTTATGGCCTATATCCTTGAAAATCGGCTGCCAATCTGGCATTAATGAACCGAATTTGGGGGGAACGATCAAATTTGAATTCAAAATGCTCTATAAATTACAAGTGGTTGTCCAGCGAAAAATACTTGGCATTTTGAGAATTGGGTTGTTGCACTCTCAGGTGCACATGAACTGGTAATTCTTTCAAGATCTGGTAGCGAGTCTGGCGTTTGAACAATTGTCAAAAGAGACACAGGAACTAGTGAATATCATCATGTCGACATGCATAGAAGCTATGAACGCCGAATAAATGGCAGCCGAGGAGAATGTGCAGGAAATCGATATGGAGGCCAAAGTAGCTACTCCAAAAGTAGCTTCTCCGAAAGTGGCCAAAGTATTGGCAGAGGTCCCTAAATCACTGAGAACACCGAGACCAAATCCAACCCAAACCAAGGAGACTGTGAAGGACAAGAAGGGCAAGTAGCCTGCCATATCAGTGCATGCATCACCAAGAAACCCACCCAAGCCCACTACCTAGGAGAAAGGCAAGGCTATAAATGTAGAAGTAGAGGAGGATGATATCAAAGACATCCCGATGGACGATGAGGATGTGGGAGTGGAAGTAGAGGAGGTTGAAGACTAGGGTGTGGATCCCATTACACAGTTTCCGGATTATGTCCCTCCACGCAAGCCTAAGTCCAAGGTCCCAAACGACATTAATGAGAGTAAGACTCCCCTACAGACCCCTCTACTACCAAATGAAATTACTTTCAACGATCCATGCTTAGCCCCAGTGTTGACACTAAAGCTTGAAGACTAGGACTTGGCAGACCACGAGAAGTTCCTACACCTGGCGACCGAACAGCCGATGTGTCACATCATAGATACAAATATGAGAATGACAATGTTGGAGCCACAGAGTTGGCTTAAGTGGGTAGAGAAGGCAGGATTGTTGAACCTGCTCTGGGTGTCACACTATAACCGCACCCCAGTGACACTTTAGGTCATCAAGCAGCTGATGTGCTTGGTGCATGATTGGTGTCTGTGACTGGAGGAGACGATACCCATCACAGATATGTTAATCTACAGAATAACACACCTGCCCTATATAGGCGAAAATCTAGCTATGATCTTTGGCGGCAAGGGTGGCGAGCAGGTTCTTGCAAAGTCAATGAAGGAGAAATTCAAGCTAGTGAAGAAGCCATGCAGGTACACAATCTCCAGCATCTGCAAGCCCGCTCTAAAGGTAGCAACACAGATCCTTATAGGGAAGGTGATGCGAAAGTGCCACACCGATGAGGTGTCGGCACCTGTCATTGCACTTGCACAACAGTGCACGAAAGGAGTCCAGTTTAACTGGTCAGACTACCTTCATGGAGAGTTCCTGGCGAACTGCTGCGAAGTGCAAGAGCAAAGCAATACCTTCCACTATGCGTGGCTCTTGCTGTCGATTGTGCTGGTAGCGTGGGAGCTACCAGAGGAGAGCCAATTCCATTCGGTTGCACCAGACCTTCCTGAAGCAACGAAGTACGCTTCACTGTGGGCGACCAAGGACACGAAGCGAGTTCGGGACAGCAAGATCTTCTAGATCTTGATGGAAATGAATATCAGGATCGCCATCAACAGTAAGCTGTAATTGTTGCCCACGGTATATGCTAAAATGCAGAGCTATGCCAAGTTTAAAGCTGATTTCCATCGAATATCAATCAGGGTGTGGAAGGACCCTGCGCAGAAGTGGTACAATTTTCCGTTCCTAACCACAGATGATGCCATCGATGTGGTGCTTGATAAATGGCCAGCGGAGTGGTGCACTACCACGGACTTAGCGATGGGTGGAAGAATTTTTTCCGCACAGAAGAAGAAAGAAGAGGCCAATCTGAGGATGGCACAGCTAGTCGAAAAGAGGAAAAAGGAGGTTGCTAAGAAGGCCCAGGTGGAACAGGCAGGAAAGGAGGCAGGAAAACAGACAGGTGGCACAGAGCAGGGCTCTGACAAAGGCGTGCAGTTGCCTTCACCTGAGACCGAAGAGGGGGACAAAGAGAAGCATGGCGCGGACCCTCAAGAGACGTTTGCCCTCATTAAGCGCCCAAGAGAGCTGGAGAAGGGAGGGTCCAGAAAGAAATCCAAGGCAACCAACACCTCGTTGGACCCTATCACATTAACAGAGGGCGAACTATATGACATCGGTGACACAATCAGAGATGTCACCACGAAGGCCCTGCAGCAATTTGAAAAGCAGCAGTAGATCATACTAGGGGCCATCCAGACCAAGTTGCAGGAGTTGTAGACCTACACGTCACAGGATGGTACGATGTCTACTAACTTGGCTATCGGCACATCAGAGGCTACCGATATGTTGTGCACGAAGGCTTCCAGTGCAATAGTGCTGCCAGATGGAGAACTGACCACAGAAAATGAGGCTGACAGGCCCACTGTCAACGCCTTGAAGGGAGTTGGACTGAACCCGACAGCGCTTCCGTGCGAAGCACTCCACCTCTTGCAAGATGGGTAATTGCAGAGCTAAGCGCCCGTGAGCACTGCGCCCTCCAGGTGATCAGCGAACAGAGGATAAACAACGAATAGATGGCCCTACAAAGAAATGCTACCATCGCCGTTGAGGCCGAGGCAACCAACCAAAGCAAGAAGATCATGCAGGTCGTGGAGGAGGCATGTAGAATGGTCCCAGAGTTGGCCATTCCAGAGGAGGAGCCAGTCGAGTTCTACATCTGCATATTGGCCACAGGGGTGTGTGACACTCAAACAGAGATGGCACGGGTTCAGTTGGAGTTGAACCTACAGATTACAAAGCTCCACTTGAGGGCCTAGCCTTCAACACCACCAGAGGTAAAGGAACAGCGGGCGGACATTGTCACAAAAGCAGTCGTAGCAGTGGAGAGTGTAGTAGCAGACTGCATATAGTTGTTCGAACAATCATTTGAGGTCCTGACCAGCTTGTAGGAGGACCCAAACATCTAGAGGCTAGAGACGGAAGGGCGCAAATCCCAAGAGCACTATGACGAAGTTAAGGGCATAGTGCGAACCGCCGCGCCGACACGGAGGTTATCCAAGCTGCAGGCAGCCAAGCAACTGAAGGAATAGGTGGACGCAGCGCTGCACAAGGAAGCAATGTTGAAGGAGTGATTAAAGCCTTAGCTGGAGGAAGCTTATGCTATCACAAGAAACATCGAAGGAAAGCTTGTGACTTTGCATGCGATGCAACAAAAGCTTCAGGCTAACAGCACAGGAGCAGTAACTGAAAAGACAGTTGAAGATGTGAAGTAGGCAGCATCTCTGTGCACGGTCGAAGTTGCGGTCATCTGGGTCGAGCTGGACGGGCTTCACGCAAAGATCTTCGCGCCTACCGAGTGACTCAAGGTCGAGTCACAATGTTTGTGGTGGGGTCCTGTTAGGAGCGGGATCCCCCAAGGGCAGTTTTAGGACTAAAAGCCCATGTTTAAGTCAATTTTTATAATATAATTCTGAATACTTCGCATTTTGTGGTCACGGAGCGTGAAGATGTTATGTGTCAAAAAGGGTAGTCCACCCTTAGATTTGTAAATTAAATTCGGTTGTAATAGATCTACCCATGATCTGTGGACAATGGGATTGTATAAAAAGAGCTAAGCTCTAGGGAGATAGGGAGACACTTGATGTAATAGAGTCATAGCTTTGGAGAAAGAAGTCTAAGTCTTGGGTCGTAGCGTAGGTAGAGGCTCTACAACTGAGTGTGCAGAGGCCTAGGGTAGAAGTTTGCAGTTGAGTGCACAGACCCCTACATCTATGTGCGTAGGGTGGACAGAGTTTGTAAACACTTGGAAGATATTAATAAAAGGATATATTCTGCAATTTCTGTGTATTTATTATGTTGATGCATTTGGATATTTTATGTATGAAATTCCTTTATTATTCTTATATTTTGCGTGAATGAATGCAATTACACTGAATAATTGAACGCAATTGCAAATATCTGCTTACGTGGTGTTAACTTTAAGTATTTGATGAGATAAGCAAAACACTTAGACTAATTAGGGAATCTGCATGGCACGCTGCCATAGCAACGTGAAAGTACTTGAGCAACAAGTTAGGGCTATGTGAAGGTGGACCATACCCTTTTGCGGTGGTATGGAAAAATGGAATAGAGGGCTCATCTTGCAAGCCCTAGAAAGAAGAAACCTGTGCGAAGGCAGGGATAGAAGGAATCAAACAACATCACAACCATCTTAGGGTGTGGAAACTTGGTTCCAACATCCCCCCATACTACTTCGGGTGAGACTTCGGTCCGCACCCCGCGGGTGTTACAGACATATTTGGGAACTGCAACCCCAAACTCATATGTCCATAAACTAAGGACTCCTCAAGTCCCTAAAAGTGTTGCTTCATACCCTAAAAGATCATGGTCAGCTGATTACATCATTTCCCAGAAGTTCCATCTGAAAAGCTACTCAGAACTGGCCAAAATTGGACCATACAGGCTGCTCCATGGACAAGGTGCAATGCATACTGACTACCTAACTGGCAAGGTGTGATGCATACTGAAATGGCCTTCTGTAGGGTGCAATGAGCGAGAATAGACAAATGGCAGAGACAGTTTGCAAGGTGGATGATCATGGAATCTTCCAGAAACTTCTCTTGTGACACTTGCCTCTCTGAATTCACCCAGGGATGAGTAAGAGATCATGATATCTCCAAGTGGAACCAAGAACTATCAGTGGAATAACACTAATCAAAAACCCAGAGCTGACTCACACCCTTGCAATACATTTATATATGGATCCCTCATCTAAGAGATCTGGAGGCTGGAATTTTGTATTTTGTAAGGAAGTGTTGTTGGTTTGCAAAGAAGAGACATTGCATTGTTGGGTGATTTGCTTATTCAGGAGGTGAAGAGGTCTTCTACAACTGGGAGGATGATGCTGGATCAGACAACTGGGTACTCTTTGAAGCGGGATAAGTGGGGGAGAAGTGACAAATTCTATCAAGGAAAGGAGAAATCAAACTAGGATCAAAGCAGAAGATCCAGGTTGGTCCTCTATTCTTCTCTTCCATCTATCACACTTAAAGGAACTCTTGAAAAGCTTTCATTGTTTGTTTCTAAGATAGCTACCCATCTTAGTGGGACTAGCAGTTCGAATCGACACTAGTTTTCCTTGAAACAAAATGGCAACTCCGCTAAGGAACAAATAGTTTTTTTTGTTTGTTTATTGTTTGCTTTATAAACTACAGACAAAGCCTGAAGTTAAGCCAAATAGCCTTCGAAATGCCTTTGCTATGCAATTGCAAAGTAGATAAACGTTGCTTCAGTCAATCTTCGGGTTGGTTTATGAACTGAACATCTGACTTACAAAGCATCTTAAGTGCCCTTGTGGTAGCTCAGAACCTCATCAAATCCTACCCTTATGCATTGTGTTTATTGTTCATCATTACTCAGCCTAAATCACTGAACTTAGCTGCAAGTTTTGAGCAAAAACCAAGCTCAGTTTCGCTCCCTAGTTCATCGCACTGTCTGTAACTGTGCAACTTGGATGCATCGCACCTCCCATGTGTTGCAGGTGAGATGCATCCTTGTTTCCCTGTGTTGCAAGTGCAATGATTGAGTAAACTGTGTTTTCTTCTCTGAAATTTGGTTTTTCTCTCTGTTTTAAGCTTTATTCAGTAGTTTTGTTGTTCATGATCAGTACCTTCTTGCTGTAACCATCTTCCTTCACATTATTCAGCCTCCATCAGTTAGGAATTTTAAATGTTTTTGTGTATTTGTCGATCATTTGCAATACCCCTTTGTCAAAAGTAGCCTAATCGAACTGTCGTTTTTGATGCAAGTGTCGTAATTGTCATTCTGAATCAAAAGAAGAGTGTCGTAAAGTCTTCCTCTTCTAGATAGTTGATTGTAATTTTGTCATTGTACTTGATTTTGAAATTATTAGTATTTCAAGTGTCGAAAATAGTTTTAAATTCAAAATCGAAAAGTGTCGTCTTAGTCTTCCTTTCGTTTTGAAAAGAGAAAATTGTTAGTACTGTCGCTTTGAAAGAAAATAATTCAGATCTGTACTTAGCATTATTTTTGTCATTCACACATTAAGAAAGCGAAAAACAAATACATGCATGTGCACCTGCATTTTGACTGCTTATTTTGATTTAGGAAAGTGCATTTAGTGTGTGCTCTATGCTCTCTTCTGAAAGAAAAGTCGTTATCTTCTTTCCTTTGTAGCTAGGATTTTCATTGCTAAAAGAACATAAACGGTTGTTTATCATTTTAGATTGCATATATAGGAATTTCACATCTACATCATGCGGTGAACCTTGAAAGACAAACTTCTAAGCAATATCAACCATAAAATAAACCTCAATGAACATAAAAACGCTTTGGAATCTAACGCAACACATCTAGAAGTCTAGGCTAGAGACGTGTTCTGGCGTCGTAAAACCTAGTAACTATCGTTTTCATCGTAGGTTGGGTGATTCCTCCTCTTTGATACGACAAGTGCCAGTACGGACTTGTGCTCCCTGTACCGTCGAGTATATATTGGGAGACCACAATAGGCTATTATCCTCTACCCTTAGGAAGCCGTGTTTGCCACCCTATCGATCGTAATGCACTGAACACAGCATTCGAGAAGATTGACTACTGTACATAAGTCCTTGGTAATTTCTCTATCATTTATCACTAAGGTGTATTTTGCAGTTTTACGATCGATTTGGTAAACCCTCTAGCTAGATTTCCAGAGCAGTCACTTTCGTTCCTTTTCGACTCCTTAAAACAAAAGGTCCATTTGAGCACTTGTCACTTCAGGCTCATTAAAAATCAAAGGCAACTAGAGTCACCTTTAGCTTTTTCTTGACTCTTAAAAATTGAAAAATCAAGTTGCGTCCAAGTGTCTTAAAATTCATTTAAATCGGAATAACATTTTTCCCCTTTAATTTTTGAGTTGATCAAGTAATCCGCAATTGTGGAAGAAATTCAATCAAAACCCCATCGTTCGCGAAGACTAGCGAGTCAACCGTCTTTGACCCCAGAAATGAAACCATCTCGGGCAAAGCGTTCTCGTTTAACTAAGTCCAATTCACCTGATTTATTTGAAATTTGTGTTTCAACATCATTAGAGACTACAGTTACTCCAATTATCTCTGGTACATCTGCCTTTACAGAAGAAGTTCTGCAGTTACAAGAGGACATTAGAACTGATCCTAGTGTAACGATAGACACCTCTATTCCTGAAGCAGCTCCACCTAGGACTGATCAAGAAACTGAAGTTCACTTACCTGAACATCTGGAAGTTGAATTCCAAAATTTAGAAGGTGTCACCTCTCCAGTATCTGTTACTGCAGAAGCTACACATTCTTCGGCTCCAGAAATATTTTATGGACCTGACGATCTACCTCTTCCACCTGGATTGATTGCTATAGAAGAGATAGTGGAGGATATTCCACCCAGTACCCCAGTGCATTTTGGAACTAGTATCCACTTACATCCTTCTATTACAAAAGTTAGCTCTTTTTCATCGCAAGTTCCTGTCGAATTGCAAGGAAATATTTTGGATAGACTAAACATGTCTGAAAAACCATCAACATCTAGGACTGTGTCAACAGACACAGCTATGACAGAGCTTCCTACTGCCATTCTTATAATGATTGCTGGTATACCATCTGTTCCGGCAAGTTATCAACAACAAGCCGCAGTCCAATCAGGCACTGTTTCGACAACATGGTCAGTTCCTATTTCTTCATCTGGATTCTCATCTGGTATTTCTTATGTTGAAACTCAACAAGTTGATCCAATGTGTCTTCAAAGGCCAATCTACCCTTCAAGTACTGGATTGCCACCATATGGGGCGCAGTATGCTTTTTCAATGTTCCCTCCTGGAGAACAACCATATGAGAGTTTACAACAAATTTTAGGTCAAACTGGAATTACATCTAGCGGTTGGGTACCAATACTACCTCAACAACCAAGGGTTGTATATTCAATGCAACTAGTCCATCCTGTGTCGAATATTCCCACTACACCTACTATTGTGATTGTATCGCAAGTATAAGCGCTACTTGTTGTATGTCAACCTCAAGTTTCTCAGGTTGCAATACAACAGCCTCTTGTCTCAGCGATTCAATCACAACCTCAGGTTAGTGCCTCTTTATCTGGAGCGACTCAGGCTCAAACAGGTACTATGACTCTGCATCTTGGTCAATCATCCAGTATTAGACAACAGTAAATGGTTCAACAACCATGGTTGGTTCAATACCAACAACCGCAATTCCAGCAATCATACCAAGGACTTGAGCAACAAGTCTAAGTAATGGGCAATCGCATTTCCAAAGCGGTTATCAGCAACCATACTATAATGGTTATGCCCATCAACCTTATCAAAGTTACCAGCATCAAATACATTACGCTAGTATGCAAAGACCTACTGCTCAAGTGATTCCATCTTATCCTGGGTATGCTTCACCTAACCTAAATCAATAGTTGCCCTTTATAGCAACTCTAGAATTACCAGATCTAAACCGTTTGATGAATGATGCAATTTCTTATGCCCCTTGGTGGCCTGTGATTCCTCATAAACTTCCCTCTGATATTCCTAAATTCAATGGAAATCTGGGTGAAGATCCGTCGAATCATGTGATGACTTTCCATTTTTGGTGTTCATCCAGCACCCTGAATGATGATTCGATTAGGCTTCGCCTTTTCCAGTGAGCGTTAACAGGTCCGGCAGCTAAATGGTATATATAATTGCCTAGAGTTTCGTTTGACAACTTCAGTACCCTTGCCACTACCTTTTTAACCCATTTTCAATTACCCATAAGGTACAAAATAGGGACAGAACTTCTTACCAACTTTAAAATGACAACAACCACTCACATATCTGATCATATTCATGAGTGGTGGCGTCATCAAAGAATGGTGAAGACGTACGTCCCTGATCAGCTTTTAGTTGAATGGTTTATAAAGTCATTGTTACCCTCTATTACAGAGGATGTGGCTAAGGGAGGAGTTGTTACAGAAGAGAAGGTCATTGCTCGTGCGAAATATTTAGACTTGATCTATACTCAGTCTGGCACGCTCTACAACAAAATTACTGCCACTCCTAGACCAGAATTTTCCGTTCCTCCTCCTCCTAAATCAAATAAAGACTCTCATGCCAGTGATGGTGTGATAGGTGCGACAAGCACGAAAACCGCAAAGGCTACATCTAAGAAAGATCGTACGGTTTCTAGTCAAAAATCAGATGAGGAACCTCTCGCCTTGGAGGTCAATGTCATGTCAACCGAAAAAGGAAAAAATGCTAAGCAACCAGGAGGCAAGAAGAAAGGGACAAACAAAAAGAAGAAACAGGAGGATTCGACTCCTGAGAAACCTTCTGGAAACCCTACTGGAAGGAAGAAACCTGGTCAGCCATGCTTCACATGTGATGAGGACCATTACACAAAATATTGTCCACATCAAGCTGAAGTCAAGAAGTTCTTCAAAAAGACTTCAAATACCATAGTGGTATTGACTGATCCATTTCCAAATCCAGAAACTAGCCTAGTTGCTAGTGATCGTGCTTCCCCATCCCAAGTGCTTATGCTATCCATATCAAAACATCAAAATGACGCTTTGATATCTACAAGGAATAAGGATTATGGAAATTCACAATCGTTGAACGACAAGGCTACTGATCAACCAAGCAGTTCGACAATGACTTCTTCCGAAGTTGTTTTGCCAATCATTCCTGAATTAACAATAAAAAATCCCTAAGGGTGTAGTACATAAATCGACATTTAATCCTCGTGCTCGAGTAGCACAGAATTATAATATAGTGGAGGATCTGGTCCAATCTCCATCCGCCATGTCGACACTTGAAGTACTACAAAATTGTCCATCCCAAAAACAGGCTTTGTTATCAGCAATAGGTGGGATTGATCCAGCAGATTCTAATCTAGTGGCCTTTAATCATAAAGGATACGAACCTCAGTTACCAACACAGATCGCTTTCCTCATACAGGTAAAATCCCTCAACAAAACTGTTCACCGAACAATAATTGATGAGGGAGCATCTACCTGTATTATGTCAATGAGTTGTTGGAAAACTTTAGGCTCTCCACCCTTGTCACGATCATCAATGACATTAAAAGCATTCGATTGAAGAACATACACGCCATATGGGATATTAAGTAACATGCAAATTGAACTAGGGGGCAAGACAGTAGAAATTGAATTCGAGGTCATTGATGGAAACCTTGACTACAACATTCTACTGGGTAGGCCCTAGATTTATGCTATGGCTGCTGTTGTGTCAACATATTTTAGAAATATTGCATTCCCCTTTCAAGGTGGAATTACAATCATTGACCAACTAACCTTTTTCCCCAACAGTTCACAAGCTACTGGAAGCATTCCATTGATCCATGGAAGTTCTCAATCGCTTCAACATGTCGGAGTAGGTATCCTAAAAGACTCATCCTTAATGGGTACTTTTGCCCTCTCACCTCCAAGTAATCTGGCGGAAGTGGCCATAGTGGAAACCTGTCATATGATATCTTCTACATCATCAAAGATTAAGGAGGACTCTGACCATTTTGATAGTGTCGATCACAGCGAGGTTTTCATAGTTGAAAATCCGACTAACATGACTCAATTAAGTGATGTTGTACAATATGTATTGGGGGCATTGGAACCAGATCTTTCCTTCATGACCCCTTATGAGTTGTGATCAAAGGTCGTCAGAGAATAGTCCATTGACTGGTGTCAACCTCGTTAAAAAATGAAACAAGGTTGAGCAAAGTTCCAAGTCGAGTCTTTCACTTGATCTCGTAAAGGAACCTTCATTCCATCCACCTAATTACCAAGTAGTCTAGTGAATGTAACGAAGCTTAGGGGGCATGCACCCTTGTCTATTTTGTGAAAAAACCTAGCTATAGAGATAAGTTTCCCTGTAAGTTATGTGATCGGTCCGAGTGACCTTTCACCTTTGTCTATTTGGCGGACAAAGTGCATGAATTTTTTTGTCTAAGTATTGACAGAAAATCATCTTGCTTAACCACAGTAAGTTTCCATATGGTTACTGAAGACTTTTTTTATGCTGGGGGCATGCAAACCCTTTTATACAAGAAAAAACGACCAATTTCATTTTTTTAACTTTTTAGCATTTTTAGCTTTTTAGCTTTATAGTTTGGTCATTCCTAGCTTACATAAAAAGGAAAATAAGCAATGTTTCTGCAAGGTTCAAGCTCATTAAAAAATAAACCCGCCTAAGAGCAATGTTCCCGCAAGGTTCAAGCTCGTTAAAAAATCAACCCACACTGAGCACATGTTGGCACAAGGTTCAAGATCATTTAAAAAATAAACCCGCCTCTGGTAAATAACCTTTTGTGATCACTTTGCTATCTTCCCTTTTGAGCTTTGGTTGTGTTCCTTCCATCACCTCCATTTCATTCGGCCGACCATACGCTTCTACTTGATTGTTTACCCTTTTGAGGAACATCTGCAACGAGTGATTCTGACTGCCACCCTCTTCACACTACCATGTTTTGAGAAGTTCCAAACTTACCTGGAACCAGCTACTACCAAGAAACATCACTCGTTCCTCAAAAACGAGCCTCTTTTAAACTCTTTTTAGACTCGTTAAATATAAAAAGATCATCGAGCTATTAGCCTTCTTAGCTTGTTAAAGTAAGGGGAATGCTATCCCTCTCATATATTTAAATCTTTTTGGACTTGAGGGATTATTAAACAAAAAGATCGAGCACTTGCCTTTGTCGGCTCGTTAAAACTATCGAAAATTCATCCCTTTCGTATTATTTTACACTTTTTCAGACTTAATGGATTATGCCATGAAAAAAGATTGTTGGAGTCTCCTTTTCGTCTGTTTTCCAACTCTCTAAACAAGAAAAGGACCGAGTTATCTTTGTCGTTAAACTCGTTAAAACAATAGCGACAAACTTGTCCACCCAGACAAGAACGAGTCTCACTGACACTAGGCTCGCTAAACACAAAGCGACAGGTTTGCCCGAAGGGAAAATTATAGACCAAGCATATGTTATCCTCCTCAAGCTTGTCAAAAATAAATAGGTACTGGTCAGCAATGACTGGGGAAAAATGGGAAGAAAACTTGAAGAACTCTATTTGTAACAAGTCGCTCTTGAACATGACACTTTCACTCCATCACCATGATTGAATTAGGTTGGGTTTCTGTTCACCGTCACCATTGGTCTGCCATGCCATCCATGGGGTTAACACTACCAGTCCATATCAGTGTCGCCAATATGTTCAAGAGAAGTCATTCAGAGAATTCACCATCCAGCAAACGCCTCATCGACTGCATTACATCCACGCTTCATTTTTCATGACTGTCATTCCTAAACCTCATATCATCAAATCGTTTTCACCTCCACAAAAATCATTTGCTCCATTTTGCGTTGTAGATGTGGATACATCAAGACCCTCCTATGATAGGTCACTTCTTGTCAACATCAACTCATTATCCAATAAGTTGACTTAGAAACAACCCTTTCAGTACTTTGAAGCTTGCATACCTCAATGGCAAGTTTCTCACTTCTAGCGACAGGTTTACATCAATGACCTTCGACTGAAAGACTTTGCGTGGTGTTCGACATCAGCTCATGTATTCACACCACATGAATTGTACTATAGTACCTTGAGGGTCATCATCATTATCGGTGATTACTCTCACGTCTGTTAACAGCTTACATCATTGGCTGGTAATCAGGCAATGTCTTTCCATGTTCGACTTCAAAACATCTTTTCGCATGGATCGACTTGTACATCGAACGAAGATTGGACGAGTTTTGAAGACCCTGGATCTAGTTTCATCCATCTGGGCTGCGATATATTCATGAAAATAAAGACATCAATTGTACACAGAAGCTACACAGATAGTCATCTAGCCAGGGAAGATGACTCTTCATGCGAAGAATCACAAGTCTGCAACAGCAGACGATTGTCTGTCCTATGTACATGAAAATGAAAATGAATTTATAAAGCTGAGCATGGGAATGCCCACCTCAGCTAGATCATGAAAATATATGATGATGTTGTATTGTATTGTATCTTATACAGGTCACCTTCCAGTTCAAATACCTCGGATCCTCATGAATAAAGCATTTCACCCGACATCAAAAGATTTACGACCTCATGCTTTAGGGGGCATTTGTTATAGACATATTTGGGCACCGCAACCCCAAACTCATATGTCCATAAACTAAGGACTCCTAAAGTCCCTAAAAGTGTTTCTTCATACCCTAAAAGATCATGGTCAGCTGATTACATCATTTCCCAGAAGTTCCACCTAAAAAACTACTTAGAACTGGCCAAAACTGGACCATACAGGCTGCTCCATGAACAAGGTGAGATGCATACTGACTGCATAACTGGCCAGGTGTGATCCATACTGAAATGGCCTTTTGTAGGGTGCGATGAGCGAGAATAGAAAAATGGTAGAGACAGTTTGCAAGGTGGATGATCATGGAATCTTCCAGAAACTTCTCCTGTGACACTTGCCTCTCTAAATTCGCCTAGGGATGTGTTACACAGTAATTTGTCACCATTTGTCACCGTCCCTGTTACCCCTCTCCCGCACACTGGAGGACTCATTTCGGGACCTGTGAGAAGTGACATGACCTGAAACCACTTGCATCATACTCCTCTAAGTATGAGCTTCATATGCCCCGAAGACATCTCCTGCAGAATACCCATAAAAAGACCTCTTTTTGCATTTGCGCGGTTCCACAGTGTACTGCTCGCGCCAATGGGGGAAATCCTCTAAAGAGGGCGCGCCATTGGCGCTCTGTCTCAGAGTCGCACTTGCACCAACCGAATTGAGTAAAGTTTTTAACAAACAAGCTTCCGAAGGTTCTCCTTAACCCATTCACCAACTGAATCCTTGTTGAGTTAGGATGGTTTGGCTTCGAATCTCCATAGAAGGGAAGTGGTTTGCCACCTTTCATGGAAGCTTCTTAGTGATAAAGCCAATCCCATTGAAATTGTGATTGATCTTATCTCCTTCCCCTCTATCTATAAAAGCTTGTCTCAATGCCTTGAGCAAGCTAGTTCCAGCATAGTGATAGAGAATTCCAGGAGTTCAATAGTTTGAAGCTGCAAGAGCCTTCTTTGCACCCATAAGGCCAAATCTAAGTGAGGAGATTCTTGTCACCAAAGAGAGAGAGGCTTGTTTCCCATCCCAACAAGCTTTGCAAGACTTGTGTAGCTGACTACCCAGCCAAAGGAGGATTTGACGTCAGAACTATGGTTGTATTCTTCTTTGTTATTTATCAATAATAGATGACTATCATTATGGTTCCACTCTCATTGTCCTATGATTGATGTTGAGTTATATCTTTTCTGACTGATATATAATTGCATCTATTGGATTTTATGCTTATATTTTTGTTGTTCTTTGCATGTGCAGGTGTCCAATCACGGAGATCATGGGGATCGTGACTGGCCGAGGCAAAGGAACGAGAGCGACGTCTCTTCTACGAATATTAGCATTGGAATCCAAGTAGGTTATCATCATCCACTTTTAATTTGCAATTAGGAACTTGCGTGATAGCATTGTTTGATTGTTGCTAGACCCGGTCTGGGCTAGTAGGGATCGTCTCTGTCCACAGAGAGGATTTACCTCCACAACAATTTGGCGACTCCGCTGGGGAGTCTTGTCTCTTTGGTTCTCTCGTTTGATTGCTTAGATAGCTTTCTGGGTTGGATTTCTTGCTGTCTCTTGCTTCCTGGTCTGCCTGGATACTGTTAACCAAGCCCTGGACTGCTTGTTTTTATTTTTGACCTAGCAAGCTTGATTAGCGTGCTTTTTTGCCTGACAGTCGTGCCAATTGGTGCATGTTGCTCAAAGACAACCCGCGCCAATCCCTTAAAAGCGCGAGTTGCTGCCTGACAGTCGCGCCAGGCCTGTCAACTTTTCCAGTTTGCTTGTTTTCAAGCCCTCTGAGCTTGGATTTGTATCTTGCTACATCTTTTTCAATTACTGGTGTGTGTTTGATCCTTGTTTGACTGGTTTTCGACCTCCATCCTTCGGGTGTTTGCCTCTTTCCATCGATTTCACATTTCAGCCCTAGGGCATCTAGTGGCTTTGTGCATCGAGCCTTCCGTAGGAGTCTTGGGTTCTTTGATCGTCCAGTCGACTTTGTGATTACTCTTTTGCATTTGCTCAGTAGTTGTCAAAGCTTTTTATTGTTATTCAAGTGATTTGCTTCTTTTTCGCTTGGATTTCGCTTGGCTTCGTTTGGGCTTAGATCACATAGCTCATAGAGGTCTTTGTGTTTTCTTTTTGGTTTGAAGGACTGCCTTGGTGTTTTGGGGATTTGATTGCGTTCTCATTGAGTGAAATTTGTCTTTTTTACTCGGTGTTATTATCTCTCAAAATTTGTTTAGTGCACTTTGCCATTGAAAAGAAAACGAACAGTCTCTTTTGCGTTGAATTAGTTAATGGAAATTAGAGCTTTTCATTGATTAGTGACTTAAAAAAAAAAAAAAATCGTTTATTGCCATTAGCTGCATTAGAGTGGTTCTTGATTGTTTGTGGTCATTTTGTTTGTTTGAAAAATTCTCGACTCTCTCGTAGTTAGTGTTCATCGAACGAAATGATATTCTTTGGCATATAGCTTGCATTTAGGGAATTGTGAGAGATTACATACGGTAGGACCTGGAAATCAAAACCTAATCAAAGATCAACCGTAAAATGAACTGAATGAACTTAAAAACGCATTGGAACATAACGCTCACTGTTTAGAGGTCTAGGCTAGAGACGTGCTCCGGCGTCGTTAAACCTAGTCACTGTTGTTTCACATTATGGTTGGGTGATTCCTCCTTTTGTGACTCGATAGTGGTCTAGCACGGACTTGAGCTCCCACGTACCGTCGAGTATATAGGGGAGACCCCACTAGGTTATCATCCTTTATCCACAGGAAGCTGTGTCTGCCGCCTTACAAGCCATAACGCACCGAACACAGCATTCGGGAAGATTGACTGCCATACGGAAGTCCTTGGTTTTCATATGACTGCCAAGGTGTATATTCAGTTTTACGGATTTGTTTAGTAAACCCTTTTGCCTAGTTATCCAGAGTAGTCACTTTTGGTCCTTTTAAGACTCCTTAAACGAAAAGGCTCATCTGAGCATTTGTCACTTCGGGCTCACTAAATATTCGAAGGAGACTAGAGTCATCTTTTTGTCCTTTTCTCAACTCTTAAAACATGAAAAGGTCAATTTGTGTCCTTGCGTCTTAAAATTTATTTGGCTGCGATTAACATTACCTGGTTAGATCTTGTGTGCATTAGTTTGAGTAGGGTCTTTTATCGTTAGATTCCCTTAGGTTTTGTTTGAAGTTTGTCATCCTGGCTGAACCATCGATCCCGTCTCCCGTTCCAAGTGATCAAGGGTCTCCGTCTTCCGGTGCTCCTGAGGTACCGGTTGTGAGTGATACTCTTCCTGTTATCCCGAGTATCCAACTGATCAACTCTCGTGCTCCGGACGACGAGGATTACGAAATTCATTGGAACCCCATTTGGGAGCCTGAAGAGGACGATATTCCTTTTACCCCCCCTAGTGTTTCGTCTCCAATGTCTACCTCTCACATGGATGAGACATCTCCTAGAGTGAGTGAGACACCTGTTTTGTCGAATATCGACACTCCTATCCCGGCCACTTCTCCGGTACCCTCACGCTACAAGTCGTTGAGGGATAATATAAGTGCCAGGATCCCCGCTTCAAGTACCATGTGGGACCTCCGTATCACTCCCACTACGGGATCTTTTGTTTCACAAGTCCACAGCACACCCATCACTTCAGTTCCAATGAATCCAACTGTTTGTGTAGCACATTCAACTCCGGTTGTTAGTGCCATTACAGCGTCTTCAGCTCTGACTACTGGTGCTGGTCCCCCTCACGGTCAAGTGAGTAGCGGCCAGCCGGCACACACACCCAAAGTTGTTCATCCTGCACAAAGTGCACCACCCTCTTCTGGTCCCGTCCCAGGAGGGGGGCCGTATGATCAGTATGGGCAAGCTGTTCAGGATCCGAATGCGCAAGGTCCATTCTATTATTACGATTCTACTGGTCAGTTCCTTTATCCTTCTAGACCCTTGCCTACTCAACCTGTTGTTGAGGTCTCGGTACCATTATCCGTTGCTTGGGATGCCACCACTTTCCATGGGGGCCAAGCAATGCCTGCACAGCTTCAGGGACTGCCTAACCAAGGCCAGCCGTCTTATATGCAAACCCCCCAAGGGCAGCAATATTACGGCCAGTCTTACCCAGGACAACCTGGGGGCCCACAAGGACAACCCTATCAGGGACAACCTTCGGCCGCTGGTGGTCCATCTTTTACTTATCTGACTCAACCTTCCGGTTATCCAGGGCAACCTGGTACCCAACAAGGTTATCCGTATGGACAACCAAGACAACCTTACATCCAACAAGGTCAACCTGGTGTCCAGCAAGGTTATCCCTCTGGACCAGCAGGACAAACTTATATTCAACAAGGTAAACCGGCAGTTCAGCAGGGGCACCCTTCTGGGCAAGGGGGTCAGCCTTACGTACAGCAAGGCCAACCCACTGCCCAGCCTAGTCATCCTTCTGGACAAGTTGGTCAACCGGCCGTCCAGCCCGCTCAACCATCTGTTCCGCAAGGACAACCCTCGGTTGCACAAGGACAACCTAGTACCCAGCAAGCTCGTCCTTCTGGGCAAACGGGTCCATCCCAAACCCAACCAGGACAACCTTCCGGCCAGATGGTCCAAGCTCAACCTGTTCAAGGACATCCGTCTGGGCCCCAGACTCAAATTGGTTTTCAGATGCAAGGTGGATTGCAATCCCAACCTTCTTACCAGGCGCAGCCTGCTTACCAGGCTCAGTATGGAGCTCAGCAACCGTATGGTTACCAGCAACCCCAGGGGCAAACTCAGTTCACCCCTTATCAAAATTATCAACAAATGCAGGTCACCCCTTATCAGAATTATCAGCAACAGTATGTTGCACCTGCAAGTCAAGTTGCTAATCCATGGGGTGCTGGGGGGCAGATCCAGGGTCAGCTGTCTGCTTATGGACAAAATCCTTATGGACAGAACCCCTATGGGCAGAACCCTTATGGGCCAGGCCCGTCCGGACAAAGTCCATGGGGGCAACCACCACCTGGTTGGAACCCTGGTACTACCTCTCTTCCACGGCCACAGATGTCCTTCAATCCTCAGTTACCTTTCTTAGCGACATTGGAACTGCCAGATGTGTCCAAATTGACAAATGATCCCATTCTTCATAATCCATATTGGCCACCAGTTCCAACTAAGATACCCGGTGATTGCCCGAAATTCGATGGCAAAGCTGGCGAGGACCCTCAAGCCCATGTCATGACCTATCACCTTTGGTGCTCATCCAACTCGTGGCTTGATGATTCCATCCGGCTCCGCCTCTTCCAAAGGACTCTCACCGACTCGGCCGCTAAGTGGTATATTGAGTTGAATCGCGGAACATTTCAAGATTTCAACTCGCTGGCTATGGCATTCCTAACTCATTTTCAGTTACCCATTCGGTATGAGACAGGGACACATCTCCTTACATCTCTCAAACAGGACACGGCCACGCATATATCCGATCATATACATGAATGGAGATGGCGTCGTCATTTGATCAAGTTCTGGATTCCTGATCAGCTCCTAACCGATTGGTTTACGACCTCCTTTGTCCCTGCGATCATGCGAGACATCGCTATGGGAGCTTGTGTAACTGAAGAGCAAGCTATCGCACGTGCTCAGTACCTTGACTTAGTTTATTCTCAGTCAGATACTTTATATGATTATTTTCCAGATGCCCCGAGACCCGAAACATCCAAAGCTCCACCAAAACCATCTGTTGACAGTGTTATTGGCTCTGTAAACGCATCTTCAAAGAAATCATCCGCGAACCCTGGGAAGCAAAAACCAAATGCTTCTAGCGAAAATACTTCCCAGGGTCAATCTAATTCTAGAAACACTTCCGATGTTAACGCCGTCCAGTCCACCACGGCGGATAAATCCTCAAAAGGGAAAAAGAAAGGGAAAGCCAAGAATAAATCCGAACAGCCCAGACAGGACTCCCCTAAACCTCCACCCGAGGAAGGAGCCAAACGTAAACCTAAGTATCCTTTTCTTATCTGTGACGAGGATCACTATACTAAGGACTGCCCCAGGCGGTCCAAAGTTAGTCGATTGTTGAAAGGTGCTCCTGGGACTCCTGCTGTGCTTAAAGAACCTTTCCCTTCACAGCAAACTCAAATGGTGGCAGATCCATCGCAACCCTCTTCTTCATTCGGCTCTCAAGTATTTATGGCTGGGACGATTCCCATCCATATCACTACTCGAGCAAAAGAATATCCATCTCATGCCGAGAAAGAGCCTGAGGTCTCCTCCAGCGCTCCTCCGTCCAGTTCTGGTCCACTCCACATCGAGAGACCTAGCACTGAGACGACTATCCGACCCCCTCCAAAAGGTGTACTCCGGAAGTCTTCTTACAACCCTAATGCTCACGCTGCCCAGCACTACAGCATCGTTGAGGACTTAGCTCGGGCCCCGTCTGCTATGTCCGCTCTAGAAGTGCTCCAGAGCTGCCCCTCCCAGAGGAATTCCTTACTATCGACCATCAGTGGCATAGACCCGGCTGACTCGGATCTGATTTCTTTTGACCTCGAGGGCCATACACCGAGACTGCCTCACCAAATCGCTTTCCTCATACAGGTCATTATCAATACTAAAACGATTCATCGTACATTCATTAATGAAGGTGCCTCAACTTGCATCATGTCTGTTGCCTGTTGGAAAGCTATTGGTTCTCCGACGCTGAGTCAGTCTCCTATGACATTGGAAGCCTTTGATGGAAGAGAGTCTCGTTCTTATGGTATCCTCCAATGGTTGCCCATCTCTTTGGAAGGGAAGACGGTAGAAGTGGAGGTCGAAGTTGTCGATGCTAATCTTACCTACAACCTCCTCCTCGGACGTAGCTGGACATACGCCATGCAAGCCGTGGCCTCCTCTCTTTTCCGTGTCATTCATTTCCCTCATCAGGGGAAGATTGTCACCGTGGACCAGCTCTCCTTCTTCGCCTCCTCTTCCGAAGGCAACGTGCCTTTCGTGGAGCATACCTCCAAATCATGCGAGAGTGTGGGAGCCGGACTCTTTAAAGATCCCACCCTGATGGGTGTCTTTTCCCTCCCACCTCCTAATCTCGCTCCTATTAATATGATTTCCGTGTGCTCTGATCCGTGGGTCCTTCCTCCCGCCGATCAGATAGAATCTTGGGGCGATATGATGCCGTTGAGTCCCGCCGAGCTCAACTACGTCGAAATCGTTGCTGCATCGGCTCCCCCTCCCAAACCTGCTCCTCTGAGCAGCATTCCCGACTCATATGTTCATTCCCCTTGGCTTGGAGATGATGCTACGTCGGATCCATTAAAGGAAATATTTCCTTCCGATGAAGCCATTATAGAGACCATGTCTCTTGAGGAACCTCCTTGGTCTGATTATCACCACCGTTCCTCATTCCTCCCTGCCCATCAGGAAATGATCGCCTGTCTCGAACGGTTTGCTTCTTATATCCCATTTCAGCCCCTTCAAACACCTATTCAAATTTATCAAGTGTCTTCTGAAGGCAATATGGGATACATTACGCAGACCCAACCCATCGACATCTCTGTGAAACCAGGGATTGTCGAACACATTCACATTGGAATCACTTGCACTCCAAAGGAAGTTCAACTCTACACCGATCTTTTTCGCGAATTTCGTGATGTCTTCGCTTGGTCCTACGAAGAGATGCCCGGCATTGACCCTAGCATAGTGGTGCATGAGATACCTATGTAGGAATTTACAGGGTAAGTTCCACAGAAAGAATACCAAAAGGACACCGCTCACAACCAGATCTCAAATCAATACACCAGTATTTTTGACGTGGTTAAAACCCTCAGAGTGCAAGGAGGGAAACAGTCCACGGCCTGTCCCAACGTGGGTACTACAGGCAATTTATTAATCAAAGAATGAAAATTTACATAAGCTTCTCTCATGCATGGATTACCCGAACAATGACCCTCCATGCGCTTTAAATAGAACTCATGGACCAATCGGGTGTCAAGCCACGGATCAAGTGTCGGTAATATCGAGGTGAGAGTGAACCGTCGGATCACTACATATCGTGACCATCGGATTGTAAGTTACAAAATGTACAACGGTAAAGAAACACACTTTACCTAACTCTAACCTAACTCTATACTAGACCAAGTTGAACTTAACTATATCCTATGTGTCGGAATATCCTAATATCCCCCCTTAAGAACAAATTGGGATAGGATTGAAGGATTTACAAATATGACACAATAGGAGAAGGAAGGAGGCACTAGAGCCTATCCCCCCTTAGTGACAACTTCCTGAACTCCAAGCATATATCGAAGTTTAGTGAACTTCGCCTCTGTGAGAGCCTTTGTGAAGATGTCTGCAACCTGATCATCTGTTGGACAATATTGCACTTCAAGAACATGGTCATGAATGAGCTTTCTGATGAAGTGCATGTGTAGTTCAATGTGTTTGCTGCGCTGATGCTGGACTGGATCTTTGCATAGCTGAATGGCACTTTGATTATCACACCAAAGTGTGGTTGGATGCTGCTGCTCAAAGCCAAACTCTGATAGGATCTGACGAAGCCACAAGGCTTCCTTACTAGCTTCCACGGCACCACGATACTCTGCTTCTGCTGACGAAAGAGAAATGGCAGCCTGTTTCTTACAAGCCCATGTAATAGGTCCTGAACCAAGAGTGAAGACATAACCGGCAGTAGACTTCCGATCATCAGGGTCACCAGCCCAATCAGAATCAGTGAAACCAACTAACAGAGGAGCTGCTTTGGCACTGTAATGAATCCCAAACTGTACTGTACCTCGAACATAACGAAGTATTCTTTTAGCTACTTTCCAATGACTTTCACGGGGGTTTTGCATAAAACGAGCAACAAGGCCAACAGCAAAGGAAAGATCAGGACGAGTATGGGTTAAATACAAGAGTTTTCTGACAAGTTGACGGTATAAGGTAGCATCAACTTTAGGAGAAGTACAAGAGACTGAAAGTTTGACTCCAGACTTAAAGGGAGAAGGGGCTGGCTTACAGTCTTCCATGTGAAAATGACGAAGAATATCACAAGCATACTTGGACTGGGAAAGGAAAATACCCTCTTGGGATTGCAAGACTTGAAGACCGAGAAAATAGTGTAAATGTCCTAAGTCTGTCATTTCAAATTTCCTTTTAAGGCTGGACTTCACATAGTTTATAAGGTTGGGATCACTACCAGTAAGAATAAGATCATCAACATAAAGAACAAGGATGATAAGAGAGTTGCCCACTTTCTTGGTGTAGACAGTATTGTCAGAATGACACCTAGAAAAGCCAGATTCTAAAAGAAAGTTATCCATTTTGGCATACCAAGCCCGAGGAGCTTGCTTGAGGCCATAAAGGGATTTCTTAAGTCGACAAACAAGGCTGGAGTCTGTTTGTATGAAGCCAATGGATTGTTCCATATAGATTTCTTCCTGCAAGTCCCCATGCAAGAAGGCAGATTTAACATCCATCTGATGGACTTCCCATTTTAAAGAGGCAGCAAGGGAAAGAACAAGGCGGATAGAGTTCATTTTGGCAACAGGGGAGAAGGTTTCAGTGTAGTCAATGCCTTCAACCTGTGAAAAGCCCTTAGCAACGAGACGAGCTTTATGTTTATCAACTTTCCCATCTGGTCCATACTTGGTTCTGTAAACCCATTTACATCTAACAAGTTTGCGTCCCTTTGGTAGAGGAACAAGATCCCATGTATCATTTGTCATTAATGAATGATATTCTTCATTCATAGCTGCTTCCCAATGTGGATGGCCTGAAGCTTCTGCAAAAGTGTCAGGATCATGATTTACTGGAGCTTGATCCAGTAAAGAAGAGGCTCTTTCAAACTGAGAACGTGTACGTCGTTGATCTGTAGGATCACCGGCAAGATCACCTGCTGCATCCCGAGTAGCACGGACCCATCTTGGAAGTTGAGGATCCTGAGAAGGTGGGGGAGGATTATCATCCTCGCTTTCATCATCTAAAGAAGAAAGGTTTTCAAAAGTAGAAGAGATAGGAAGAGGTGGCACATCCGCCGGACTAGGCTCGCAGGCCGATTTATTTTCATCAAATTTTACATCTCTTCTAATGATAACATTTTTGGACTTAAATGGAATAAGTCTATAACCTTTTACATCTTCAGAATATCCAACAAAAGTACATTTCTCACTCTTAGGTTCTAAAGCTTTATGCTTTTCATCTGGAATATGGGCCCATGCTTCACTTCCAAACACACGAAAGTGACTTACATCTGGTTTAATGGAACTCCAAGCTTCTTCTGGAGTGATATTCTCTAGAACCTTAGTAGGAGTGCGATTGATTATATAATTTGCACAATTAATTGCTTCGGCCCAAAAACTAAGACTGAGTCCTTTAGATTGCAGCATACAATTAGCCATTTCCTTTAAGGTGCGATTTTTCCTTTCAGCTACACCATTTTGTTGTGGAGTGTATGGAACAGTATGTTGCATTTGAATTCCATTTTCGGTGCAAAAGTTGATGAATGTGTTTTTAACATATTCTCCACCATTATCAGTTCTTAGCTTAAGAATTTGATGTCCAGATTGTTTTTCAACAAAGGCTTTGAAGGCCAAAAAAGTGTTAAATACTTCGCTCTTGAGTTTTAAGAAGTATACCCAAGTGCGTCTGGAGAAATCATCAATGAAAGTTAAGAAGTACTTGCAGCCAGAGAATGAAGCAACAGGAAGAGGACCACATAAATCACTGTGCACAAGCTGTAAAGGGGCTGAGGCGTGCCAAGAGGCACGTTTGTCAAAACTGTCCCGATGATGTTTTCCGAGTACACATCCGGAACAAACACCATCTCTGCAAGATACCATAGGAAGACCTGTCACCATATTTTCTTTACATAGATGCTGAAGGGAGCGATAGTTTAAGTGACCAAATCGCTCATGCCAAAGTTTGCTCACTTCATCATTATGAGCAACAAATACTGAGGGAAGATTGGATGACCCAAAGTTGTGAAACTTATACAACCTTTTGGAATCATCAGCAAGACCAGTAGCTAGAATCTGTTTAGGATCTTTTAGATCCTTGATTACAACATCATGAGGTGAAAATTCAACAATTTTACCTTCACCTGAGTGAGTTATCTGATAGACAGATAGAAGGTTGCAGGATAAGGTTGGAACACATAATACATCATTAAACTGACCATTGTCTAGATGAACAGTTCCAGTCCCTACAACATTAAGAGATCTATCATCACCAATATATATATTTTTGGTGTTACAATCATTTAAAGAAGAAAACATGGCTTGGTTTTTGGCCATGTGACAAGAGGCTCCAGAATCAATGAGCCACTCATGAGAATGAGAAGAAGAAGAAGATACATTTAATGCATAACCAGACTGAGATGATTGACAATGAGATGCAGAAAGTGCCATTCCGGAAGTTGAAGTTGAAGTAGGCTCCACATGGATGTTATGTTTCTTCATTGCGGCTTCCAAGGCTTCCATCTTCTTAAAGCATTTAGATTCTAAGTGGCCATCTCGATTACAAAAGTTACAATGTCTATCAGTCTTCTTCCATTTGTTTTTATTGGTCTTATCATATTGCTGAAATGATCTTTCATTTTGAGGCTGAGATGGTTTAGGACCATTCTTTTGAGGATATGACTTCTTAGGATTCTTTGAATTTGGTTGCTGCTGGGCGGCTAACGCTTTTGTGGAAGAGTTTCCAAGATTAAGAAGACCAAGGTGTAAGAGTTTTTCTTGTTCTCTTATTAAGGAATCACAAAAGGAGTCAAAGGAAGGGGCCTTGTAGTCTTGTCCTTGACAAATGAAAGCTTCTCTTGTAGAATGGAAAGTGGAAACAAATACAGAGTAGGCTGGTCCCAACTTAGTAAGGATGGAATAAATAAGGTTACCATCTTCTTTCTTAACTTTAACACCTTCCAAGAGATATCTAAGGGTCTTGAATTTGGACAAGAAATCTTCAATGCAAGAAAAATTATTAGGATCCAAAGTAAGCAGCTCATTTTCAAGTTGATGGGCTCTAATTTCATTTTTAATCCCAAAAACTTTAGCAAGTTTTTCTAATGCTTCATGAGAAATCTCAAGTCCTGCAATGTGGAATCTAAGATCAGGAGAAATAGACATCCCTATCAAACCACGTGCTTGATCTTGTCTATTTTCCCATTTTGCCACCTTGTCTTCATCTTTTGGTTTCTTCTCTTGGTTTGTGGCTATTCTGAAGAGACCTTTACTTCCAAGTAAATCTTCCATGTATTCTACCCATTGGAAGTAGTTAGTGCTGTCAAGAATGACTTGGCATGGACTTTCCATTTAAAAAAAAATTTGAAGCTGAAGATGCTGAAAGTAAGTGTTCCAACGGATAGATCTCGAAAAAATAGGCGGTTTTAAAAAAAACGGCTCTCAAAAAGGCTTCCGGATGAAGAAGTTATGGCTTTTTGAAAAAAAATTGTTGACATTGCCGGCAAAGTGCGCGAATGTGCGGGAATGAAAAAATCCGCCCCCACAAAATGGAGACTTGAACCCAAGACCTCTACTCTCTTAAAATAGCTTTGAACCAATTGATCTATACAAAAAATTTGTGAGAGAGAGAGAGAGAGAGAGGGGAGGGGGGGGGGGCCTTGGTTTGCGTGCTTGCCTTGAGAAAGCTCTTTTTCCCTACAAAACACAAAACACAAAACCCAACACGAATATGCAAAGAAAAACGAACCTTGCGGCTCGAAGTTAGCTTTATCCAAAAAACTAGAAATTTTAAAAAAAAAATCTCAAGTTAGCTTTAGCCGAAAAACTAAATATTTTTCTCAATGTTTCTGATTTTCCGAGATCACACTAAGGTGCAGGGAAAAGAGCATACGCATGAGAAAAATCCTTCCTTTCTGTTTCTGATTTGCCCAGATCGCACAGAGTCGCAGGGCAAAGAGCATACGCAGAAATGAAAGGTATAGGTCCGGTTAAAAAAAAAAGGCTAAATAAACTGAGACCGAAATAAGCAGAGAGAAAATAACAGTAAACTGCAAAAGAAACACTGTATACCTCCCGATCTGAAAAATGACGCAGCTAGGGCTACCGGAAATCTTTTCGCGTGAAACGAAAGGGGTTCCTTACTGGAACAGATGCTCCGAACGCAACAGAGCAGTTCTCTCGGCCCGAAAGCAGTCAGAAACAGCAGATCTAGGAAATGACAGCCGCATGCAGTTCTACCGGCTTCAGATTTGGATCACCAACGGACGCGGCCCTCAAATAGCTCTGATACCATGTAGGAATTTACAGGGTAAGTTCCACAGAAAGAATACCAAAAGGACACCGCTCACAACCAGATCTCAAATCAATACACTAGTATTTTTGACGTGGTTAAAACCCTCAGAGTGCAAGGAGGGAAACAGTCCACGGCCTGTCCCAACGTGGGTACTACAGGCAATTTATTAATCAAAGAATGAAAATTTACATAAGCTTCTCTCATGCACGGATTACCCGAACAATGACCCTCCATGCGCTTTAAATAGAACTCATGGACCAATCGGGTGTTAAGCCACGGATCAAGTGTCGGTAATACCGAGGTGAGAGTGAACCGTCGGATCACTACATATCGTGACCGTCGGATTGTAAGTTACAAAATGTACAACGGTAAAGAAACACACTTTACCTAACTCTAACCTAACTCTATACTAGACCAAGTTGAACTTAACTATATCCTATGTGTCAGAATATCCTAACAACCTACATATCCGGGTGCTAAGCCCGTTCGTCAACGCCTACGCCCCGTGCACCCCCGAAAGGCCGCAGCCATTAAAGCAGAAGTTGAAAAGCTTCTCAAGGCTGGTTTCATTTACCCCATTCCACTTACGGATTGGATTTCTAATATAGTCCCTGTGAATAAAAAGCAGGGTACCATCCGAGTCTGTGTTGATTACCGTGACATCAACCACGCATGTCCTAAGGATAACTTCCCCACACCCTTCATCGATCAGCTCATTGATGAGTGTGCAAGATGCGAAATCTACTCATTTATGGATGGTTTTTCTGGGTACAACCAGATCAATATTGCGCCCGCTGATCAGCATAAGATGGCCTTTATCTGTCCTTGGGGCACTTTTGCTTGCAAGAAGCTCCCTTTCGGTTTGAAGAATGCCGGTGCTACCTGTTAGCGCTTGAATTTGGCCTCAGGCTGAAAAAGACAAAATCCAAGGCAACATCAAACCACTTAGCCTCGTAGCTAGCCCTACGGGGCAGGAGAGGGCTCTCTCCGGATCTATCTCGGCAAAAGGTCTTCAAAGGGCGGAGATGACCAATAAAGAACACTGATTTTAGGCTAGTAAACTGATAGGGAAAGTTTGATTTTACATTTTTGGAGTTTTGTTGGAAAACTGAGCACAGCAATTTTGGGTGCGGGGATGAGACACAGTTTTTGCAGAGGTCTTTTTGGGGCAAGGTAGGAGATTGTCTTGATGCCTTTGATTTAAGTGAATGGATAGGAATGACCGGTGAGGAGCTAAAGAGAGCAAGAAACCTTCAAGAGTTCTCTTTAGACAGAGGAAAACATAGATATTAAGCAAACTTAAAGGCAGAGCATATAAATTATGAATTCTACCTTAACACTTCATTTACTTAATGTGCAGAAAAGAGAAGTAGGAAAATGATACACATAACACACTTACAAGTACATGAGAGAAGCACACCATCAACACAAAACACCAAAGGAATCCCAAATAGTGCTGCAAAACCCTGGTCTTTCCTTTGCCAAAATTGCAGAGATACAAAGAGTAAAACAGTATAAGCTTATCCCTCAAGAGTCCAACCTCTCCAACCTCTGAAAATGATTGAGAAAATACATAATATAGACCATGCCAACCCATTCCCTAGCCTCTAGGGGTCGAGCTCATCCTTCTAGGAGCTGTTTCAACCAATTCTAAACTGAGCACTAAAATCTAGGCAGTCAAAACAACTTGCCTCTATAAGCTAGGAAACCAATTCATTCATTAAATTTTTGACTTTTTATGAATGAATCTTCTAGAAGAGATAAATAAGTGCCATGACATCATAAAATCACATCAATTACATCAAGGAGGATGAAAAATCACTCCAAAAGGTCCAAACTAGTCAAATCTGCGTTTTGTTGAGTTGTAGGTGAAAATCTGGCAAATTTCCCTGATGCGTAGCGCCCCAATTCTCTACGCGTAGCACGCCTTTGAGCCAACTTTTGAGGCACTTCCCGACATCCAAATGAGGAAAACGTAGGCTTGTTGGAAAGGTCTGGATGTCTACTTTCCAACCTAAGTGGAATTTCTCAATTTGGTGTCCATTTACCCCTCCAAAATTGCAATCTCCCAAGACTGTTTCCTGTGTGTCCAAAAAGTGGCAGAAAGTCATTTTTTGCATGTTTTTTGACCTTCTGAGGGCTCAAAACCCGATGAAATGTCTTGGCAATTGCTGAGCAAGTGTAATTTGTCATGAAAAATCCAAAAATGCCGAGTTTTTGAGAAATGGACTTGCCCATCTTCAGGGTAGCACGCGGCGCGCTACGCGTTGAGGGCAAAAACCTGTTTTTTGACCAAAAAAATTCAAAAATGACCAAAATTGCTCCAAATTCTCTGAAATTTGAGCTGAAGGTGTGTCATTTAGTGCCATGCTCCTTCAAGGAAGCCTTAGCCAAAATATGAAGGGGATCGGGCCTTTTTCTCCGTTTTAGTGCCTTGGCCAACCGTCCTTTGAGTACCTTCATTCTTGCTTTACACACATGCATTCGAGCCCAATAGTGATTCTTCATGTGTCGGAGCATGTCCTTTTCCCTGTTTGCCTTGGCCAGCAACTTCTCCAAATGAGTATTGACCCGGATGAGCATAGTCTCTCGCTCAATGGGTGTCAAATCACCGGACCTCTTGTGAGCCAAGTTGCGGTCTTCATGGATCCTCCGCAACTCATCAAGAGTGTGCTCATCCTCTAGTTGCTTGTTGCGCTGCTCTAAGTAGGTGATTGTCCAATTTGCCATTTCCAACTTCTGCTGCAACAAGCGATTTTCAGCCTTTTGTTGCTGAATGATCTCCTTTAGCTCAGAGCTAAGAGAACTGATGTCAAGGTCAATAATTTCAATGTCTGGATCACCTGACAGTCCCTCCTCAATCATGGGCTGCTTACCTCTCTCCAGTACCTGTGCTGCTATCGAAAGTGAGGCCCCTTCCACATGAGGTGGAGATAACACTCGTTGTGCTGATGAAGAAGGCGAGACCCCTTTCACTTGGTGTGAACATAATACTCGCCGTGCAGATGCAAATAAGGCCCTGTGGCCTCTTTGATATGTAACAAATGGAGGGGAGCTGACATGCTCGGGCTCTGGAATGTCAAACTGATGTGAAGGCCCTCCCTCATCACGGACAACCTCAGGAGGTGGCTGTGGCACTGTGAACAAGTCACGAGAAATGAAATCCTCCCATGGAATACCCTGTTGTGCCAACTGATACATGACCACAATCTTGATCAGTGCATAATGATAAATGCTCTTGTGTTGCTATGCTGGGCTCTTTCTTTGCACCAAGGGCACCATCCTCTCTATATTTCAGCACATGAAGAATGGAATGTTCATCATTCGTACCCGTGTGAAATGCATCAACAAACGGATATGGTACGAATATAAACGTGAAACTCTGCCCTCGCAAGTGAAATAGCGAATGATGATCCTCATCAAAGGTGCATACTCGTCTCTTAAGAATCTGAAGGGAAAAACAGCAGTTAGGTGCCTCATATATACAGGTTTGATATATGGCTCATAATGAAATCTGTCCAACTGTTGGCGCTTGTTCCACTCTTCTCCAATATTGGGTATCCCTGTTGCTTGAGCAACAATCTCGGGTGACAATGTGAAGTCCACTCCTGCAAGATTCACATGCCCATTGTGCAAATGTAGGACAAACAAGCGGACCAATTCCCTGTGGTGTTGAATTTGGGAGATTCTCTCGCAATATTCATAACATGATTGGTATCAAAAACATGTCACTGCAAGTGGACAAGCTTGTAGATAAGCCAAAGAGGTGGGCTCCTCCCTGACATGCTGACCACCTTTACCACCCCTGTGATGCTTCCTTGGCACCTCTACCTCTGGTGTTGATTCACGGTCATCACTTTGCTCATAATCTGTTTCGGTTTCTAACATGGTTTTGGAAGCAAGTGACTGAAAAATAATGCTGACTGTGCACCCAATGAACTGCTGTTTTGACTTGTTTAAATGTTGTTACCAAGGGGACAAACACACATGGGAAATGTTAGGGAAAAGGGAACATTGAGGGGATTAGGGAAAACAAATGTGAAAGGAAATTTTAAGAAAGGAACATGGAACATATACAATCATAATTTTTGGGATTTTAATGGGAAGTAGGGTTTAGGAAATTTACATAGGGTTTTAGGAATTAGTAGGGTTTAGGGATTTTAATGATTTCTAATAGGGAAATTATATGATTGCATGGAAAAATGTCAAGGAAAATGGTGATGAAAATATGGGGAAAGAGGAATGGAAAATAGGTAACCTTGGGCAGCAAATTTCAATGAAACCCTAGCACATTTACATTTTTAAATTTTGACACAGCAAGGTAGGGTTTTTACTCCATATTAGCATGGCATTTTTTGCATGTTCATTGCTCATTCATCTTAGCCAAACCAAAATCACCATGGATTAGAGGCCTACCTGAAAAGATTTTGAGAGAGAAGTAGTTTTGGTGGCTTGCTGGCGATTTCCTGAGCAAGAAACCCTACGCGTAGCGCGCCCAGCCTGATGCGTAGCGCGCCTCCAACGCGTAGCGCCTGAGTTAATTTGCATTGGAAAATGCGCGCTGATGCGTAGCGCGCCCCCAACGCGTAGCGCGCCTCCTCTGATGCGTAGCGTGCCGCTGTAATTGCCCAATTCACCCAATGAACTTTGAAATCGACTTGACAAGTATTCTCTTGAAGTGTTGAGAGGCAAATGAGTTACCAATGAGGAGGGAGGGGCTTTTATAGGCTCACTTTTGAATTTAATTTGCCCAAAACCCACTTTATAATGTTTTTGAAATGACATTTTTTTGAATTAATAGCTGCTGACTTCTGGTTTCCTTTTTTCAAAATAAATTGGTTGAAATGATGATTTCTCTTGAAAATTTTTGCAGGGATAGCTTCTGAGATGTCTTGGCAAAGGAGACCAAGGCTGCATGCCAACTTTTGGAGAATTTGAACTTTTTACAAATTTTTACAAAAATGAGATAATGACCTTTGTCTTCAAAAATAGGGTTTTTGAAAACAAGGTAAAAATTAGCTGTACAATGATAAGAGTTATTAAAATGATGCTTTATGACAGACCTCCCTCTGGCCTGCTAGTCCTTTATGACATCTCAAGACAAAGCTTGACTCAACCCTAGACCTAAGACCTTGGCATTTAAAACAGGGAAATGACCTTGTGAAGATTTTATTTACTCAAGAAAACATGATCCAGCAGTGCCAAACAAGAGGGGAATAAAAGACATAAGCTTCTCCACCAGGGTTATGGCATGCCTAATGGGATGCAACATGATCACACTGATGAGACACCTAATTATGAAATGCAAAGAGTTTTGATCTCTGGTGGAGGGCTACTAGACCGACTCTAACATTGGCTCCAATGGGGATGGCAGCTGCCGCTTCTTGGAGGTGCCAAGAACCGCAGATCTTTGGGAGAGCAGACAGTGCCTCCATCCATTGGGCAATGGAGTCCATTATTTCAACAAATCAACACAACTGAAGACTCAACTTATTAACTGGAAACTGACTGAATTGATTGAAAGACTAATTCAGCAAACTTCAAACTAAACTGTAATGAAACTGGAACAAAATGCTACCCTTTGGCTGCTTATTTATTTACAAAATCTACCCTACTTTGCTGTAAAAACAATAGATCAGGTAATACTGAAATGCCAGATTAACCATTCAAGTAAACCTGAAAATGATGCCGCTTGAGAATGCTTCCGCCAGGACACAGATGTAATTGCTGGCAGCCCTTCATGCACGTAATGAGCCTGGCTATGTATAAGACAGCTTGATCTATCAGTCAAACGGAAAAACGTGTCCATGTATGCTGCCATTGGATCACGGAAGCCGGACTCTGTTGGCTGCCCCAACTCTGCAATACATATTTCCAGCTGCACATTGTCAATGTAAACATCTGTAGGCAAGTCTGTTTTTTCTTGTTTCGAAGGAGGAAGGATTTCCAAGAACTTTTTAGGGTCTTGGAAATCATAGGACTGGATCTGCTCATCTAAACATTGAATCTCCTTTTCGATTCTTTCAACAACTAACTCGCAAAATCTAGTTTTGAACCAAGGGAACTTTGGAGATTTCAACCAATGAAGCAAGGCATTGACAAAATATTCATCAATTTCAGAATCTGCTAACTCATTTCTTATTTCTCCTACAGCTTCACACAGGGCAGGGTTTGCCACATACCCTACCATTGCATGAAGGGATCAGCAAGCACTGGACTGTCTAGATCGAGTTGGAATCGCCAAGTGAATGGTTCAGCCTGCATATGTGTCTGACTGCTGTCCACCATCAGCATCAGATCTGCAATTTGATTTCATGTACTGGGACAAGACAATCAACAAGTCGAATGTTCTCCCCAGTATGGTTGCCAATATGTTAGCGCTTGAATTTGGCCTTAGGCTGAAAAAGACAAAATCCAAGGCAACATCAAACCACTTAGCCTCGTAGCTAGCCCTACGGGGCAGGAGAGGGCTCT
Source organism: Pinus tabuliformis (assembly GCA_031772625.1). Lineage (NCBI taxonomy): Eukaryota > Viridiplantae > Streptophyta > Pinopsida > Pinales > Pinaceae > Pinus > Pinus tabuliformis. The sequence continues at coordinate 1,159,383,070 of CM062811.1, forward strand.
CTCCAGGTCTATCTCGGAAAAAGGTCTTCAAAGGGCGGAGATGACCAATAAAGAACACTGATTTTAGGCTAGTAAACTGATAGGGAAAGTTTGATTTTAAATTTTTGGAGTTTTGTTGGAAAACTGAGCACAGCAATTTTGGGTGCGGGGATGAGACACAGTTTTTGCAGAGGTCTTTTTGGGGCAAGGTAGGAGATTGTCTTGATGCCTTTGATTTAAGTGAATGGATAGGAATGACCGGTGAGGAGCTAAAGAGAGCAAGAAACCTTCAAGAGTTCTCTTTAGACAGAGGAAAACATAGATATTAAGCAAACTTAAAGGCAGAGCATATAAATTATGAATTCTACCTTAACACTTCATTTACTTAATGTGCAGAAAAGAGAAGTAGGAAAATGATACACATAACACACTTACAAGTACATGAGAGAAGCACACCATCAACACAAAACACCACAGGAATCCCAAATAGTGCTGCAAAACCCTGGTCTTTCCTTTGCCAAAATTGCAGAGATACAAAGAGTAAAACAGTATAAGCTTATCCCTCAAGAGTCCAACCTCTCCAACCTCTGAAAATGATTGAGAAAATACATAATATAGACCATGCCAACCCATTCCCTAGCCTCTAGGGGTCGAGCTCATCCTTCTAGGAGCTGTTTCAACCAATTCTAAACTGAGCACTAAAATCTAGGCAGTCAAAACAACTTGCCTCTATAAGCTAGGAAACCAATTCATTCATTAAATTTTTGACTTTTTATGAATGAATCTTCTAGAAGAGATAAATAAGTGCCATGACATCATAAAATCACATCAATTACATCAAGGAGGATGAAAAATCACTCCAAAAAGTCAAAACTAGTCAAATCTGCGTTTTGCTGAGCTGTAGGTGAAAATCTGGCAAATTTCCCTGATGCGTAGCGCCCCAATTCTCTACGCGTAGTGCGCCTTTGAGCCAAATTTTGAGGCACTTCCCGGCATCCAAATGAGGAAAAAGTAGGCTTGTTGGAAAGTTCTGGATGTCTACTTTCCAACCCAAGTGGAATTTCTCAATTTGGTGTCCATTTGCCCCTCCAAAATTGCAATCTCCCAAGACTGTTTCCTGTGTGTCCAAAAAGTGGCAGAAAGTCATTTTTTGCATGTTTTTTGACCTTCAGAGGGCTCAAAACCCGATGAAATGTCTTGGCAATTGCTAAGAAAGTGTAATTTGTCATGAAAAATCCAAAAATGCTGAGTTTTTGAGAAATGGACTTGCCCATCTTCAGGGTAGCGCACGGTGCGCTACGCGTTGAGGGCAAAAACCTGTTTTTTGACCAAAAAAATTCAAAAATGACCAAAATTGCTCCAAATTCTCTGAAATTTGAGCTGAAGGTGTGTCATTTAGTGCCATGCTCCTTCAAGGAAGCCTCAGCCAAAATATGAAGGGGATCGGGCCTTTTTCTCCGTTTTAGTGCCTTGGCCAACCGTCCTTTGAGTACCTTCATTCTTGCTTTACACACATGCATTCGAGCCCAATAGTGATTCTTCATGTGTCGGAGCATGTCCTTTTCCCTGTTTGCCTTGGCCAGCAACTTCTCCAAATGAATATTGACCCGGATGAGCATAGCCTCTCACTCAATGGGTGTCAAATCACCGGGTCTCTTGCGAGCCAAGTTGTGGTCTTCATGGATCCTCCGCAACTCATCAAGAGTGTGCTCATCCTCTAATTTCTTGTTGCGCTGCTCTAAGTAGGTGATTGTCCAATTTGCCATTTCCAACTTCTGCTACAACAAGCAATTTTCAGCCTTTTGTTGCTGAATGATCTCCTTTAGCTCCAAGCTAAGAGAACTGATGTCAAGGTCAATAATGTCAATGTCTGGATCACCTGACAGTCCCTCCTCAATCATGGGCTGCTTACCTCTCTCCGGTACCTGTGCTGCTGTCGAAAGCGAGGCCCCTTCCACATGAGGTGGAGATAACACTCGCTGTGCTGATGAAGAAGGCGAGACCCCTTTCACCTGGTGTGAAGATAATACTTGCCGTGCAAATGCAAATAAGGCCCTGTGGCCTCTCTGATATGTAACAAATGGAGGGGAGCTGACATGCTCGGGCTTTGGAATGTCAAACTGATGTGAAGGCCCTCCCTCATCACGGACAACCTCAAGAGGTGGCTGTGGCACTGTGAACAAGTCACGAGAAATGAAATCCTCCCATGGAATACCCTGTTGTGCCAACTGATACATGACCACAATCTTGATCAGTGCATAATGATAAATGCTCTTGTGTTGCTGTGCTGGGCTCTTTCTTTGCACCAAGGGCACCATCCTCTCTATATTTCGGCACATGAAGAATGGAATGTTCATCATTCGTACCCGTGTGAAATGCATCAACAAACGGATATGGTACGAATATAAACGTGAAAATCTGCCCTCGCAAGTGAAATAGCGAATGATGATCCTCATCAAAGGTGCATACTCGTCTCTTAAGAATCTGAAGGGAAAAACAGCAGTTAGGTGCCTCATATATACAGGTTTGATATATGGCTCATAATGAAATCTGTCCAACTGCTGGCGCTTGTCCCACTCTTCTCCAATATTGGGTATCCCTGTTGCTTGAGCAACAATCTCGGGTGACAATGTGAAGTCCACTCCTACAAGATTCACATGCCCATTGTGCAAATGTAGGACAAACAAGCGGACCAATTCCCTGTGGTGTTGAATTTGGGAGATTCTCTCGCAATATTCATAACATGATTGGTATCGAAAACATGTCACTGCAAGTGGACAAGCTTGTAGATAAGCCAAAGAGGTGGGCTCCTCCCTGACATGCTGACCACCTTTACCACCCCTGTGATGCCTCCTTGGCACCTCTACCTCTGGTGTTGATTCACGGTCATCACTTTGCTCATAATCTGTTTCGGTTTCTGACATGGTTTTGGAGGCAAGTGACTGAAAAATAATGGTGACTGTGCACCCAATGAACTGTTGTTTCGACTTGTTTAAATGTTGTTACCAAGGGGACAAACACACATGGGAAATGTTAGGGAAAAGGGAACATTGAGGGGATTAGGGAAAACAAATGTGAAAGGAAATTTTAGGAAAGGAACATGGAACATATACAATCATAATTTGTGGGATTTTAATGGGAAGTAGGGTTTAGGAAATTTACATAGGGTTTTAGGAATTAGTAGGGTTTAGGGATTTTAATGATTTTTAATAGGGAAATTATATGATTGCATGGAAAAATGTCAAGGAAAATGGTGATGAAAATATGGGGAAAGAGGAATGGAAAATAGGTAACCTTGGGCAGCAAATTTCAATGAAACCCTAGCACATTTACATTTTTAAATTTTGACACAGCAAGGTAGGGTTTTTACTCCATATTAGCATGGCATTTTTTGCATGTTCATTGCTCATTCATCTTAGCCAAACCAAAATCACCATGGATTAGAGGCCTACCTGAAAAGATTTTGAGAGAGAAGTAGTTTTGGTGGCTTGCTGGCGATTTCCTGAGCAAGAAACCCTACGCGTAGCGCGCCTAGCCTGATGCGTAGCGCGCCTCCAACGCGTAGCGCCTGAGTTAATTTGCATTGGAAAATGCGCGCTGATGCGTAGCGTGCCCCCAACGCGTCGCGCGCCTCCTCTGATGCGTAGCGCGCTGCTGTAATTGCCCAATTCACCCAATGAACTTTGAAATCGACTTGACAAGTATTCTCTTGAAGTGTTGAGAGGCAAATGAGTTACCAATGAGGAGGGAGGGGCTTTTATAGGCTCACTTTTGAATTTAATTTTCCCAAAACCCACTTTATAATGTTTTTGAAATGACACTTTTTTGAATTAATAGCTGTTGACTTCTGGTTTCCTTTTTTCAAAATAAATTGGTTGAAATGATGATTTCTCTTGAAAATTTTTGCAGGGATAGCTTCTGAGATGTCTTGGCAAAGGAGACCAAGGTTGCATGCCAACTTTCAGAGAATTTGAACTTTTTACAAATTTTTACAAAAATGAGATAATGACCTTTGTCTTCAAAAACAGGGTTTTTGAAAACAAGGTAAAAATTAGCTGTACAATGATAAGAGTTATTAAAATGATGCTTTATGATGGACCTCCCTCTAGCCTGCTGGTCCTTTATGACATCTCAAGACAAAGCTTGACTCAACCCTAGACCTAAGACCTTGACATTTAAAACAGGGAAATGACCTTGTGAAGATTTTATTTACTCAAGAAAACATGATCCAGCAGTGCCAAACAAGAGGGGAATAAAAGAAATAAGCTTCTCCACCAGGGTTATGGCATGCCTAACGGTATGCACATGATCACACTGATGAGACACCTAATTATGAAATGCAAAGAGTTTTGATCTCTGGTGGAGGGCTACTAGACCGACTCTAACACTACCTTCCAGCGTGCAATGTCCTATGCTTTTCATGACATCCATCACATTGTACGGCCGTATCTGGATGATCTTCCAGCTCACTCAGTCAAACGTCACGACCATCCTTCCCATCTTCATGAAATCTTTCTCCGTTGTCGACACTACCGTATCAGGCTCAATCCTCATAAATGTGTCTTCTGCGTTGAATCAGGCTAACTACTCGGGTTTATCGTCTCCCCAGAGGGAATCCATCTAGATCCCCTCAAAGTCGAGGCTATTCTGAATCTTCCTCCCCCTGCTTCTTTGCAGCAGTTGCAGAGCTTGCAGGGCAAAGCAAATTTCCTAAGATGATTCGTTCCGAACTATGCTAAGGTGGCTAAAGGTTTTACATGGTTATTGAAGCAATTTACACCCTTTCATTGGGATGTTATCGCTCAAGAGTCTTTCGAGCGTCTCAAGGGTCTCCTTGTTTCTGCTCCATTATTGCGACCTCCAAATTACCACCGTGATTATACTCTGTATCTGGCCGCTGTCGATACCACTATCAGCATGGCTCGTGCAAGACAATGATGATGGCAATGAGCACGTCATATATTACCTCAGCCGCAACCTCTTGGATACGGAAACTCGGTACGCTTACGTCGAGAAGTTGGCATTGGCCGTTGTTTGTGCCGTCCAACGCTTCCAGCATTATATCTTGTTGCACACCACGACCATGATTTCTGATTGCAACCCAATGACGTACATTCTGTCACGTCAGCTGCTGGGGGGCAAATACTCAAAGTGGATCGTCATCCTCCAAGAGTTTGACTTGGAATTCACTGCTGCCAAGTCTAAGAAGTCCCTGGTCTTTGCTGAGTTACTCTGCTCTTTGCCATCTCCTTCTGTACCCTCTCTTTCAGAGGATCATATCCTGGACGAAACTCTTTTTCTGATCAGCACCCTCGATCCCTAGTACGGGGAGATTATTGTCTATTTGCAGACGTCTTCTTTTCGCCCCGCTGTATCCAAAGATGCTCGACGGTGGATCCGTCATCAGTCTCAACCCTATCGTATCATTGGGGACACCCTGTACCATCTCGGCGTTGACTCCGTCCTCCGCCGATGTCTAACCCTCGAGGAAACTGAGAGAGTCCTGAATGACTACCACTCTGGCGCCTGTGGTGGTCACATGTCCGGATATGCCACAGCTCAAAAAATCCTTCGCGCTGGTTATTTCTAGCCCTCCATTTTTAAGGATTGCACGCGTATACCAGCAGAAAATGTGTGCGCCACCAGCTCCGCTGCACCCTGTTGTCACCATTGGCCCTTTTGCAAAATGGGGAATTGATTATACGACCTGTAAGCCTCGCTCGGCCGGGGGGCATGGGTTTATTATCATTGCCGTCGATTACTTTACAAAATGGGCCGAGGCGATGCCCACATTAACTGAAGACGATCACACAGCGGCGCAGTTTTTTTTCAACCATGTTATTACGCGGTTCGGAGTTCCGCAGGCCATTGTCACGGATCACAGAAAACATTTCCGTAATCACATGATGACTGAACTGACAACCCAACTAGGCTTATGGCATGATAGTTCGACCCCGTACTATCCTCAGTCTAATGGTTAGGTTGAAGCCGTTAACAAGATTTTGGTTACGATGCTTCAACGTACTGTTGACATGCATAAGTCTAATTGGCATCTGATGTTGTTTCCGGCCTTGTGGGCCTATCGAACCTCTGTGAAGGATGCCACTGGTTTCACTCCATTTCAACTAGTTTACGGACTGGAGGCTACCCTTCCTATAGAATGTGAAATCCCTTCATTAAAAATAGCCGTCGAGTTGCTTCCCAACACTACTCCAGTAGAGGAACGGCTTCTTTACCTAGAACGGTTGGACGAGACCCGTCGCCTAGCCTCTCTAGCTATCGAAGCTCAAAAGAAGAGAGTTAAAACTCACTTCGACCATACCATCCATCCTCGTTCCTTTGTTGAGGGAGATCTAGTCCTGCTATACGACCAAGCAAATGACAAGCTGGGGGCAGGCAAACTCGAGCCCATGTGGCTAGGCCCTTATATTGTAAAGAAAGTGTTGCAGAAAGGGGCATATGAGCTAGTTGACTATGAAGGTAATCCTCTTGATAAGCCCCGCAATGGGCTGTACTTGAAAAAGTACTATGCATGATTCCATGCACTTCGATTTATACATGCGTGTGTGTGTGTGTGTTTTCATGTTTTTGGCTTGGTGTGAAGGTGTGATTGCCCCTTATTGTGTTTTTTGCTTCTTGTGCAGATGTCAGGTGCACCTTATGTTGGTTTCGCTAATGGTGCTTGCCGCGGCACTCGCAATTTGTCCTCTGCAGTGTGGGTGATCTACGATCCTCACGGTGAGTTGATAGATCTTCAAGGTGTGTGTTTAGGCTGTACTACAAACAATGTTGCTGAATATAGTGTTGTTATTGAATTATTAGCCGAGGCGATTAATCTCAATATTCGTACATTGGTTGTTAACCTAGACTCTCAGCTTGTCGTCCATCAGCTCAATGGGTGATATTCCATCAGAGACCGTCACATTTTAAGGTTGTACTTACGTGTTAAATTGTTAGAAAGGAATTTTGACTTCATCACATATCAGCATATTCCACGACGATTAAACACATTATCTGATGCATTGGCTAATCATGTATTAGATAGACATTTGCGTAATTTATAATCAAAACATCATACAAGCAAGCACATAAAAGCACAATAATAAACCATAGGCATATGTATATATATATGTGTGTCGCAATGTTTGCACCGCGTGCATTACATAGTTCAAAAAATAATACATGTTCATCCTGATACATCCCGGGACGACATGTCCCTCAAAAATATGCATAAAAGAAGCCTAGAAGTCTAGTCGCGGTGGTGCTCATGATAGCACGTCACCGTGCACACCAATCATCTCAACAGACGATGGATGCGAGTCGGCACCCCCACTGTGTGCCTCTGGTATGCAAAGGGCACATCCGCCAGTCTAGCATAACCCGGAATCCCTCGGGTGAGTCCCTCGAGATTCTGCACCAGCTCTTCCCCCACGGCACCCTCTGCTTGAGGGTCAGCTGCGGGTTGGACCCTCCGCGCTACAGGAGACAAGCCGGCTGGTCGCTCTGGGCCAACATCTGCATATACGTACAACTGTCATCAGAACATGCATGTATTGACAAAAACAAAAAATACATAAAACATCAAAAAACAAAGAGATCATACCCAACTCCTCATCCCACTCCTCTCCCTCTGGCAGTGGGAGGTCTAGATCCCCGATGAAATTAGTCCCCGCGTATGGCCAATCCTCCACCACGATCAGCTGACGGCGGAGCCATATAAAGAACTCGGGCCGCCAGGACATCTGCTGGCCCCCTCCTCCTCTGGGCATCAGTGCTGCCCAGCGAGCCATCCTAGGCTCTCGTGGCAATGGATCAGCCACTATAGCTCCCTGAATTTGAAAGAGGGGTAATCGTTCCAAGAAGAACGACACCACAATTGAGCCATACCCGAACTGTTTCACTCCTTCTCGCTTACACTTTGTAAGCTGCCTTTTGATATTGGTGGTCACCGTTGTAGCCTAGTCAAAAAATGGTGGGGCTGAGGCATTCTGTCACTAGTAGCAGATGATTCTTGCTCGCCTCATGGGGCGCCTGTACCCCGGCTGCACGAGTGATGGTGAACAGTATCACCTTGAGAACCAAGTCCTGAACGGTGGCAATATCCACCTTAGCACTGTTTTTCCCAAATTGTGCCCCTGGACACACTCGGGCCATCACCTCACCCATCTTCTCCCCGGAAGGTCTACTTCTGGTCAAGATGGGACTCGCCCCTCTTCGTGACAGCCCAGTAATGAAATACACATCAGACACGTCCAGCTCTAAGGTTTGGTCCCGTAAGCGAAATACTTGGTCATCAACATCCCAAGCATCAACTATGAACTGCAATAACTCGGGCTGAGCTCGCAGATAAGATGTGAGGAAGAATTTCTTGAGACCACAGTCTCTTAAAGCATTCATGCATCCCTCGTCCTCTATAGCCAAGGCATCTATGGCATCATGTTCCCGTTCTTTCCATTCCACCACCATTTTTGCTTGTTTCCTGCACCCACAAGGATGAATAAATCATTATTAGAACACTGGTAAGCTTACAAACCAGACAAATTTCAAATGTGATGGGAAATTTCAACGTAAAAATTAGGTTGCGCGGTTGGCGCGACTGTTTCTAAAACAGTCGCGCCAATGGCGCGGCCCCTTTAGGCAAATCACCCCATTAGCGCGGGTCCGTGCCGGATACCCGCGCCAATGGGGCACGGCCCTAAATTTTGAAATCCTCCTTGCAGAGGCTCAATCAGGGAACAAAATGCAGGAAAAAGGTATGGAAATGGAGCTAAGGGAAGCGCCTCTTACCTAGAACCGACAAAATCCCGAATGGTTGCACGGATTGGCCGTAATCACCGTCTGAAGTTTGCTCCCCAAACGGACCACTGCTACTATTCAAAGAGGTAAAAAGTAAAAGTAATTCTATTTTTTACCATTTTCACCATATTTATAAACTTTTTGACTTGCACTTAGGTTTAAAAAGTTATTTTTTGAATATTTTAATATATTTTTGGTCGAAAATGGATTTTACGCTTACTTCTTGTGCAGCGACAGGTATTTTACACAACTTCGATGGTGAAAAGAGTTGTATTTTATACTTTTTCGGACTCGGTAAATACACGAAAAAGTCACGGTGGAGTCATCTTTCAGCTCTTTTCTGACTCGCTAAACATGAAAAGATCGCCGAGTTATCCCTCTTGACTCGTTAAATGTAAATAAGAGGTGGTCGTCTTTAAACTCTTTTCCGACCGTGTAAAAAATGAAAAGATCATCAGACCCTTGTCGTTTCAGGTTCGTTAATGGTTACGAAACAACGTGATATCGATCACTTTTTTACTTTTTCAGGTTGATTTCACTACGTATGAAAAGTACTCCTCGATCATAATGATCAGGCGGTTCTTTCAAGCATTGTTTTATATTTTTTCGGGCTCGCGAGACACAACTTTACGAAAAAGGACCCCCCTGGAGTTCACTTTTCTGCTGTCTTTTCAGAATCTCTAAACAGGAAAAGACGTCGAGTTCTTCCTTTGTCAAGCTCGTTAAATGACATTGGATTCCATCGTAATGACGCCTTACAAGCATATGCTATCCCCGTCAAGCTTGTTAAAAATAACTGGGGTACTCGCCAAAAATGGTGGGGAAAATGGACCCATAATTATTGTCGTGTCGGCAGTATGTCACTCTTGAACATGGCACTTGTCTACATTCGTGTCTAGGTGGGGACATCTCATCTTGTTTTTACACTTGCCTCCATGGGTTTGGGTGATCCTATTTGACCTCTCATCTGCTCATTGCCTTGTCACCATGACCTCTGCTCATTTGATGTCAAATACTGCCAAGTCCACTGTCGTGCCGTCGATATGTTCAAGGGAAGTTGGCCTCTGCAGAATTACAATCTCCCTCTGATACCTCACATAATTCTGATTCACCACAACATTCTTCCTCTGTCTCGTGTCAATGATGTGGGAAACACTATGGCCCACCTTTGATCAAGGTCACTTCCTGTCGACTTCAGCTCATTATCCAGGAAGCTGATCTAGAGACTCCCTTCCGGTGCCTTGGAGCTTGCATGCCTCAATGGCAGGTTCTTCGTGTTCGATGCGAGGTTTTTATCATTGGCCTCCGATCGAATGATTCTACGGGTGTTCGATGCCAGCTCACTCATTTGCACGCCGTAGATTGTACCTATAATACCTTGAGGGCCATTGTCATTATTGGTGGTACCTCTCGCATCTGTTAACAGTTTTCACTATTGGCTGGTAATCAGACGATGTTCATGCATGTTCGACTTCAACTCATGTATTCGCATGCCTGAACTTGTACTCTGTTCGGGTCGAGATGGAGCGCAAGACCTTGGATTTTGTTTATTGGAATCCAGGCTGCGATTTGTGGCTTATTATGATCATTACATGACTCATTCACTGGATGGCTGCAACCATGCCTGAGTCTATTCATCGATCCTCAATGGATGGCTGTGCCCATACCACATATATCATGTACTTGAGATATCAATTGTACTTCTTTACGCAGGTTCTCCGGCGGCAGTGTTTTCAGTTACGCATGTTCTTGTAAAGCATTTCACCCCTCTCTCTCCCTCGGGCCTCATGCTTTAGGGGGCATCTGTTACACAGTAATTTTTCACCGTTTGTCACCATCCATGTTACCCCTCTCCCGCACACTGGAGGACTCATTCCGGGACCTGTGAGAAGTGACATGACCTGAAACCACTTGCATCATACTCCTCTAAGTATGAGCTTCATATGCCCTGAAGACATCTCCTACAGAATACCCATAAAAAGACCTCTTTTTGCATTGGCGCGGCTCCACAGTGTACTGCTCGCGCCAATGGGGGAAATCCTCTAAAGAGGGCGCACCATTGGCGCTCTGTCTCAGAGTCACACTCGCGCCAACCGAATTGAGTAAAGTTTTTAACAAACAAGCTTCCGAAGGTTCTCCTTAACCCATTCACCAACTGAATCCTTGTTGAGTTAGGATGGTTTAGCTTCGAATCTCCATAGAAGGGAAGTGGTTTGCCACCTTTCATGGAAGCTTCTTAGTGATAAAGCCAATCCCATTGAAATTGTGATTGATCTTATCTCCTTCCCCTCTATCTATAAAAGCTTGTCTCAATGCCTTGAGCAAGCTAGTTCCAGCATAGTGCTAGTGATAGTGAGAATCCCAGGAGTTCAAGAGATTGAAGTTGCAAGAGCCTTCTTTGCATCCATAAGGCCAAATCTAAGTGAGGAGATTCTTGTCACCAAGGAGAGAGAGGCTTGTTTCCCATCCCAACAAGCTTTGCAAGACTTGTGTAGCTGATCACCCAGCCAAAGGAGGATTTGACGTCAGAACTATGGTTGTACTCTTCTTTGTTGTTTATCAATAATAGATGACTATCATTATGGTTCCACTCTCATTGTCCTTTGTAATGATTGATGTTGAGTTATATCTTTTCTGACTGATATATAATTGCATCTATTGGATTTTATGCTTGTATTTGTGTTGTTCTTTGCATGTGCAGGTGTCCAATCACAGAGATCGTGGGGATCGTGACCGGTCGAAGCAAAGGAATGAGAGCGACGTCTCTTCTACAAATATTAATGTTGGAATCCAAGTAGGTTCTCATCATCCACCTTTAATTTGCAATTAGGAACTTGCGTGATAGCATTGTTTGATTGTTGCTAGACCCGGTCTAGGCTAGTAGGGACCATCTCTGTCCGCAGAGGGGATTTACCTCCACAACAGGATGAGTAAGAGATCATGAAATCTCCAAGTGGAACCAAGAACTATCAGTGGAATGACACTAATCAAAAACCTAGAGCTGACTCACACCCTTGCAAGACATCTATATATGGATCCCTCATCTGAGAGATCTAGAGGCTAGAATTTTGTATTTTGTAAAGAAGTGTTGTTGGTTTGTTGAGAAGAGACATTGCATTGTTGGGTGATTTGCTTGTTCATGAGATGAAGAGGGCTTCTACAACTGGGAGGATGATGCTAGATCAAAAAACTGGGTTGTAATCCTCTCTTACATTACTGTTAATAAAGTTCTTTGAGTTTTCCTCCATATGATCTTGTATTTGTAAATCTTATTGTTTATGAATGCAATTGTATGGTCAATGTGTTTCTAATTCCGCATTGTTTATGATGTTTTAGATAGAGATGCTTTGATAGTTTGCTGTTACTTTGACTCTACAGGTACTCTTTGAAGCAGGACAAGTAGGAGAGGAGTGGAAAATTCTATCCAGGAAAGGAGAAACCAAGCTAGGATCAAAGTGAGAGATCCAGGTTGGTCTTATATTCTTCTCTTCCATCTATCACACTTAAAGGAACTCTTGAAAATCTTTCATTGTTTGTTTCTAAGATAGCTACCCTTCTTAGTGGGACTAGCAGTTCGAATCGACACTATTTTTCCCTGAAACAGCATGCTGATGCCAAAAGGGCCAGTAGTATAGGGATTTGTTTGGCTAATTAACGTTGAACTTGGGTTAGGCCCCCTCAAGTCAACAGGAGTCTAAGGGTTCATAATATAATCAGAGCTGACATAATAATAATAATGTAAAGGCACAATAATAACAATAGTGGGCTTCTATGGGACACAATAATAACAATATGGGGGTTGCATGGGCACAAAAATATAATAAGGGGGTTTCACTAATAACAATAAGGGATCACACTAGTAGTATAGGGACCTAACATGCCCCTCTCCTTCAAAAAGTGTTGTCCTCAACACTTGAGTAGTTTTGGATGCTTCTGTATAAAATTCTCGTCCTCTCATGTGGAATCTTCAGTGAGTAAGTTCTTCCACTTGATGAGAAACTCTGAAATTGATCGATTTCGTAGCTTTCAGGTTATTGTTTATGTGATTGCTTCAGGTTCCATTATGATTGTTCCTTCCTCGTCAAGTTCTGGCAATATTGTTTGAATTGGGATCTTCTCATTAGGTAAGGTCACCATTTCTTAAGTGCATGTAGTCTTGCCAACATTTCCTTCTCATAAATAGCTTTGTGTAAATACTTTTCTTTTATTGGACGACTTTCGAAAGCAATGGGTCTTTCTTCTTGCGTTAAAACATCACCAATTCCATTTCCTGAGTCATTAGATTCCAGAATAAAGGTGTTTGTGTATACTGATGTAGCTAATACTGGCACTTGGCACATTGCCTCTTTAAGATGTCCAAAGGCCTTCATTGCTTCTGGAGTCCATGAAAATGCATCTTTCTTCAATAATGTTGTTTTCGAAATTTCTTCATTCTTCATTTTGATTTGAGGATATCCTGAACGAAGATCCAACTTGGTGAAGTACATTGATCCATGCAATTCATCCAATAGTTCATCAATGACAGGAATGGGAAATTTATCTTTAATAGTGAGCTTGTTTATTTGCCTATAATCTAGACACATGTGCCATGATCCATCCTTCTTGTGCACAAATACTACTAGAGCAGAGAAAGAACTTTAACGAGGTTGAATTATACCAACCTCTAGCATTTTTGCAACCATACGTTCAATTTCACTTGTTTGGGCATAGGGATATCTATAAGGCCTGATGTTTGGAGGAACACTTCCTGGAATCAAATGAATAGCATGATCATGATCACGAATAGGTGAGAGACCTTTGGGAGTCTCAAATACATTGGAATGATTGTCCAAGACTTTTTGGAGATCCGGAGAAAAAGATGATCTCGATGTGGGAACCTCTAGCGAACATAATTATGCAATTACGCCTCATTGTTCTTTCTTTAGAAGCTTTGTCATTCCATTAGAGTTGATTATCTTTCCTGGTTTCCCTACGATACCTGTTAATTCAAATTCCTTTCCTTCCGAAGAAAATTTCATGAAAATTTCTTAAAATTAAAAGCTATTGTACACGAGGATTGTAGCCATTGGACTCCTAGTACAACATCAGCACCACCCATTGGAATGGAAAGAATTGGGCTATTCAATACATATTCTCCCATGGATAGTTTGATATTATGGCGCTTTATACCATAAAAATTGATTTGATTCTAAATATAAAGATGCAATACATACCTTTTGTAACAGTTGTACATCATGTAGATCAAAATATTGCTCCATCTGCAGTATCCAATTTCCCGAATCCTTGCCATCAAACTTCCTCATATCACCTTTTCTTGATTTTAGGAGCTCGATCTTGAAACGACTGTAACTCTGTAATTTTGGATCTCCAAGTTTCGAAATTGCGACCTGCAGTAACCCTCTACGTCCTCTTTCCAATTCCACCAGTCTGATCGAAATTGGATTCTCCAAGAAAGAATTATGCCCAATCTCCCAAGATTACCTTCTTACATACTTTTTTAGTAGAGCGAACTTGAAAAAAGTACCACATGTTACTATTTCGACCTTCAGACCTGAAAACAACACACAGAAAATTACTGTCTATCCTCTTTCTGTATCTTCTTACGAAATTTCAATCTGATGCTTAGAGAGAATGTTATGACGATTTTCCCCAGGTCACCTTTTGGGATGTAATTCGGGAGCCTGCAGAAACCCTAAATGTCTTGGATTGTATCTCTAAAAATAGAGGGAAACAAGATCTGAAATTCATACGTAAGGTTTAGAATGATTTCAGCTCAAATCGGTTTTTCCTTTAGCTTCTAAAACTTCGTAGTGAAAAAAGTATAGCGAAAATGCCACGATGACCGGTTTGGATCAGCGAAACCCTAGAATCCAAAGCTCTGATACCAAATGTTATGAAACCAGCTCACAAAAAGATAGAAAAGATAGATCCACGACTTAGAAATCAGCCTCTTCGAGGGGGAAACCTCCTTTATATTACACAAATGAACAATTCTTCGATGATACAAATGACAAGACCTCCTTTCTATATATAGGAGTCTAAGGGCTCATAATATAATCAAAGCTGACACAATAATAATAATGTAAGGGCACAATAATAACAATAGTGGGCTTCTATGGGGCACAATAATAACAATATGGGGACTACATGGGCACACCAATATTATAAGGGGGTTATACTAATAACAATAAGGGGTTACAGTAGTAGTATAGGGACCTAACATTGTTTATTTTTTTGATATCCCTATACTAAATAAAAACTACAACATAGCTCATATTAGGAATACATCAACAATATGCCTAAAAAATATTTAAACAAAATTTGAAGAGAGAGTATCTACTAGCCTATAGCTCTATCAATGTAAACTCATAAACAATACTCCCTAGTACAATTTATAGGTGTAGATTCTACAAAAAATACATAGGTAATTAACAACTTTGAAAAACATACAAACTTAGAAAAAAGCATGACAATTAACTACCTCATCAAGGGTTGTTTTAGCATAGACTAAAACCAATTTGATGATTTACACATTCTCTACTAGATTATGTACTATTTCATCTTCCTTTAGTTCCCCATAATTTGAATTAATAGGCTAAGCCTAGTTGGATGCTTCTAAATTCTCTGCTTTGGTCAAATTAATGGCTGAGTTTGTAAGCATGTTTCACTTAGCTTCCAAAACAATAATCTACCTCTTCAATTGAACTAATGTACCCATAATTATAGCAATTTGGGTAGTAACTTGTTGGTCTTGTTCGTAAATGTTGGTTGTGGGTAAATAATAATTAAGTTTTTATTGCCCTAAATAGCATCCCCGTGGCCTCTCAACACCCATTAGATCTCCTACAACTCCCTCTAGTCTTTTTGTATGCTAGAAAAATCCAAGTTCAATAGTAAACTAAAAATTCCAACACTGCCTAAAATTACTTGCCTTTATTTTTAATCAAGATCCCTGAAATCCATAACCCAAGACTATACTCTAATTGAACAATGCCATACAGGGATACACTTTCTAAGAAGAATACGGGGAAGTGACCAAAAATTTGAAGATGAATTAATGAAACAAGAAAGACCCCATGAGTAGATAATCCATCAAAAATGGACAGGGGTAACTAATTATGATCCCATAAGGCCTCGAATTTTTTTTGGTCAAAACCAAAATCAAAGAAATAGTCATGAGAAGGCTAGAATTTATTAGGAGAATTTGAAAATCAAGCAAGGAATGAATATACGCCTTCAACTAAGGAATGAAACCACTATAAATTCCCCATAATTGAAAGTAGAGGCATTCCCCTTTGTTAACCTCCTTTCAAAGAAAAAAAAAGGTAGCGGTTTACTCATATTCTAGAAGAGAATGAATATTATGGAAACAAGCTAACTCAGATATGTGAGACTCAAACGATCATGCTTCAATCATGCAACCAGGTTCCTCATGTTGGCAAGCCAAAGCTTATCTCCATAACCCCATAGTGTTGTGATTAATACATTTTGGGAATGTCAACATGAGGAAGTGGTCTCTTTTCATTACACATTGTCATATAACAAACTTACCATTTGATTCTTCATGTGCTTTTTAAAATGTTTGACACATACCTTCTGCTTTATGAAAATATCAAGGAATGAATGGTTTCTCTAACTTATTATTAATAACAATGTCCCTTACTTTTTCATGAATTAATTATTTAACTTGCCATCAATAACAATGTCCTTCACTTTTTCTTTCCTTTTCATGGTAAAAAATAATATAAATGATGTATATAGTTAATTTTTTGAAATCAAATAATAACTAATAATGATTGCTAGTTTAATAAGAAATTACTTAACTTGCTATTAATAACATTGTCCTTCCTTCACTTTTTTTGTATGGTAAAAAAAAGTGAATATAAATGATATATATGGTTAACATTTTGCTTTCGGGGACCAACAATGGCTTCCAATTTAATAAGAGTATATAATAGACTTTCTTTTCTTTGTATCATTAAAGGGAAAAAATCTGGGAAGGAAATATAGCGAAACAAGATCTGAAATTCATATGCGAGGTTAGAATGCTTTCAGCTCAAATGGCTTTTTTTTTTAGCTTCTGAAACTTCGTAGCAAAAAAAGTATAGCGAAAATGCCACGATGACCGGTTTGGATCAGCAAAACCCTAGAATCCAAAGCTCTGATACCAAATGTTATGAAACCATCTCACAAAAAGATAGAAAAGATAGATCCACGACTTAGAAATCAGTCTCTTAGAGGGGGAAACCTCATTTATATTACACAAATGAACAATTCTTCGATGATACAAATGACAAGACCTCCTTTCCATATATAGGAGTCTAAGGGTTTATAATATAATCAGAGCCGACATAACAATAATAATGTAAGGGCACAATAATAACAATAGTGGGCTTCTATGGGGCACAATAATAACAATATGGGGACTACATGGGCACACCAATATAATAAGGGGGTTACACTAATAACAATAAGGGGTTACACTAGTAGTATAGGGACCTAACATTTTTTATTTTTTTGATATCCCTATACTAAATAAAAACTACAACATAGCTCATATTAGAAATACATCAACAATATGCCTAAAAAATATTTAAACAAAATTTGAAGAGAGAGTATCTACTAGCCTATAGCTCTATCCATGTAAACTCATAAACAATACTCCCCAATACAATTTATACGTGTAGATTCTACAAAAAATACATAGGTAATTAACAACTTTGAAAAACATACAAACTTAGAAAAAAGCATGACAATTAACTACCTCATCAAGGGTTGTTTTAGCATAGACTAAAACCAATTTGATGATTTACACATTCTCTACTAGATTATGTACTATTTCATCTTCCTTTAGTTCCCCATAATTTGAATTAATAGGCTAAGCCTAGTTGGATGCTTCTAAATTCTCTACTTTGGTCAAATTAATGGCTGAGTTTGTAAGCATGTTTCACTTAGCTTCCAAAACAATAATCTACCTCTTCAATTGAACTAATGTACCCATAATTATAACAATTTGGTTAGTAACTTGTTGGTCTTGTTCCTAAATGTTGGTTGTGGTTAAATAATAATTAAGCTTTTATTTCCCTAAATAGCATCCCCGTGGCCTCTCAACACCCATTAGATCTCCCACAACTCCCTCTAGTCTTTTTGTATGCTAGAACAATCCAAGTTCAATAGTAAACTAAAAATTCCAACACTGCCTAAAATTACTTGCCTTTATTTTTTAATCAAGATCCCTGAAATCCATAACCCAAGACTATACTCTAATTGAACAATGCCATACATGGATGCACTTTCTAGGAAGAATACCGGGAAGCAACCAAAAATTTGAAGATGAATTAATGAAACAAGAAAGACCCCAAGAGTAGATAATCCATCAAAAATGGATAGGGGTAACTAATTATGATCCCATAAGGCCTCGAATTTTTTGTGTTCAAAACCAAAATCAAAGAAATAGTCATGAGAAGGCTAGAATTTATTAGGAGAATTTAAAAATCAAGAAAGGAATGAATATACGCCTTCAACTAAAGGAATGAAATCACTATAAATTCCCCATAATTGAAAGTAGAGGCATTCCCCTTTGTTAACCTCCTTTCAAAGGAAAAAAGGGTAATGGTTTACTCATATTCTAGAAGATAATGAATATTATGGAAACAAGCTAACTCAGATAAGTGAGACTCAAAAGATCATGCTTCAATCATGCAACTAGGTTCCTCATGTTGGCAAGCCAAAGCTTATATCCATAACCCCATAGTGTTGTGATTAATACATTTTTGGGAATGTCAACAAGAGGAAGTGGTCTCTTCTCATTACACATGGTCATATAACAAATTTACCCTTTGATTCTTCATGTGCTTTTTAAAATGTTTGACACATAGCTTCTCCTTTATGAAAATATCAAGGAATGAATGGTTTCTCTAACTTACTATTAATAACAATGTCCCTTACTTTTTCATGAATTAATTATTTAACTTCCCATCAATAACAATGTCCTTCACTTTTTCTTTCCTTTTCAAGGTAAAAAATAATATAAATGATGTATATAGTTAATATTTTGAAATCAAATAATAACTAATAATGATTGCTAGTTTAATAAGAGATTACTTAACTTGCTATTAATAACAATGTCCTTCCTTCACTTTTTTTGCATGGTCAAAAAAAGTGAATATAAATGATATATATGGTTAACATTTTGCTTTCGGTGACCAACAATGGTTTCTAATTTAATAAGAGTTTATAATAGACTTTCTTTTCTTTGTATCATTAAAGTGAAAAAATCTTGGAAGGAAAATTCTATATACTTTAAAAGATTCAATAATATTTTATTTATAGTTAATATAAAAGTAATAATTAGTTATAAGTGAAAAGTACAAGTAGTTATAATTAATGTAAATATAAGAATTTAAAGTAAGATTTAATAATAAATATAGTTGCATAATCTAAATTTGATTTATTATTTAATTAATTGAAGAAAAATATAAATAAAAAGAATTTAAAAGCTAAACTAAATATATGTTTATATTTTTTTTAAATAAATCATTTTAGTGTAACTCAATTAAGTTTAATTGGTTTTTGTTTATGATGGAGGTTACATTCATTAAATTTCATCTCATTTCCAAATTAAATTTTATTTCATTTCCAAAGACATTTATCCCTAGAGGTTAACAAAAACTTTTTAATACCACTTTGTAATAGCATAACCTAGTAGATATAGACAAAGGGCTTCTGACCGCAATAAATCTCAACCTGGATAATTGGTCCTATATCCAAGAGGTGGATTATAATCAACTTCCTTTTAATTGCAAGGTCTGCCATGAGTATAGACATTTTTCTAGATGCTACAAAAAGAATATTAAGGAGTAACAAAATTAGGTGGAAGAATGGGATCAATGCTAATGGCTCAAAAGGAAAATAGGACTATCCAAACATACTAAAAACTAGAAACAACAAATTGATCTAGTAGGGAACAAAGGCAAGGGCCTAACCTCTCCAGCCATGCGAAATCAACTCTAGAATAGGGTACCAGCGAGCAGGGTGCAATGAATGCTAATAACAATAGTTTTGAGGTGCTCAATTTGGTTGAAGAGGAAGCCAATATTCCCTCAAGGAACATCCCTCCCTCTCTTGTGAAGGACTCTAAAGCCTCTCCTAGTTGTCTTGAGGATGGCATTCCACTTGTTAAGGATTCCCTTGCCCATGTGATATGCGATATCAACTCTTCCTCGAATGAGGGCGAGTTCCACTCTCTTAGGAAGCTCAAACTGGCCCCTTAGTTTCCATTTCAGCTAATGAAAAATCAAATATAGATAAAGAGAAGGAACAAGATCACATTCATCGTAAGGTGAGAAGAAAAACAAATAGAGAGGTTCGAATTGAAAAAGTTGAAAAGTACAAATAATTAGGAAGATAAGGTATTCTGGATAGGCACATCATTGACAGACAAAATACAAGGAAAGGAGGTGGTTTAGGCCCCAATTAAGGGGATGCAAAATCTAATTGCAAATGATGAAACTAATATCCTTGAATTGTAGGGGTTTGGGTTCAAATAAAAGAATGTTAGAGGTTAAATCATTAGTTCAAAAAGGAAAAACCTATATCTTCCTACTCCGGGAGACTAAATTGAGATCTATGGTCAATAGTTTGGTCTTGAATATGAAAATTTTAGTCAGACCCAACAACTCTAATGTTAAATGTCTAGACCCGAATGACCCAATGGATATGGGGAAGCATGTTGTAATCTGAAGTAGGCTATATGTACTACATATTTTCTTTAATTTTGGGGCTCTATTGGAAGGTATTAACCTCTAAAGACCCGTACATGCTTAGTATCAATTGTATTCCTCTTCGGAGGATAATTTTAGTTTAGTATTTTGTAGATGATACTGAATATGGAAGAAAATCATAATGTAACTCTTGATGTACAACTGTGATCCGGACATAGATTTTGCAATTAATACAAATATACTCATTATTGTAAAAAAAAATAGCACAACCTAGTATAAACCCATTGGGATGGTTTCCACCTAGTGTAAATTCCCTTAAGACATTGAAAACAATTAATATATTAGAATATATCATAACTTAGTAGCATTCTTATTTTGTATCAATACTTTCATGCCTTGATGAAGACCAAATACTATTGCAAACTTAATTTCCATTGCAAAAACATCAATGTGGGGGACATCACACCCAACAAATACAACATCTAAAAATAGGCAATGCTCATTGAGCAAGGCTTAAAAGCAATGAAAATATAGGTAAATATTCTCTAACTTCTCTACAAAAATCAATTCATTTCCCTGGAAATCATAACAATGGATGAAAAATCGAACTAAACACAATGATTATGTGGTGGAGAACCCTTTAGAAATTAGTGTTAGGCTCTAATTTGTGCCTTAGCACCCTCCTGAGGATAAGTACAACCCTATCCTCCTCTTTCTCACTAAGACAATGTTGGAACAATTTTTAAACTACTACTTGAGATCACAAATCAATAATCACTTTCCCTTTCTCAAAGTAGCAACCAACAAATTTATAGTTCCCTTGCTCAAGCTATTCCTGCTCTTTTAAAATTTCCCAAGAAGGTAACAACTAACAGAAAAGTCTTCTAGTTTTAGCTTCCCACATTCCAAGATTATTTACCACACCTAAAAACGTTTGAGGGAAAATTGAGGTTAGAGGTAAAAACACTACTAAGAAAGTCTTTTGGTTTTATCATCCCCATTTCCAACATTATTACCACTCCTAAAACTTCATGGAGAAATATAGAGGTTATGGCTAAAATTATTAGGGTCATATAATAGGTAGATAATGAATTAGACCATTCCACCTTAGACCTTTGACCCTAAATCAACTTAGGGGTCATATTTCAAGTGTTTTGGATCAATATTTTCCTTATCAAGTCTCACAAGGTATTGTGGTGTAGGTAAATTCTCGATGCGGACAAAGACAATTCCTCTAGCCCGAGAGAGCAGGTCTAGCCACAAACAAACAATCTATGGAAAACTTCCTTAAGCTAGAATCAAATAAGAGGGCCTACCTCTTAGAACGTTATTCCACTTGGTAATGATCTTGTTTCCTTACTCCAACTACTTTTTGTTTCCTTCCTTCGAATACCTGAAACAAACAAACAAAACAAAAGCAAATGTGATAGCATACAAATTGCATTCAGCCTACTTAAAAGTTCAAGGAATCTTAAGCCATCAAATGTAAGATAACACTTAATGTAAGAAATCAATCAATAGTTGTATTCATATAAGTTCAGAAAGAGATTACAACCAAAGCCTTGACATTGTTGGTCTCGTCCAACGTATCTGGGTTCCCACACCTCTGCTAGCATCTCATGGATAGCCTCAACAATGTAGTTTTTAAGGCTTCTTCCCTTTAGTTCCAAACCAAACAAAACACACTATTCTCCCTTCACAAACATAAACTAGAAGGCTACAAGCTATGATATCTTGCTAGCTATTCAAGCTCCAAAAATGCTAAGACTAGTTTAGCTTGGAAAAGGAGGAGTTTATATAGCTTTGATGGAGGGGAGATGGTTCCTCTTATCATGGGAGAGGCCTTATCTCTTGAGTTTGTTCCATCTCAATAGGGGAAAGGAGCCCAAACTAACTTCCTCAGCTCCATCCAGCCCAACCATTTACCAGACTTCTATTACGAAGCTTCTAGACCTGGAAGCTTCGAGTCCATATTTAAAAAAACTTGCCAAAAGAGGATCAACGCGACTAAGAAAAGGCTCAGTTGCATCGTACGACACTATTCCTAGTTTCAATCTTTGCAAATCGGCGTGAGAAGGGAATGGGTCATTAGCGTCATCTTGTAAACTGGGGTAAAAGGAAGATTCTTGGGAAATGATACAAAAGGGAATTGTTCTTCTCATGAAGAGGGACATAATGGGAGTCTCTTCATGATGGGAAAGCATGTAGGGTTCACTGTAGCGGTCCTCCAGAATCATGGAACGGGGAGTACAGGGATAAATCCTCTACATGAGAAATCCTCATTGGGCACAAATCCTTTTCATTGGGCACAAATCCTTTCCATTGGGTACAATTTCCACCACATGATTATCATTCTTATGGGTTGCTTCCAATATCTAAGACAAGTTGTTATGGATCTCAGAAAACATAAATCTACAACAAAAAATAGTTAATCAAAAGAACATCACAATACTTCACCAAACCGTTAAGTCATAAAAAAAAGGTGGATCATCAATATATTTTTTAATCATTAGCTATAAACATCCTAATAATGTATGCATTTCAATCGCAATAATATAAATCGAAATAGCAATATATACAATACGTCATATTGTAGCTAAACAACATGAAGGTTCAACGTATCCCTTTAGTAAAAAGGGAAGATCCAAAATCCAAAATAAACATGCAATGATAATGAAGCCACTATCCATGGTGAGAGGTAAACTAAGTAGGATGCACAAAGGTGAGGTGTTACAACAATTATCTATACTATTCCCACAATTGGGTTCCCTCCAACCTAGTATATCAACACTTGGAAATTCGAGTTCCCTCCAACCTAGTCTATCAACACTTGGAAATTTGGTTTCCCTCCAACCTAGTCTATCAATACTTGGAAAAGTCCCTTTCTAACTTCCTATGGGCTAGTAACTCTAATGGAAAAGTATTTCACAGAGTTCATTGATATCTTTCTTTAATTTTTCATAAACATGGTGGTTTGGGTATCAGTAAAACTAGGATTCAAGGATAGCATTTTTGTGCCAAATAGGTGGTGTGCTTTGTAAATAGAGAAGACTCATGTAATGTCTTTCTAATGCATCACATTGTTGAAGGGGGTCCTTGAGAAAGACATATTGGTGGGGTTTTAATTTCCAAACTTTGGTGGTCATGCTAGTTCAGGGAAAGGTTGTTGGCATATATGTTATTCAAAGAATGTGGAAGGGTTAGGAAGCTATGATGTCCTTCCTTTTCATGGGGAGAACCTTCATTTCATTTTGGGTTCTCTTTTAATGATCATTGCCAATGGTAATCATCCCTAGTTATGCACATGGAACATCGTTTTTTGAGTTAATATTGTTCTCAACTCTAAAGTTGTTTAAACGAGCTATCTAAATGGTTAAATACTTGATTGACAGATAAATAATGGAGTGTGCTACCTCATTGGAAGTTAAGCATAAATTCAAGTTGTCCAACTTAAACAATTTTATCTTGCTACTTATTTAAGGTGTATAACTTCATCCCTAAGTTGGGCCTCTTCATACCTAAGGCTTGATGTGAAGGTAGACATGGAGGTAAGCCACAACATTATATATATATATATATATATATATATATATATATATATATATATATATATATATATTTGTGTGTGTGTGTGTGTATGTGTGTGCGCGCATGCCAATTCAGGCTACAAATGGATATATTTGAACATTAAGTTCAATACTCGCTTGAACAAGATTTAGCACCTGCGATTTAAACAAAAATAATGGTTATTCCAATCACGAGTTCTTCACTTAGCGAACCTATGACATAGTACGTATGTTCATGGGATATTAAAGAATACTCGTAATTTCATTAACTATTGATAAATATCTTCTAAAATATTTTATGTTATACCCCCTTCCCAATACATATTTCAATTAAAAGCTCCGTATTTTTACTAGGATATATTTCTAAGTTTTACTGGACACCCATTTTTATAACTCCTAGTACTTATAAAGCCCCTTGTACCTTGCATACTCACAACCCAATACCTATAGTATATATTGACTTAATTTTTCACAAATTTAGAACCCCCTTATGAATGAATGCGATAACATATTGGTTAAGAAGGTGAAGCCCCCATGATTCTGATTGAGGAGTACATGGAAATTTGACGTGTTGATGAAGCAAGCTCTCTTTCTCAGGCTTTTATTGCAAGAGCTCTACTAATGGAAGAAAGGTTAACTTACTTGGATTTGTAAACCCCTCGTTGTCCCCATTGTGGGTAAGGTAAGACTCTAAAGCTTAATTTTTTGTTGTGTTCCCTAGCCAAGTTTGACTTAGTTTGGCTCCAAACCTTGTGTCAACAATATATAATGATATGTTATTTAATGACAAAGAAACTTGATGCACTTTCTCATGGTATAACAATGCATTGGCTTGTACCAAACTATAATTGCATATTATAATACACATGCCACATGATATATGCATGGAAATGCACCACTTGCAATTTTGGAGTGGGTTACATTGTACCATGCTTGAAATCTAGTTGGACCCAATAACCCATCCCAATCTTGTTAATGCAATCAGATGGGGGTGAAAAAAGGCTTTCCACCAAGAGAAAAATAAGTTTGAAATCTAATGAGGTGAGGATGTAACTAGCCTTTTGTCTTGATTAAGAATGATAAACAACATCCAACATTGACCTTGTCTATCTCTAAGAATCTTGATCCTCTGAAAGAGGCTAATGATGGAGGGAATCAACTCATGGATGATGCTCCTCCAATGATTACTCATGGCTGAACCCCTAATGATCATGATGACTTGTGCCCATTAATGGTGTTATTTCTTACCCTCAATTATTGCATTTTGTTATTTTGGTTATTTCAAATATAATGTTGTTGTGGCTCTATATAGTTAAGGATTTTCACAATACTGAACTCACATTTGAGTGTTTGATAATCCTTTATCAAAACTCCTACAGATTATATGTAGAAACTATTTTTTTATTATCTTAAAACAATGTATATTTTATTTTTAATTAATGGTTAAAAATATTTACTGTAAATAAAATCTTAGGGAAAGCTTCCAAATACTTCCTCACATTTCAAGAATAACCAATAAAACAAATGTCATTAGAATACAACAATTACTCTTAACTCTTAACTATGTTAGACTCTACACGACCTATACTCACAACATCTCTTAATTATATTCATTTTGAAATTGGTATATTTTAACTTATTAAACACTAACCTGTCTTACATAACCAAATTTATATATGAGATATCAAAGTTTTATATACTATTTGTTTTAAAAAATAATAATTATATAAATATCAAATTTCTATGTACGGTGTGTTCTAAAAATAATAATTTGAAAAAGAGAGAAATAATATATTATATATGTATATGGCACATCAAATTTTTATATTTTGATTCTTTAAAAAATCAAAATATTTTTTATTACGTATTCCGAATAGTATGATCCTTGGGCAGCTATTATCAACTTCATATTTTTCTCAACGAGGTACACACGCTTTTTCTCAACGAGGTACACATGCATTCCAATAGGATAGTATATTGAACCGGAGTTGTTTTTAAAGAGATTTTTTGGAAATTTTTCTGGTGGGTTTTTTTCGTCAAAATCCGGCAATAATTTATTAAACTTGCAAGTTTGATAGTTAATTTCTGCACAATCAAAGTGTCCCAGGAGTTTTTCAGGGTGCTGAATCCAAATATGCAGTTAAAAAAACCATTTTAAATAATACAAATCAAGATGTAACCTCAATTTTTTCAGTTGAATTTGGTCACCGGAATCTCCAAAAAATCACACTAAAGACAACTCCTATTAAACAGTGTATTTATTAGTCCAATTTATGATTCTGTTGTTAAACATTTATATCATTTTCTTTCTAGCCAACGTGGATTGATAAAATATCACGTTGAATGTGAATTTCCGTACAGATTCGCTGAGCATCACTTACTTCAAATTAACGCCGCTTTATACCTAAGGTGTGAGCAAAACGTTTTGTTTCGGGTAACTATATTGTCATCGACCGACATTAATGACAGAATCTGAGTAAACGTTCCTGTAAGGTTGGCCGCTAAGGAAGGTTTATAACTTATTTAGCAAACAAATGATTTGTCAGTTGGTAATTAGGTTTAAATTATTCCATAAAATTTCAATCATAAATAGATGAAATAGTGATTTCAATTAATTTCTCTCCAACTTCCGCACGATTTCAATCTAAAAGTGGCTAAACATTCAACACCCAAATGAACCTCCTGAGTGGATCATTCAACAAAGAGAAGCAATCTAACTTTCACTTGTAACACAAGCGATACTTAAAGAAGTGGTGGTGGATGTGATGCTCAGAAAATGGGAAAAGGACATATGACATCATCGGTCGGTCGTTCCTTTTCTTAAAGTTCAGAACATATGCCTTTTCTATTAAGTTGCCAGAAAGAACTTCTGGTCAAGGCTCTGTCTCACTGTTGCACTAATGGAAAATTGAGCCGATTACAGGCCAGCCAGAATAGATCCATGCAAACGAAAGGCAGAGACATATGACACTGATACTG
This sequence comes from Pinus tabuliformis, assembly GCA_031772625.1. NCBI lineage: Eukaryota > Viridiplantae > Streptophyta > Pinopsida > Pinales > Pinaceae > Pinus > Pinus tabuliformis. Next base: position 1,159,410,113 of record CM062811.1, read on the forward strand.
ACCACAACTTCAGATATATAAATACATGCCCAGGCAACCCTGACAGAGGAAAGTAGGGAAGTGTAACCAATGCATATGATATCATGTCAGCGTTTTAAGATAGCAGTTCATTAGTTCGTGTGTTAGCCTCATTCAATACAAAGCATAGAGCCCTGAAGAATACAAAGTATTTGTTGATCTGTAGTCAGCATCATACCTACCAACCCAACTTGGGAATGCAAATTCATATCCCTCGTCCTGCACCTCTTTACCCATTTTTATCACAACACAGTACAAACCGAACCAACATTTAGCTTTTCTCTTCAGTAAGGTTTGCAGACACACGCCATCTATCAATTGCAATCAAATTCTAAGGACTTTGAACTTTTTCAGCACAAATACATAAAAGGAACCCAAAAAAGACCAATTGAAACCATGTCATGTCTCAAACTGAAGTAAATTATAAAGCAATAGATCATTAAAAAAGAATAGTCATAGATATCTACTAATAGCAGGACTACAAAAGAATAGTGATTGAAATTTGACGACTCCATCAGCCTGAAACTATACAGATTTTAGTGTATATAGTTCCAGAGAAGGAATAACACAGATTTCAGTGTATATAATACCAGAGAAGGAAGAACAAAAGAACAACAAAGTGTTGCTAGACATGCAATGGACTAGCGGATGCTCGATGATAAAGCCATTACTGAGACAACCTCTGCTTTTGACTGCTGTCAAGCCATTTCGGTTGAATGTGGAGTGGAATATCAATAAATATTATTAAGCAGACTGTTGGTTGCAGGTAAGGGGAACTCATCATTATCATCATCATCGAGAGGAGCAGGCAAGTTGAGATCCAACCATGGTGGATGCTGCTGCTGCTTGGTACTGGAAATGTCACTAGTAGTCTCTGAACTCGCTATCCTCATGTGCCCACTTAAAGCTTGCCCTGGTTTAAGGCCTCCATGTGCTTCTTCGATTCCTTCGTTAGAGCATGAATCTGTCAACTGGTCCTTGGAAGGGGGAGTTTTGTGCATGTCCTTGGATAGATCTTCATCTGTGGTAATTATTTCCTCTGCTTCCAAGCTCTCGGCCTCCTCCCTGGCAAAGCAGCCCTTGACCTTGTTGTGGCTTGCTCTGTGCCCACCCAGGGCATGGAACGAATCGAAAATTTTCTTGCATGACCTGCACTGGAAAGTTAAACCCATTTTCTTGGACGTAGGCTTCACGGCATGAAGTTGAGACTGTGGATTACCTGAAGGAACTTTTCTCTTGTGGGTCTTTAATGCAATTGGAGTCTTGACATCCACCGATCCAGATGTAGCGCTTTGTTGATCAAGTTGCCTGTTTCTTGATTCCCATGGCTCCCCTGCAGCAGCAAGCATTACCAAGCAATTCGCCATGTACTCTACTTCTTCATTTTCAGACGCCGTGGTAGTCGCTGGAGCTGCTGCTGCTTCTTCCGAATTGGGTCGATGATGTCTGGGGCGTTTCGATCTCTTCCCCTTTGTTTTGTTCCGCTGTGGATTTGAATCTGAGTCACTCTCACTGTTGGAAACATCTTCTTTGCCCTCAGAAACCCCATACTCTTCTTCTTCCGTTGGGTTATTGTAATGGCATCTCATGTGCCTGATGAGAGTCTTCCAGGAGAAGAATTCCTCACCGCAGTACTCGCAGAGCTGCAGATTCTTCAGAGAAGTGGAAGGGAGCATTTTGGAACCGAACTCATATGGCATGTCGAAAGAGTGTTCCAGATCTGCATAGCTCCAATTCCGCTTGCGATTAGGCCGCAGATCGTACACCGGACCATTAGTTAGTTGCTGCTGCAGATCGACTCCGCATGAGGCTTCTTGTTCCTGTTTTACAGGGCTGGGTACTAGTGCAGGCTTCGCTCCAGTTTCTGAGGATCCTTCATTAAAATTAGGAGAAGCTGCTGCTACTGTGGATCCATGAATTCTCATATGTCCACCGAGAGCCCTGCCACAGGCGAATCTTCTCTTGCAAACCTTGCAAACATGCTTGAAGCTCTGTACACATTCTTGCTCTTCCATTCTGAACTCTACCCTGTTTCTGTACGATTTGCCCGCAAATGCCCTTAACTTCTAAGCCTTTGCAAACAGGACATGCAATGAATCCACTGCCATGCGTTTGTAATCCCAACAACTTCAGATCGACCCTCGAAAACTAAATCTTACTCGACTTCCGTGAAATCTTTACTCCTGGTGGTGGTGGCAGAACACTTGCTGATTCATCGTCTGCAGACACAGAGTCTAAATATAAGCCCTTAGAGCAGTTGCCCGAATAGTTCCACCTAACTAGAAAATTCTACCCAGAGAGGGGAAGACGATGAGGGAGATATAACATCACGGCTCGCTCACTCATTCAAGAATCATGAATGATAGCTTAGCTTCTAGTAAAGACGCAACAGCTAAATTACCAATTTTTCTCAACGCCTTACCTCACTCGTCAATTACCCACCCCACACCGTCATAAAAGCAAATAATCTTAGCTGGCCCATCCATATCGATACGCAAGTCCAGATAAAAACATACAAGCAGCAGCATGTCATGGGTATTTTTGGGGAAGGGGACCGGAAAACCGTGCATGGAATTGAAAAAGTCGAAGTTCCGAGAAAAAAAAATACTGCGAACTTCGAAATCAAATTCCGAATCATTTTCTGGGGTTTGATCTTACGTCATATTTTAAATTTTAATCGGATTTTTGCAATTCTCGCTTCCTGTTTGAAAGCTTTCTTGAAGTTTTGGCAAATTTGTCTCCGTAAACAACATTTATTTACTAAGAAAAATATTTTTATAATTATAAAAAATAATGATAAATTTTATTCACCTTCGCCCATCCCAAGGCTATAGCCGCGATCATCTCCTCTTGTTCCAGCAACTGATTTGATTTCTTGAAGACACCTCATTGAAATCCCCTAAATTTATTTCCATTTATAGATTGCCATCACTATTGGAGTTGACTGCAGTCTGCTATTCAAATTAGGGTTTTGAGGGTAATCTTTACAGGTCTTCATTATGGATGCCAGTAGTCATTTGACAGAGGCCTAAGTTGCAATTTCCGAGTTAAATTTTTTGTTAAATGAATCTGAAATGACAACGCGGAGAAAGTAGATGCACGTGAAGAGTAGAGAGCATCGGGGTTTTAGTGGAATGTAAAGGGGCAATCTCCCTTTGGGCTCCAGTTCGAGTCCCGGCGAGTGTGGAAAAATGGAGAAATACAATTAATAAACAATAAGGCACAATTCCCATTGTAAGCCAAATGAGCTTTGCAGTGCAATGCGATTCAATTCAATTCAAAGCAGAGGAGAAGAAGATAGGTATTATCGTGGGAACTACTCCTTTCGGCCGGGGCCCGGGAATCATTTGTCTTTGCTGTCGGCTTGGCCGGTGGTGTTTATCGGCATCGCGAACACGGTAGAGGACTATGGTGGCACGCCACGCCTTTTTTTCTCTGGACTGGAGTGGACTAACCTGTCGTAACTGTTATCAAATCAGTTCAGTTCCCCATTATTGAGGGTAAGAATTCTCCGGTCCAACGTTCCCGCCGGGAAATCAGGCTCGAAAAACGCCGATACAGCTTCATTATCTTTTTATTGCTGGTATTACGCTTTTTCGAGGGTACAATTTGACTTTTAGTTGCCCTACATCAATCCCTAACGTCGAAGTAATAAATTTAACAAATTCTTTAGTTGGAACATATATCTTAATATATTTATTTTTAAACGGATATATATTAATATTTATTAAGTATGAATTAAAATTGTGCTTTTCTGACTTGGTAAAGGGTTATCGTTTTTGGAGGTAAGAAAACCCGTTAATAAATCAAAATCTAAAGGTATTTAGTAGAAGTGGAAACTTGCATTTTTAGGAATGGTTTTTTTTTGAATAATAAGGATAAATCACCTAATATTATAGAGTCAATTTCTATTGTCGATAAAATTAGCTTGTAAATACATATAACACTTAATGATGATTGTTGTCCCATTCCTTATTTGATAGCTAAATTATCATAATTAAATTTCTAGAAGATTTCACTCATAAATAAGTAATAGGATATTTTCTATTAAATTATGTGTCCTCTCCTCGGACATGGTGGTCATACAAGTCAAACTAGAGGTCTGAAAGGTGGAAAGAACAAAGAGGGTCTAAAATTTGAGCCTCAGTGTTCACGAGAGGTTCAACATTAGATGAGGATTTGGCTTCCTGGGTTTTATGGATCTTGAGGGATGCCTTCTTCATGTTTTAATGAGTATTCAAATAATTTGCAATTGGAGGGGACCGACCGGTTACCTGGTAGTTCCAGCGACAGCTAAAAACGACGTTGGAGGGGAGTCTCGGACCAATTTAGTAATTGAACGACGTTATAGAGTAGACGAATGGCGGGAGGATTTTGCACTGGGAAAGCGAGACAAAGATTTAAAAATTTGGAGCGGGAATGGTTTTTTATAGGCAGAGAGGGGGAAATGATCGTCTGACATGGGATGACGTCATGGGGGGACACGTGGCGGAAGGGGATTGTATGGTGACATATGGCAAGTGGACGAGATCTGGGCGAGAGAGGTTACCATTTACCTTTTAAATTCATCGCTCGCTTGAAACTAGCACTGACAAACTAATAATCGTGGTGGGTGGTCTCCACCATCCTCCAGCGGGTAAAAGAACAGGAGGCTGAATCCAGCGGCCACCCCCTGGAATCAATTTGGGCTGTTGGATTGGCATGCCCACCCTTCTAACTTTTCAACTCTGGGGGGTAGTGGGTCTATCTATCTCTCGCACAGATTAACCCCTCGAAATGCTTTCGGGGGCTAGTTAGGTGAAGATGGATGACTATTTTCCTCTAAACTTGCTTGATCTTTAAACGAAGAGGTGTGGCCATGATAATTTCCTATTTTATCACTCTTATCTCAATTCCCCCATAGGACCAGGTGTCGTGACCAGTGGTTTGGATGCTTGGGTTCTTAAGACCTCGAGCTCTTGTCGGGGGCCTAATTCCCTTTATATTTGTTCTTCTGCCCTTGTTTCTTTCAATGTTTATGACCTCATGCAACATAACATCGAAACCCCTTCATCGAAGTCTTTTCAAAAGCAAAATTACAACAAGTATCTGAAATTTCAGACCTCCAATATTTAGCATAGCACCTGGGTGCTTCACCTTTCCTACACCCCTGGTTCTTTGAGTCCTCATGACAAAGTGCTAACAACATCATATCCCCTCCATCGGTTCGAAACTTACTAATGTCTAGCATTCTGATATCGGGCCTCGATATTCCTTCCTTCCATTCTTCTGATATCAGATTCCGATGTGATCGCCTCCCAATTTTCGGTGCTTTCCTTTTCATTTTGGCCTTCCTCTGAATTTCGGCTCGTGAAATTTCGGGTCTCCCATCTAATATCGGCCCCCGATATGCTGAGCCTTCTCTGAAATGGTGATTCAATGTGCTGCCTCTCCCTTTTGATTTCCCTTTGAATGACCTAGACTACACCTCTTCATTGTTGTATCATGGATGGAAAACATCATTCGACAAAAATGCAAGAAAGTATTATAGATACAACATCGACTCCAATTGGGGACAATGTATTGCAAGCAATGCATTGATAACTTGCAGATTAGTTCCTTCTATACATTGGGCATGGAGTCATTTTATTTAAACCTTCATAAGACAAAAGAGCAGTAATAAAAACCACAAAACAGTGTTGGTATTTGCAATGGCTCACCAATATTTACAGTGGATGAGAGTGGACCTCTTCAATGCTAGAAATAAAGCTTGAGAAACTTCCCATTCACTGGAAGCTCAAGCACTTCACCATCTAAATTTTCCAGCAAGAAAGTATTGTTCCCTTTTGCTTCAAAAATCTTGAAAGGTCCAAACCACAGAGGGTCAAACTTTCCATGTTTTCCTTTATCTTCCCTTTTGACATCCCATCTAAGTACCAAATCTCTTGGCTGCAGGGATTTGTCCCTTGCTTTTCTATCAAAGAGAGATTTCATTCTTTCTTGATAATTGATCAAATTCTGATTTACATGTTCCCTTCTTTCTTGAAGTTCTACCAGTTGATTGATCCTCCTGGTTAGAGAATTTGGCTCCTCCTCAACATCCTGTAGAATTTTAAAGATTGACATTGCTAGCTATATAGGGAAAATTGCATCTCTCTCATACATTAATTCAAAAGGATATTTCATAGTGGACCTTTTGGTGATAACCATATTAGCCCATAGGGAAAACTTCAGTTTTGAATCCCAGTTCTTCTAATTTTCTGCTATTGTATTCTTCAGAATCCTTACTAATGTTTTATTAGAGGATTCCACCAATCCATTTCCCTATGGGTAATACGTAGTGGAGTGGCCTACTATAATGTTTACCTTTGGCAGAAATAAAGAAATTTGACTGACTTGAACACCTGAGCATTGTCAGTGATAATTTTCTTTGGGCAGTCGAACCTGGCAAGGATGTATTCCTCCATAAACTTGATGACTACTACATCAGTTGCATTTCTAGCTCGGGTAGCGTCCACCTACTTAGTGAAGTAATCAGTGGTCATGAATATCCCCTTGTGTTGGCCACTGGAAGGTGGATGTATTTCTCTAATAAAGTCTAACCCCGATTTCCTGAAAGGTTCTTCTACAGAAACAAGGATTAGAGGAAAGGGTGGCCAACCTCTATTTTCCTGTAAACATTTGAAATTTCTCACAAGCCTGAACATAGGCATGCACTTCACCAAACAACTTAGGCCAATAAAAGCATGCCTTGATAATTTTATGGGCTAGAGCCCTCCAACTATAATGTCCTCTACAAACACAGTTATGGAATTCATCAATCATTTTATCGATCTCTTCTTCAACCAGACATAAGAGAAAAATCCCCATTGTGTCTTTCCAATACAATTAGCCATTTGAGATTACAAATTTATGGGCTTGCAGCCTCAAAGCCCTGTATTTAACTTTATCAAAGTTGATCAGACTCCTCAGAAAGATTAAATAATGAAAAATATGCTTATACTAGTGGGACACAATGTATTTCATTTGGATTTTCTAAGTTGGGGTCTCATTTCTTTGTTGTTCCTCATATTTTCCACTTCCTCCATCCTTTCCTATTAGTAAATTTATGCCCAAAGCTTGGAAATTTACATCAGACAAAATTTTAGCTAGCCCCTGCCCTTTGATCAACTTGGTGTGTTTGATATCCATATCATATTTATGTATTTTAGCAATCCACTTTCCTCTTTTTCCTTCACTACCCCCCTGCACAAGGATATCTTTTACTGCAACTATAGGAATATAGGTTGTTATACTTAATTGTGGGACATAGTTCCTAAAAGATTTCAGGGCTTTGACTAAGGCATAGGCCTACTTCTCGAAAATATTAGATTTTAGCTCAACATCTCATAAAAATTGATTGACAAATGAAATTGGTTGCTTGTGTCCTTCATCATTTTCTTGTAACAAAACAACATCCACCATGTGGGGAGAAGCAAAAGAAAAGATGAAAAATGGTTTTTGGTATTGTGCGTTGATCAATACATGGGCTTCTGAAAAATCCTTTTTGATTCTGGAGAATGATCCATGAGCTTCTACTGTCCACTTTACCTCCCTATCCTTCCTCAACATCTCTATGATTTCTTTAACTATTTCAACATAATTGGGTATAAACCTTCTTAAAAAGTTTATTTTACCCAAGAAGACTTGGATTTATTTCTTATTTCTTAGTTATGGAATGTTATTGATGGCCTCTAGGCTTATGGGATCAATATTTACTCCCTCCTTTTCCACAATGTGGTCCAATAAGTTTCCTTCACTCAGAGCAAACTGATATTTCTTGGAGTTTAAAGATAGAGCATACCTTCTTCATTTTTCAAAAGTGAGCTACAAGTGTTTCATGTGATCTTCATCTGTTTTTGAGAAAAACTTGATTTCATCCAGGTAAATTACTACAAACTTGTCTTTTTCCCAAACAAAAGCTATATCCATAGCTCTCTTAAAAGTGGCTCCTGCGTTTATGAGGTCAAAGGGCATTCTGGCATACATAAACATTCCTCAGGGTGTGGTGAAAGCAGTTTTCTTCTGATCTTCTGGGTGCACAACAACTTGGTTATATCCATAGAAAGGATCCATCATGGAAATTCAAGCAAACTCTACCATTTTATGCAAAATGTAGTCCATCTTAGGCAAAGGGTAATTATATTTTAGTGAGGCCTTGTTTAGATTCGTGAAGTCAACACATAACCTTATTTCTCCATTCTCTAAATTTTCTACACAATCTAAATACATCAAAGGAACAATAATTTTGGACTATAGCAACTTCCTCACCTCTTTCTCAATAGATGGAAGTAACAAAAAGTTAATTTATATCTCTGGGTAGAAATTGGATATTAAAGGCTAAGAAAAAACTATCAATCAGATCCCATACCTCATTTCGGTAAGCCTTTAATCTTGGATGTTTAACTTGGAATTGTTTTTTTATTTTCTTCACCACCAGCTATGAATCTCCAAACACTGCTAAGCACCCAATATTGAGACTTCTGGAGGCTTGCACCCCTAACAAAAAACATTCACATTCAACAACATTATTAGTGGCTTCAAACTCTAGCTTGAATGAAAGAGGAATTAGTTTGCCTTTTGGAGACACCAACAACACACCTGCTCCATTTCCTTCCCTGGAATAAGCACTGTCAAAGCATAACTTCCTTACTTTATTACACTCTAGTGATTGTTTATCTAGTTGAACAGAAATTTTCCACCCGTGTTTCATCCATGATTTGATCATCTTCCTCTAATAGAAAACAAGATAAATTATTCTCTTTACGATACATAGGAGAATTATTTGAAGAATCATCCTTTGTAATTGTCTTTACAAATCTTGATTATCTATATAGTCAGAATTCCTCTCCACAGAACACAGGAATGGTGGCATATGTCAAATCCAATTTGATAGATCCCCCAATTTTTTATCCCCATGACCTGGAAAAAAGCATGCCAAACCTTGCAGGGATGTCAACAACCACAATATCCATTACAACACTTTTCACAGGAATTTGAGCCAAATTGACCACCAAGTCTTTAATCATCCCCAAGAATTTTACTATTTTAGAGTCAAAAGAGTACAGATCTTTATATGGTTTTGTTATTTGCAACCCCAACTACTCCATGACAGTCAAGGGAAATCAGATTATGATAAGCTCCTGAGTCAAGCATACAGTTATGTAATAGAATGATCCAAATGGGATCCATAAAGAATTGTCAAAGAACCATGACTGTATTAGGTCGGACAAACTTTTAAGAATTCAAAACAGTGATCAAAAACACCCTGAACCAATGGCAATGGAAGCCAGCATGGAATGACGAGGACCTCGGTCAAAGCACGTTGACTGAGGCCCATGGAGACTATGTGGGAGGTCAAAGTAACCCCTGGGAGGCTCGGATCGGGAAAATAAGGAGGTTTTTGATGCGCGATTAGCGTTGGGTGAACAGGGTCGTAATGGAGGAAGCTCGAGCACCCAGATGCATAGGGAACCAGAGAACCATGGGTGAAAAAGTGAAAGGTGCTAAAAGGACAAAGGTGGGACCCGTGCTTTGGAAACTGACAGTATTAATCGGTGCACCCTCAAACGGTAAGCAGTTTTGGATGGAAGCGGAGCGATCCCACTCAACGATCAATACGTGGCAAGCAGAGGTGAGAGAAAACCACCATTGATCGCACGCTAATGGTTGAGCAAGTCAACTGCGCGAAACGTGCGTATGGCATTGGATCTGGGGGACCCAGATCGGATGACTGAGATCATGCCCGATAGGAAGCGGAATCGATGAAGGATTAAGCCAGGTTTTAGAAGGATTTGAGGTCTGTTTCACTGCCACGGTGGAGAAAGACTTCATCCACGACGTAACTAAAGAAATGAACCGACGAAGTAGGCTGGCACTATTCAGAGGAGGACATGTGGCCACTCCCTTAGCACTGATGATGACACCGAATAGGGAACTCCAAGCGCAGCTGTAGAAGGTGAATGAACAGAGGCGGAAAAGGAACTGAACAGGAATGGGAACAAATGGCTAAAAGCCATGAATAGAGACAGAATACATAGACAGTCGAAGTCAGTCAGAAGGAGGGACAGAGAACCCCGAGAGACAGAGGAAGAGACCAGAATCCCGAGAGGAGGACGGAACATAGAGAAAGAAGACAATGAAGCAAAATCAGAAAGAGGACAGAGGGTCGAGCTGACTAGAGGCAGTGTTGAGCACCAGAGGCTTGAGAGATCCAATCCATCCCAGAGAGGATCTGTCCGGGCTGAGCACCACATTGGGCTCTCCACTGTAGACCAGAAGGTCAGAGATCTGGTAGGAAGAAGAAGTCTATGTACTCAAGTGGCTTGGGGAATCCAAGAACCACCCTGCCAAGTAAAACTGCTTCAAGAGAACTCACATTGAGTCTCTGCATTGTAATTCTATGCTTAAAGACACAATAAAACAAGGCCACCATTGAAAGCTGGACCAGAGATGTAGCCCTGGAGAATAGGGTGAACTCCTTATTAATCTCTTGTGTCTTGTGTTTGCTTACTATATTTCTTTGTTGTCTTTCCATTTAAATGTCTGTGTATTGGCAATCTGATCAATCCGTTGCTTAAATAACACATGACACACACCAGCACATGAGTCTGTAATACCTTTGTTCAATAAATCTTTAACTGAGGTCACTCATAGGGTGATTATCAGATCAAGTGGTATCAGAGCTCTAGGCTGTAAGGTTAGACAAGCTTGTGTTGGTTTAGCTATGAATGCTCACTAGATCAAAGCTCAAATTAGGAGAAGGACAGTTGGTGGAAACTAATCCTAAAATTGGGAGAGTCTATCCTTGGAAGACAATGTCAGAGGAAGGTTCTGTGGGGCCAGACCCTCAATTCATAGAAAGTTTCCTAGCTATAAAGTCTATGGTAGAAGAAATGTACAGAGACTTTAGAAAGCATAAGGTTGAGGATTCATCAGGTTCTAAACAAGATAAAGAAGAAGATGAGTCTCACTTCCATGACCACTCTAAAGGAAAGGGGAAAGAGGAAAGCTTTCTCACACCCCCTAATAGCCCTCTGCATAATAAGAAAGCATCTTTGATCAAGCTAGATGTTAAATTTGATTTGCCTATATATGATGGAGAGCTAAATGCTGAAAAGTTGGACAATTGGATTAGACAAATTGATGTGTATTGCAGGGTACAGAACATAGACTCAGACAAGAGTAAGATTTAGCTGGCAAGCCTATGCCTAGGAGGCACTGCCTTGGTTTGGTGGGAAGGCAGAACCCAAGCTAATATGAAAAGACATGGTAAGACCATCTCTGTCTGGAGTGAATTTGTTGTTGCAATAAAAAAGCAGTTCTATCCATTGGCCTACATGCAACAAGCCATGATGAGTTGGAAAACTCTTCGACAGTTGAAAGGGAAAAGTGTGCAAGGGTATACTCAAGAATTCAGAAAGAGAGCATTGATGTTGGGTATCTCATTAGACTCATCAGAGACTCTTTTGAAGTACATTGGTGGTCTACACAGCTACATGAGGCATACCATCCTCATGTTTAATCCCACTAGTATAGACGAGGTATCTGTAAAAGCTACTCATCTAGAAGTTAGAGGAAAGAATGGAAATCCAGAAGTTGGGGGACCATCCCAACCCACTGTAAGCAAGAGCAAGGAGAAAAGAAAGCAGAAGTGGAAAACAAGGAAGGCTAACACTGCACATAAAAGTAAAGCTTCATGCACTCACTGTAAAAAGGATGGGCATGATGATGAGCATTGTTGGATTTTTCATCTAGAGCTGAGACCTAAGAAGCCCGAGGGCAAGAAAAAGAAGACTACTACAGCTATTCAGAAAGATTTGGGGTCAGACTCAGGAGATGAAACAACTATTGTAGCCACAGGTATAAAAGGTAAGAATTCTGAAGCATCTACTAGTAATTCTACTCAATCTGTTATGATGAAGAAAATGAGAGAAAAAGACATGAGCTTTTTCATATTCGAGTTATTTCCAAAATCAAAAGATTGATACTTTGTTTGATAGTGGCTCACAAGTAAATTTGATTTCTGAAGCAATTGTAAAGAAATTGGGATTAGCAACTACACCTCACAAGAAATCATACCCATTAGGATGGTTAAATGATAAAGCACAACTACAAGTGACTAGACAGCGCAAACTCAAGTTTTCTTTTGGGTCAACATTTGTAGATGAGGTTGAGTTAGACATAATTCCTTTGGATCTATGTGGAATTGTTTTAGGAAGTCCTTACTTGTATGATAGAAAGGATATTTTCTATAGAGCTGAGAACAAGTATCTACTTGTCAAAGATGGAATCGAATACTTTGTAAGAGCTCATAAGCTCAAGAATAATTATACTATCATAAACTCAGGGCAGATGAAAAGAATGATAAATTCATGCAAAAAATTCTTACTGATGGTTGTAAAGGAAAAGAAACCTGATAAAACCAATGTATTTGAGGGCTATAATGTTGAACAACAAGCTGATATAGAAAAGGCTGTTTCAGAGTATGATGTCTTATTTCAAGAACCTAAAGGTCTGCCACCCAAAAAGGGAATAGTACATGATATTATTTTGCAGCGAGATGTTCCATTGCCTAACGTTGGGATGTACAGGTTGTCTGCTTTAGAGAATGATAAAATCAAGAAGCAGGTGCAGGAGTTGCTCAAGAAAGGGTTCATCAGGCCTAGCACATCACCATGTGGATCACCAATCGTTTTGGTGAGAAAGAAAGATGGCTCGTGGATAATGTGCATTGATTACCAAGCACTGAATAAGATAACAATCAAAAATCATTATCCCCTTCCTCGCATAGATGATATTTTAGATCAATTGAAGGAAGCTATTTATTTCACCAAGCTGGATTTGCACAGTGGATACCATCAAGTCAGGGTTGCAGAGCAAGATGCATGGAAGACTACTTTCAAAACAAAGCAGGGATTGTATGAATTGCTGGTTATGCCTTTTGGCTTAACTAATGCTCCTGCTACTTTCATGAGACTAATGAATGATGTACTCAGACCTTTTCTTGATGATTTTGTTATTGTGTATCTGGATAACATTATGATTTTTAGTAAAATGTGGGAAGAACATTTAAAGCATGTTAAGCAGACATTAGATGTTTTGAAAAGAGAAAAAATTATGTTAAACTCTCGAAATGTGAATTTGGCAAAACATTTCTAAACTACTTGGGTCATATAGTAGGGGGAGGTGAATTGAAAATAGATCCCTCTAAAGTGGCAGTCATTGTGAACTGGCCTAAACCCAGGTCTGCAATAGAAGTAAGAAGCTTCTTAGGAGCAGCACAATATTGGAGGAAGTTTATTCCTAACTTTTCCTCAATTGCATCTCCCTTACATGATTTAACAGGATTGACTAAGGTGTTTCAGTGGGGACGCAAACATCAGAAAGCCTTTGACACCTTGAAAGAAAAGATTAGTACAACACCTGTATTAGCACTGCCAGATCTACAAAGACCATTTGAGATCCAAACTGATGCCAATGACTATGCCATGGGAGCAGTGTTGACATAGCACGGTAAACCCATATGTTATCATTTTGAGACCTTTAATCCTGCAGTAGTTAACTATCCTACATATGATAAAGAATTGTATGCATTAGTTCAGAGTGTGAAAAAGTGGAAACATTACTTAATGGGCAAAGAGACAGTAATACATGCTAATCATCAACCACTTCAATATCTACACTCCCAAACTAAGTTGTAGCAATCAAGACATTACAGATGGATGGGTTTTCTACAACAGTTTCATTTAGTCATCAGATATAAAAAGGGCATACATAACAAGGTTGCAGACATGTTATCTAGACCCATTATAAATGCATCTACCATACTTAAGCATAATTCTGTGCTACATGTAAGCTACATAGAACAATATGCTAAAGGAGAATGTCCACAAAAGTGACGAAGACCTCAAGATGCAAGTGAGAAAGATAATGCAGTTCATTACAAGTGATTCAATACAGCTAAGAAGGGACATGGAGAGCAACAGGCTAGAGGCGGTGGTAGGGAACCATTGCAATGTTGGATATGTGGTAAGGATCATCGTAAGAGTTATTGTCCACAATATAAGAGTGGTGGTAGAACCCAAATCTACAATTCTTAGGAGGCACATACAATTGGTGATGTTGGTCATATCATTCCTCAGATTTATGTAGTTGTCGACAACAGGCAGGCAAATCATTAGGCATCGATCATTGAGATTGACGGTAAGATTTGTGATCAAGTTGTTTCTATTTTGATTGATACTGGATCTAGATATAGTTATATTAATCATGACTTGGTGGATAAGTGTGGTTTGAGAAAAGAAGTGCATGAAGAGGTTTGTACAGTTGGCTACAGGTATAAAGAAGTGAGTTCACCATTGGGTAAGAACTAGTGCATTTGAGTTAAATGGTATGCCTACAACATCACATTTAAATGTATTGCCATTGGGATCATATAGTATGCTTTTGGGTATGGATTGCTTATACCTTCCCATAACCAAAGTGGATTGCCTCGAAAAGACCATTGAGTGTGTGGATGATAGTGGGGAAAAGAGGAACTTGTAGGGAAAGAAGAAGCCTACATCAGTGAGGATGGTTGCCGCTATGAAGGCTAAGCGTAGTTACAGAAAAGGTTGTGTGATGTTTGTAGTACACATTTCCAGTGACAAGGGTAAGGAGGTTGAGGATGTAGAGGTGTTAAGTAGGTACCCAATTTTGTAGCAGTTTTAGGATGTATTCCCCGAGGAAATTACAGAGTTTCCACCTCACTAGGAATTAGACATTTTTATTGAGTTAGTGCCAGGGGCAGCTCCAGCATCAAAAGCAACTTACAGGATGAGCATACCTTAGTTGGTAGAGTTGAATTTGTAGCCGAAGGAAATGTTGGACAAAGCATACATTAGACCCAGTGTATCACCTTGGGGTGCACTAGTGTTGTTTGTAAAGAAGAAAGATGGTACTCTCAGATTGTGCATTGATTAAAAGAAGCTGAATAAGTTAACGATCAAGAATAGGTACCCTTTGCTGAGGATTGATGATTTGTTTGATCAAATAAAGGGAGCAACAATGTTCTCTATGATCGACTTGAGATCGGGATACCATCAGGTACGCATCAAGGAAGAGAATATCTTTAAGTCTACATTCAGGAGCAAGTATGGGCATTATGAATTTGTTTTTGTTCCATTCAGTTTGACTAATTCTCCAGCTACATTTACGTGTTTGATGAATAGTGTGTTGCATCCTTATCTGGACAAGTTTGTTATTGTATTCATTAAGGAAATACTGGTATATCCTAAAAATGAGGAAGAGCATGTTGAACATTTAGTAGCAGTGTTGACATTGCTAATAGAGCATCAATTGTATGCTATTCTTAGCAAGTGAAAATTCTTTCAAACTGAGGTACACTACTTGGGACATGTTGTCTCCAAGGAAGGCATAGTAGTAGATCCATAAAAGATAAGGGCCATCATGGAATGGGTAGCTCCTAATAATGTAGATGAGGGGTGAGATCATTTATGGGATTGGTATTTTACTATACGAGGTCCGTCATGAACTTCTCATGCATTGCATGTCCTATCAGATCATTGCAGTAGAAAGGTAAGAAGTTTGAATGGACAGAGGAATGTGAGACTAGTTTTGAGTAGCTTAAGCAGTTGTAGACACATGAGCCAGTGCTAAAGATTGCAGATCTATACAAGGAGTTTGTAGTGTGTACAAATTCTTGCAAGAGGGGACTTGGTGGATTTCTCATGCAATAAGGACAGGTAGTGTGCTTTGAGTCATGGAAACTGAATGAGCATGAGAAAAACTATCCAATGCGTGATCTTGAGTTAGCAACTATTATACATGCATTGAAGATGTGGAGACATTATCTTCTAGGAAATAGGGTTACATTGATGAGCGATCATAGTGGGTTGAGATATTTATTTGATCAACTAAATCTAAATTCCAGGCAAGCTAAATGGTTAGCTACCCTTAGTGAGTTTGACTTCAAGATTAGCTACACCAAAGGGAAGGAGAACCGGGTTGCACATGCTCCTCACAGGAGAGTACATGTAAGTCATATAACAGTTGTAAGCTCCTATCGAATAAAGTTACAGGATAGGATCTTGTAGGCAAGACAACGGGAAGTCAAATACATGGAGATCATGCACATGTTACAATAGAGTACCGACATAGGTACATGTTTAGGTGCAGGTTTAGGTGTAGGTATAGGTACAGGGTATCATGATGAAAATAATCGTCTCATGGCAGATGTCTTTGTGAGTTTTTGAGACATTATCTATGTGTTGAATCGCAGTGATCTCAAGAATCTTATCTTGAGGGAGTTTCATGTGAAATTGTATTTAGGACATCCAAGATATCAAAATACATTAATGACAGTGAAGAATTTTTACTATTGGCCAAATCTGAAGAAGGAAGTGGTAGAGTTCATGGCTAGATGTTTAGACTGTAAACAGGTAAGGCAGAATGCAAGCATCCAGGTGGTCTACTACAACCTATTGTGATTCCGAAATGGAAATCTGAGGTCTTTCCCATGGATTTCATCATAGGTCTTCCGAGGATAATGAGGCAACATGATTCTATTATGGTCATGGTTGAAAAGCTGAGAAAGGTAGCTCACTTCATTTCGGTGAAGACTACACATTCAGCTAGTGAGGTATCATAGGTGGTCATCAGAGATATAGTGAGACTACATGGTGTTCCAAATATGATTGTGTCGAACAGGGATGCAAAGTTCACTTCCAAGTTTTGGAAGGAGATATTTGCAGGCTTGGGTATAGAATTGGCCTTCAATACAACTTATCATCTATAGAAAGATGGTTAGACAGAGAGGGTCAACAAGATCTTAGAAGATATGCTGAGGATGTATGTGATGCACCAGTAGAGGAAATAGGAGGAGTATCTTCCATTGGTTGAGTTTGCATACAATAATGGTTATCAGGATTCCTTGAGGATGATTCCTTTTGAGGCATTGTATGGATGGAGTTGTAACACTCCAATCAGCTGGAGTGATCCAGTGAACAGGGTACTTATTGGACCATACATTTTGAAGGACATGGAGCAAGAAATGTAGGTTATAAAGAAGAATCTAAAGGAAGCACATGATAGAAAAAAGGGTTTTTCAGATCAGCACAGGGTGTTTAAAGAGTTTCAGGTTGGGGAGCATGTGTATTTGTGCATTAAGCCCAAGAAAAACACTTTGAGGGTTGTTTCATGTGCTAAGTTGGTACCACAATATTGCAGGCCTTTTGAGATCCTTGAGAGGATTGGACTAGTGGCATATCGACTTGCACTTCCTCCAACAGTGAAAGTCCATGATGTTTTCCATATTTCATTTCTCAAGAAGTACGTAAAGGATGTTAATCATGTTATTGAATGGTCTGTATTGTAGATAGAGAAAGAAGGAGAGTTTTGGTCAGAGCCTTAGTGCATATTGCAACGGAAGCATCTCATGCTTAGGAATAGAGCCATAGAGAAATTTAAAGTGTAGATGAAGCACTTTGGGCAATAAGAAGCTACATGGGAGATGGCAGATTAGATACAAATCCTATATCCTTCATTGTTTTCCAGTTGAGGCAAAGACATTTTGGTTTGATGTTGGTTTATGTTTGGCATATATTTTGCTGATGTTTTGATATATGTATATGTATATGTATATGGATGTAAATACCACCATGAGCTAAGTTATAAACCTCGAATAAGCAGTATGGTTATTATTATCTTGCCATGGTGTCATCATCTTTTGAGCATGTTCTTCATTGTAAATATTGCAACGAGCTAAGTTATAAAGCTCCATAGGCAATATTTTTTCATTTCAATGATTTTGTTAAGGTCTTGGTTTGGTTTAACAATGAGGACAATGTTCCACAAGGGGGAGGGTTCTATAACAACCTTGGTAAAAATTCATGTAATAAAAGTTAATAAAGGAAAAAATAAGACCACGGTTAAGGGACACTTATTCCAGGATGAATGTTGGGCAAATATATCCTAGTGGACATCACTGGATGTGTTTTTTGGCTAAGGAAAATTAACAGAGGCTAAGGCAAAGACATTAAAATGAGAAAAGGCATTTTTGGCACATTTATTTATGAAAATAAAGGAAATTAGGAGAAAAGTAAGGTAAAAAGTCAGATGTTACATGTGAGGAGGAAATTAAAGGAAAATAATGGAAAATGAAGAAAATAGAAGCCTCATTCATAAAAAGGCTTCTAAGGATTAGTTGGTAACCTTTTTTCAGTTCAAGTTTGGAGCTCTCTCATTATTCTTTCTCTGTCTCTCTCTCACTCTTGGTCACTTAAAGGTTTGTTGGAGCACTCTAGTTTGGAGCAAAGGAAAGGGAAAGCAAGGAAAGGAAAGGAAAAGAAAGTAAGGATAAAGGAAAGGAAAGTAGGACTCAAGCAACTTCAACATGAATACTTGCAGGTAACATTTTGCATGTGTGGTTTCCTAGATGGTTTGGACATGCATGGATTTTCATGTTGGTGTATGGTTCTCTTCTTGTTGGTGGCATGGTTTTGCCAGGTGATGATAGTAGATTTCAACCTAGACTAGCCTTTTTCAGATGCCATGGTATGTTGGGATGTTTATTTAATTTTTTGGGCTTTGGTTTGCTGGATGGATTTCAGAATCGGGGTGGAGGTGGTCTCAAGTTCCATTTCCAAAGGTCTAGGAATCCCTTGACTGATTTTGGTGGGATACATGCTAAAGCCTGAGGGAGAAGTCTCAGTTTAGGGCCTAGTGATCCGAGTTTGGATTGCTAAAAAGTTTGAGAGACAAGGAGATGGAAAATTCCTCAAAGATAGTGATGGATTCTGAATGTCATTCCAATTTCTGTTCAGTTGTGATTAGAGCACTGATTTTGGTGTGATCACGGTTTGATGAGGGTGGAGGTGGTTTAACCTTTGGATTCCCTTGTTTTTTCTTGGATTGGTTGTTCTATGAGATCCCAAATTCATTCTTGGAATATGGCACAGGGGTGTCTAGATGAAAGAAAGATTGGGTTAAGCCATGTCTATGGTTAGGTGGTACGTGGAAGTCTTGAACCTAGTCGGATTTGCCTATGATTAATAAAATATAATTTCTCCTACTTTTGCACAGATTTATATGTGGATTTAATGGATGTCTTATCTATGATATTTACATGGTTTAATGTTGGTTATAAGCATGGTTATGTCATTGGTTGATGTCATGGTTATTTCTTGTATTTACTTGTAATGGTTGAATGGATGGATGCAAGACCTAATTAATGGTATAATAGTTCAATGGAGAAGGAGGCGATAATTCTGGTTAGGTTTCATAAGTTATTTCAGTCCTTTATGCTTTGTCTTGTATCCTAGACCTATGGGTTGCATTGATGCCAAGTGTTTGACAGAATGTCAGTCCCGATTGGGGATGACCAGGCCTAGTCCTGAGATTGATTTTGATTGATCAAAATTGTTATCATGTTTTTAATGAATTATGGAAGTTACAACAAGTTCTAGGTAGAGGATAGGATTTTGGGCTAGAAAAGTTGCTTAAATCATAGGGTCTTTGGCATAGAACTAGAAATTTTGGTCCATAGTGTTGTGGGGAAAAATGCCTATGCAGGACGATCCTATCCACCTAAGGTGTCACAGTGCCTTAGCAACAAACAGAGACAGCTATTCTAGTATTCTTCCTTTATGAATTAGAATGAAGAGAGATGGATGGACTAACCGGTGTCTTCCGTTTGTCCCTCGATCCAGTTTCTCTTCTCTTTGAGAGTTCTCAGCTACTTGCCTTCTCGCTCGCCCAGCTTCAACAGGTCTCTGCAAGATCACAAGAAGAGAACACTACACAAGACATGGATTCATATTCATAACTAGTTCAGGATTAGAAATAAACTAAACATACTAATGCAATCATACATCAAAGATACATCAGTATATAGGAGAAACCAAGATAGCTTTATTGATGAATAACAAGGTTCAGGAAGAGATACAACCAAGAAGGCTCCAATCCAGCATCTCCTTCCCAGCGAATGGAATTCCTATCTTCACCTCCCTTCAAAGCATTAAGCACCCAATGATTCTGATCTCAAACCAACAAAAATTCTTTGCAATAACAAAATTCCAGCCTCTAGATCTCATGGAGGAGAGATCCATATATAGATGTTTGGAGAGAGGATGAGTCAGCTTGAGATCTGACTAGTGTCCTCTCCCTCTGTCAGTTCTTGTATCCACTTGGAGGTTCTTGCTTCCACTTGGAGATTGAGAACCTCTTACTCATCACTAGTCAAATTCACTGAGGCAAGTGTCATTGAGGAAGATTCTGGAAGCTTCCTGGGTCTTGACACCTTGTTGAATGAACTCGCCACTTGTCAACTCTCATTCAGGGCACCTGGGTAGTGCTTTTACCTGCGTTGCAGTGCAGGTAGCCAGTTCAGAGTTTGCATTTCAGTGCAGACAGCTAGTGGAGCCTCTGAACTGATCCTGAATTGACTTGTTTTTGAGGAGTTTCTGGTGGAGAACTTCTGTGAATTGCTGTGGTTTGTTAGCCTTGTTCCTCTAGGGGTAGGAACAACATGTTTAGGGACTTTGGATCCCTTAGATTATGGACATTTCATGCTTATAGCTGTAAGGCACAAAAATGTCTATAACAGTTGCCCCCTAAAGTATGAGGCCGTTTATCGGGTGAAATGCTTTATCAGGAGGATCCGAAGTTCATCCAATGCTGGGAGGAGACCTGTAATAAGATACAATACAATACATTATTTTTCATACTGCTTTCATGATCTAGCTGAGGCGGGCATTCCCATGCTCAGCTTTATAAATTCATTTTTTTGTACATAGAACAGACAATCGTCTGATGGTAGACTGATGATTTTGATGAAATCATCATCCTTTCTAGTAGGATGATTATCTGCTGCAAGGATGTACATGTCAATGTCTTTATCTTTCCTGAATATATATCGCAGCCCGAATGGATGAAACTAGATCCGGGGTCTTCAAACTCGTTCGATCTTCACTCTAAGTACAAGTCAATCCATGTGAGAAATGTTCTGAAGTCGAACATGGAAAGACATCGCTTGATTACCGGTCAATGAGGTAAACCGTTAACAAGCGCGAGAGGAATCACCGATAATGATAATGACCCTCAAGGTACTGTAGTACAATTCACGTGGTGTGAATAAAGGACTTGGCGTCGAACACCACGCAAAATCTTTCGGTCGAAGGTCATTGATGTATACCTGTCGCCGGAAGTGAGAAACTTGCCATTGAGGCATGCAAGCTTCAAAGTACTGAAGGGGTTGTTCCTAGATCAACTTCTTGGATAATGAGCTGATGTCGACAAGAAGCGATCCATCAAAGGAGGGCCTTAATGAATCCCACATCAATGACACGGAACGGAGCTAATGATTTTGATGGAGGTGAAAACGATCTGTGACATATGATTCAGGGTGGCGGTCATGAAAGGATGAAGGATATTGTACGGCAGTGGATGGGACACGGTTGACTTCTCTGGATGACTTCTCTTGAACATATGGCGACACTGATGCGATGGATCGGTAGCATTACCCCAAATATGGATGGTATGGCGAGACCATGGTGATGTGACCGGTGAATGAAACAACCCAACCGATTGTGGTACGGAGGAAAAGTGTCATGTTCAAGAGCGACTTGCTACCATCAAAGTTTTCTTGAGTTTCTCCCAATTTTTCCCCAGTCATTGCTGACCAGTACCTCTTTATTTTTGTCAAGCTTGAGGAGGATAACATATGCTTGTTCTATAACCTGCCCTTCAGGCAAGCCCATCGCTATGTTTTAACGAGCCTAGCGATAGTGAAACTCGTTCTCGTCTAAAGACAAGTTTGTCGCTATTTAATGATTTTAACGAGTCTAACGACAAAGACAACTCGGTCCCTTTTCATTTTTAGAGAGTCTGAAAAGGTACGTAAAGATAACTCCAAAGTTCCTTTTTCGTCATCTAATCCCTTAAGTCCGAAAAAGTATAAAACAATACAGAAGGGATGAGTTTTCGATAGTTTTAACGAGCCGAACAAAACAAGCGCTCGATCTTTTTGTGCAATAATCCCTCAGGTCCAAAAAGATTAAAATCTAGAGGAGGGATAGCACTTCTTGTCCCTTTAACGAGCTGGAAGGCCAAGGACTCGACAATCTTTTCATATTTTATGAGTCAGATGAAAAGAGCTTAAAGAAGACTCGTCTTTTGAGGAACGAGTGATGAAACGGGTAGCAGTTGATTCCAGGTAACGGTTGGAATTTTCCAATCACGGCAGTGTCACAAGGATGGCTAAGTGAGATCACTCTTCGCAGCTGTTCCTCAAAATGGGTAAACAATCAAATGGAGGTGAATGATCGGCCAATGGAAAAGTGGAGGTGATGGTGCAAACACGACCAAGGCTTTAACGGTTGATAATTTACTTTCGCAGTGGTTATTTATCGGGTAGTTCATTTTTTAACGAGCTTAAACGCAAATTGAAACACTTGCTCGATCTTATGTTTATTTTTTAACGAGCATGAACTATGTGCTAAAACTGCTCGATCTTATGTTTATTTTTTAACGAGCATGAACTATGTGCTAAAACTGCTCGATGATAAGTTTGCATGCCCCCAGCATAATAACGCAAATCGAGGTGCATGCCCCCCAAGCTTCATTGCATTCAACTTGGTGGTTGGAATGAAGGTTTACCTTTGAGATTTGAAAAGGGGATTTGTTTCATTTTTTAATGAGGTTGACACAGTAAAAGAACTATCCTCATGACTCCTTGTTTCATTTTTTAACGAGGTTGACACGAGATAAGAACCGTCCTCGGAGTCCAAATCCATTAGATATAGAAGGTTTCATATTCCACTGTGGCCACTTCTGCCAGATTACTCGGAGGCGGTAGGGCAAAAGTACCCATTAAGGCAGGGTCTTTTAGGAGACCTACTCCGATATTTTGGAGCGCACGATTGCTTCCATGGATCATTGGAATGCTTCCCGTAAATTGTGGACTGTTGGGGAGAAATGTTTGTTGGTCGACGATTGTAATTCCTCCTTAGAAAGGAAATGCAATCTTCCTGAAGTAGGTCGACACAACCGCGGTCATGGCATATATCCAGGGTCTTCCCAATAGGATGTTGTAATCAAGGTTTCTGTCGATTACTTCAACATCAATTTCTATTGTTTTCCCTCCTAGTTCAACTTTCAAGTTACTTAGGATACCATATGGGGTATATGTCCTTCCGTCGAATGCTTTTAATGTCGTCGAAGATCGCGACAAGGTTGGAGATCCTAAAGTTTTCCAGCAACTCATCGACATAATGCATGTAGATGCCCCCTCATCAATAATTGTTTGATGAACAGTTTTGTTGAGGGCTTTCACTTGAATAAGGAAAGCTAGTTGAGCTGGTAACTGAGGGTCATATCCTTTATGATCAAAGGCCACAAGATTGGAATCCATTGGGTCAATCCCACCTATTTCTGATAATAAAGCTTGCTCTTGGGAGAGGCAATTTTGCGGTACCTCAAGTGTCGACATAGCGGACGGCGATTGGGCCAGGTCCTCTATTATATTATAATTCTGTGTTATTTTTGCACGAGGATTAAATGTCGATTTGTGTACTACTCTCTTTGGCGACTTTATCATTTGTTCAGGAATGATGGGTGGCACAAATTCGGTCAAAGTTGTCGTCGAACTACTAGGTTGTTCATTAGCCTTGTTATTCGACAGCTGTGGATTCCCGTAATCTTTATTCCTTGTCAAAGCATCATTTTGCTGCTTTGAGATAGACAACATAAGCACTTGGGATCGGGAAGAATTTTGATTAGCAACCAGTTTGGTTCCCGGGCTTGGAAACGGATCAGTCAATACTGCTGAGGTTTTTGAACTCTTAAAGAGTTTCTTAACTTCAGCTATATGTGGACAATCTCTCGTCCAATAATCCTCATCGCATATATGACACCCCGCAGGGGGTTTCCTTTTTCTCCCTTTCTTTTTCTTCTTGCCCCCTGGTTGCTTCAGTTGTTTGCCCTTGTCGGTCGACACGGCATTTACTTCCGAGGCAAGAAGTTCCTCATTTGCATTTTGACTGGAAATCTTACGGGCCTTTTTAGATGTAGCCTTTGTCGATTTAGTGTCTGTCGCGCCAATCACGCCATCGATGGCATGAGAGTCATTGTTTGATTTAGGAGGAGGAGGAATTGAGAATTCCGGTCTAGGGGCGTCAGGTATTTTGTCGTAGAGCGTGCCAGACTGAGTATAGACCAAGTCCAGATATTGCGCACGAGCGATGACTTGCTCTTCCGTTACGACTCCCCCCTTTGCCACATCTTCCGTGATTGTAGGAAGTAAGGATTTGATAAACCATTCAGCTAATAGCTGATCGGGAACGTACGTTTTTACCATCCTACGACGACGTCGCCACTCATGTATATGATCAGATATGTGAGTGGCCGTTGTCTGTTTGAAGTTGGTTAGGAGTTCCGTTCCCGTTTCATACCTTATCGGTAATTGAAAATGGGTTAAGAAAGTCGTGGCTAAGGTACTGAAGTTGTCGAACGAAGCTCTAGGCAATTCAATATACCATTTTGCCGCTGGACCAGTTAACGTCCTCTGAAAAAGGCGAAGCCTAATCGAATCATCGTTTAGGGTGTTTGATGAACACCACAGATGAAATGTCATCACATGATTCGACGGATCTTCACCCGGATTTCCATTAAATTTAGGAATATCTGACGGAAGTTTATGCGGAATCGTTGGCCACCAAGGGGCATAAGCAATTGGATCATTCGTCAGCTGGTTTAGATCTGGTAATTCTAGAGTTGCTACAAAGGGCAACTGTTGATTCAGGTTAGGCGAAGCATACCCAGGATAAGATGGAATCGCCTGAGCAGTGGGTCTTTGCATACCAGCATAATGTATTTGATGCTGGCAACTTTGACAAGGTTGATGGGCATAACCATTATAATATGGTTGATGGTAACCGCTTTGTAAATGCGATTGCCCATTACTTACAAAGACTTGTTGCTTAGGTCCTCGATATGATTGCTGGAATGGGGGTTGATGAGTTTGAACCAGCTCTGGTTGTTGGACCATTTGCTGTTGTCCAATACTGGATGATTGACCAAGATGAGGAGTCATAGTACTTGTTTGAGCCTGAGTCGCTCCAGATAAGGAGGCACTAACCGGAGGTTGTGATTGAGTTGTCGAGACAAGAGGCTGTTGTATGGCAACCTGAGAAACTTGGGGTTGACATACAACAGGTAGCGCTTGTACTTGCGACGCAATCACCATACCAGGTATAGTGGCAACATTCGACACAGGGTGGACTGGTTGCATTGAATATGCAACCCTTGGTTGCTGAGGCAGTATTGGTACCCATCCGCTGGATGTAATTCCAGTTTGACCTGAACTTTGTTGTAAACTCCCATATGGTTGTTCTCCGGGGGGGAACAATGAAAAGGCATACGACCCTCCATATGGTGGCAATCCAGTACTTAAAGGGTAGATTGGCCTTTGAAGACACATTGGATCAATTTGTTGAGTTTCAACATAAGAAATACCAGATGATAATCCGGATGAAGAAATAGGAACTAACCATGCCATCGAAACAGTCTCTGATTGGACTCCAGCTTGTTGTTGACAATTTGCCGGGACAGATGGTATACCAGCGAACATCGTTGGAGTAGCAGCAGGAGGCTCTGCCGCTGCTGTGTCGGATGACACAGTCCTGGATGTCGACGGTTGTTCAGACATATTTAGTCTATCCAAAAGATTTCCTAGCGGTTCTACAAGAACTTTGTGATGAAGGTAGACTAACTTCAAATATCAACGAGGGAAAGGTGATGATTATTCCGCTTAAAATAAATTTTAACGACGCTTGGGCACAACTTGCTTTTTCAATTTTAAAGAGTCGAGAAAAAGCAAAAGATGACTCTAGTCTCCTTTGATGTTTTAACGAGCCCGAAGTGACAAATGCTCGGATGGACTTTTTCCGTTATAGAGTCTGAAAAAGGCCAAAAGGAATTGCTCTGGAGTTCTAGGTAGAGGGTGTGCCAAACTTTTCGCAAAACCGCAGAATACTTTTTAGGGTACGGGCGGTCGATCTTCCTGAATGCTGTGTTCAGTGCATTGCGATCAGTAGGGCGGCCGACACGGCTTCCTATGGATAAAGGTTATATTCCTATAGGGGTCTCCCAATATATATGCGACGGTACGTGGGAGCACAATCCGTACTGGTACTAATCGTCCCTCAGGAGGAATCACCCAACCATCAGTGAGGTGACCAGTGACCAGGTTTTACGACGCCGGAACACGTCTCTAGCCTAGACCTCTATGTTGTGCGTTATGTTACAAAGCGTTGTTAAGTTCATTCAATTTATTTTAAGTTGATCTTTTTAGAAGTTTGCCTTTCTGGATCACCACGAGATGTATGATACAATTCCTAAATGCAGTCTAAAGATGATAAGCAAGCTTTATATCTTTTCAACTATGAAAATCCTAGCTACAAAGGGAAAAGAAAGACACCATCTTTTCTCAAAGAGCAATCAGCACACTCTAATGCACTTTTCCTAAATCAAGCATGCAAACTATCAAGATGCAAATGCACAATGCAGGTGTTTGTTTTCCGCTTTCTTAGTATTGATGCCTACAAAGAAAGCTTTTTTGTACAACTTTGAATTTGCTTTTAAATGACAGATACAAACAAGTTTACTTTTTCGAAATCAGAAAGGGTAGAAGAGAATACAACACTTTACGACTTTCGAAATGAACACTTGTTTCGACACTTAAAAGAGACAAACTCAAACCAAAAGCAAAAGTAAATGTATAATCAACTGTAAACAGCCAATGAACTCTCTTCTAAGATCACAATCAATAGATCTGAATCAAGGGCTACAGGATGATTATTTCACTCATGCAAAGGAAAACTGTAAATGACGCCACAAACACATAAAAACACTCACAGTCTTTTTGTACAAAAGGAGGCGGAATTTAAGCAGAGAAAAGGAGTTATCAGACTGGTACCTATGCTGGTTACAGGCTGCAAAAATCAGAGATCAAAACAAGGCAAAACAGAGCAGAGAACCCCAGCTGCACAAGGCCTAACTGGATCAGCGCAACCTCAACACAGGGGTTTTGACATTCAGCGCAGGTAGCCTTCACGGGACCTGCGTTGAAATGTAGAACCTCTTCACAGGGTTCGCGCTGAAGGAGAAACGAGAGTTTCTCACTGGGTTCTGGGTCACAGTTTGCTGATTAATCTACGGTTTCAGGCCAAATAAAAGCAACAAGCAAGGTACAATCAAAGGGATGTTTTGAGGGAGTACTAAGATCTATCACAAAGGATCATCAAATCATTTGTGAGTCCATTGTTCATATCATAGACAAATCCAGTGATTGGATCAAAGCAACAGCTATCTACTTTGCATTTGAGAATAGCAGATGAAGTTCGATTGTTGCTGTTGAGTCTATGAAACAAACAATGATAGAGACACAAATAAAATGATTAAACAGATGTCCCCAGCGGAGTCGCCAATTTGTTGTGGGGAAAAATGCCTATGCAGGACGATCCTATCCACCTAAGGTGTCACAGTGCCTTAGCAACAAACAGAGACAGCTATTTTAGTATTCTTCCTTTATGAATTAGAATGAAGAGAGATGGATGGACTAACCGGTGTCTTCCGTTTGTCCCTCGATCCAGTTTCTCTTCTCTTTGAGAGTTCTCAGCTACTTGCCTTCTTGCTCGCCCAGCTTCAACAGGTCTCTGCAAGATCACAAGAAGAGAACACTACAAAAGACATGGATTCATATTCATAACTAGTTCAGGATTAGAAATAAACTAAACATACTAATGCAATCATACATCAAAGATACATCAGTATATAGGAGAAACCAAGATAGCTTTATTGATGAATAACAAGGTTCAGGAAGAGATACAACCAAGAAGGCTCCAATCCAGCATCTCCTTCCCAGCGAATGGAATTCCTATCTTCACCTCCCTTCAAAGCATTAAGCACCCAATGATCCTGATCTCAAACCAACAGCAATTCTTTGCAATAACAAAATTCCAGCCTATAGATCTCATGGAGGAGAGATCCATATATAGATGTTTGGAGAGAGGATGAGTCAGCTTGAGATCTGACTAGTGTCCTCTCCCTCTGTCAGTTCTTGTATCCACTTGGAGGTTCTTGCTTCCACTTGGAGATTGAGAACCTCTTACTCATCACTAGTCGAATTCACTGAGGCAAGTGTCATTGAGGAAGATTCTGGAAGCTTCCTGGGTCTTGACACCTTGTTGAATGAACTCGCCACTTGTCAACTCTCGTTCAGCGCACCTGGGTAGTGCTTCTACCTGCGTTGCAGTGCAGGTAGCCAGTTCAGAGTTTGCATTTCAGCGCAGACAGCTAGTGGAGCCTCTGAACTGATCCTGAATTGACTTGTTTTTGAGCAGTTTCTGGTGGAGAACTTCTGTGAATTGCTGTGGTTTGTTAGCCTTGTTCCTCTAGGGGTAGGAACAACATGTTTAGGGACTTTGGATCCCTTAGATTATGGACATTTCATGCTTATAGCTGTAAGGCACAAAAATGTCTATAACACATAGTCATTGGTAGGCAGGCCTATGATAGCAACTTTGGGTTATTGGTTGCTCCCTTTCCCATAGCAAGAGAGCGACTATGGCCTAAGAGTTTCAGAATAGCAGTGGGACCTAGGGATAGACTGTTTGAGTGGCTGACTTATGTCTTGAGGGTTTTGTTGATGATGTTGGATGACTGTATGTGATGTTCCATCGATTCCACATCCTTAAGGTGACATAGGAGGTCGAATATGATCATAGTAGCCTCTCTTCTCATGTTTAACCTGGTTGGCATGGTTACTTTGGGTAGACCTGGGAGGGGGTGTTACAAATGGTAAGAAGAAGGACTTCAACAAAATAATTTTTTTCACTATCGTGAAGATGGACACTATGAATACAAGTGTCTATGCAAGAAATCTAGCAAGGAGGCTATAGCAGGAGCAGGAGGAGATGATTTGGAATCTCAATTCAAGCTAGATTTCACCTTTTTTTCTTGCATGGAAAGCACAGTAAGAGGGAGTGATTGGTACTTATATTCTGGTGCCTCATATCATATGAGATGAAACCAGGAATTCTTCAGTAGCCTAGAGGAGAAGGATATCAAATTACACATAGAATTTGGAGATGATGGGAGGTAGAGTACCAAAGGAATTGGTACTGTCACCTTTATGAGGGGGCTAGGCTCGTATATTCACTCGAAAAAAGTAATGTATATGCTTGGGCTGAAGAAAAAAATGATTTATGTAGTTGTATTAGATGATAGAGGATGTGGTGTTCAGTAAGGGAAAATTTTTTCTGAAGCATGCTGTTACTGGACAAGTGAAACAAATTGGATTTAGAGTGAAAAATATCTAAAATCTAGAGGTAGATTTCACCATGCATGAAATTATACCCCCAGGAGTGAGGTGTGGTGATGTAGAGCCTTAGTCCCATAGTTGCAAAGGTTTGAGAATTGTCTATATGAGAGAAGTAGAAGTTGTAGTATACTTTTCTCATGGATCATTACCCTTGCTAAATGGGCCCACATTATTCAATAGCAGAAGGACCAATGCAATTGATGCAATCAGATCCTGAGCGACAATTATAGAATAGTTTCAATTAGATGGTGAGGACCACATAGCAGTATTGATAGCAGTGTAGAAGGCATATTTCAGAATCAACAACAATGCAATTTTCCTAGTAGGCAATACAAATAATAGTAGCAGTCAGATGCTCAGGAGACAGTTGCAACTCAAAGACATAGTTGATTCAGTATTTTGGATGCTTCTCAGTTGCAGTTGTTGCAATAACAACAACAACAATGATATGGATCTTGTTATCATACATTTCTACAAGAGAAGGATTGAGGTTGTGTAGAACCATTTTATTGTTAAAAAGGATTGTTGAAATTGTAGCAAAAAAATGCTTGATTTGACTAAGGCCTTAGTCACATGGAGAAAATTTGATTTTCCACATCAGAAGGATAACTTGGATTGCAATTTGTTGAAAATGCAACAAGATGATGGAGCTTAGTGAAAAGAATTCGCCTTCACTAAGTGGGCCTGCAGGCTATTTTTGGCGCAAAGTCTATTTTTAGACATATGGATCATGGTCTATGAGTTGCAGGATGCTATTTATGGATGATTGGTCATGTTGGTAAAAATAGATGGACTTCTATTTTTATACATATCGGCGGAGTCTATTTTTAGACTGCCAGTCTAAAAATAGAACAGTCAAATATTATTAGCTCTTAATAATATTTGGACTATAAACATTATCTTATCCTCTTGCAGCACTTCAGTTCGAGCTACGGATGTGGCACATGCAACTGTCAGAAGGAAATATGCTTTTCTTATGGGTTAGTTGAGCTATTGCATGATGGACTTTAGTTAGAACTCAAGTGATTGAGTTTGGTGGAGTTGATTGAGGAGTTGATGGAGTTGTGTTCAGTTTGACTTAGTTGAACTAGTTGTATTTAGTCTAACTGCCAAATACACTAGTGATGAGTGATGTGAATTAATTATTAATTAATTCACTAATTATTAACTCATAAATCAACTAAAGAATACATCAGTTAACTCAGTGCATGGACAGTTCAGTGGAGACAAGTGTTAGAGGTGGGTGAAAGAGTGAGACTGCTATCAGTTGTGACTATAACTGTGCATGAGATTTGCACAATCATTGATTGAGATTGCCAATGAGGATTGCGCAGTACAAGCCAAGGGAAAACGAGCTTGGATCATTCCTATTCTCAACTTGGATTGCGCAGTAGAGGCAGGCAAACAGTGGAGGAGATTTGAACCTGTGACTTGATTCAGATCTGAGCTAGTTTGTGTGTAGCAGGTGGAGATAGTACTGAGTACTTGTGATGAGTATTGTACTATGTATTGTTACATGTTCTCTATCATTATAATATACAGATAGTTGGGGTTTTCAGCTGTATGCTTTCCCCAGTACATACTGTGTTGATATGTGTGATTGATGTTTCAATGTGCGCATGTGATTGTTTTTGATTCCGCAAATTGATGATCAACGTAGAGGAGGTTATGTATTATGCATGCATTCTGCAAATAGTGTATAATCAGGATAATCTCTGTGAATAAGTGTTATATTATTCAAAATTTCTACATGGTATCAGAGTAGAGTTGATCATCAGATCTATTATTCAGAAAGTGATTACATTTTATTTCTTCAGGTAGAGTCTGTAATCAGGCCAGGTAGCCTCTAGATTCATCCTTCTTTTGGAAGGTGAGATATCCGGTGAATGCCCATACAGTCAATATCTATACGAGAAATACTTTGTTCTCATGAATTTTAGATCAGAAGCGGTTGAGTTTTGAGCTGGTGGAATTCAAATTTGAAGCAGTGTTTTCTTGGTGTCGAAGTTGAAATGTCTTTCAATGGATTGCGATTGGAGTATGCTCTTGAAGGCAGCTTGAATTATATTGCATGGAAAGACAGGATGGAGGCGGTGTTAGATGACAATGGGTTGAAGGAGTTCATAGATGCTGAGGTCCCAAAGCCTACTGATGCTGCTCATGTTGAGGTTTGGCAAAAGAAGACAACAAAGTGTCGAAGGATTCTGTTGGAGGGTGTGAAGGATCACATTGTATCCAGCCTACATGGAAAGGCTTCTCCATACTTGATGTGGAAAGTGTTGACATATTTATTCCAAAGCAAGAGCGACCAGAGGAAGTTGGCGCTCAAGGATAAACTCAGAAACATTAAGTGTGAGACTGGAGACAGTATGCCCAAGCATCTCACGAAGTTCACCCAATGCCGGGATTAGTTGGGAAGTGTGGGGGTGACTGTCGATGATGAGGACTTGGTGAGCTTGGCTCTCCTTAGTCTTCCAAAGAGTTGGCATTCCTATCAGGACTCTGTCAATGGTCGGGAGAAATTGCCAGGATGGGAGAGACTTTGGTCGGATCTTGTGCAAGAGGAGATCAGGTGGAATACCAGGGACGGATCTTCATCAAAGGCATATGATGAAGAAAATTGCGCTTGGCTACCAAAGCAAAGAAGGGGAAGGAGAAGGGTTCTCTTTCTGAATCCAATTCTTCCAATGATGGGAAGAAGGTTGACAAATCGAAAGTGCGATGCTTTCGTTGTCATGAGGTGGGCCATTATGCTGCAAATTGTCCACGGAGGAAATCCAAGAAGGGATCCGGGGAAGGATTTGAAGGTGAGGCACTTGCTTCATAGTTTGAGTTGGATTTCACACTCTTTGCATGCATGGTTTCATCCATGGTGGGAAGTGGTTGGTTTCTTGACAGTGGAGCTTCTTTCCACATGGCTGGTGACAAGAGTTTGTTCAGTACTTTGGAGGAGAAAGATCTCCAGATACTCATAGCGATGGGTAATGATGAGAAGTATAGTGTCTCAGGTGTAGGCACGGTTATTTTTTAGAGGGAGCATGGAGCTCGCCTTACCTTGACCGATGTCAAGTATGTACCAGGACTTAAGAGAAACTTGGTGTCGATCGTGATGCTGGAAGACAGAGGCTATGATGTAGTCTTCAGTAAGGGAAAGGTTTTCCTTAGACATATCATCACTAGACAGGTGAAGCAGATTGGTTCACGGGTCAAGAACCTGTATGCTCTTGAGGTTCAAGATGCATGCAAAGCCTTGAGCAGTGAGGCAACTGATGGAGACTTGGTGGTTGAGAGGGAGTGTATATTACCTCTCAACATGCAGAGCCAGAAGAAGTCTCAGATGACTGTGGAGGAGCCACGATTGGTGCAGTAGCTTCAGGAGGTTGTGGAGCAGCCACAACAAGGGAAGCTGAGAGGAGATTGAGTAGAGACATATACTCATGCAGAGACCTCCAATAGGGGGAAACTTCGAGCCAGGTGGGCTGAGGGATCACATGCAGTCATACCTCCAGTTAGGAGGTGGGGTGATATAGAGTGATCATCCCAAGGAGGAGGGGCAGGATCCTTGAGGTACCCAACCTCTTGGATGAGACCTTGCTACGGGAGCCCCGATGTGGAGTAGTAGGAATTGACTGATTGGGTAGAGACAGATGCGGATGGAGTGGCAGAGAGAGTGACAGTGTAGGGAATCCCAGGACAGCGCATAGCTAGTAGGATGCAGCAATGCGAGAGGCACAAGTGTTTTGCATAGTGTTAGGTGGCACAGAGAAGTGTGCAATGGTGCAAGATGCATGGAGATGTTGCAGTAGCGCAGATGTTAGAGAGGGAGCACTTGTCAGCAGCAGGTAGAGCTTCAGCATCAGAGTATGTTGCTAGCCCAACAGAGTGGTCAGTTGGGAGTGTTTTTGTTCCAAGTGTTGTTGGAGCAAGTGGATCGGGCAAATGTGTTTGCATGTAGAACATTCCAAAGTTGTAGGATATGGGTTGCAGATAATCCATATCTTGTTGAGAGGGAGTGTTGAAAATGCAACAAGATGATGGAGCTTAGTGAAAAGAAGTCGCCTTCACTAAGTGGGCCCGTAGGCTATTTTTGGTGCAAAGTCTATTTTTAGACATATGGATCATGGTCTATGAGTTGCAGGATGCTATTTATGGATGATTGGTCATGTTGGTAAAAATAGATGGACTTCTATTTTTATACATATCGGCGGAGTCTATTTTTAGACTACCAGTCTAAAAATAGAACAGTCGAATATTATTAGCTCTTAACCAGTCTAAAAATAGAACAGTCGAATATTATTAGCTCTTAATAATATTTGGACTATAAACATTATCTTATCCTCTTGCAGCACTTCAGTTCGAGCTACGGATGTGGCACATGCAACTGTCAGAAGGAAATACACTTTTCTTATGGGTTAGTTGAGCTATTGCATGATGGACTTCAGTTAGAACTCAAGTGATTGAGTTTGGTGGAGTTGATGGAGTTGTGTTCAGTTTGACTTAGTTGAACTAGTTGTATTTAGTCTAATTGCCAAATACACTAGTGATGAGTGACATGAATTAATTATTAATTAATTCACTAATTATTAACTCATAAATCAACTAAAGAATACATCAGTTAACTCAGTGCATGGACAGTTCAGTGGAGACAAGTGTTAGGGGTGGGTGAAAGAGTGAGACTGCTATCAGTTGTGACTATAGCTGTGCATGAGATTTGCACAATCATTGATTGAGATTGCCAATGAGGATTGCACAGTACAAGCCAAGGGAAAACGAGCTTGGATCATTCCTATTCTCAACTTGGATTGTGCAGTAGAGGCAGGCAAACAGTGGAGGAGATTTGAACCTGTGACTTGATTCAGATCTGAGCTAGTTTGTGTGTAGCAGGTGGAGATAGTACTGAGTACTTGTGAGGAGTATTGTACTATGTATTGTTACATGTTCTCTATCATTATAATATACAGATAGTTGGGGGTTTTCAGCTGTATACTTTCCCCAGTACATATTGTGTTGATATGTGTGATTGATGTTTCAATGTGCGCATGTGATTGTTTTTTATTCCACAAATTGATGATCAACATAGAGGAGGTTATGTATTATGCATGCATTCTGCAAATAGTGTATAATCAGGATAATCTCTGTGAATAAGTGTTATATTATTCAAAATTTCTACACAGTTAGCTAGAGTGAATGGCCTTGTGTACTAGTTAGATAATCAAATTCGAGTTTGTAATCTTGAAGTAGAGTTGTGCATGAGTTGATTGCTAATATGTAGCAATCTAGTTGAGTTATTGTTAGTTGAACTTAGTTAACTGAGATCTAGTCATTGGTTAAGTCAATTGAAGGTCAATTGAAAAGTTATGATTGCCAGTAACTCATTGATCTCTCATTTAACTAGTTAATTAGCTAAAAATACACTCATTCATGCATGGAATTCGACTTTCCTAGTTGAGTGGATGGAAAATGAACATTTGTATTTATAATTATATATTGTCGAGTGTACAGTGCTTTTTCATTGAGCAGGTGATCAATTCCCCTTGTATTTGCACAAGGAAATAGGAAATTTCCTTATTATTTAGGAGCTTAATTCCTCCAAGATTATGCAAGGAAATATGAGTTTGGTTTAGGGTTGAATTGGCTATGTGTTGGCTAGAGTATGTCAAGAAGCAGGAGAACAATTTTACAATGCAAGGTGTGCTTCAAAGTTTAAGCAAGACATTGTAATTGATTTTCTTTCTCATCTAAATTAATGCAAAGAAGCGGAGGAGTTTTTCCTAGTTTGGTTCCCCTGTAAAATCATTGTGCTCCTTGTGTTTTGATGGTTGTTTGCTATTACATGTGTTTCTATCATGTGTTTTCCTTTCCACAGAATAGTAGAAGAAATTTGTCTCTTGATGTCAGTTTGATTTCATTAGCAATAGCAAATTTCTTTCAATTTCTACATCAGGTAAGTGGAAATTTTATTTAAAATGAAAATTCAAGTATTTTATTTATGGTTGAATTACTGTAGCATATAAATCAGTGCATGTCATCAATAATTTTTTCCTTACAGTGAAATCAATGCACACTATTAATATAATTACTTTGAAATTAATGTACATCATACATCTGGTTACATCAAATAAAAAATCCACATCTACACTGAAATAAACACATCTATTATAAGCAATGAAATAGGATTAGAAATAAACATATACAATGAAAGAAATGCATCTAGTGCAAGCAATAAAATAGGATTAGAAATCAACCTCTATATTGGAATAAATGCATCTAGTGTACACAATCAAATAGGATTAGAAATCAACGTGTACATTAAAACTAATTCATCTAGTGCAAGCAATCAAATAGATTAGAAATCAATAACTACACCGAAATAAATACATATAGTGCAATCAATCAAACAGGATTAGGAATCAACACCTACACTAAAATCAATGCATCTATTTTAGTGAAAAACCAAATATTTATGGCTTTCTAAATCCAGCTTCTTTTAACTTTGTAAAATCCTTACTTCCTCTTCCTCTATGGTTAATAATGTTCAATATTATATAATACTATATAATACATGTACATGTCTCTATGTGTCTCCTTCTTCTTCCCTCTCTCTCCCCCTCCATCTCTATGTATCTCTCTGTCTCTCTCTTATGAATATAATTTATATAAAATAAAATAAAATACAAATAAAAATAAATAATAAATATTCAAAGTAATGATTATTTAAATAACCATTAGTTAAATGGAAATGCATGTCTAAAGGACATAACTAGTCATGAAGGGGCACATGCCTAGGTATATAAGCAAGCCCTAAGTGTAAAATTAATAAACCTTTACACTATCATCATATCAATAAAAATATTGTTTACAATACATTTGTTTATTTACAATTTTAAGTATAAACAACTACAAGTTTTTTGCTACAGTGGTATCAGAGTAGTTCAATGCTTTGGTCGTTAACTGTTGCATGGTACAACCATAAGTAAGTTTTAAGTCTAGAAATCTTGGAAACATATTCCCAATATGATTCATTGTATAACCATATGACTACTCAAGAATTATTAGTGGAAATGAAAGAAATACTCAAAAAATCAATAAAACATTTTGAGGCATAGGCAACACCTATAATGGAAGTTGACATTGGCATGAAGGAAACTAACAATGAAGAATGTCCTAACATGGAAAAATATGTTGAAAATGTTGAAGAAAGAACTTTTGAAGGTGATATAGATGCAAGTGCCAAAGTGGGTTCTAAAATTAGCAATATGGCTTCCGCAAGTACTCGTATTCTTGAAGACTATGCAAATATGTTGTCGCAAGAATTTGCATATGATCCAATTCGATTACCTCCAATAAAAGACCCTAATCAGGTTCTTCTCAACTGCAAGACACTAGAGATTATTTGGGATTCCAAACACAATGCCCTTAACCTATACAACTGCCAATGATTCAACACCAGTAAAGGCATTTCCCAAGTTGAGTTGAGGCAACTAATGTATCAATACATTCTCAACAACACAGCTCTGACCCCAACTCTAGAGGTCATTCTCGATTATACTAAAATAGTAAGTGAGGCAGGTATGAACAATCTATTAACTCAATTTCTTTTATATTATCAACATATGGTTAATGCTTGAAAGGAAAAGGGAAATATTGAGATAAATAAACATTGGAAGGCATTGTGGTAGAAATTCAATCTGCTTCGTCTATATTGCCAAATACAGAGCAGAAAATAAGGATGTTTTCTATTCAATCAATGGATACCAAATCTTGTTTCAAGTGGTAAATCAAAATCTATTCACTTTATGTCATGAGTGCTATTATTCATGTAATGATGCCAATGAAGTGTGCAAAGAAGTAGCCCAACTCCTAGATGTTATAGATTTGAAATACAATGTTTTTTGCTTCAGTGGTATCTTAATGTAATTTTGGAAATGGGCATTGTTAATGGTGGGGAATCCTCACATTTTTGTGAATTGCGAGATGATTTCTCTGAAGAAATATTAGTGTGGATGCTAGTGGATTATCTATGTAAATTCTCTAAGGTTTTCAAAAAATGGAAAACAATGTTTTCCTCAACCAGATTTATTACCACACAATGGGCCAATGCACCCTAACAAAAATCCTTTGTTGTTGGTTGGTGTCATGGAATCCCATCGTGAGTGTGATTGTTTCACATAATCCTGCTTCACAAAGAGTTAGAAGAACTCCCATTTATCTCTTCCCTTTATGGAACAAAGAGAAGGTGCGACTTCTTGAAATCACTCTCTCTTCTGTTACATCGCATCCGTCGTTGGCCTGTTCTTGGTTGGTAGTAGGTTCACTAACTCCATCTATGTCTGCAATCATTTCATAGGGAATTTATTCACACTTTCACACTTGACATTCAAAAAACATTATTTAAACGGCGAGTTAGGGATCATGGAGGAAGGGGAAAATAGATACAAAGTGGTGGATGTGCGCAACCCCAGAACGTTTCGAAGCAAGATAGATGAAATCTAGGATTACAAAGACAAGGTCTAGAAGCCTGTGGGAGTCTTCTAGGATAATTTGACATTACATTCAAGTGTTATCGAGTGTGAGGGTTTAGTTTTTTCTGGACTCAACTTCTTAAGTAGTTTAGTGACATCAAATGGTGTGGAAGGCATTGTAAGTTTCAATATGCTAGACGAGAATTACATATTTGTGCCATTGCCTCCACCAATAAATAATCACATTGTTTTGTTCAATTACTTGGTTAGTTGCGTCTTGCAAATTCTTTTTGTGTCATAGATGAATAATGAAATAGAATTAGATGATGAAATATGAGTAGTTATATGGGGCTATAGACACGAATTTACAACTCAAAGGAGTCAATAATACTTATAGAAATAAATAAATAAAATAATTTTAACAAATTATAAAGTTCTATATAAAATTATTATAATTGTCAGACCAGGAGGTAACACCTCAAATGAAATTGTTTTTATTCATTTAGATTGTTCATAGTTATATACCTGAGGCAGTGACTTTTGAGTTTCATCTCCCAATGACTTTTCCTTTTCCATTATTTATTATTTACATTATTTACAACTATTCACCCAATCCCCATGATTAGGTGTCAACATTCCCCCCCTTAATTTGAAGGGATGTTGGTGAGTCGAAGCATTGTTTTGAATCTTTCAAGATTTTATATTCCAAGCACTTCGGTGAAGATGTTTGCAATCTCCTCATTAGTGGAACAATGGCGTAGATGGATTGTTTTGGCCTCAACATGATGTCGAATTAGATGGTATTTTGTATTGATGTGCTTCGTCCGATCATGGAACTTGGGTTCTTGGCCAACTTTATTGCAGAGGTGTTGTCAATCACGAGTGGAGTCGAATGTACTTGTTTTACCTGCAAATCTTCCAAAATTTTCCTGAGCCACACAATTTCTTTTGTTGCCTCAGCTGTTGCGACATATTCTGCCTCTGCTGTGGGATCTGTTGGAACTGATTGTTTGCATGATCTCCAGGAGACAACTCCTAATCCAAGACTCATAACATAACCAAAAGCAGATACCCCAATTTTTTTGTCTCCATCGAAGTCTGAATTAGAGTATCCAATCAATTTGAATTCACCTACCTATGTATACTTGAGTCCAAAGTCTTGAGTTCCCTTTAAGTACTTTAGAACTCTTTTTGCAGTAGACCAATGTCCGTCACAAGGATTTTTCATAAACCTAGAGAGGATTCCAACAACAAACGAAATGTTTGGTCTGGTAGTAGTCAGGTAGTTGAGACTTCCTACAAGTTGTCTATACTTTGTTTCATCCTCAAATTCTTTTCCTTTAATGGATGTGAGCTTTAAGTTTTGTTCCATTGGAGTGGTTAGAGGATTACACTCATCCATGCCAAATCTTTTCAACAGATCTCCAATTTACTTATTTTGAGAAAGGAATATAGACTTCGGATGTTGAGTTACTTCAATACAAAGATAGTAATGAACATATCCCAAATGAGTCATTTCAAAACCTTTCCTCAATTCCTTCTTTATGGATGCAATGTAGCTCTCATTGTTCCCCATCATCACAAGGTCATCTACATATACCACAAGATATACAACTATTTTGCCAACATTTTTGGCAAACAAAGTTGCATCATCAATATCATAATGTTTGAAATTGAGTTTAAGAAGATTCCCAGTTAACTTTTCATATCGGGCTCGCGGTGATTGCTTGAGGCCATACAAGGATTTTGCAAGTTTTCATACTTTATGTTTCTGTCCTTTCACAGTGAATCCTTTAGGCTAAGACATAAAAACATTATTTCTTAGATCTCCATTTAGGAAAGAAATTTTTACATCTATTTGATGGACTTTCCAGCCATTTTGAGCTGTTAGGGAAAAAAGTGTCCAGATGGTAGCCCATTTTGCTGTGGGGGAAAAGGTCTCCTCATAATCGACGCCTTCCTTCTGTGCAAAACCTTTTGCCACAAGCCTGGCTTTGTGCTTTTCAAGTGAGCCATTAGCTTTATACTTTTTCTTGTAGACCCACTTGCATCTAATTGGTTTGGTTCCCAATGGAGGATCAACCAGCTTCCAAGTGCCATTCTTTATCAAGGCATCAAACTCCTTTTGCATCGCTTCTTTCCATTCATCATGAGAAGAAGCTTCTTTGAAGGAAGTTGGTTCAAAATCTATAGACAAATTCAATTCACAATCATAAGAAACATTCATATCAACAGGTGAATCTGAATCATCTACATCATCTCCATTTCTCCTGGTTGAATTTCTTATTCCTGTCTTTCCAACCTCATCAGGATGAACACTTTCAAGTGTCTTTGTCAGCCACTTTGGGGACCTTTCTGAGATGGTCTAGGCTACTCAGTTGATTTAGTTGGGATTGAATCAAGATTGAGTCTCCCAATCTTGTCAATCACATCACTCAAAGTATCATCAGTGGTTGGAGTTTCATGCGGGGGAGAGAGTGCTTCAAATGAAGATTCCATAGGTTGATGCAATATAGGAATCCACCCTTCAAGATGTGAAATCTGATTACAAAATTCTTGAAATGATTTTTCATTTGCAAATCTATCCAAATGATCAAGTTGTCGCTCAACAACATTGTCGGCTTTGGAAGATTCAAGAAAGATTACATCTCTAGATACAACAAAGTATTTATTAACTTCATCATAGAAACGGTATGCTTTGGAGGTATTTCAATACCCCAAGAAGATACACTTACAAATCCTTGCACCAAGCTTGTTTCTATGGACCTTTTGTATCAAGGCATAACGGGTGGAACCAAAGACCCTGAGATGCTTTATCGAAGGAATGTGCCCATACCACATTTCATAAGGAGTCTTGTTTCTAATAGAATTAGACGGACATCTATTCTTTACATATACATCACATAGAACTACATCAGCCCAAAACATCAATTTTACATTCTTGAAAAACATCATGGGGAGCACCATATTTAAGATTGTCCTATCCATTCTTTCAACTACTCCGTTCTATTGGGGATTATAAGGCACAATTTTTTGAAGTTTAATCCCATGTTGGTGAAGATAGTTTTCAAATTCATTTGAAGTGTATTATTTTCCATTATCAGTGTGAATAGAGCCAATATGAGATTGTGCATCATTTTCAATCCATGTATGAAAGTTTTTGAATGTTTGAAAAAAATCATATTTGTTCTTCAATAAATAAACCCAACACATTCTGGTGTAATAATCAATAAATGTCATCATATATTTATTTCCATTTGCATAAGGAACGAGCATTGGACCACATAAATATGAATGAATGAGTTCAAGTTTTCTATGTTCTTTGGAATGTGAATCATGAAAAGACAGTTTGCTATTCTTTCCTAGAATGTAAGCATCACATTGCTTAAGTTTCCTAGGAATTGTAGGCAAACCAGTAACACCATTTTTCTTCAACAAGCAAAGGATGTCATAGTTCAAGTGTCCAAATTTAGCATGCCATAATAAACTTGATGGAAATGTACCTTCATCATAATGAGAATTGTATGAGAAATTTTGTGCACGAGAAGAGGTATCTTGCACCTTGAGAAGCCTTTCTTATTCTATCCCTGTCATGAGAAGTGAGTGATCTGATGCTTTTCTCACCTCAAACTTTCCATCAAACATATGAATGGAGTGTACTTTCTCATGGATGTGGACCAAGGACAACAAGTTTCTCCTCAGTTGTGGGAGATATAAAACATCATGCAAAACAAAGTCTGGAAGACCTGGGAATTTGAGATTGATTATGCCAATCCCTGATGGCTTGAGTTTTGATTTGTCTGCAAAGTATACTGCTCCATCAACATTGTCGGTAAATTCTTCAAAAAAAATATCTTCTAAAAGTCACGTGGAAAGTTTCTCTTGAATCAAGCAATCAACCATTTTTCCAAGAAGCAAGTGAAGCATTAAACAAGTCTTCATTTACTCCAATATTACAATGTGCCACAACATAGTGAGCGGATTCAGATGCTTTACATTTATCTTTGTCATTAGTTTTACCTTTGGGTTGATTTATTTCTTGCTCAATTCTGTCCCAAGGAAACTTGCATGTGGATGCATCATGTGATCCATCTCTATTGCAACGTATGCAATGCAAATATGACTTTTCTCCTTGAGAGTGTCTACCTCCCCTACCTCTGAAATTTCTTCTTCCTCTTCCTCTTCGACCACCTCTTCCTCTAGAATAATGTTGAGCAAGATTCTTTTCTCTATGTGCAAGACACACAACCTCTTCAGAAGACTAAGGAGTTGTCTTCTTCCCAAAATATTTCTCTCTCTTAGCAAATTTATTCACAAGGGAGTCAAAGGTAATTTGTTTGAGGTTTCCATTTGCTTGCAATGACTTAAGATACTTTGAATAAGTGGGATCAAGTGCCTTGATAAAAGCTATTAGAGGAATGTCTAGTTCAACATTAGTGACTTTGATATCATGCATAATAGATTTTCCTTTTGATGCAAGAGAAAGAGGATCATCATTTTGTAATTCAAGGCTGAAAAATTTAGTAATGAGTGAACAATTACTTCAAGTGCAGAGTGTGAGTCATAGAGTTCCTTCAATTTTTGTAAGGCTTCAAAATCATTTTAAAATGGAGAAATATGGTGACTCACCTCTTCATTTACTGATGCTGCAATCAAGGCATAAGCCTTGCTATTATTATTTTCCCAAATGGTGAATTCCTTGTCTGAGTTAGGCTTTTCTGGTTCTTTTTCTCCTTCTCCAACACACACCCCTTTCCACAACTCATTAAAAATGAGAGTGTGTTTGATTTTATATGACTATTCTAGATAGTTCTCCTTCCCGGTGAGAACCACTCCCACAATAGATATCAATAAATGCATTGTAAAATATGTGTACTGTAAAAAAAAACTTCTGCTACAAATATATAAAATTGTACTTCTGATAGTAATATGTATAAAAATTGCACTATGATATATCAAGTAGAAGTATTATGCTGGGGAGGAATTTTACACCAAAAGATAGCGTTAAAATCACAACGTTATGGTGGTTGGCCTTTAAGAGGAACTTAACACACAGGTATGTCAGCCTTCCAAGAAGTCGCTTGACCATATAAATATATATATATCCGCCTTTCCAAAATATATAAAAAAAATGGTTCATCCACCACCAAATACTTCAGTCAACCAAATGCATACTTTAACGTTAGACATGCAGCGTTCACGGAAGGGGGTTCGACCTCCAGAAAATTCAATGCAACATTCAACCGGAGCCGAGGGCACACATCCCGCACATTCAATGTAGCAACTAATCAACCAACCTATTCAACTTCATCATATACATATGCTTTATTCTTTGTTTATTTCATCAACTACTTGTTCTTCCATGGAGATCATAGTAGTAATTGCAAGGGATCCTCTCTTTCATCATCATATCATATCGAGCTTCAACCTTCCTAGATGTTGTGGAGCCAAATTCCTTCTTCGATCTTCCTTTTTGATAAGGTTCTTTCCATCAACCTTTTACATCACTTTCCATCAACCATTTGTATCATTAATAGTATCTTGCCCAACCAAGCAATGTAGAGTTAATAATAG
The DNA here is from genome assembly GCA_031772625.1 of Pinus tabuliformis. NCBI lineage: Eukaryota > Viridiplantae > Streptophyta > Pinopsida > Pinales > Pinaceae > Pinus > Pinus tabuliformis. The sequence goes on from CM062811.1 coordinate 1,159,453,565, forward strand.
CTTCCTTTGTTCATTGTTAAGTGAATATCATCATATTCAACATGACCAACATGCTATCTTGTGACTTTCTGTCTTTCTAGCCTTCATAGTGTGCACATTTCTATCATCAATACTTATAAGCCAAAATCAATGTTGTTCACTCAATCCATGTGATTAGAATTGAGCTTAAACCAAACAGTTGTATAAATATAAATTCAACAATTATATTTCCAATATATACTTTTGCAACATGTCCTTCCAGGTTTCTGGATCATATCTCAAACGAATCATCAATACCAATTTATCAAAATCAAAGTTACCCATTCATGATAGCCCTTAAGATGTCATGTTTTTCTACTAGCTCCCTCTTAGATCAACATCCCTTTGTATGGTTCTTCTTCATGCTGGAATTCTTCTTCATTATTTTTTCCTTTGGAGTATTAATCAATGTGAAGTGAACTAATCAACAAGATTCAATATCATATCCATCATAGTTTAAGCAACTTCCTTTGAAGTTGTCCATCTTTCATTCTTCAAGAGACCAAATCGGGTGTTGATCAATAACATCATGTGTTCTTCCTATCCATCATATTTATATATACCATATAATCATATGGAAGAGTTCCAAAACATATCATCTTGATCATTTATCATGTTTCTATGTATATGGAAGGGTTCTTTCATATTCAACATGCTTCTTTGTGTTGAGAAATTTAACAAAAGAGTTTTGTCCAATCCTATCCAAAACATATCAGGCTTGTGTTTCCAAGCATATTTTTGCAATGAGCTCTTCCTATAATATTACTTGAAGACATAAGTTTTACTTGCTATTGAGAAGCTCTTAAATATATACATACCTCTTCCTTTATTCTTACCATCTAATACTTTTCTTTTGAACGAGCTGCTGCATCTCTTCCCGAGGAAGATGTCTAGAATGATGTTCAATATGAGATTCCTTCTCTAAGATGAGAAATAATTGATTATATCTTCATGTTGCAACAAAATTATCTTCATTTCTGCAAGCTTATTTGATGGTATATTTGATATTTGTTTTTGTAGAGATATACCTTATTATCATGTTATAAAGATTCTTTCACATGGTGAGGAACCTTCCTAATTATTATCAAGGATCCTTGTGATCATTTACAGTTATTAGAATTATTCTAGAATGATGTGGATGCTAAAAACTAATTGCATGAATGGTGGAGTGTTGGATGGTCCACAATCTTCTATCTTTCCTTAATGACTGCTACTAATGAGATGCAACTAAAAATGTAGATTCTAATCCTCTCAATGCTTCGTGCTTCTTTCCATGATGCCATGCTTCAAAATTTCTTCTACAAATGAAATTGTACATGCTTCTATAACTAGACTTGATAGTGGGAGAGTCCTTCAATATTATAGGTCCTTGTTGTCTTCATTCTTTGGTGTCTTTTTAGATTCTTCATTTTATTCAACTGTATGTGCTCCACTTCTTTCTTTCCTCTTATTGTTATTCTTGTTTTTCATGTATTTGGGATAATCTCTCTTAAAATGTCCATATTCATTTCATTCAAAGCATTACACCTTGGACATATATATACTTCTTCATGGTTGATTATTGTTCCTTTGACAAGGTTCAAACTTTCCAAACTTCCCTTTCTTCTTCTTCACCTTGGAAGCAAAAGCTTGAGACTTTTCATATGGTTCACTATCATCCTTTTCCTTCAGTATTGTCTCTTCTATCATACATAAAGACCATATCTCATCAAATTTTAGAGTGTCATTTCTTGAATAAATGCTTGTCACAAAACTACTCCACTTGGGCGGTAATGCATTGAGTATACAAGTCATTAGTTCATAATCAACAACAACTTCTCCAAGTCCTTATAATTGATCCCTCGATTATGAAACCTTCAAGAGATATGAGGTCAAGTCTTCATCCTTTGATAACCTTGTCTTGTATAGATTGTTCCTTAGATATGTATTCTGACATGTAGTGCTCATTGAATACAATTTCACCAACTTGTCATATATTGCCTTATATGTGCCCAAATATGCCACAAAAGGAATAAGATGATACTTAATGGATTCAATTAGAATCCTTTGAACCCTCATTTCTTCTTTCATGTACTTTTCCAATTCTTGAGTCTTATCTATTTGGTGTATGTTATATTCTTACCTCAACTAGCCCCAAGCACAAAGGGGGTTAGAGGGGGGCGGAAGCACCCCTCTACGAGGTTCAGGGTAGTGTGGTTTTTTGTTTTTGGACCATACATTTGTTGGAAATAATACTGAGAAGGGGGGTGAATCAGTATTAGCAATTTAACAATATTTCATTTCCATAAATAGATTTATATACACTACTTCTGTTAATGAAAATTGCGTGTATATGCAACTGTGTTTATAGCAACCAGTGTATACCTTGCAAACTTATAATTTAATTGGCTGATCTTTAATATATGTATCAGAACCATATAACTAGTAATCAGGTGCAGTAAACAAAACAAGAAATCACACACATGAACACAAGATATAAGGTGGAAACCCAATGTGGGTGAAAACCACCTGCTACAGTCATCTCTATCCTTCTTTAATAAGAAACTTCTTTTTACAAATTTTGTACTGGTGCAACCTTATACCAGTACGCAGGCTTTTACCTGCAGAAGGCTACAACCTTCTCTCATTCTCCAGCTTTTTCTGGAAGGGAGCTACAACCCCCTTAGCTCTTGTACTAGCTGATGTGTTTACTAGTACATAGGTGCTGACCTACAGAAGGCTACAACCTTCTCTTTTCTTCCAGGGACCACGTTTCATAAATTTTCAGATTGGATCCATCAATAACATCAATAAAACATCAAATATATCTGCATCAACCAATCTCTTTTGTACTAACCAAAACTGAATCAAACAATCACTTTTCTGAATGCTGTAACCAGAATATAGTAACAATGACCAAAACTCAATCCAGAACCCAGAACACTGCAATAGTAAATAGAAGTAGCTAAAACATATTTACTGAGGAGTACACTACTTCAATGTGTCAAACCTGCGTGCATACACACTTTTCTCAAGGTGGACTTGCGTATACACAGTTTTGAAATGCCGAACCAGTGTGTATATGCGCCTTTCCTATACTCAACCTGCATACAGATCTGTAAAATATGATTTAACCTTTTCCACTATTCAGACATCAGTTATACCCAGATCATCAGATTTATAGATTACAACATGTGCCAATTATTTAGATAAAAGATAAAAACCACACAAATATACTTTTCTTCAAGCCTTAAGATCTTGACCCATCAATAGAACTTATCCTTCTTCAAGCGCTCATGTTCCTCTTTGATTCAGATCCAGCTATGCACCATAACCAAATGACCAGTATTCTAGATCTTGCTTCTCATTAGATATTCAATACTTGAGTGCCCTTACCTAATGATCTCCTCCTCCTTTTATAGTCTTAGGCCTTACTCAATACCATGGTCCAAAATCACTTAGAATCAATACCTTGGACCAAATACATGGGGTCAACACTTCGAACAAGATACCTTGGACCAATACCATGGGTCAAGATACCAAGGACCAAATACCATGGACCAAAACAAAATTTTCCAACATGTACACACTTTTCCTTGCGTGAAAGTTCATGTATACGCATACACGCCTTTTGGTCTGCAAACTCGCGTGTATACGTGGTTTGGTCAAGGGGAACTTGCGTATACCTCTTTTTCCTTCATTTTGTGATCTTGAACTGTGATCTGTCATCTGAGTGAGTTGCCATCAAGGACAACACTTGTGTCATAGCACCAAACCTGTGTCATAATGCCAGCAATCTCCCCCTTTGGACTTGATGGCAACCCCAAATCATTCTCCCCCTTTGTCATCAAGGGCAAAGGGTTATGCTCCCCCTGAGTACATGCTGAATTCTCTGATATGCTGAAGTGTGTTGTTCATGCTCCCCCTGACTGTAAGCAAGGTCTGCAAAAAGATGTTCTACAAGAAGAACATGACTCTATACATCATAAATGACCTTCCTATCACCAAAGACTCATACATACATCCATCTCCCAACCAAGTGGGGATATACCAAAAGTTTATACATGATAAAACAAGAACATTACATCATCCATCCCAGGCATAGTGGGGAAACAAAATAGGTCGTTACATGACCTTGATAATAAAAGATATACATGACATAGAGACAAAATATCTAAAATAAGATAGTTATCGGTAACTATAATTAGCAACATCTATCAAACACCATCAGCAACCATGATCTCCCTCTGCACCTGTTCCACTTGAATAAAAAACAATTGTGAAATTGTACCAAGATCTTCTAAGATAATGCCAACAATGCATTATTAGAAGTATATGCTCCCCCTGAACCTGTGCCAGATGGTCTCTGTCAGACTCATATCAGACTCTTTTCATCCCAAGTTTGGCCCACTGTTTTTCTTCAAACCAACATATACACGACTTTATCCACAGAAACTAGCGTATGTATGCGGATATGCTTCATGAAACTTGCGTACAACCACTTTTCTCTAAACCAGATAGGTTTCAATAGCAAGATGATGCATCAACTACTCCCAGCTTCTGTCTGAGATATTCAAATGTCTCTCTGGGTAGCGGTTTGGTGAATATATCAGCAACCTGTTCTTTGGAGGGAACATACTCCAATTTGAACTTTTTTTCAAGCACTTGTTCACAGAGAAAATGATATTTGATAGGCATGTGCTTGGTCTTGGAATGCATGACTGGATTCTTTGAAATACTGATTGCACTTGTATTATCACATAGAATGGAGATGGGTGGAGTACATGTGATTTGAATGTCTTGCAATGTTTGCATCATCCAAAGGAGTTGTGTGCAACAAGATACAACAATCACATATTTTGCTTCAGCTGTAGACAATGCAATTGAACTTTGTTTCTTGATGAACCAAGATACTAATTTGGAACCCATATAGAATGCACCACCACTAGTGCTTTTTCTGTCATCCACACTTCCTGCCCAATCTGCATCTGTATATGCATGAAGTGTAAGATATGTATCCCTAGGATACCATAGACCAAAGTTTTGTGTTCCTTGAAGATATTTGAAAATCCTTTTGACTACTTGAAGGTGTGATTCCTTTGGATTTGCTTGGAATCTTCCAACTATTCGCACTGCACGCATGATGTCTGGTCGGGTACCTGTTAGATAGAGTAGACTCCCAATCATGGATCTGTAGGTTAGTTGATGTACTGCTGCTGATTCATCATTTGCACTGAGGCTGCATCCTGTTACCATAGGGGTACATACTGGTTTAGAATCTTCCATGCCATATTTCTTCAAGATTTGCTTGAGGTACTTGGTTTGTGATAGAAAAATACCATCTTTATTTTGTTGAACTTGTAAACCAAGAAAATATGTGAGCTCACCAAGCAGGGACATTTCAAATTCTTTTTGCATTACTAAAGCAAAGTTTTGACTCATGGCTTCTTCATTGCTACCAAAAATGATATCATCAACATACACAACAAGTATTAGCAATTTATCATTGTCAATTTTTATATATAGATTGCTATTAGCTGATCCTTTTGAAAAACCTTGTTGATGAAGGTATTTGTCAAGACGATAATACCAGGCCTTTGGAGCTTATTTTAGACATAGAGAGCCTTTCTGAGTCTACATACAAGTTTTGGATCATTTCCAAGGATGAATCCGTCTGGTTGCTCAATATATACTTCTTCTTCTAGGTCTCCATTAAGAAAGGTAGATTTCACATTTATTTGATATACTTTGAAATTCTAAAAGCTAGAAAGAGCAGGGAACATTCTTATGGCTTCAAGTCTAGCAACAGGTGCAAGAGTTTCTTCAAAGTCTATACCTTCTTGTTGAGCATACCCTTTACAAATAATTCTAGCCTTGTTTCTAATAACTTCTCCATTTTCATTCAGATTGTTTTTGAATATCCATTTGGTTCCTATGACATTCTTATCATTAGGTATAGGAACCAATTCCCAAGTATTATTCTTTTCAATCTGCTTAAGTTCTTCATTCATGGCCTTGAACCAACATTCATCTTTGCATGCTTCATTTACATTTTGTGGTTCGACGGAGGAAAGCAATGCTAGATAGCTTGAAACTTCTGTAATAGTTCTTCTTGTCTACACACTTGCCTCTTTCTGCCCCAAAATTTGAGTCTCTGGATGATTCTTCTGAACATACCTGGATGGAGTCTTTTCTTCTACCCTTATCTGTTCTTCTGGTGCCTCATTGGTTTCTTCTTCAGAATTAGTCTGATTTGATGTGGAAGGATAGTCCTCATCTTCTTCATAATCTTCGGTTTTTACCTGCTTTGGATTTTTTCCTGCTTCATCAACCAAAACATCAATACTTTCAACAATTTTGACAAGTCTTTTATTATAACACTTATATCCTTTACTTCGGGAAGAGTACAAGGACAATTCCTTCATTTGCTTTAGGTTCAAACTTTGCAAATTTTTCATCAGTCCTTTTGATGTAACATTTGCTTCCAAAAACTTTGAAGTATTTTACAGTAGGAGTCTTACCATACCAAAGTTCATGTGGAGTTTGAGTGTTGTTTACCCGGACATTTGTTTTGTTGAGAATAGTGATGGCAGCAAATGCAGCTTCACCCCAGAAGGTTGCAGGAGTTCCAGACTCATCTAGCATAGCACGAGCCATTTGTTGAATAGTTTTGTTCATCCTTTCTACCACTCCATTTTGCTGAGGAGTTCTTGTGGTAGAGAATTCCCTTCTTATTCCATGTTCTTCACAGAAGTCGAAAAATTCATCTGAGGTAAATTCCCCTCCTCGATCAGACCTAAGGCATTTGATTTTGTGATCTGATTCATTTTCAACCAAGGCTTTGAAGGCTTTGAACTTTTTGAAAGCTTCGTCTTTATGCTTTAGAAGTCCTATCCAACACATTCTGGAAAAGTCGTCAATGAACAATATAAAGTATTCTTCTCCACGAGGTGACCTTTTCCTAAATGGACCACATAAATCAGTGTGAACAAGTTCAAGAGGCTTACTAGTTGATCCTTCCTTCTCAGGGAAATGTGCTCTGGTTTGCTTACCAAATTGACATGATTTGCATATTGTATTCTTTGGAATGTTGATATCAGGAAGATCACGAACAACCTGGTATCTGCATGCTTTTCTTATTTGAGAGAAACTTAGATGCCCCAATCTTCTATGCCATAACCAGTGTTCATTGTTTTTGCTTAGGTAGCACTGTTGTTGTCCCCCCTTGAGTATGTACAGGTTGTTTGGAGTTCTTACACCTTTTATCACTGTTTCTCCTGTATCAAGCTCACGAAAAACACATCTATTTGATCAAAATACTACCTCATTTCCTTGATCACACATTTGACTGACACTCATTAGGTTATTCTTTAGACCATCTACATACATAACATTCCCAGCTTTAACTTTTTCTTTTAAGAGGATAGAGCCTTTATCTTTTATGACTGCAGGAGTGTCATTAACAAATGAGACCTTCTTTTCCTTTTCTAAGTCATTATATGATTGAAGTTTTTCTTTATCACCTGTCATGTGTTTTGAGCATCCACTGTCGATGTACCACTGATTTTCTTGTCCTTCTGCATACAAGGCTATACCACATCTTTCCATTTGTGATTCTTTCTTTCTCCATGTTTTGGGACCCAATGAAGCTTGCTCCTTCTGAGATGTTTGTTGAAATTTACTCCTGCATTCAGAATCTTCATGACCGAAGTTGTTACAAATAGAGCATTCTATTTCATTTTCAAGAGCAAAAAAGTTATTGCAGGTCCTTTTCATGATCCTAGTCACATTCCTTTGATTTCGTGTTTCTCTAGTCATGATGGTCTTGTAAGAAACACATTGAGCAGCTTTGTGTCCAAAGTTATGACATGAAAAACATTGGCCATTAAATAAATTCCTGCAATTATTGAATCTACTGACCTGATGATTGTAGTTTCCATTGACATTCATTCTTGAAGCAAATTGAGACTGATTTACCTGTGGTTGGTTATAGCTTCTGTTCATCCTTGAAGTAGATTGAACCCGATTTACCTGATGATCTGCTTTATGCCTTTGCTGACAATTGTCAACCTGTTCACTTCTCCTTGCTGCATCAAGATAGCTTTTGGAGGTTGATGGCTTCTGTGCTTGAGATGCTTCTTCAGTATATCCAAGACCTGTCTTTATCAGAGGAGAACGCTGCACTTTGATAATTTCATCTAAAGTTTTTGATCCTTTCACAAATCTAATATTGAGAGCTTTTGTTTTCTCAATATCTTTTCTTAGACCCACAATTTCACATTCTAACTTTTCAATGTGTTTTTCCCTTTCAGCAAGTTGGAATGTCAGAGTATCTATAATCATACTCATTTCTCCTAAATAGATTTTAAGTTTAGAAATTTCTTCAAAGAGACCATCTTCATCTAGAGCATCCAAGAAATCATCATCTTCAAAAGCCATCAAAAGTCTATAATCATTACCATATTCATCTTCATCACTATTTGATAAACCATCGCTATCTTCATGCATATAGTAGCTCTTCTTACTTACATTCTATTTTCTATTCCATTTTGCCAGTTCCTTACCTTTATCAAGCTTATCTTTATGAGGACATTTGGCTGCATAATGACTGACTCTTCCACAAGCAAAGCATTTGAAAGGTAGTTTACCTTTGAATCTTCCAAAACCTCGTTGAAGGTTTTTGACAAAGTTTGCTTCTTCCTCTCCTTCTGAAATGTGTCCTGATTCATTGAGCTCTTCTCTTCCTGAAGCCTTGAATGCGGCTTCTCTCATATCTAATGGACCTCCTTTTCTCATTTCAACAGTAGTTAGGATTCTGTGCAGCTGTGTCATAGTCATACTTTGAAGATCCTGCTTTTCTTCTATGGCAGAAACTTTTGATTCAAACTTAGAAGACAAGGATCTTAAAACATTTTCAACTAAAGTAACTTCTTTTATCTCTTCACCCAAGTTTTTCATGCAATTAACAATCTCATCTATACGTAGGAAGTAATGAGCTATACTTTCATCATTGTGCATTTTGAGAGTTTCATATTGAATTATGAGAGATTGTAGTTTTTCACATTTTACTTGATTGTCTCCTTCATAGCTTAGAACGATCTTGTCCCATATTTCTTTGGCAGTTTTGAGCTGCATAACCTTGACAAATTCTGATTGTGACAGACTCCCCAATAGTGTATTGACAGCCTTGGCATTTGTTTCATACTGCTTTTTACCTGCCATATCTGTAGGAATTGCTGATGGAAATGTATATCCTCCTTCCACGATTTCCCAAACATTTGTTCCAAGAGATTGAAGATAGGCTGTGGTTCTTACCTTCCAATAGATGAAGTTGCTCCCATCAAAAATTGGTGGTCTAATGGATCCCTCTCTTTTGTAGCTACCCATGATGATAGATCTTCCTTCAAGCGATCAAGCTTCTTCTCAAGGACCTGCTCTGAAACCAATTGTTGGAAATAATACTGAAAGGGGGGTGAATCAGTATTAGTAATTTAACAATATTTCATTTCCATAAATAGATTTATATACGCCACTTCTGTTAATGAAACTTGCATGTATATGCAACTGTGTTTATAGCAACCACCGTATACCTTGCAAATTTATAATTTAGTTAGTTGAACTTTAATCTGTGTATCATAACCATATAACCAGTAATCAGGTGCAGTAAACAGAACATGCAATCACACACATGAACACAAGATATAAGGTGGAAACCCAATGTGGGTGAAAACCACCTACTGCAATCGTCTTTATCTTTCTTTAATAAGAAACTTCTTTTTACAAATTTTGTACTGGTGAAACCTTATACTAGTTCACAGGCTTCTTCCTGCAGAAGGCTACAACCTTCTCTCGTTCTTCAACTTTTCCTGAAAGGGAGCTACAACCTCCTTAGCTCTTGTACTAGCTGATGTGTTTACTAGTACATAGGTGCTGACCTACAGAAGGCTACAACCTTCTCTTTTCTTCCAGGGATCATGTTTCATAAATTTTCAGACTGGATCCATCAATAACATCAATGAAACATCAAATATATCTGCATCAACCAATCTCCTTTGTACCAACCAAAACTGAATCAAACAATCACTTTTCTAAATGCTGTAACCAGAATACAGTAACAGTAACCAAAACTCAATCCAGAACCCAGAACACTGCAATAGTAAACAGAAGTAGCTAAAACATATTTAATGAGGAGTACGCTACTTCAATGTGTCAAACCTACATGCATACACACTTTGCTCAAGGTGGACCTACATATACACAGTTTTGAAATGTCAAACCAGCGTGTATATGTGCCTTTGCTATACTAAACCTGCGTACATATCTGTAAAATATGATTTAACCTTTTCCACTATTCAGACATCAGTTATACCTAGATCATCAGATTTACAAATTACGACATGCACCCATTATTCAAATAAAAGATCAAAACCACACAAAGATACTTCTCTTCAAGCCTTAAGATCTTGACCCATCAATATAACTTATCCTTCTTCAAATGCTCAGGTTCCTCCTTGATTCAGATCTAGCTATGCACCATAACCAAATGACCAGTATTCTAGATCTTACTCTTCATTATATATTTAATACTTGAGTGCCCTTGCCTAATGATCTCCTCCTCCTTTTATAGTCTTAGGCCTTACTCAATACCATGGTCCAAAACCGCTTAGAATCAATACCTTGGACCAAATACCTGGGGTCAACACTTCGAACAAGATACCTTGGACCAATACCATGGGTCAAGATACCAAGGACCAAATACACGGACCAAAACCAAGTTTTCCAACATGTACACGCTTTTCCTTGTGTGAAAGTGCATGCATACGCATACGCGCCTTTTTGTCTGCGAACCCGCGTGTATACGTGGTTTGGTCAAGGGGAACCTGTGTATACCTCTTTTTCCTTCATTCTGTGATCCTGAACTATGATCTGTCATTTGAGTGAGTTGCCATCAAGGACAACACTTGTGTCATAGTGCCAAACGTGTGTCATAATGCCAACAACATTAGGTGGGCGGACCTACCTATGGTTTTGTGCATGGGTTTCACACATGGTTTTGGGTATGATAGTTTTCTGTCGATGGCATTTTGTAGATATGGTCAAGGGAACTACTGTTATATTCTAATAAAGGGTTAATGGATTTTGGTTTATGAATGCTTTGACATGTATATATATGTATTGTAACAGAGAAAGGAATATAATGAAAAATCAATTTGATAGTCCCAGTTTTGGGATCTAGGGGAAAATTTTTGTGTATATCTGTTTTATATTTTATGTTATCTCCATTGTTTATTTTCTATTTTTAGAATTCATATGCGGGTAATTTGTTTACAGCGTTAAAACCTACATTATTCTTCTCTAGTTCTCCAACTTTGCATTGAACATAGTCCATGACTTCATTTTCTACAAGTATCAAATATATTCTTTTCTTCGATGCTTGAAAGTTTGTAGACCCATTAAGCTTATTTCCTTCCATACAAAATGAAGTCATTTAATTTGAAGATGAAGCCATACAAAATAATGTTGTACTTACTTGATGTAATAGCCCCCGATTGATTTTCCATGTAAATAAAATAAGACCAAGGTCATGGGACACATATTCTAAGTTGAATAGTGGGAAAGCATTATAATGGGTGTCAATTATGGATTATTAATGGGTATTGAAGTTGGAAAATGCATTGGAAAAGGAAAAGAGGAAACAATTGGAATTTAATTATGAGAATAAGGAAATAGGAGAAAAGAAAGATGGACACAAATATGCATGCAAGGGAAATTAGAGAAAAAATGAAGGAAGTTAAAGTAAAAGGAGACATCAATAATAAAAAGGCACCTAAGAAATAGTTGACATCTTTTGCCCAACTTTTGATCAAGTGTAGCAAAGGAGAGAGAACAAGCACTTGGAAAAGAAAGCAATGGAAAGAAAGGGAGTGTAAGAGGAATTTTGGATAAATGCAAGTAAGGGAAAAAATTAGTTGTGGATTGTAGGTACTAGTGTGCATGTGAGATTTATCATGCCTAGATTCAAATGCATGGTACATGGATTGGTTTATTGTTTATGATTTCTTTCATTGGCATGGGGTTTTCCTAGATTAATAATGGTTTCAACCTTGCCTTTCCATTTCCTAGATAGCCATGGTGTGATGGGATTCATTCTTGGTTGAGTTTTGGATTTCCGGAAGGTTTTGGGACTGACTGAGGTAGTCTCAAGAAAATATCAAGGGTTAGGGGTGGAGATGGTTTTCTCTGGGAAGCCCTCAATAGGTGGGTGGAGGTAGGAAAATTCCTCAAGGTATGGTGAAGAAATTCTGAGGCATCCAAACTTGGTTTGGTTTGATGATCTCAGGGCTAGTTTACGTGGTATCATAGTAACTTAAAGGTCGAGGTGGTTTAACCTCTAGAGTCCTTGGTTGATTGTGTCTTGGTTTATCCCATGAGATCCCACATTCATACTTGGAATATGGAATGAGGGTGATTGGATGAAAGAAAGATTTGGTTCAACCCAATATATGGTTAGGTGGTACGTGGAAGTCCATGACTTGGTTGGCTTTTGCATAAGTTAATATGAGCTATTCTTCTAATGTAATTAATGAGCATATGTACATGTTATTATGTGGATTTTATGGTTGATTTTTCATAGTTTATATTATGGTTATATGCTGGTTTTAAGCATGGTTCTATGATGTGCTCAAGTTATGACTCTTGTTCATGTTTGATATTTTATTGAATGATTGATGAATGCATGCTATAGGGATTAATGCACGAGTGTTTGGTGAGGTATAAAACCCTCAAGGATCTTCCCGGGATCCTCGATAGACAGTCAGATTAGCTGCAACAGTCACAAAGATAGATATATATCTATGTTTAACAAACAAATATCAAAGCAAGAAGGCATTATTACCTCAAGTCTTAGTGTGGTGTTGCTGGAGAGCGCAATGCAGCTAGGCAAAAGACCCCTAAGTCAGCTCCAGATCAAAACCCGCACATAACAACGACAAGCGTAATATCACATCATAAAACCTTGATAAACAAATGCATGAACATATAAAAGATATCTAGTTGCATATAACTAAGCCACTCATGCAAAAAGATATTGAATAAACATATAAACAAGTTATACTACCAACATCACAGAGTGGACAACACAATTGTAGTTCTATATTGATGTAGAAAGAGTGATTACAACCATCAGTTGTATCAGCCTTCCCTTACCCCTCCAGCTCCTCTCTCTCTCCCCCTTCTTAACCACTTCTAAAGCCTTAGTCTGAGACTCTACTCGACAATCAAATAGGCAATCCTTTCAGAGATCCATTAGGTAAAAGCAGTGATGTTTCCATTCTTTAGTGCTCTTTCTTGTTTTCATACTCCATTAGGAATTAGTAATTCCCCCAAATAGGTCGAGTTTTGATGTTTCCCTGTTTTTATGAGCTGACATAGGAGAGAATCTAGGGATATTTTCTTAGTCAATTCACTCCTTTGATCCATAGAAACTAATGTAGGGTCACTAACATTGTTCTTGAGGTAGCAAGTAGAGTTACCCTAGGCACTAGAGCACCCTTAGGCTTGCTGAGAAGCTTTCTAAAGCATGTTGATAGTGTCTAGACAACGTTAGCTTGACATCTGGGCCTGTGAACTTGGTCAATCCTTCAGTCATCATGTCTTTATCCTCTGAGCTAATGAGGAGATCATTTTCCTGTATAACAGATGCCCCCTAAAGTGTGAGATCATAGGCTACGACAATGGCCGAAATGCTTTATATTTAATTGTACTTTTCTTTGGAAAAAAGAGAGAGAGGATCAGAGCTTCAGGTGGTATGGGAAACCCGATACAACACACATATATAAAACAACTAAAATCATGTCCTAAGTTGGGCATTCCCTCACTCAGTAGCTATGTCAGATTGCTTTTCTCAGAAAAGAGATATGATGATTATGGTCGCCGATAAGCATGATGCGGAACCTGTGTCATAATAAGAGCATTGTGATGAGCTGTCTCCAAAAAAAAATAACTGCAACTTGGCAGAGGAAACAAGGCTGGGTGATGCAAGCCTCTACCCAAGGTCTTGACTTTCACTTCACTGAACAACATATATCGATACATGTGAATATAGGCATTGATGTTGAACATGCACAAAATCATATGATTACCAGCCAATAATGGAGACCGTTAACAGATGTGAGGATGGCCACTGATAATGGTGATGGTCTCCAAGATGCACAGTACAATCTAGAGAGTGTGAAAAATGTTTTTGTCGTCGAACACTCGTAGAATCGTTTAACCAGGAGCCAATAATGAAAACCCCTAATCAAACACAAGGTGACCTGCCATTGATGTCTACAAGTACCAAGGCACTGAAGTGTTTCTGGGTCTTTTTCCTAGATAGAGTGTTGAAGTCGATAGGAAGAGACCTGTCGAAAGGTAGGCAATAAGGTGTCCTACATCAGTCGACATGAAATAGGACAAGAATGATTGTTTTTTGAAGAATCTTTTGAGAATTGGGTCAAAGTGACAGAGGGAATGATGGTAGGATATGCTTGATGGTTTGATGGAGGAAACAGAAAAGGTTTTTGCTTGAACAATAGAAGGCACAACAACAGTTTTAACCATGCAACACTAGACTCATGAACACCAAAGAGTGTTAGGATACAAAGATGCAAGAACATCGGGGTATATAGGCTAAACTCATAGTGATCTAGGAGGATATTGTCAGTCCACTGTATCTAGAGAGTTCAGGTCATCTTTAGCTTTGTCAACTTTGCCAGTGTTCTTCAGTTCTTCTGGTGTTGGTTTCGTCATTAGTTCTTCATGGTGGAAATGTCACAATGTGACAATTTGTTGTATATGGTTTAATTAATTAAAGGTACCCATCCTCAATGGCAACCTAACTCATTGTATTAAAACCTATACTAAAATTCCAAATGCAAACTTAAACACCTAGATCCATACACTAAATACCTAAACCTAAGTCCTAGACCATAACCCTAATCCAAACCTGTCAGAATTGTTATATTCAAGTCTATGTATTTAAAAAATACATAAAAAGCCATCAAAAACAAAGTTCTAACCCTCTCGGCATATGTTATAAGCATATAAAAAATTACAAACAACATGACAGTCCTAAACTACCAGACTAACTACGTGGGGTTCTAACCGTAGAGTAAACATGTGATCATATGTGACCATCGGGTTATGTAACCATGGCTCAGAGTTCACCGTAGAGTTTAGAGATAACCACAACATCAAACCACGTGGGGACCATGTCCGTGTGAGTAGGTAAGTGGGTATGTTAACCTCTATATTGGAAACCATGCGGGTTGGGATATGTGAACATGTAGCAGTGACGTGGTTATCAGAACCAGCGGGTTAAATGCAACACCATAACTGCGGGAGAAGACTACTGACATGTGAATGGTAATATGTAAACGCCAGAGTGATGGTAGCCGGAACTACTGGGGAAGACTGCGGAGGTGGCAGTTGGAGGTTAGATCATAGCCTATTCACATGGGTGGTTAACCTCCTCTGCTCGGCCAGTAAGTTGCCAATGACTATCGCCTTATCTAAAGTCTGTTTTTGGGTTTTGTTCTAAATTAAATCAACCACCATGTGACCTCTTCATTATGTGTCACAAGGTGACCAAGCTGAGGCCAATGAACAATTCAATGCAGCACATTCATGCCTAATTTGGTATCAGGAGTTCGAGTGAACCTTAAAGCTTATAAATTCACCTTTTTTCATGGAGCAGGACATTAGAGTGATTTTGGTTTTTGTATGTAGATTCTGGAGGTTATAGGCAGTTTTGTTTTCAGTGTAACAGGAGCACCAAGAGTCAGAATTGGGAACCATGACAGGTGTTGGAAAGTTGGTTAAGAGGGCTTCCTTTTGACAGTGATTAGAAGTGACTTTGTGAAAATTAAGTCTAGTCTATTCTTTGTGTAATCAAATTCCTTGGTTTCAATCCTAATAAAGCGATCACCCATCTTGAAAGCAGACTCGGAGACGTAGTCCATCAGGGACAAAATCCATAATAAATTTTGCTATCTGGTATCACTGTGTTTTTACTATTTTCACTTCTGTTATGCATCTTACTTATGTTTAATCAGCTGTCATAAAGTCTTTCTTCTCAAGCAGTTTCCTCGATTTCCACACTTTCAGTTAACAATCAATTCAATAATGGTTAATCAATTCTACATAAGTTTTAACATATGATCATTTTAGATCATATAATTTGGTATCAGAGCAGGTTACATTTGTATAATTTTCCATTGAATGTTAACTAGGTCAAAGTTTCAACAAGGAGAAGGAATCCTTGAGCAGATTGATCTAGAGATTGGAAAATGATGAGTCGTTCCTAAGTCGACCATGATAGGATCTGATGCAGGTGAAAATACTGAAACTAATATGAGTGATGAAAAAATTCAACAAGCATTCTTGACTATGCATCAGATGTTGGGATAACTGTACAAAGACAAGAAGGTGAGAGATGCAGCTTCTTCTTCAAAGACATCGAAGAAGGAAAAAGGTAAAGGAAAGGCTGATAACCACCTTCACCTCCATCATCTCCATCACCCCCTTCTTCTTCTTCTTCCAGTAAAGAATCTAAGATAGAAAAGAAACCAAAGAAAACCTCTCTTTTAAAACTTGATGTAAAATTTGAATTACCTATTTATGATGGTGAAATGAATCCTGAAAAGTTAGATAACTGGAATAAGTAGATAGAAGTGTATTGTCGTATTCAGAACATCTTTGATGATAAAATGAAAATTCAGTTAGCTACACTTAGAATGGGGGGAAAAACTTTAATCTGGTGGGAAAATAAAACTCGAATAGATGTAAAGTAAAAAGGAAAAATCATCTTTTCGTGGTCTAAGTTTTTAAAAGCTCTTACAAAACAATTCTATCCTTTGGGATACATGCAGCAAGCTGTTATTGATTGGCAGCATCTGAGGTAAGGTAAATGGCAGAGTGTTCAGGAGTTTACTCAGGAGTTCAGAAAGAAAGCATTGGCACTTGGTATTTCATTGGATACACATGAAACTTTATTAAAATACATTGGTAGTTTACATTCATATTTGCAGCATACATTATTGATGTTTAATCTTGATGATTTTGATGAAGTGTGTGTTCAGGCCATACATATTGAATCAGGTGGTAGACCATTCAAGTTTTCACAGAAACCATATAGACAATTGGAAATCAAGGATTCCAAAGACAACAAGAAGAAGGGTAATCTAAAGGGAAAGAGATCAATGACAACTCAGAAGGAAGGTGAAAGACCTACTTGTACTCGTTGCCAGAGGATCGAACATGGTGAGCCCAAATGTTGGAAACTTCACCCAGAACTCAAACCGAAGAAGTTTCAGAAGAAGAAATGTGAAAAGAAGGCTAATACAACAATCCAACAAGATTTGGGCTTCGACTCAGGTGATGAAGGTAAAATAACCGCAATGGTTTTAACAGGTAAAACTTCTAATATTGGTTCAAGTTCTAACACTTCTATACATTCTTCAAACTGAAATCATCTAAATGAGGATATGTTGGGTGCAGGATCACCCAAGAGAATTTTTGGGGCTTAAAACCTAGATTTTGACTAAATATGATGTAAAGACTCCACGTTTTGTGGGCGTGGAGTGCGAGCCTGTAAATGAGTCATAGGGTTGTCCACCCTCATCTTTGTAATGTAATGTCGGCTTTAGAGATCTACCCATGGTCTGTGAACCATGGGATTGTTGTTGGTTTTTTGGGACCTGACCCAGGTTCAAAGGTGATTTAGCCAAACAAATCCCGGTACTACTGGCCCTTTCGGCAACAGTCCGCGAAGTGTGGACTGAGGTCTCACCTGATGTGGTATGGGAGGGTGCCAGAACCAGGTTTCAGCACCCTCGAGATGTTTGATGGTTGCAAGTGGTCCGTAGTTCGACCCTGCATGCATGTCGCTACGTGCACTTACTCGTACCTCGCAGCCTGAGATACTGCCTTCGTGCAGCCCTACTCGGGGGCCGAACAATGTTATTACCCAAGTCCTTACTAGTAATACTATCTGAGTTGATTAACTTAGCTTATTTGTGTTCTTTCAGTTATACTTAACAATATTCACAATTCATACAAGTACGCACAGTAAATAAACAGTATAATTGCAATTGTGATCAAACATATAATAACTCAGAACAAATGCATAGAATTTGTAATAAATTTTTTCTTTATTAATCTCTTTTCCCGTTATAGACTCTACGCTACCTTGCACACTTAGCTGCAGGGGTTTGCGCACTCAGCTGCGAACTCTTCTAGGCCTTTGCGTACTCAGCTACAGAGCCTCTTCCTACTACTACGACCCAAAACACACTTAGACTCTTCTCTTATGCTTCGCTATCTCATTCTATCCATAAGATTCTATCTGATCTTCTTCGCTCTCTTTTAAACTTAGAGCTACACTCTATTTATACAATCCCATGGTCCACGGACCATGGGTAGGCCAACATTACATTCAACACTTAGGGCGGACAACCCTATGACTCTAACATACACTTTGCACTCGCAATTCACGGAGCTTTACAATAATTTTACTCAAAACTTGGATTTTAAGCCCCAAAACATGCCATGGGGGGATTCCATGCCCAACAAGCCCCTAACACAAACATTATGACTCACCCTCAAGTCACTCGGTTGGTGCGGCAATCTTGGCACAGAGTCCCTTCAACTATTCTTGAATGGTACTGATGTCGGCATCGCACTGAGTTGCTGCTTGCTAAACTTGCTACATCCGTTCTTCTGATACCTCTGTTTTCAGAATTGTGTCCTTACATCTATACCAACATCTGTTGCGTATGTTTATAGTCCTGCACCCTTGTCCGACTCCTTAGGTCATGAAGAATATGCTTCAGTTAGTTAGTCAGATAGCAGGCCCACCCATGTAGGGCTTCAAGAGGCTGCCATTTACTTTTCTTGGGAAGGGTTCTCCATTTAGTTTGACTAGTTGGACCACAATTCTTCCTGTGACCTCCTTAACCACGTATGGTCCTAGCCAGTGCATTCTGAATTTTCCCAGAAATTTGTCAAACTTACTATCATACAACAACACTAAGTCATTTACCTTGAATGTGCGCAACTTGATATGGCAGTCGTGACAGGCTTTTTCACACTGCTTTTGTACCTGCTGATGAAACCCTACCAAAAGTTCTTCCTCAAGTTCTTCCAATTGTGCGAGCCTTTCCTCTAGAGCTTCGCAGTTAGTCATCCCTATGAGAACTGCTATTCACAGACTAGGTACGATGTATTCCATTAGCATGATAGCTTCCATGCCATAAAATAACCGGAAAGGTGTCCGTCCCATCAGTTTCTTGCACGTTGTCGTGTAAGCCCATAGCACGGTAGGTACACGTAGATCCCAATCGTTTTGTTGTGTGTTGCACAGTTTGGTTGTCGTAGTCTCCAATATTTTGTTGAAAACTTCTATAATCCCATTGGCTTGTGGGTGATATGGTGTACTTTTCTGATGATAGACATGGAAGTCTTCTATGAGCAAGCTGATGGTTTCATTCAGGAATTGTGTTCCGTAATCAATCATTAATATTTTCAGACAGCCAAATCGGGTCAACACGTTTTCAAACAAAAACTTCACAACCGTAGCAGCCGTGTAGGCTTTGACTAGCTGCGCTTCCACCCATCGTGTCACATACTCTGTCGCGGTGATGATGTAGCGTGCACCGGTCTTTTCTTGAGGTTTGATCGGTCCCACAAAGTTGGTTGCCAATTTTTTGAATGGCTATAGTGTCATTTGTGGATTTAATTTCATCTCGTCCCTCTAAGATGGTTTTCTAGTCCTTTGACATATGTCACAGGCCTTACAGTGCCCTTTCGAATCCTGGTGCAGGGTTGGCCAACACAACCCTGCATGGAGAATATTTTGTGTAGTTGCTCATCCTACATAGTGTCCTCCTGCAACACCCTCATGTACTTCTGCGAGGAATTGACTTCATTCAAATTTAGGTACATATCATCGCAATATCTCATCATTTCCCATTTTGTATAGGTGCCCCGCGATGACAGAAAAATCATCCGCACGCACCACCAATTCCTTATTTTCTTGGATGGAGTATTCCTTCGACACAGTCCCTATTGTCAGAAAATGTATTATATCTTCGAAGTGCCCGTCCACGATGCGCACCGCAAAGAGCTGTGCATTAGGTAATCCTTCCTCCAGATTAGTGGGTTCCTCACCTGTTTCAATGTGCGATAAATGATCCGATCCTGCTTTCAGGAATCCCGACTTTACTACAACCTCAAAATCATATTCCTGGAACAATAAGAGCCACCTCCATATGTGCCCCTCCAACACAGGCTTATTGACCAGGTATTTAAGCATGGAATGGTCGGTATACATCTTACAATGTCCTCCGAGAAAATAGTGTCGGTATTTTTGGAGCACGTACACCATCGCCAACCCCTCACGCTTGGTGGTGGAATAGTTCTTCTCTGCTTTGGACAACCCCTGACTTGCAAATGCGATAGGGTGATCCAAGCCTTCCTTGCCCTCCTATGTGAGCACTGCTCCCAGCGCGATACATGATGCATCAACATGGACATGAAACTCCACATCCCATTTTGGGAAGACCAGTATTGGAGTAGAGGCCAATTTCCCCTTCAGAACATCCAAAATTTTCATGCAATTGTCATTCCAGCAAAATGTAACATCCTTTTTCAATAGTTTTTCCATTGGTGCGGGGATTTCGGCATAGCTCTTGATAAACTTTCTGTAGTATCCAATGTGTCCCAAGGTATAGCGCAGCTTTCTAACACTTCAAGGTGCTTCCAAATTTAGAATAACAACAATCTTTGCAAGGTCCACCATCAGTCCCTACTTGTAGACCACATGTCCCAATAGGTTCTCGAAGGGAACAAGGAATGTGTACTTCTTAAGGTTCAGCACAATCTAGTGTCATTGGAAAGTATCCAACATCAAGCGTAAGCTTGCTACATGGTGTTACTGGGAATAGTGTCTATACAGAACTGCTAATCCCACTAAGGCTAGTGGCTACCTTAAAAACAAACAAAGTAAAACTAATTTCGTTTTCCTTTATGAGAGATAGATGAGAGAAGAATAAAGGAGACCAACCTCTGTCTTGCGCTTGGTTCCTTGCTCGATTCCTCTCTCTTTTGATAGTCCTTTGCCACTTGTTTTCTTGTATACCCAGCTTCACAGAGTACCTGTAGAATCAAAGCAGCATAACACTATACGAGAACATAGATCTATTATCATAAACAATATAGGATCAAATGTAAATTGACCATACAAATGCATAAAACATAAATCATACAAGAGTATGGAGGAAAACTTGAATAGCTTTATTGATAATCAAGAAAGAGCCAAGAGAGTTACAACCAATAGTTCTGACCTAGCATCATCCTCTCAGCAAGAAGCCCTTCTTCACCTCATGACAAACTTAGATCACCCAACACTATGATATTGCACCAATAAACCAGCAGCACTTCCTCACAAGATACAAAATTCCAGCCTCTGGATCTCTGGGATGAGGGATCCATATATAGATGTCTGCAAGGGAGGTGAGTCAGCTTTTGAGAGTTGATTAGTGTCTTCTCTCTGATAGTTCTTGATTCCACTTGGAGATTGATGATCTCTTACTCATCCCTGGTCGAATTCAGAGAGGCAAGTGTCACAGGAGAAGTTTCTGGAAGATTCCATGCTTCTCCACCTTGCGGATTGACCCTGCCATTTGTCTCTTCTCGCCCATCGCACCCCATAGAAGGGATTTTTGAAATGCATCGCACCTACTGTGTGTATT
The DNA here is from genome assembly GCA_031772625.1 of Pinus tabuliformis. Taxonomy (NCBI): domain Eukaryota; kingdom Viridiplantae; phylum Streptophyta; class Pinopsida; order Pinales; family Pinaceae; genus Pinus; species Pinus tabuliformis. The sequence continues at coordinate 1,159,475,353 of CM062811.1, forward strand.
TAGGTGAGATGCAGCGCACTTTGCCTATGGAGCAGGTGAAATGGTTTGGTTTTGACCAGTTCTGAGTGGTTTTTCATGGAGAACTTCTGGGAGAAGATGTAATCAGTTGAAATTTTTCCTTTAGGGGTCGGAACAACACTTTTAGGGACTTAAGAGCCCTCGGTTTATTGACATTTATGATTGGGGTTGCAGTGCCCAAAAATTTCTATAACAGTTGCCCCCTAAAGCATGAGGTCGTTAATTTGTTGATGTCGGGTGAAATGCTTTATCATGAGGATCTGAAGTTCTTTCAAGCTGGAAGGAGACCTGTAATAAGATACAATACAATACATTATCTTCATAATATTTTCATGATCTAGCTGAGGCGGGCATTCACATGCTCAGCTTTATAAATCCATTTTCATGTACATGAGACAGACAATCGTCTGAGTGTAGACTGATGATTCTGGTAGAGTCATCATCCCTTAGATTGGATGATTATCTGTGCAGCAATGATGTACATTTGATGTCTTTATTTTCCTGAATATATATCGCAGCCCGGATGGATGAAACTAGATCCGGGGTCTTCAGTCTCGTTCGATCTTCACTCAAAGTACAAGTCGATCCATGTGAGAGATGTTCTGGAGTCGAACATGGAAAGACATTGCCTGATTACCGGCCAATGATGTAAGCCGTTAACAGACGCAAGATGAATCACCGATAATGATGATGACCCTCAAGGTACTATAGTACAATTCACGTGGTGTGAATAAAGGACTTGGCGTCGAACACCACGTAAAATCTTTCGATCGAAGGCCATTGATGTAAACCTGTCGTCGGAACTGACAAACTTGCCATTGAGGCATGCAAGCTTCAAAGTACTGAAAGGGTTGTTCCTAGATTGACTTCTTGGATAATGAGCTGATGTCGACAAGAAGCGATCCGTCATAGGAGGGCATTAGTGAATCCCACATCAATGACACGGAACGGAGCAAATGATTTCAATGGAGGTGAAAACGATCTGGTGATATACGGTTTAGGGTGGCGGTCATGAAAGAATGGAGCGAAGATGTATTATAGCGGGTGAGACACAGGTGAATTCTCTGAGTGACTTCTCTTGAACATATCGGCGACACTGACATGATGGATTGGTAGCATTACCCCAAATGTGGATGGTGTGACGGAACCATGGTGATGTGACTAGTGAATGGAACAACCCAACCCGACTTGGATGCGGAGTGAAAGTGTCATGTTCAAGAGCGACTTGCTACCAACAAAGTTTCTTCAAGTTCTCTTCCCAATTTTTCCCCAGTCATTGCTGACCAGTACCTCTTTATTTTTGTCAGGCTTGAGGAGGATAACATATGCTTGTTCTATAATTCGCCCTTCGGGCAAATCCATCGCTATGTTTTAACGAGCCTAGCGATAGTGAAACTCGTTCTTGTCTGTTATGGACAAGTTTGTCGCTATTAGGTTTTAACGAGTTTAACGACAAAGATAACTCAGTGCTTTTCAATTTTCAAGAGTCTGAAAAGGGATGTAAAGGAAACTCCAAAAATCCTTTTTCGTCATCTAATCCCTTAAGTCCGAAAAAGTATAAAATAATACAAAAGGGATGAATTTTCGGTACTTTTAACGAGCCGAACAAAACAAGCGCTCGATCTTTTTGTGTAATAATCCCTCAGGTCCAAAAAGATTAAAATCTAAAGGAGGGATAGCACTTCCGGTCACTTTAACGAGCTGGAGAGGCCAATGGCTTGGCAATCTTTTCATATTTTATGAGTCAGTTGAAAAGAGCTTAAAGGAGACTCATCTTTGAGGAACGAGTGATAAATTCGGGTAGCAGCTGATTCCAGGAAAGGTTTGGAATTTCCCAATCACGGCAGTGTTACAAGGATGGCTAATAGGATCACTCTTCGCAGCTGTTCCTCAAAAGGGGTAAACAATCAAGTGGAGGTGAATGATCGGCCAATACAGAGTGGAGGTGATGATGAGAACACGACCAAGGCTTTAAAGGCTGAAGTACTACATTCACGATGGTTATTTACCTGTTCATTTTTTAATGAGCTTAAACGCGGGAAGAAACACTTGCTCATGACTTATGTTTATTTTTTAACGAGCTTGAACTATACACTAAAACTGCTCGATCCAGTCGTATAATAAGAATGTCACATCTAAAAAAACGACATTATTTCAAAGCTTTGCCCCGCATCCTTTCTTTATGCAAGTTAGGAAACGACCAATCCTACGAGTTTAAAGTGTTAGAGGACCTACAAATTTAAAAAATAAATGGTCGCTCTTTGCTTGCATGCCAAAAGGTTTGCATGCCCCCAGGTATAGAGAAATAGAGTTTCGAAGTTACCCCTCAATTTGCAGACAAAACATTTGTTTTATCGGGAAAGGCCTACCTCTTTCAGGTTACCAAATATTGTTCTATTTGTGCCACAAACAAAACACTTCTTCGGCGATGTCTACCGAAATAGACAAAGGTGAATGGCGCAGACGCCTCCACTCACATAACTTTGACGAGGGAATCTTATTCTAGCCTAATCCCCATTTTCCTAAACGGACGGGTGTGTCAGACTAGTCATATATCCCTCGCGGAAACCTACCCTATACCTGAAGTTTTCCTGCCGAAGCAGACCAGGGTGCATGCCCCCTGGGTTTCAGTCATGTCCCCTGAATCACTCGCGCTCATCAGGTGGACGGACTGGGGATTGATGAGACATTCCTTACATGAAAATACCATTCAGGGTTGGTATATGACTATTTGCTATGTGTGAACCGGGAAATGAAAGCTGGCCTACGAGCTTGACCACTCTTCCTTCGTGCGGAAAACACATTACTCTAAAGAGTGATGAGACAACGACTCTCATGCAATAAATATAGTCTCGTCCAAGGAGTAGATTATAATCCAGGGGTCCTTGGACTACCATTACGTTCATGTGAACGGTTTTCCCTCTCAATGTTATGGGCACATTGGGAAGGATCCCTAACGGTTGACCGGTTCCTTTGTCAAAGCCTGTTAGATTTCTCATCTCAGGCAAAAGCGATGGTGAACCAAGTGCTTTCCAAGCAGTTGAGGAAAGGATACTCACAGAAGCCCCTTCATCTATGATGGTACCGGCCATGACCATTCTATATACTTGAGCAATGATTCGGAATGGTACACTAGCTGGTAAACGAGGTCTGCCTAGTAGATTCCAGTCAAAGGAAACAACTAGGTTGCTTGGAGGTGGGACCGAATAGACGACCGGATATGACTCTGAAGAACTTCCTTCCTGCGGTAAAGGAACGGGTAGACTGCCCCCATGTTCATCGGAGTCTGTGTTTATGAAGAGAATTTGAACGGTGTCATTCTTGTTCTCTTCGGTGATTGTATCATCTGAAGATGGAACCTCTGAAGGCAAGACCGGGTCAACTGCCGCCTCAACCTTTTGACTTTTGTCTGGTATGGATTCAGATGGTTTTTCTTCAATGATAGATGCTTCGGCCGACCACAAGGGCGTGTCAGCTGGATTTTCAACTAGTGACGGACTCGGCAAGAGTTTCTTATATCCAGGAGGGAGCCGTAACAGTGAAACCAGACGGTCGTCCAAAACTCTTTTAGCCTCATCTAAGAAGGGACAACGGTGGATGGTGTGATCGCCTTCACACAATCTACAAGGAAATTTATATTTTCCTTTTTGTCCAAGGGCTTCACTTTCACTAGTTGACTGTGTACTTTCAACATGATCACCAGAGGTTGATGACACCGGATTGTGCAAACGAGGAGACCAGTCCCTTAAGATCCAAGGGATGCAAGGACAATCTCGATGATAGTGGTCTCCTTTGCAAATGACACATGGTGATTTAGGCCTGGTCGGTGCAGTGTGTGGATTTTCGCTAGACGATGTTTGGTTGCCCCTTTTTGCCTTTGGCTCCTTCTTCTTCTTCTCTTTCTTCTTCTTTTCCTTCTTCTTCTCAGGTACTTGATTTTTGGCTTTACCAGCTTCATCAAGCGAAGAGGAAGGAGGAGAGGAAGAATTGGACGAAGTAGAGGGTTGGGGGGTAACTCTGGAATCATCTAGTTGCTGACTTGATTGTTCAGGAATCGCGGTGTTCTGAACGACAGAGGTTGAGAAGAGCCATACGGGCAAGCCGATTGTCAATCCTGGAAGCGACAATGTGGCCATATGGGGTGCACCAACATCTCCCCAAGAGGAGAAGGGACTAGGATTTCCTCTAAGAGGAACTCCTTGGTTGGTGGACTCCATTTTCCTCAACCTAAGACCAACGTAGGAAAGGTGATAATTATTCCGTTTAAAATAAATTTTAGACGCTTTGACACAACTTGTTTTTTCAATTTTTAAGAGTCGAGAAAAAACAAAAGATGACTCTAGTCGCCTTCGATTTTTAATGAGCCTGAAGTGACAAGTTCTCAGATGGACCTTTTCCATTAAGGAGTCTGAAAAGGAACGAAAGGGACTGCTCTGGAAATCTAGACAGAGGGATTACCAAACTAATCACAAAACTGCAGAATACTTTTTACGGTACGGCAGTCAATCTTCCTGAATGCTGTGTTCAGTGCATTGCGATCGATAGGGCGGCAGACACGGCTTCCTATGGATAAAGGATTAAGCCTATTGTGGTCTCCCAAAATATACTCGACGGTACGTGGGAGCACAAGTCCGTACTGGCACTTATCGTCTCAAAGTGGAGGAATCACCCAACCAACAGTGAAAACAATAGTTACCAGGCTTTACGACGCCGGAATACGTCTCTAGCCTAGACTTCTAGATGTTGTGCGTTAGGTTCCAAAGTGTTTTTAGATTCATTAAATTTATTTTATAGTTGATCTTGCTTAAGAAATTTGCCTTTCAAGTTCACCGTGTGATGTAAATGTACAATTCCTAAAATGCAATCTAAGATGATAAACAGTCGTTTAATCTTCTTTTTGGCAAATGAAAATCCTAGCTACTAAGGAAAGAGAGATGGCATTCTTTCAACAAAGAGCAAAGAGCACACACTATATGCACTGTCCTAAATCAAACCAACAAACAGTCTAAATGAAAATGCACATGCATGTATTTGTTTTCAGCCTTCTTAATATGTAAATGATAAAAAGAAAGCTAATGCGCAAATCTGAATTATCTTTCAAAGCGACAATTACTAACAAGTTTCTTTTCAAGACAAAATGAGGACAATGACAACACTTTGCGATTTGGAATTGAAAACTTGCTTTCGACACTAGAAAAAGTACTAATTCAGATCAAATACAAGAGTAACAAGGTAATCGACTATCAAGAACAATCAGATTCTCTTCTATGACTGAAAACGACACTTACGACACTTTCAAATCAAGAAACGACAGTACAATTATGCTACTTCGTTGTAAAGGAGAACTGAAAATGACTCAAAAAATACATAAAAACATTTACAGTTCTTTGTACAATGGAGGTGGAATAACAGCAAGGAAAGGGGTTTCAAACAGAGGTGTATTGACTACAGGCAGCAAAACTCTTGAATAGATCTGAAAAGAGTGAACACAGAAACCAAAATTTAGGAACAAGGCCTTGTCTGATCAGCGCATCTGTAACACAGTGAAACTGAAATGCAACGCACCTACCACACTCGGGAAGTGCGCTGCATTTGAAGTTCACAGAACAGACAGTGCGCTGGACCAGGGACGAGACTTTGATTAGGTTCTGGGTCACAGTTTGCAGTTCAGTTCAGGGATTTTGGCCGAGCAAGTGGTAATCAGTAAATCAATCACAGGGGTAGATCTAAGGAGGTTACTAGAGCCACCACAAGGGCAATTAGAGAGCTTGTAAATCAATTGTTTAATTCATAAACAAAACCTGAAGATTGACTGAAGCGGCATTTATCTACTTTGCATTTGCATAGCAAATGCAGTTCGAAGGCTACCTGGCTCAACTTCAGGCTCTGTCTGTAAGTTTATAAAGTAAACAAATGTAGATAAACAAACAATCTACTCGCTCCCCAGCGAAGTTGCCATTTTGTTACCGGGAATAGTGTCTATACAGAACTGCTAATCCCACTAAGGCTAGTGGCTACCTTAGAAAAAAACAAAGTAAAACTACTTTCGTTTTCCTTTATGAGAGTTAGATGAGAGAAGAATAAAGGAGACCAACCTCTGTCTTGCGCTTGGTTCCTTGCTCGATTCCTCTCTCTTCTGATAGTCCTTTGCCACTTGTTTTCTTGTATACCCAGCTTCACAGAGTACCTGTAGAATCAAGCAGCATAACACTATACGAGAACATAGATCTATTATCATAAACAATATAGGATCAGATGTAAATTGACCATACAAATGCATAAAACATAAATCATACAAGAGTATGGAGGAAAACTTGAATAGCTTTATTGATAATCAAGAAAGAGCCAAGAGAGTTACAACCAATAGTTCTGACCCAGCATCATCCTCTCAGCAAGAAGCCCTTCTTCACCTCATGACAAACTTAGAACACCCAACACTATGATATTGCACCAATAAACCAGCAGCACTTCCTCACAAGATACAAAATTCCAGCCTCTGGATCTCTGGGATGAGGGATCCATATATAGATGTCTGCAAGGGAGGTGAGTCAGCTTTTGTGAGTTGATTAGTGTCTTCTCTCTGATAGTTCTTGATTCCACTTGGAGATTGATGATCTCTTACTCATTGCTGGTCGAATTCAGAGAGGCAAGTGTCACAGGAGAAGTTTCTGGAAGATTCCATGCATCTCCACCTTGCGGATTGACCCTGCCATTTGTCTCTTCTCGCCCATCGCACCCCATAGAAGGGATTTTTGAAATGCATCGCACCTGCTGTGTGTATTTAGGTGAGATGCAGCGCACTTTGCCTATGGAGCAGGTGAAATGGTCTAGTTTTGACCATTTCTGAGTGGTTTTTCATGGAGAACTTCTGGGAGAAGATGTAATTAGTTGACCTTGTTCCTTTAGGGGTCGGAACAACACTTTTAGGGACTTAAGAGCCCTCAGTTTATTGACATTTATGATTGGGGTTGCAGTGCCCAAAAATGTCTATAACACATGGTGCTTAACTAATCCGAAGAGAGTCCAATAATCCAGATAGACCTCCAAGAACTTGTGGATGTATTATTTGAACGTAGCAACAATGATGTGCGAAAATATGGTTGGAACATTCTTCAATTTAAATGGCATAATGGTGTATTGAAAGTAGCCCCATTTCATTGTGAAGGTCATTGTGCTCCTATCTTCCGGTGCGATCTTGATTCGATGGTACCCTGAGAACCAATCCGTGAATGAGTATGCTTCCTAGCCGCCAACATTTTCCAACACTTCATCTATGAATGGTGTTGGGAATGGGTCATGTAACAGGTGTCATTCATCTTCCTAAGGTCCATGCATATTCTTATTTCGCCCTTCTGCTTTTTCTCCTATACTACCATAAGACTCACCCAGTTGGATTCTTCCACTAGCTCAATAATTCCTGTTTTGAACATTTTGTCTAATTCTTCGCGGACCTTTTCCTTATATTTCAGATTCAAGCGATAAGGCCTCTTCTTTACCAGCTTCACTTCGAGTTTTAGAGTGATCTTCATCATCCCTAAGTTGCCAACGATCCCTTTTAAATCTGTAATTTTGGTCGGGAACAAGTCTTGGTATTCATGGAGTAACTCAGTGACCTTATCCACCATGGCATCATCCCAATAGTCTCCAAGTGTTGCATACTTTGGTTCCACCTCTGTTCCAATGTTTACTTGCTTCGTTTTTAGCAGTGCAGTGATGTTGGGATCCTCAATCAATGGTCCTTGAACCTTGTGACAACCTTCCGTTTCTAGGATGTTAATATTTCATGGGTCCTCATCATCCTCCTCAACGTTTTCCTTATAACACTCCATCATGCAGCTCAGCTGTGTCACCCATTCTAGCTGAAGAACTTCCATTGGCTCCTCAAGTATTTTGAAGATAGCTGCTTTTACTGTTTGTAGTGCATCGTCAATAGTATTCGACCAATGATCTTAAAATGTGAAGGTTAGTAGGAATCCTTCACACAAGATATCCCATTCACTCGTGACAAGGTGAAGCTCTATCTCAGTATACCAGTTCATGGGTATGACATCCAGAGTATGACAGAACATATGCACCCATTTTGGTTGTGGCTCTTCCCCATAGACATTAGTCCATTTCACGAGGTTTGTACGTGGATCATCCCATCCGTCATACTTGTCTACTAGCTGCATCTTCAGTTTCCTAAATCATAGGTGCATAATCCTTCTACATCCACCCCAATCCTCAAAGCTTCTCTGATGCGTACCCCGTCACCTTGCAGGCGTAGCATGCAGTACCCATTTTAGAGCATCAAAACGCTGCTGTTTCGACACTTCTCTTTCAAATTTGTCTAGGAATTCATTCGCCGCTGTTAACCCGTCATACATAGGCATATTTCTTACCTTGGTTGTCATGTAGCGTAGTGATCTTACCATCATGTTGCAATTGAGCGTGGTCACCTCGTGTAACTGGTTCTACCATCGTTCTGTTTCCTCATCCGAATCTGAGGTGCAGGAGCTTTCGCGCTCCCACAAAATCCAGTCATCCACTGTAGGATTCACCCAATCTTGATCCCGAGTGGTTATCTTGTAGATACAGTCTACTCATCATTGCTTTCATCGTCGCGCACTGGCTTTGTGTAGTGTGATCCTTCAGCAGGGTCTAAAGGTACCACTATGCGTAGTGACTTTTTCTCAAAATTCAATTTTTGCTTCTTTAGATTTATCACTCCATTCATATCAGTGGCCCAATCTATTCCCAGCAGCACGGGATAGGGATTGTTGTCATCGACAATCTCTATCACCTCGAAATCTACCAGCACACTCACACCTTTGATGTCTACTATTATCCCCTGCAATCTTCCCATCGGTAGGATCTTTTGCTGGTTCACCATTAGCAATTGAATAGGGGACCATTGCAACGTGAGCCTACCCATACACTCCCATGTCTACTTTGGCAGCACATTCGCATCTAATCCTAGATCCAGAATTAGTTGATCCATTTCATATTCTCTGATTTGCATAGTCAACCTCATTTCCCTTCCTGTTCACAATGCATGTTTTCCAAGTTTCCAGACTATGTGTGGTTCTCCTGACCTAACGCACCTATTGATAAGTTCCTGTAGTCCCTTCACTGCTTTGCTATCGCGTAGCAGTTTCATGCATGTCTCTAGAAAGGTAGTGAGCATTGAAGGATCCATTACTGGTTCTAGTTGATCCTTACTACCTGAAGTGGAGACCTCCGTGAAGCTCTTCATAGCTTCCATGAATGTGTCCTTTACGTGCTCCAAATCAAATTCAGGTTCCTTTGTAGGAGCCTTGCGAACCCACGCACTTTATTCTCGATGCTTACCTTTGTCATCTCCTATCATGATACGACTTCAAAGCACTATGTTAACATTTGGGTCCTCTTCGTGCGACTCAGACCTCATCATTTGCAAATTTTGAGTCGGGGGAGGCTGGAGTGTCCCTTTATCACGCAGCCTCGCTATCAGTGTAGGGTAGTCCTCCATCTCATGATCAAACTGAGTACAATACAAACATGATGCTCTTGTCAGATTTGTACAATCGCGGGTGTAATTCCCTGTCCCTCCGCAATTGTAACAAATTAGCTGTTTGCGACCACTTCCTGGTCCCATTCCACCTCGACCTCACCCGCGCCCATGAAATCCAGCACGTGCCATACCTGCATTTGGATCGAGGGCTCGCATTTCGATTTGCACTCTGTAGGAAGGAGTCCGATCCATCATTAGATCATAACTTCTGCATGTGTGCTCATCATGGCCTATTGACCTGTAGAAATTACAGAACAATTGCTAGGACATCTGCATATACTTCTATAATAGGTGACAGTTATCTGTAGTGTGTTTTCCTCCTATCTGACAAATTGCACACCATAAAGCAGGCGCTGCGATCGGTCTTGTTTGTGCCTCTGGTCTTAATGGAATCGGCCCTCCTCCTGCCAAGTAGTTCGCAAAGACTGAACAATGGTCCTTGTCATGTGCCTGGCCTTTGCATTTTATGCACCATACCTCCTTGGGTGATTCTGGCCGAGTTGTCCTGTCCTGTTTCAAACTCTACATTTCTAGACACAAATTTTGTAGTTGTGCGTGGATTCGTTGAACTCCCAGGCCAGGATCTTGTATTGGGGTCTCGTGCAGTCTCGTTGCAATCTCCAAGGCCTCGACCTAGGTGGATAACTTTTGCTGTGACAACGTCGTCCTCAAATGCAGCGTTAGTGACGCTACAAACCATGTGCGGTGCTGTCCATCCATCAAGGTCATGTTGGCTTTGCGAATCATACTCTTCAATCTCTGATCCAGATCCCATGGGGTCTTGCCTGGAAGAATCATGATTTACTTAAACCTGATAATCGATTGTGTCTACGGCTTTGGCTTGCTAAATTCTCTGTTCAGCGTAGCCTGGATATCTGTGATCCCTGCATTTGGATGGTCATTAGAATGCTTAATGTACCATGTTAGTGCACAATCCTGCAACGTGCTTACCAACGTTGCCTTCTTTATATTATCATCCACAACTCCTTGTGCTTCCCATACGGCCTTTACCACGAAACAAAATTTGTCTAGATCTTCATTCCCTACTCCTTTGAATACCGACAATTTTATCACGCTTGCCATATTGAACTTTGGTGGTGGCAGAGGTGGTGTGGGCAGAGATGGAGGTGATGGTGGTGAGACTGGTGGTGGTGTAGGTGGGGGTGGTACGCGCAAAATTCGTTGCCTTATCAGACTGATCGTGCTTCTCGAAGAAACTTTCGTGAGCTCTTCTTCACTTTCCCACTTTAGCGAAACCAAGGGACTATTTTCTATCTCCGCGCTACCTTCATTTCTATAGATCCTCCCACTTTGCGTAGTCCCAAACATCAATTTATTTGCATAACCCGCTTTTCACACAATATCATTTTAATCCAAGTGTTCAACGATTTAATGTACTTACCTCACTGTCCCTTGAGGAAGCATCGTTCCGCCTCCCTGTAGCTGACTTTCATATCTACTGCAAACTCAGTGATAAACCCTCCTCTAATTTGATCGAGCCAATGGTCTATAGCGTGCGCGATCTTATCTTCCGATGCTTCTAGTCTGTGCACCAATTCTGGTGTCCACATAATCGGTTTGTCGAGCCTACACCTTCCTTGACTGTCTGCTAGCTTCATGATCCACTAATATAACTCAGAGAGGAAGGATGCAATTTTTTTTTTTTGTGGATTTCCATATATAAGTAGCGCTCTAACCACTGTTCCTTTGATACTTGTAAATTATTATTTTCCTGCGCTGTGAACTCGTGAATATTTCTGTCCAACCACCCTTCAATTTCTTTCTTCGTCAGATTCTAGCGACACAACATCAGACATTCCTCATGTAGATCCCGGTCCCGGCAACAAAACCATTTGTTGGCTTGTTAGGGCCTGACCCAGGTTCAGAGGTGATTTAGCCAGACAAATCTTGGTATTACTGGCCATTTTGGCAATAGTCCATGGAGCGTGGACTGAGGTCTCACCGGAAGTAGTATGGGAGGGTGCTAGAACTAGTTTTCTGCACCCTAGAGATGTCTAATGGTTTCAAGTGGACCATGGTTCGATCCTACGCACAAGTCGCTACGCGCACTTACTCGTACCTCTTAACTTGAGATGCTGCCTTCATGCAGCCCTACTCGGGGGTCGAATAGTGTTATTACCCAAGTCCTTACTAGTAATCCTAACTGAGTTGATTAAATTAGCTTATTTGTACACTTCAGTTATACTTAACAATATTCACAATTCATACAAGTGTGCACAGTAAATAAACAATATAATTGCAATTGTGATCAGACATGTAATAACTCAGAACAGATGCATAGAATTTGTAAGAAAACTTTTCTTTATTAATCTCTTTTCCCATTACAGACTCTACTCTACCTTGCTCACTTAGCTGCAAACTCTTCTAGACCTTTGCACACTCAGTTGCAGAGCCTCTTCTTACTACTAAGACCCAAGACACACTTAGACTCTTCTGCTATGCTCCACTATCTCATTCTATCCATTAGATTCTATCTGATCACCTTCACTCTCTTTTACACTTAGAGCTTCACTCTATTTATACAATCCCATGGTCAACGGACCATGGGTAGGCCAACATTACATTCAACACTTAGGGCGGACAACCCTATGACTCTGACATACACTTTGTGCCTACAATTTGCGGATCTTTACAATAATATTACTCAAAACTTGGGTTTTAAGCCCTAAAAAATGTTGTGGGGGGATTCCATGCCCAACAATTGTATAAATAGAGTGAGGCTCTAAGTTGTAAATCAGTTAGAGAAGTGGAAGTAATAGATGGAGGATTAAGCCTTATCTAAGTGTAGAGTCGAGTTTTTGGGTCATAGAGTAGTAGAAGGCTCTGCAGCTGAGTGCACATAGGCCTAGTAGTCTGCAGCTGAGTGCACGGACCCCTGTAGCTAAGTGCACAAGGGGAGTTGAGTTTGTAACCGTTGGGGAAGCAATAAAAAGAAGTTTCATATAATTTCTGTGTATCTTTTTCTTGTTTTCTGCATTGAATGTATTGGTATAAATTGCATTTCTTCTATTTATAATATGCACGAACTTATATGATTACATTGATTAAGTGAATATAAGATAAGGTATCGGTTTACGTGAAGGTAACTAACAGTTATAAGAAGATAAGTAAGATCTGTGGTGTAACTTGGGGAAATAGCACAGATCACTGCTTTAGCAGTGCGAAAGCACCTCAGTCCCTGGTCAGGGCTACGCAAAGGCAATTATAATAGATTATGAAGGCCTTGTAGGTCAGGATAGTGCATGAAGTGACCTGCGCGAAGGTATTCATAGTTGGACTAAACCAACCCCTCATACATCTCAAGGGTGCAGAAACTTGGTTCTAGCATCCTCCCATACTACTTCGGGTGAGATCTCAGTCCGCGCTCCATGAGCTGTTGCCGAAAGGGCCAGTAATGTGGGGATTTGTTTGGATAATTAACTCCAAACCTGGGTCAGGCCCCCTTAAGCCAACAAATAGTTCCGTTTCTAGGACCGGTGTGCATAGATATGTCTGATGTTGTATCATTTGAATCCAAATAATAAGGAAATTGAAGGTTGGCTGGACAAAAGAATTCACGAGTTCATGATGAAGGAGAACAGGAACCCGCGACTGACAAAAGATGAGTGGTTAGACTGCTACCTGTACACAGAGATCCACAAAATATTTTTCACATCTTTCCCTACTGAGTTGTACGAGTGGATCACGAAGCTAGTAGATTGCCAAGGAAGGTAGAAACTCGATAATCCTATTGTGTGGACCCCAGAGTTGGTGCGGAGATTGGAAGCATCGAAGGATATGATCATGCACATTGTTGATCACTGGATTGTTTGGATTATAAAAGGATTCATTACTGAGATCGCTGTAGATACTTCAGCCATCTATAGTGAAGCAGAGCGACACCTTCTCAAAGGACCGCAAGGTAAGTACGTAAAGTCTCTGAATAGTTGGATTAAAATTCTATTGTGTGAAAAGAGGGTTATGCAATTACCTTGATGTCCAGAGCCACGTGAAGCAGAAAAACCTATAGAAATGAAGGAAGTAAGGGACCATAGAATAACCCTTTGATTTCAACTCCACGAGGGGATGAGGAAGAGCTCGTGAAGGTCTTGTCGCGAAGTGCGATCCATTTGATAAGGAAAAGGATTCCGTGCATACCACCCCCACCCACACCACCACAAGTTTCATCGCTTTCACCTCCATCTTCTTCTGTACCACCTCCACCACCACCGCGAGTCAATATGGCAAGCATGATAAATTTTCTTGTGTTCAAGGGAGTAGGAACGGAAGATCTGGACCGGTTTTGGTTCATGATAAGAGCCATATGGGAACCATAGGGAGTTACAGATGATAATAAAAGAAAGCGATACTGGTCAGTGCTCTGCAGGATCACGCACTGACCTAGTATATTAAGCATTCTAATGACAATCTGAATGTGGGAATCACGGATATCCAAATTGTGCTAATTAGATAATTTAGTAGGCCGAAGTTAGAAGTGTAGTCGATCATTAGATTCCAAGAGATCACAATGCTACCAAGCGAGACTCATTGGGAGCTGGATCAGAGATTTAAGTGTACGATTCACGAAGCCAATATGACTTTGATGGATGGACAATACCACGAATGGTTTGTAGCATCGCTAACGTCGCATTTGAGGAACATGTTGTCACATGTGCCAATTCCTTGTTCTGTAATTTTTGTAGATCGATTGGACACGATGAGAGAACCTATAAAAACTATGAGTTGATGATGGATATAACTCCCACCTATAGAGTTTAGGCCAAAACGCGGCCCCTAGACCTGAATGCAGGAGTGGCGTGAACCAAATTTCAGGGGCGTAGACGAGGCTGAGCTAGAGGAGGACCTAAACGAGGTCATGGATAGTGTATATACTACAATTGCGGAGGGACAGGACATTATGCTCATGATTGTACGAACCCAATGCGTACATCATGTCTGTATTGTACCTTGTTTGATCATGAGACGGAAGATTGTATTACGTTGATAGCTTGGATACATGACAAGGGAGCGCTATTGCCTCCCCCAACTCAGAACCTATAGATGATGAGGTCTGAGCTACACAAGGAAGATCCAAATGTGAACATTGTGCTCCGAAGTGGAATCGCGATGGGGAATGATAAAGGAAAACAACCTGAAGATAGTACTTGGGTTCGCAAGGCTCCGAAAAAAGAAGTAGAGTTTGATTTGGAGCACGCTAAGGAAACCTTCATGGAAGCTAAGAAGAGCTTCACTAATGCCACCATTTCAGAAAGTAAAGATAGACCAGAGCCGCAAATGGACCCATTTATGATTACGACATTCCTAGAAACATGCATGAAGCTACTGCATGATAGTAAGGCTGTAAAAGGATTGAAAGAACTCATTAACAGATGCACTGGGACCGTGCTAAGAGAACCGCGTGTAGTCCAGAAGATTGGAAAACACAAGACTAGGACAAGGAGAGAAATGAGGCTAACCGTGCAAATTGGAGAATATGAGATGGACCAAGTAATTCTGGACTTAGGATCAGATGCGAACATTATGCCAAAGCAGACATCAGAGTGCATGGGGAGGCATACTCTGTAATGGTCTCCTATCCAGCTGTGAATGGTGAACCAGCAAAAGATAATACCTATGGGGAGATTGCAGGGAATCACTGTGGATATTGAGGGAGCGAGCGCACTAGAAGACTTTAAAGTAATAGAGATTGTTGATGATAGCAATCCCTACCCTGCACTCTTAGGAATTGATTGGGCCACTCACATGAACAGGGTGATTAATATGAAGAAGTGCAAGCTGATTTTTGAGAAGTCTTTGCGCATAGTTATACGCTTAGACCCCACTGAGGGATTGTACTACACAGAGCCAGTGCGTGACTATGAAAGCGACGATGATTTGAACTACATCTACAAGATAACTGTGCGAGAGCAAGACTGGGTAAATCCCACTATAGACAGACGCATCTCATGGGAGCGCGAAAGCTCCTATACATAAGATTCTGATGAGGAGATAGAGTGATTGCAGAATTGGTTACACGAGGTAACCATGCTGAACTGTAATATGATGACAAGATCGTTGCACTACGTATCGACATAAGTGAGGGATCTGCCTACTTATGATGGTTAAGTGAGGTAGATACTTTCCTAAATAAGTTTGAAAGGGTGGTGCTGGAAAAGAAATGTTTCCAGGCCTTGAATTTGGTACTGCATGCTACGCCTACAAGGTGGTGGGGTACACACAAGAAAATGTAGGTTTTAACCCCGTACAGAAATTACCTGCATACGAATTCTAAAACACAGAAAATAAACAATGCGAGAGCATAAGACACAAAGATTTTCCATTGGATCCCAAAACCGGGACTACTAGCTTGATTTTTTTTATTATGTTCCTTTCAATGTTACATTACATATTTATACATGCCGAAGCATCCAATACCATGGACCGAAAAACCATCGCGTCCAAAACCATGGACCCAAAACCATCGTGTCCAAAATCATGTGTGGAAAACATGCACAAAACCATAGGTAGGTCTTCCCAACCTAACATAAGGTCAAAAAAAAAATTTTCTCGGGGCGCTGCCCCAGACCCCATAGAGTGGGGTTACCTGCACCCCTCAAACCCCCTTTGAAGGGAGGGCTCCGCCCCCCTTCTAACCCCCCAGTTAACTACGTGGGCTAGTTGTGGAAAGAGTATAACACAACCCAACATTCTCCCACTCGTTGTTTTCTTTTCACAGGGGGTCACAAGAGAGCTTAGTTGTTTATCTAGTCCGGCAATGCTGATTGTTTCTCTACACCAAGAGAACTTCTCATAGCTCATAGATTTTGTCAATGCATCTACAGTATTCTTCAAAGTGTCCACCTTTACCAGCAACACCCTTTTTCCTTCTATCATATCCCTCACAAAGTGATATTGAATGTCAATGTGCTTTGTCTTTGAATGATATGCAGGGTTCTTTGCCAAGAAAATTGCACTTTGGTTGTCATAGTCTATCCTTATAGCTCCTTGTACTAACCCCATACTTGAACACAATATCTGCAACCAAATTGCTTCCTTTCTTGCATGAGTGGTTGCCGTGTATTCTGCCTCTGTAGTTGATAGTGCCACTACAGATTATTTCTTACTCATCCAACTGACCACACCTCCAAATAGGTTAAACACATACCCACTTGTAGATCTTCTCTGATACAGATCACCAACCTAGTCTGCATTAACAAAGCCATGAATATCCAACACTTTGCCCAATCCTGGTCTTCCTCGGTAGCACAAACCATAATCACTAGTGCCACGCAAATACCTGAAAACCCACTTCATTGATGTCCAATGCTCCTTCCTTGGTTTTGACATAAACCTTATCAATACTCCCATTGCATGTGCAATGTCTGGTCTAGTATAGACCATCACATACATTAGGATATTGACTGCACTTGCATATGGAACACGAGACATGTTCTCTTCCTCTTCTTGTGTCTTGGGACACTGTTCAACAGATAACTTTACACCTACAGGAATAGGAACCTTCACCGATTTACTATCTTGCATATTAAACCAATGCAATATTGTCTTGACATACTTCCTCTTGTTTAACCAGAGCTTCCTCTTTGTTCAATCTCTTTTAATTTCCATGCCCAAAATATGGTTTGCAGCACCAAGATCTTTCATGTCGAATTTGGAGGACAAATGGGTCTTCAAATCCTGGATAATTTCTTTGTCATTTCCAACCAGGAACATATCATCCACATACAAGACCAGATAAATAACACGGTCACCAATTAATTTAAAATACACACAGTGATCTTCTTTGCTTCTGGTGAAGGCAAGTCCCCGTATAAATGTGCCAAATTTCTGATACCACATCCTTGGTGACTATTTTAACTTGCATACCAGTTCTTTCTTACCCTTCACCGCAAAGCCTTCAGGTTGCTTCATGTAGATCTCCTCTTCTAGATCCCTATGAAGAAATGTTGTCTTCACATCCATCTGTTCTACCTCAAAATCAAAAGCAGCAACAATAGATAAAAGTGATATAATAGAAGTTACCTTGGCAACAAGAGAAAAAATATCACCAAAATCAATTCCCGACACCTGGGAATAACCTGTTGTTACCAATCAAGCTTTGTATTTCTCCACCTTTCCTTCTGCATTTGTCTTCTTCTTGAACACCCATTTACTGCCAATGGGTTTCCTTCGAACCGGCAACTCCACCAGATCCCAAGCTTCATTTTTTTGCAAAGATGCCATTTCATGAACCATGGCCTCTTTCTAGAGTTTTCCATCCTCTGAATCTACTACTTCCTTCACAGTTTTGGTATCATCATCAGTAATAGATAAAGCAAAATTTGAACAGAAAGCAGATGGACTATACCTTTCTGGCTGCCTTCTTTCTCGAACTGATCTTCTCACACCTGGAGTTTGTGGCTCTTCATCTTCTGATTCCTCCTCTGCTATAGAGTCTGATTCTTCCTCCTTTAGCTCAAACTCTATCTTCTCAGGTTCCTTTGTTTGGAACTCATGTTTAATAACATATTTCACCTCTCTGAACACCACATCTCAGCTATACACAACATTCCTTGTTACTGGGTTCCAAATCTTATAACCCTTTAAACCATCCTTATACCCAATAAATATGCACTTTTTAGATTTACTATCCAACTTGGTTCTTTTCTCCTTTGGAACATATACATATGCATCACATCCAAATACCCTCAAATGTGAAAGAGAGGGTTTCTTACCAGTCCATACCTCTTGTGGGGTCTTATCCTCCAACGCTGATGAAGGTGATCTATTGACCAGGTAACATGCTGTCTCCACTACCTCTGCCTAGAATTTCTGTCCCAACCTGGCACCACTGAGCATGCTTCTTGCCCTTTCCATCAATGTCTTGTTCATTCTTTCTGAAACTCCATTTTGCTGAGGTGTATATGGAGTAGTCTTCTGCCATGCTATACCACACTTCTTACAAAATTCTTCAAATTCCTTACCGTAAAACTCTCCACCATTATCTGTCCTCAGCACCTTTATCTGCTTCTCTGTCTAGTTTTCCACCAGAGCCTTAAATTCTTTAAACCTGTCAAAGAATTTAGATTTCTTCTTAAGGAAATATATCCATGTATTCCTTGAGAAGTCATCTATAAATGATACATAGTAAACAGACTTACCTAGTGATGGAACCTTCAGAGGTCCAAACACATAACTATGCATAAGCTCTAATATATGTCTCGCCCTCTTACCACCAGAGGGGAAACTCACCCGATTCTGCTTCCCATATACACAATTTTCACATAAATCAAAATCCAGAGAGATTTATTACTCATACCTTATACCATACCTTTATCATGAAGTATTCGAAAGCCCTTCTCTCCAATATTTCCAAGCCTTTGATGCCACAACATGGCCTTCTCTCCAGAGACCACTTGATTTTCTGCTCCACTTTCAAGAGCCACGGAACTGTTGCACCCATAAACAATAGTGCTACCTTGTAGCTTGTACATAGTTCCAATTTGAACTCCCTACATCAATACTAGTTCCCCCCAAACCATCTTGCAGGTATCCTTCTCAAACGCTATTTTTATACCTGCATCATCCAGCTTGCTTACAGAAATCAGATTTCTGGCTAATGCAGGAATACGCAGAACACCCGAAAGTGTTCTAACCCTTCCACCTTGCAACTTCAACTTTACTTTTCTGCGACCAACAATTCTAGCCTTCCTATCATCCCCTAAGAAGACATCACCACATCGTATTTCTCATACTCGCAGAACCACTCTCTATGGGGAGTGAAGTGAAAGGATGCACCTGAGTCAATCAACCATGCTCATGATCTACATGTGTACTTGAAGAAGCCAAGTACACATCCCAACCTTCATCTGAGGTGGTTCTTGCCTCTATAGAAGGAGCATCATCAGATCCCTTTCCTTTGTCAGGAGCTTTAGATTTACAATCCCTTTTGTAGTGCCCTTCCTTTCTGTATTTCCAGCACACCACCTTTACAGGTTTTCCTACAGATTTAGATCTCCCTCTAGATTTAGATCTCCCACTCAATGACTTATTTTTGTTTCTGTTCTAGGACCATCCTCATACAGACAAGGCATCACCATTCTGGCTCTCCATATTTTTCTGTCTCATCTCCTCCGTCAACAAGGATGAGACTATTTCGTCAAACTGCAAGGCAGTTGCATTGCTACCTATTGCAATAACTAGACTATCCCACAAATCTGGTAGAGAACACAAAAAAGTAATGCACTTATCTTCATCTAAAATTTTTATATCAACAGATTGTAACTGACTTACCACAATATTAAACGCATTCAGATGCTCTGTCACCAAGTCTCCATCTTTCATCCTCAGGTTATACAGCTTTTTCCATAGGAATAATTTATTCACCAGAGACTTAAATTGGTACAAAGTCCCTAACTTGTCCCACAAAGCCTTCGCCGTAGCTTCCCATGATACATTCACCAATACTGAATCTGAGACACACAATCACATTGTGCTCTTTACCCTTCAATCCAACTTCTTTCATTCTTCATCAAACACTCCCGTTGGTTTAGTACCCGAATCTACTGTGATCCACTGATATTTATCCACCAACAGATCCTCCATCTTGAGTTTCCACAACTCAAACTCTGACCATTAAATTTCTCAATCTCTATCCTTCCACTGCTTTCCATCTTTTTTCACTACCAGAATCGATCCCGCGGATCTCCCACTGAACAGGGTCTACCACAGGCCTGAGCGAAAACCATCAGCAACAAATGCATGCCCTTGAAGCCAAAACAACTCTGATTCCAAATGAAAGTTTTAACCCCATACATAAATTACCAGCATATGAATTCCAAAACACAGAAAATAAATAATGTGAGAGCATAAGACACAAAGATTTTCCCCTGGATCCCAAAACCGGGACTACCAGCTTGATTTTTTTTTTATTATGTTCCTTTCAATGTTACAATACATATTTATACATGTAGAAGTATCCAATACCATGGACTGAAAAACCATTGCGTCCAAAACCATGGACCAAACACCATCGCATCCAAAACCATGTGCGAAAACATGCACAAAACCATAGGTAAGTCTGCCCAACCTAACATAGGGTCCAAAAACAAAATTTTCTAGGGCACTACCTCGGACCCCATAGAGTGGGGTTACCTGCACCCCTCAAACCCCCTGTGACTCCCCCCGCTACGTAATTGGTGCAATGAAGGGGGGGGGGGGGGGGTCCGCCCCCTTCTAACCCTCGGGTTAACTACATGGGCTAGTCGTGAAAAGAATATAACACAACCCAACAAAGGGAGCTTTGAGGACTGGTGCGAATGCAGAAGAATGATGCGCGCATGGTTTGGGAAGCCTAGAGTGCGATTGACAAATAAATGCAAGGGGAAGGATAAACCGCACACACATCTAGCTAGGTGGATGCTGACATATGGAAAACAACCTACGCAGATGCACATGAAATTCGCGTTGGGAGATATGGTCAATAAGAATGTGTTGGGGGGTAAATTGTGCAAATGGTTCCTTAAGCTAGAACAACAGAATGTGGAGAGAATGATCACGCAGAAGGTTATCCACGCAGAACCATTTAACGAGGTGTGTGAAGCACTAAACAAGGTATGTAGTGCATAGCAAAGTGATTGGGACTTGCGTGTACCAGTAGTTTTATGGGCTTATAGGACAAAATGCAAGAAATTGATGAGACAGATGCCTTCTAGACTAGCCTATGGAATGAACGTTGTAATGCCGATGGAGTATATCATGCCTACTCCGTGCATAGCAGCCCCCGTGGATATGACGGATCACAAAGCCTTGGAAGAAGGGTTCGCGTAGTTGGAAGAACTTGACGAAGAATGCTTGGGACCTGATGAGCAGATTCAGCAGGGTGATCTTAGGCTCCAAGCAATCATGAATGAAAGAGTTCTGTTGAGGGAGAAAGGAGGCATGGAGGAAGAAGAAGTCAAGAAGCTTAAGGAAGGAATAAAGAAGGAATTTCTTGCTAAGAAAATTGTGGTGGTAAAATAGGATGCACACGATTAAGTTGACATATTTGGGGACTACAACTGAGATTTGATCATCTTGATGCCTTGGATTGGACTGTATTTTATTCAGGAAACCTCAGATAGGGGCGCGATGAGGTTGGTGAAGTCAAATGGTAGAATCTTCCCAGGAAAAGTAACTGGTAGCAAAGTTAAATGGTAAACTCTTCCCATCTAACTAGCCACAGGAAGCACAGTCTTAGCATTCCAGGTAGTTGAAAGGAGGCGTGGGACTATAAACTACTTTGCCTAAAAATTGCGCGATGTGAGGGCTGCGTGCAAGAGCGAAGTGTCACAGGGTCCGCAATAGCACAAGGGTAGCTACGCTGCCATGTGGGTCAGCTGGAATGTGACTGTTAAAGTCACTATTCACGATGTGATTCTTGGTTTGAGACCAAATGGAGCGGGCGACAGGCATTTAAGGCAGGATTTATGGGCTAGACTTGGGAAAATCTACCGCTAAGGGAGCATTAATGGACCAGATTTGGGGGGAATGGTTGAATTCAAATTCAAAAGGCACTATAAATTGCAAAGGCTTCCTAGCAAACAACACTTGGTCATTTGAGAATTCAGCTGTTGTGCGCCCAGAGATTTCTGAACCCCGACCTATTAGAGTTGAAGGCATGTTTTAGGAACCTATCTAAGCAGTTGAGAGATTTCTGGAAAAGGTTTGAAGAAGCCATGGAAATCAGAGAGATGACCACTGAAGAGACCATACAGGCCATGACTGTAGGAGATGCCCTGAGAGCATTGGGATAGTCGCGAACATCCCTAAATCACCATGCACACCGAGACCCAAGAAAGATAAATAGGCCATGGTTCTGGTGTGCATGTCCCCTCGAAACCCGTTGGAAACTAAACTGACCATGGAAGAAAAGGGGAAAGCGGTTAATCTGGAAACTGATGAGGAGGTGGAAGATCATCGGGGATGGAGGAGATCAACAGTGCAGTGAAAGACTGCACCAAACTTTTGGAAGAGTCGTTCGAGGTCCTCACCATGCTGCAGGAGGACCTGAACATACAATGCTTAGAAACAGAGGCATGTGAGTTGCAACAAAGACATGATGATATAAAAGGGACCATGCAGACGGTGGCCCTTACACAGAGGCTCGCGGAGATGCAATAGGCAAAAGTGCTTATGGAGCAGGTAGACGTGGTGTGATGTAAGGAAGCAGTTTTGAAGGTGCACATACAACCTTGGATCAATGAGGCATTTGTCATTATAGCCTCAATCGAAGCCAAGCTCATGCAGATTCAAGGAACATTGGAGCAGATATAAGGAAGCAGTTCAGATACAACAGTCTCTGAGCAACGCATACAGGAGATACATCAGGCAGCTGCTCAGTGCGCTACCGATCTTGCGGTAGTTTGGACATAGTGGGGAGGTCCCTGCGTGAAGATCTCTGCACCAACAGATTGACTCGAGGGTGAGTCACAATGTTTGTGTTGGGGGCCTGTTGGGCACGATATCCCCCAAGGGAAGTTTTGGGGCTTAAAACCCAGATTTTGACTAAATCCGATGTAAGGACTCCACATTTTGTGGGCGCAGAGCATGAGCTTGTAAATGAGTCATAGGGTTGTCCTCCGTCATCTTTGTAATGTAATGTCGGCTTTAGGGATATACGCGGACCATGGAATTGTATAAATAGAGCGAGGCTCTAAGTTGTAAATCAATTATAGAAGTGGAAGCAATAGATGGTGAATTAAGTCTTATCTAAGTGTAGAGTCGAGTCTTTGGGTTGTAGGGTAGGAGAAGGCTCTACAACTGAGTGAAAACAGGCCTAGTAATCCACAGCTGAGTGCACAGACCCTTGCAGTTGAGCAGGGTGAGTCGAGTCTGTAACCATTGGGGAAGTAATAAAAAGAAGTTTCATATCATCTATGTGTATCTTTTTCCTGTCTTGTGCATTGAATGTATTGGGTATAAATTGCATTTCTGCTTTTTATAAGATGCACGACTTATATGATTATGTTGATTAAGTGAATATAAGATAAGTAAGATCCGTGGTGTAACTTTCGGAAATAGAGCAAATCACTGCTTTAGCAGAGTGAAAGCATGTCAGCCCCTGGTTAGGGCTACGTGAAGGTGATTATAATAGATCACAAAGACCTCACAGGTTAGGATAGTGCATGAAGTGACTTGCGCGAAGGTATTCACAGTTGGACTAAACTGACCCCTTAGACATCTCAAGGGTGCGGAAACTTGGTTCCAGCATCCCCCCATACTACTTCAGGTGATACCTCAGTCTGCGCTCTGCGGACTATTGCTGAAAGGGCCAGTAGTGTAGGGATGTGTTTGGCTAATTAACCCTGAACTTGGGTCAGCCCCCCTCAAGCCAACAGGATAAAAGGGTTGAATTATTTCACATAAGGATAACTTCTAAGCACACAAAGATAGATACATTATTTAACAGTGGATCGCATGAAAATTTAATATCTGAAGATTTAGTTAAGAAATTGGGTTTGGAGACACATAATCATCCAAGACCATACCCTCTATGTTGGCTGAATAAAGAGACTCAGATTAATGTCACAAAGTAGTGTCGATTAAAATTTTCCATAACAAATCACTACATTGATGAAGTAGATTTAGATGTGATTCCAAAAGATATATGTGGAGTAGTGTTAGGGAGTCCTTATCTCTATGATCGTGATGCATTGTTTGATAGGAAAGAGCATAAATATCATCTTAAGAAAGATGGGATTGAATTTATTGTCAGGGCACATAAACTTAAAACACACTTGGATTTAGTTTCAGTTAATCAGATGAAGAGATTAATAAGTTCAAGTAAGAAATATGTACTTATGGTTGTGAAATAACAACATAAGGATCGACAGGATGCTTTTTCAGGTTGTGAATCTCAGTTCAAGGATAGATTGGTTAAAGTGGTGGATTCTTTTCAAAATCTATTTAAGGAACCAAAAAATATTCCTCCAAAAAGATAAATACAACATGAAATACAATTAATGTCAGATGACCCTCTTCCTAATATTGGAATGTATCACTTATCAGTTATAGAGAATGAAGAAATAAAGAAACAAATACAAGAATTGGTTGAAAAAGGTTTTATTTGGCCTAGTTCATCTCCATGTGGCTCACCCATAATTTTGGTTCCTAAGAAAGATGGGACATGGAGAATGTGTGTCGACTTTAGGGACTTAAAAAAAATAACAATCAAAAACATGTATCCTCTTCCCAGGATAGATGATTTACTTGATCAACTGAAAAATGCTGTCTATTTCACTAAGTTCGATTTAAGAAGTGGGTATCATCAAATTTGCATAGCAGAAAATGACATCTGGAAGACTGCATTCAAAACTAGACAAGGACTATTTGAATCGTTGGTAATGCCTTTTGGTTTGTGTGATGCACCAGCAACTTTCATGCGGGTTATGAATGATGTTTTCCTCCCATACATTGATAAATTTTTCATAATCTACGTAGATGACATTCTGATTTTCTGTTCCAGTATAGAAGAACATGTTAAGCAGGCTTTTGAAGTATTGAATATAGAAAAGTTGTACCTTAAACATTCCAAATGTGAGTTTGGGAAAAATTCACTTAATTATCTTGGTTACATAGTTGGAGGTGGAAGTTTAAAAATAGATCCATCTAAATTCGATGTGATTGTTAAATGGCCAAGACCATAGAATGTGACTGAAGTTATAAGTTTTTTAGGTGCAATTCAGTATTGGAGAAAATTTATTGCTCAGTTTTCTTTAATTGCTTCACCATTACATGCTTTAATAGGCTCTAAAGTTCCCTTTCAGTGGGGAGGTAAACAACAAAAAGATTTTGATACACTTAAGTAGAAAATAGTCACAACACCAATCTTAGCTTTACCAGATATTCAACAGCCATTTGAAATTGAAACAGAGGCTAGTGGTTATGCAATGGGTGCATTCTTACTTCAAAAAGGGAAACCAATTTGTTTTCATTCAGACAATTTTTCTAAAGCAGTAATGAATTATCCAACATATGATAAAGAACTATTTGCTTTGGTTGAAAGTGTTAAGAATTGGAAACATTATTTAATGGGTAAGGAAACAATGATTCACATAGATCATCAACTGCTTCAGTACTTACAGTCTCAAAATAAGTTGCAACAATCTCGTCATTACAAATGGATGGGATTTCTTCAACAATTTCACTTAGTAATTAAGTACAATAAAGGTGTCACAAACAAAGTAGCTGATATGTTATCTAGGCCATCTTTGAATGCTTTCGTAGTTCTACATAGTAGCTCTTTAAAGCATGAAAGTTATATAGAACAATATAGAACGGATGCTGATTTCAAAGATATATATGAATCACTAACTCATGGTGCTCAGGTGGAAGAAATCAATTATCATGTTCATGATAGGTTGTTATATCATCTGGGTAATTTATGCATACCACAGATAGAAAGAGCGCATGTTGTCTTACAAGCACATTCTTCTCGAATTTTAGGACATTTTGGAGTAAGCAAAACAATGGCACAAGTTCAAAGGTATTGTTACTAGCCTCATATATATGAAATTGTTGCTAAATACATTAAAGGATGTGTGATGTGTTGAACCAGCAAACCAAGCAATCGAAAGATTTTATACATGCCATTTCCAATTCCTTTATGACCATGGGACAACATTTCCATGGATTTTGTTGGAGGACTTCCTATGTCCAGGAGAGGGCATGATTACTTATATATTGTGATCAACAGATTCAGAAAAATGTGTATTCTTGTTCCCTGCAAAAATCAAGTGATAGCTGTATAGACTACGAAGATGTTCTTTGATCAGGTATGGGTTCAGTTTGGGTTACCTACTTCTATTATTTCTGATCGAGACACTCATTTTGTGGGGGAATTTTGGTCCATCTTATAGGAACTCATGGACACAAAGTTGAAGAAGAGAACAACTTTTCATCCACAAACCAACAGACAAACTTAAGTGGTAAACAAGACAGTCATACATATTCTCTGAGGGTATTGTAGTAAACATCCTAAATTGTGGTATGAATGTTTATCTTATGTGCAGCATGCTTACAATCGAGCCTTACATTCATCCACTAATCGATTGACATATGAAACATGTTTTGGGTATCTACCAAAGTCACCAATGGATTTCATGTTTGGTGAAGAGGATAAAGTGGTTGAACATGATGATGTGAACAAAGAAGTTAAGTTCATTCAAAGGATACAACAGATACATGCAGCAGTGCAGGATCAGTTAGAGAAGAGTCAGGCCAAGAAAAAAATGCCCCATGACAAGCATCAAGTCAATCATCATTTTCGGGTCGGCGATCATGTATGGTTTTGTATCAGTAAAGATAGGTTGAAAGGAGAAGGTAAGAAACTGAAACCCATCAGGTATGGCCCTTTCAATATTATGGAAAAGATTGGAAATAATGCTTTTCGATTAAATTTACCTCCTTACATGCGAATTTAATCAGTTGTAAATGTGGAAAATCTGAAATTGTATGAACCTTCGATGATCATGGATCCCGAGGAAGATACACAGATTTTGACTATTGGTGATTTGGCACCTGAGTATATGCATGAGTTGCAGGAATATATCATCTCAGATAGGAAGATTAGATCTTTGAGACGTGGAGATGTTGAATATCTTCAAGTAGGACTCAAGGGCATTAATCCGAGCAAGGCAAGGTGGATGGAGATCAGAAAAGTGAGTGAACTGTACCCTCACCTGGTATATGCTTAAAATCAAACTTTTGTGGTCCAAAAGCTTTCAAGTGGAGAGGATTGATCCAGGAGGATCTTGTTGGTCCAGTGTATCCGGAGAGTTTAGGTCATCCTCAGCTTCATCAACTTCGCTAGTGTTCTTCATTTCTTCCGATGTTGGTTTCATCATTAGTTCTTCATGGTGGAAATGTCACAATGTGACAATTTGTTTTATATGGTTTAATTAATTAAAGGTACCCATCCTCAATGGGAACCTAACTCATTGTATTAAAACCTACACTAAAATTCCTAATGAAAATGTAAACACCTAGATCCATACACTAAATACCTAAACCTAAGTCCTAGACCATAACCCTAATCCTAACCTATCAGACGTGTTATATTCAAGTCTATGAATTAAAAAAATACATCAAAAAACCGTCAAAACCAAAGTTCTAACCCTCTCGGCATATGTTATAAACATATAAAACATTACAAACAACATGACAGTCCTAAACCGCTAGACTAATTGCGTGGGGTTCTAACTGCAGAGTAAACATGTGATCAAATGTGACCGTCGGGTTATGTAACCATGGCTCAGATTTCACCGCAGAGTTTAGAGATAACTGCAGCATCAAACTGCACGGGGACGATATCCATGTGAGTAGGTAAGCGGGTATGTTAACCTCTAGATTGGAAACTGCGTGGGTTGGGATATGTGAATAGGTAGCAGTGATGTGGTTATTAGAACTGCTGCATTAAACACAGCACTGTAACCATGAGAGAAGACTGCTAACGTGTGAATGGTAATATGTAACCGTCAGAGCGATGGTAGCCAGAACTGCGGGGGAAAACTACAGAGGTGGCAGTTGGAGGTTAGACTGCAACATATTCACATGGGTAGTCAACCTCCTCCACCCTGTTAGTAAGCTGCTAGCGGCTATGGCCTTATCCAAAGTCTGCTTTTGGGTTTTGTTATGGTTTTGTTCTAAATTAAATCAACCACCATGTAACCTCTTCATTAGGTGTCACAAGGTGACCAAGTTAAGGCAAATGAACAATTCAATGTAGCACATTCATGCCTAATTTGGTATCAGGAGTTTGAGTGAACCTTAAAACTTATAAATTCACCCTTTTGTCATGGAGAAGGACATTAGAGTGATTTTGGTTTTTGTATGCAGATTTTGGAGGTTATAGGTAGTTTTTTTTTTTTTGTGTAATAGGAGCATCAGGAGTCAGAATTAGGAACTGTGACAAGCATTAGAAAGATGGTTTAGAGGGATTTCTTTTGACAATGATCAGAATTGTCTGTGTGCACATTCAGTCTGGTATATTCTCTGTGTCATCGAACTCCTTGGTTTCAATCCTAATAAAGTGGTCGCCCATCTTGAAAGCGAACCTGGAGACATAGTCCACTAGGGACGAACTCCGTAATCAATTTTTCTGTCTGGTATCATTGTGTTTTTACTATGTTCACCTCTGTTATGCATCTTACTTATGTTTAATCAGCGTTCATAAAGTCTTTCTTCTCAAGAATTTTCCTCGATTTCCACACATCTAGTTAACAATCAATTCAATAATGGATAATCAACTCTACATCAGTTTTAACATATGATCATTTCAAATCACATAGGATGGTAAGATGCATATTGAGAGGCCATCACAAGGAAGATTTATCTGAGGGAGTACCATGTTCAAGGTAGTGAATGTTGCCAAAAAACTCTTTCAAAATATGGAACATAACACAATTGTATTATCCACTTTCCCCATCTGATTAGTTTAGTGAGTCGAGATGGGTAAAATAATCGATATTTTCACGTTTTAAGAGTCTGGAAAGGACCATAGAAAAGAGCGACTCTATGCCCTATCTGATTAGTTTAATGAGTCTAGATAGGAAAACTCGTTGATCTTTTCATGTTTTAGGAGTCCAAAAATGATCGTAAAAAGAGCGACTCGATACCTCATTTGTGTAATTTAATGAGTCCAAACGAGACAACTCAGTGGTCTTTTCATATTTAGAGAGTTTGAAAAGATCATAAAGAATGACTCCAGGGTGGTCCCTTTGTCATAGTTACGAGTACGAGGAGATGGAGTAAACTCGATATTCGACATGAAATTTTAATGAGTCACGTGACAACAAACTCAATACCTTCATCGAATTTTAATGAGTCAAATGTAGTAAACTCAGGGTATCTTTTTCGTTTTAGTGAGTGAGAAAAAGAGGTAAAAGAACTGCTCATTCCTTCTTCATAGATTTAACGAGCCTGAATAAGGGAAAAAATCAGGGATTTTTCGATTTAAGAGCAAGAAATAGTCCCAAAAAAGAAAGCTCTCATATTGTCGTTGTAAGTGTTTAACAAGCCTAATGATGAAAATTCAGGGTTTTTTCGATTTAACGAGTGAGAAAAGTTCCTAAAAAGAATGCTCGGAGCTTCTTCATAAGTTTTTAACGAGCCTGAAGAAGGAACTTGGGGTTTTTTCAGTTTTATGAGTGAGAACAAAAAAGCCCCAAAAAAGAATGCTCAATCAATCTTTTTCAGTTTAATGAGCTAGAAAAAGAGGAAAAAAGAGTTGCTCAGATTGTCATTGTAAGTGTTTAACAACCTCGGCAATGAAAAACTCTAAGTTTTTTTAGTTTTAGAGTGAGAAAAAATCCCATAAAAGAAAGCGCTCATAGAGAATCGCACATGGTCATTTTTGTCGTTCAATCCTGAAAATTCTTTCATTAAAACATGAGCAATTTCTGCCAATATGGGGTCATGGCGCATCATAAATATCAATGGAAATGGACTAATTCTACTTTAATGACTTCAATTAAGATAATTCATGTCTCCAAAGTGACTATAAGGGAGTTCTTGAGCCTCCATTTTCACCATTTGCATCATTTGAGAGCTGTGAGAGTGTTTTGGAGCTAAAGAGGAGCAAATGTTCCACAGACGTTTGCGGGAGATCCGGGTGACCATTCGATGTGTCGTCAGTGCCACGTAGATGCCAAAAACTTGATCTTGCATTATTCAACCTTTTTTTTAGCTTTTGGTGTGCTTTTATGGAGAACTGGGGAGCCCTATTTCTTTAACTGCGCCTAACGCCCTCTACCAGGCTTATAGGGAGTGTTAAATGACCTTTATGACCTGCTGGAGGGCTTTAATCCTCCCCGTATGTCATTAGGGGGGCTTTAGTGGATGAAGGTGCACCCCAAAACCCTTAGAAGTGATTTTATAAGCAATTTTGCCCCATTTGCATTGATTTTTGGGTTGATTTGTGTAGGTTTTGAGCCATTATGACTAGTCTATGGAGAGAATGGGCCCATGACCGAAAAGAATTGCTAATGCAAAATGATCTTGCTTACATACTTTCATTGCACTACTGTGGTTGATGAAGTATGCTAAGTTGGACTTGATGAAAGGTCAGGAGGACCTTTTGAGATGGATTATTCAGCGTTGGGATGAACATGAGCAAGTGTTTAGGATTGGAGATCATGAGTTGGCCATTGAACGAGATGATATATACTTTTTGACCGGTTTGTTGTATAGAGGATCACGAGCAAACCCGACCAGGGGTAGCCCTGATCCTCGATCCACCCTAGAGATGGTTCAAGCTTACTGTATCCTTGAGAGAAAACTCGTCAGCAATAGAGTCCCTATAGAGAGGATTAGGTCCAGATATATGAGGGCCATTTTATGGTTGATTGTGCGGTTGGCAGGGTCAAAGAGTCCCCACGTTGCAAAAAAGGCCCAACTGTTGCTTGCAGTTGACTGTGTCCAACCTCAGATGTTCAATTGGTGTGAAGCAGTGCTTCGTCAGTTGAAGGGAGAATTGACCGCATGCAAGACTCAAACCCAACAGAGTTTTGGGTATGGCACTCTCATTGTCTCATTCATACTTGAGAGGGTACCTGTTATGCACCTGGGGGTGAGCTTAGTTCCCCTTGATCGAAGGGAGTCGAGACACAGGATATGGGCATCACTTAATCCTCGCACAGGAGGAGGACCTATCCGACACTTTTTCGAAGAAGATTTCTTCGAATGGCTTAGTGGCTAGATTGTGATGATTGATGACTATGGCTATGAGGGCATGGACTTCACGGACAACCCTGAGTTGATTCTACCTCCTGGAACCAACTGGGGGCCTCAAGGTAAGAATTATTTTGAGATTACTTAAAGTATTTTTAAGCTTTTGAATATTTATGTTATGTTTTTATTGATTTTATGGGTGAAAAAGTATTGACATGAAGCTTTTTGCTTAACACAGATGTGGCACCAGTACGACTTGTAGGCGAACCTTGCCAAGTGAGGTGGGGAGGCCAACTACCTAATGGGGGGGTGATGTTGATGGTCTTCACGAGGTTTTGAGGAACCTGGAGGGCTTGAGCATGGGTGTGCCCCCCCTTCCTATGAGGGAGATCCCCGTTCATATGCAGTGGCACACAGTCGGTGTGCCTAAGTGGTTTCTGGTTCCTCTTCAGAGGATAGCTAAAACAGTGTTATCATTTCATGAGCAGTAGGCTCTACTTAGCAAGCGCTTTGGTATAGCTAGCGGTGTTTATAGCTAGGCTTAGTAGTCATTTTGTACTTAAAACGCCCAAGTTTTGGAATATTTTGATGTAAAAGACTGGATTCGATATATATATATATATATATATATATATATATCTACAAATATTTTGGTATTTAATGATGTAAATGTTTTTTAAGTGTTTTTGTAAATTTTTAACTATGTAAATATTTACTTTCATACATGTATCTATAGTGAATGAGACATATGCCAATCTAACACATAGTTTTCCAATGAATCAGCAACTGTATTAAATTCTCTAGGAATGTGTTCATATGTGATAACCTCAAATTGATGTTCCAAGAGTTGTACCGTTAAATAATGACATAACAAGATTGGATTACGAACGTGATAATGATTTGTCAATTGCATAACAACAGGCTGAGAGTCTAACCTAATCACCAGATTGGAGATGTCCCTTGATGACGCTTGAGTGAGAAGTGAAATTATGGACATGTACTCAACAATATTGTTGGTGGAAGTACCAATAAAGACTCCCCAAGAACAAAACAGTTCCGACTCAGGTGTGTAAATGACCCAAGCACCTGATGCAATGTGCCATGTGTGACAACTGGCGCCATTCGCGTATCCTACGTATGCTAAGGGTAATGAAGGCATATGAATTACAAGAAATATGTATGAGAAAAATACTTAAATAAATACCAAAAAATCCAGTCACATCAAAAAAAGGAGCAAAACTTATAAATACATAAAATTAGAAAGCACATGCCTAGTGTAGTACTAGGCATAATACTTTTTCAGATAGAGCCCATTTCAGGGCTCAGCGAGCGGGACTCATTCCAAGTCCTGAAGTTCATATGCCCCTTTTGAGAGGGCTTTCTTAATGACATATGGACTGAGCCATAAGGGTTGAAGTGTTCCTGCCCCCAAGAGGTCATGTTTTTGATCATAGAGTAAAACAAGATCTCCCTCTTGGTAAGAACGAGGCTTGACCTTTTTGTTGTACTGGGCTTTGACCCAGCACTTGTGGGCTTCGAGTGCCAATTAGACATCTCAAAGGGTTTCATCCAATTGATTGAGGTATAGTAGGCACTCTTATTTGGTAGTAGTGTTGGGCAAGAGTTCAATGGTAATTTGTAAGGAAGGAATCTGACACTCGATTGGTAAAACTGCTTCCAGGCCATAAGCCAGTTGAAAAGGTGTGAAGCATGTAGTAGTTTTAACTGAAGTTCGGTATTCCCATAGCACATGATATAACATTCGATTCCAGTGGATTTTATCATTCCCTACTAACCTACGGATCATGGTTTTTAAGATGCTATTGATGGCTTCTACTTGACCATTAGCTTGGGGGTAGTAGGAGGATGATTGATCCTAGCAAAAACTGAGCAGTGATGTTAAGTCAAACATCATGGAATTCTGAAAATGAGACCCATGGTCTGTAATGATCGTGTGGGGCACATAGAAGCGATAGATGACCTGATTAAATAAGAATAGTGTCATGGTTTATCCATCGGCCTGGAAGTTGGGAAGGGCTTCGACCAATTTCATGAAATAGTCCACAACTACAATAATATAGTTGTGTCTAGCAGAGGAAACGAGGTTACAAGTTACGAAGTCTATCCCCCATTTGGCAAAGGGACCGATGGAGATAACTGGGTGTAGTAGGGCCAGAGGAGCGTGCATTTTCTTTGTAAACACTTGACAAGGATTCCATTACTGGATAGCCTTGATACAATATTTGAACAAGGTCAGCCAGTAGTAGCCTGCATGCAAAATTTTCTAAGCAGTAGATATGCCAGAAAGATGATCACCACATGCCCTAGTATGACAGTCATTTAAAACGTGTTCCGCATCTTCATGAGTGAGGAAACATTGAAGAACTGTATCTGCACCATGACGATATAATGTATCATTAAGCACTAAATAGTGCCACACTTGGTGGCGGATGCGACGACGGTCACCTGACGATAGCTCAGGGTGGAAATGATGCGCTTGGAGGTAGACAAGAATGTCACCATACCAAGGGTTAGTAGTGTCGA
The DNA here is from genome assembly GCA_031772625.1 of Pinus tabuliformis. Taxonomy (NCBI): domain Eukaryota; kingdom Viridiplantae; phylum Streptophyta; class Pinopsida; order Pinales; family Pinaceae; genus Pinus; species Pinus tabuliformis. The sequence goes on from CM062811.1 coordinate 1,159,509,152, forward strand.
TAAGATAGATAGCTTCATCCAAAAGAGGATCATGGCTATCTTCTAAGGATTGACAATGGGAAGATTTGACAAAAGTTTGGCGAAGACTAAGGAATTTTTCACCTTGGCAACAGTGAAAACCAAATTGAATTGTTGGAGGATCACGATCCATTTTGAATATTTCCCTCCAATTACTTGATGAGACAAAACGTGTTTCATGGAATTTTCCAAGGTGATGACAATAGTCTTTCGCAGGAGTATGTAATGTCGAAAGTAGTTGGCAGCAAAGACAACTGCCAAGGATAACTTTTCCACATGTGAATATCTGAGTTCAAGCCTAGCCAGGCCTTTCGAAAAATAATATATTACATGTTCACTCTGGTCATCATGAGTTTGAACCAAGACCATTCCTAGAGAGGATGGCGAGGCTGCTAGGTATAGAAGAAAGTCATGCCCATAGTTGGTAGCACTAAGGAGTGGGGTTGATATAAGTGTTTTTTTCAAGGCATCAAATGATCATTGAGTTTGATCATCCCACAAATATGGCACTCCCTTCTTAAGCAGGCGCATAAAGCCTTTCGTCAATTCAGCATAGTTTATGATGAACCATTGTAAAATGTTTGCTTTCCCTTGCAACCATTAGAGCTACAAACTGGATTGTGGTTCAGGAAATTGACTAATTTCCTTTACCTTATTGGGATCAACCCTAATCCCATACTTGGAGACAATGAATCCAAGTAAGCATCCAGACTCGACAAAGAGAACGCATTTATGTAGATTTAGACGTATATTATAAAACCGACACCTAAGAAAGATAGCTCTTAAATGATCTAGGTGTTGCGCTCACTTCTTGGAATGGGCTGGAAGTTCATCCAAGTAAGCCTAAAAAATATGTCTGATATTGTGAAACGCGTAGTCCATGGACCTTTGAAATGTTGCTCCAAAATTATTTAAACCGAATGGGAGTTTTCGATAGGAAAATATTCCCCATGGGCAAATGAAGGCGGTCTTGTGCTAGTCTTTTGGTTTTATAGCAATCTGGTTGTAACCTGAGAAACCATCCATGAATGAGAATGATTCACAACCAGTGCAATCATCGATTATTTGGTCGATGAATGGTGTTGGATAATTATCCTTCAGACGCATGGCATTCAAGTCTCGATAGTCGAAACATACGCGAATGGTTCCTTGTTTCCTATCGACAGGACCCAGATTGAAAACCCATTTTGTTAAGGGAATGGGGTAGATGAAACCAACACGTAACAACTTTTCCACCTCGGTCTTGATGGCTGCTGTTTTGCGGGGCTGGACTGGTCGAAGCCTTTGGTAGACAAGTTTAGTATTGTCATATATCTTGATCTCATGATCGATAATAGAAGGATCTATGATAGGCATTTCCTCGTAAGACCAAGCGAATACATCATGAAATTCCTTAAAAAGGTAGGTGAAGCTTTCAATTTCCTCAAGATTGCAATCTACTCCAACTTGAATGTTTTCTACAATGCCTGTCATGACCAAAATATCAATGAGCAATGTCTTTGAAATATTTCCCATGTTTCCTTCTAAGTCCAAAGTTTGGATAGTCGTATATGGTGAGGAAATGATTTCAGGTGCATCATATGATAGGATTTGAAGAGGCATCATGTCTGAATTAGATATCGAAACATGATGGTGCGAGTCCTCCCAAGGTTGCTCTTTTAAACTCATGATCTCTCTAATAGCTTCATTCATAGGTAGGACTTGATTGAGGGGATCGAAAGAAGGAGCAGTTATGGGAGGGGAAGTGGTACCATTGGTCGTGACCAAAGTGACCAAGACTCGGATGTAGTTTGAATGGCCTGGTAGGCCAATGCAGCTGGTGACAGTGCCATTTGTTCTCTGTAAGTTTCAATGTTTGAAGGGACAGGTAGGATCCAAGGATTGGTCGGTTCATGAGGAATGGATGAAACCATATTGACCATCTGTGGAACCACTGGTGGAAAAAGAGGGAAACAACCCATCAGGGAAGAGCCCTTCAGTAGAACGATACCGATACTGACGTAAGAGTCAAGTACACCACCGACTAAGGGTACAGAGCCGCTGGGTAACAAGGAATAATTAGGGGTGCAAAAGGATAGCTGGTCCACTATGACTATCATTCAATCCAATGGAAATAGGATGATGCGAAAAATAATAGACACAATGGAAATCATGGCGTAAGTCCAACTGTGACCCAACAATAGATTGTAGTCAAGCTTTCTATCTATGACTTCGATGTCCACCACTACCGTTTTCCCATATAAGGTGATGGGGTAGCTAGCTAGGTAACCTTTTGGGATGAAAGTGTGTCCATCGAAAGCTTTAAGGGAATTCAACGATGGGGATAGTGTTATAGAACCCAAAGCGAGCCAACATGAAGCTGACATTACGCAGGTTGAAGCACCTCTGTCAATGACAATTCTATGTATTCCTTTTCCTTTCGAAAATATTTGCACTTGAATTGAAAGCTGGTGTGAAAGGGGAGGTTTACATTTTTCCATGTCAAAAATTGCAAGCATGGAATCCTAAGGGTTGATACCACCAATAGCCGAAAGCAAAGCTTTCCTCTGTGTTGGATAGGTTTGTAATACTTCGAGCACTGACATAGTCAACGACGCTTGTGCCAAATCTTCTACAATCATGTAGTTTTGGGTGGCACGTGAAAATGTATTCTGCATTGTGTGACGAAGTGTTACTTTAGGGGGTGAATCACAAGATTAGCAACCTACCTTTCAATATGATTATGGTTAGGCAGTAGTGGATTTTGAGTTAATGAGGGTTCCTCTACATGAGCGACTAGAGCTCCATAAGATTTGGCTCTGGTTTGTAGATCTACCCTTTTAAAGGTCTAAACAGCAGATGGTACTTCACCAGTAGAAGGATGTTGCGAATCGCCATTGCCCCCTTGCGGGGGTTGGAGTTGGTTTGCAATAAGTTGCTGCTGCTGCTAAGCAGGGAAAGGATTATTCAGGATAGCAGGGGTCCTTCCAGTGTCCTTTTTAGCAATGAAATCTGTGCATTACTGAGAGGCGGACAATGATAGGTCATGTGGTCTTTAGCATAGATTTTGCAAGGGAATCTGATGGGTTTATCCTTTCCATCATGAGAGGGTGCAATAGCCTTGTGCTTTGGGTTGTGTTTCTTTGTTGACTGCTCTTCAGAAGGATCAATATTTTTCATATTCTTCTTGTTCTTACCACCGGGTTTTTGTGTAGACTGCACAGAGTTTATCACGGTGGTAGGAAGAGCAATCAATTTGGTAGAGGGGTCAACTGACATCTGGGCAATGTGATCACTAATTTGTTTTACAGCAGCCCCGGAGGTTCCACCGATAATCCCATCGACGTGCGCTCTGGGTTGCTGAGTAGTGGGATCATTGGAGTTGCCAGGGGCATTGGGAATTACATCGTATAGAGTGCCAGACTACGAATATATCAGATCTAAGTGCTGGTCATGATGAATGGATTGGTCTTCTATGACCGCACCACCTAAGGCAACATATTTAACGATTTGGGGGAGTAGAGACTTGCAAAACCAATCCACTAATAGATATTCTGGGAGGGGAGATTTGACTAACCTCCGCCTTTGTCTCCATTCATGTATATGATCAGAGATGTGGGTGGCAATATCCTAATGTAATGAAGTGAGGAGTTCTGTCCCAGTTTCATAGCAGATGGGTAGCTGGAAGTGATTTAAGGATTCCATCTCTAAAGCGCCAAAGGTATTGATTGACATGCTTGGTAACTTGATGTACCACTTGGCTGAATTTGTAGTGAGGGTGCGGGGAAAGAGACATAGCTGGATACTATCATCCACCATGGAGTTACAATCACACCATAGATGATAGGTGGTGATGTTCTACCTGGATCCTCCCCCTTTTCTCTTCGAACTTCGGGATGTCTGTCGTTATTTTATGCGGGATTGGCAGCCAAAGTAAGTTATGATAGATGGGGTCATTTGTAAGTTTTTACAAGTCGGGGATATCAAGTGTTTCCAAGAAAGGCAAAGTTTTTTATGCCCCCTAATTAGACCAAGGCGATGACATATGACTTGAGGATCCTTACAGTCCTCCCATCATGTTGTTTCCAATATTATACACAAGTTGCATGGTATAGTAAGTGCCTTGGGGTATGGTATTGTATTGTGGATTTCCATAGGGATTGTTAGGCTGTGGGATGGAAGTGCACCCAGGATAAGCAATGCCCCCTTGACTCATTTGAGGTTGTGAGTAGGGTGCCCCTATGTATTGATTAGGACCTAATTGAGGGTTCCCGCTCGCCACATAACTAACCATAGGTCCTTGATTAACATAAGGAGGGTTCATGTCAATCAATGACTGACCATGCATACTTGAAAACATAGTGGGAAATGTTACACTCCTGGCCGGTATATGCATATTGGGAACTGTGCCCCCAGATACCTGAATCTGGGGGTCAGAACTATACAATGGATACCAACCATATTGTTGGTTGAAGGAACCCGTGGTAACCATTCTATATTGAGCATTATAAGGAGCACTATATGTAGCACTTGTCGAAGGTCCAAGGGCTGAAACAAAAGGGGCGGAACCTAGAATGTACTAGGTTCCACTCATGGAGGGTGTCACAATAGGGTTTTAACCTGGGACAAATGGGATAGTGGGGTTCACCATCAGAGGTGTGTTACTGACTGTCAATTGGGGAGGTGGTGGTGGACCAAAAGTTTCCACAAAATCCCACGACTCGTTAGTTGTCAATGGGATGGGTGGAAATGTTCCAACTGAAGACAAAGGAGGTACAAATGCAACGAGAACCAAGAGTGCGCCCAACGGATTCGTGATCAGAGGATTGTATGGAGGGAGAAATCCTTTAGTAAAGAAATCATCGACAAGCTTGAAACTAGGGATGTCCAAATTGATTCTGTGTTAGATCTCGGAGACTGATTTCTTGAAGACGGGGAATCTGGTTCACTGGAGCTCGGCGATTCCTCCACAGTGGGTGGGGGAAGTCCTAACAACCATCTAGATTGACGACGAGGGCCAAATGTAGCCACGGTGGCCGATATTTTTTATCAGAAAATTTTATAGTGATGTTTATTAAAGTCTCGATGATAACAGTTTGGCATGATAAAAATAAAAAATAAACACTAAGGAAATCAATCAACAGGCAGAGGGAAATGACCCTGTCTGATAAGCACCGATCACTAGGGATGAAACCCAGTATCATAATGAATAACATAGAGAGTTGGCCAAATGTACAATTACAATTACTCTTGAGCTTTGCTTGAACCTCATATTAAGGGGCCAAGTACTCTCATGAAGGCAAGCACCCTCCCAAAAACTGAGGACAGAGTAGGTTCGTCTGTGCTAGGTACCAGGGCAACCTGCCCTAGTCATCTTATGTTCATCCCTAAAAGTATGGCCACTAAGGATACGTCAAATCACAAACAATATCGGGAGGGACATAGTTGTAGATAGTACGCTGTGTGGGCAAGATACTTGAGTCCACGACTCAGCGCTGATATCCCGGAAGGGATCGTCGATACATAGAATACCCAAAGGAGATGTAAGGAAAGGAGGTCTAGCTTCACTTACAATTTGATGTTGTCTTGTATTTAGCTCTACTTTTACTAGAATGGTCCTGAATAGTATGAGTACAAAAGGATTTCTCTTTTTAATGACACTAGTTTTGGTGTATGATCTTTGGCAGTTAACTCACACTGCCTATCCCAAGATCCTAGCCTAAACTAAAGTGTGTTTACTCTAAAAAGAGTTGTTGATTGATTTTATCAGGTAGATTTTAAATGTACTTCTTTAGAGTCTTTGGTAGGGGTATTGACGTATGAAATTATATGGGACTTTGACTCAAATCATGCAAAAACAATGCTTGTAAATTTTCACTTTCGATGAATAAGCTGCTTCTACAAAGGGAGAGTCATTCATACATCAATATTTATACCATGCATCATATTCAGTAAAACACTAGCATAACCGATAGAACTTCAATGCTCACTAACAACTATTGAAACCAAATAATGCAGAACTTAACCAGCTAAGCATAAAACAGTAAAAAAAAAAATTGTATTTTTTCTCTAATGAAAACAAAAAATTTAAGAATTAAAGCTATTTCTTAAAAAAAAAATGTTTAGGACATAGATCGGTCAAACAAGTATAGCTATAGATCCCTGATCAGTCTACAAGTAGATTTCCCAACACATGAGTTCACAGGGTAAGTTGTTTATCAAGAAATGGCTTACTAATGCTCTGTACTAGAGGCTACAAAGAGTAAGTAAGCTACGTTAGTGAGGAAAAATACTCAAAAAATGGGCTGTGGTGATTAGATCTAGGGCTGAGCATTGAGAGAAGGGTGTTGTATGGTCCTGAGTGGCCGAAAAGGGAATGAAGAAGTACAAGAAGGCCTAGAAGAAAGAGAGATATAGGAACTTTCTAGGAAAAACCAGGAACTAAGTGTAGTCCCTAGCAGAGTCTCCAATTATGCTATAGGGATTACCGCATGGGTGTTTGGTGATGTAGAAAACCCTTAAGGATATTCTCGGGATCCTCAGCAGACAGTCGAATTAGCTGCAACTGTCACAAAGATACATGCATCTCTATGTTTAACAAAGAAATATCAAAGCGAGAAGGCATTATTACCTCGAGTCTTAGTGTGGTGTTGTTGGAGAGTGCAATGTAGCTAGGCGGAAGACCCCTGAGCCAGCTCCAGATCAAAACCTGCACATAGCAAAGACAAACGTAATATCATAGAATAAAACCTTGATAAACAAACGCATGAACATATTAAAGATATCTAGTTGCATATAACTAAGCCACTCATGCAAAAAGATATTGAATAAACATGTAAACAAGTTATACTACCAACATCACAGAGTGGAAAACACAACTATAGTTCTATATTGATGTAGAAAGAGTGATTACAACCATCAATTGTATCAGCGTTCCATTACCCCTCTGTAGGTTTTAACCCCGTATAGAAATTACCTGCATACGAATTCTAAAACACAGAAAATAAATAATGCGAGAGAAGAACACATAAAACACATATACAGAGAGATTTTCCCTTGGATCCCAAAACCGGGACTACCAGCTTGATTTTTCATTATTTTCCTTTCAATGTTACAATACATATTTATACATGCCGAAGCATCCAATACCATGGACTGAAAACCATTGTGTCCAATACCATGGACCGAAAACCATCGCGTCCAGTCCCATGGACCGAAAACCATCGCGTCCAAAAAACATGTGCGAAAATCATGCACAAAACCATAGGTGGGTCTGCCCAACCTAACATAGGGTCTAAAACCAAAATTTTCTGGGGCGCTGCCCCGGACCCCATAAAGTGGGGTTACGGGTGCCCTTCAACCCCCCTGTTAACTATGTGGAAAAAATATAACACAACCCAACATTCTCCCACTTGTTGTTTTCTTTCCACAGGGGGCCACAAGAGAACTTAGTCATTTTCCCAGCCCTGAAATGCCCATTGTCTCTCTACACCAAGAGAACTTCTCAAGCTCACAAATTTTGTCAATGCATCTGCAGTATTCTTCAAAGTGTCCACCTTTACCAGCAACACCTTTTTGTCTTCTATCATATCCCTCACAAAGTGATATTGAACATCAATGTGCTTTGTCTTTGAATGATATGCAGGGTTCTTTGCCAAGAAAATTACACTTTGGCTATCACAGTCTATCCTTATAGCTTCTTGTACTAACCCCATACTTGAACACAATTTCTGCAACCAAACTGCTTCCTTGCTTGCATGAGTGGCTGCCATGTATTCTGCCTTTGTAGTTGACAGTGCCACTATAGATTGTTTCTTACTCATCCAACTGACTGCACCTCCAAATAGGTTAAACACATACCCACTTTTAGATCTTCTCTGATCCAGATCTCTAGCCCAGTCCACATCAACAAAGCCATGAATATCCAACACTCTATCCAATCCTAGTCTTCCTTGGAAACACAAACCATAATCACTAGTGCCACGCAAATACCTGAAAACCCGCTTCACTACTATCCAGTGCTCCTTCCCTAGTTTTGACATAAACCTGCTCAATACTCCCACTGCATGTGCAATGTCTGGTCTAGTACAGACCATTGCATACATTAGGCTACTGATTGCACTTGCATATGGAACACGGGACATGTCCTCTTCCTCTTCTTGTGTCCTGGGACACTGTTCAGTAGATAACCTCACACCTACAGGAATAGGAACCTTCACCGGTTTACTATCTTGCATATTAAACCTCTGCAATATTGTCTCGACATACTTCCTCTGGTTTAACCAGAGCTTCCTCTTTGCCCGATCTCTTTTAATTTCCATGCCCAAAATATAGTTTGCAGCACCAAGATCTTTCATGTCGAATTTGGAGGACAATTGGGTCTTCAAATCCTGGATAACTTCTTTGTCATTTCCAACCAACAACATATCATCCACATACAAGACTAGATAAATAACACGGTCACCAATTAATTTAAAATACACACAGTGATCTTCTTTGCTTCTGGTGAAGCCAAGTCCCCATATAAATGTATCAAATTTCTGATACCACATCCTTGGTGACTGTTTTAACCCATATAGAGACTTCTTTAACTTACATACCAGTTCTTTCTTACCCTTCACTGCAAAGCCTTCAGGTTGCTTCATGTAGATCTCCTCTTCCAGATCCCCGTGAAGAAATGTTGTCTTCACATCCATCTATTCTACCTCAAAATCAAAAGCAGCAGCAACAGATAAAAGTAATCTAATAGAAGTTACCTTGGCAACGGGAGAAAAAATATCACCAAAATCAATTCTCGGCTCCTGGAAATAACCTTTTGCTACCAACCAAGCTTTGTATTTCTCCACTTTTCCTTCTGCATTTGTCTTCTTTTTGAACACCCATTTGCTGCCAATGGGTTTCCTTCCAACCGACAACTCCACCAGATCCCAAGCCTCATTTTTGTACAAAGATGCCATTTCATCAACCATGGCCTCTTTCTAGAGTTTTCCATCCTCTGAATCCACTGCTTCCTTCACAGTTCTCGGATCATCATCAGTATCAGACAAAGCAAAATTTGAATATAAAGCAGGTGGACTATACCTTTCTAGCTGCCTTCTTTCTCGAACTGGTCTTCTCACAGCTGGAGTTTGTGGCTCTTCATTTTCTGATTCCTCCTCTACTGTAGAGTCTGATTCTTCCTCCTTTAGCTCAAACTCTATCTTCTCAAGTTCCTTTGGTTGGACTTCATGTTTAATAACATCTTTCACCTCTCTGAACACCACATCTCGGCTGTACATAACCTTCCTTGTTACTGGGTTCCAAAGCTTATAACCCTTTAAGCCATCCTTATACCCAATAAAGATGCACTTTTCAGATTTACTATCCAACTTTGTTCTTTTCTCCTTTGGAACATGTACATATGCATCACATCCAAATACCCTCAGATGTGAAAGAGAGGGTTTCTTACCAGTCCATACCTCTTGTGGAGTCTTATCCTCCAACACTGATGAAGGTGACCTATTGACCAGGTAACATGCAGTATCCACCGCCTCTACCCAGAATTCCTATCCTAACCCAGGACCACTGAGCATGCTTCTTACCCTTTCCATCAACGTCTTGTTCATTCTTTCTGCAACTCCATTTTGCTGAGGTGTATATGGAGTAGTCTTCTGCTGTGCTATACCACACTTCTTGCAGAATTCTTCAAATTCCTTACTACAAAACTCTCCACCATTATCTGTGCTCAGCACCTTTATCTTCTTCTCTGTCTGGTTTTCCACTAGAGCCTTAAATTGTTTAAACTTATCAAAGACTTTAGATTTCTTCTTAAGGAAATATATCCATGTATTCCTTGAGAATTCATCTATAAATGATACATAGTACACAGACTTACCCAGTGCTGGAACCTTCAGAGGTCCAAACACATCACTGTGCACAAGCTCTAATATATGTTTCGCCCTCTTACCACCAGAGGGGAAACTCACCCAATTCTCCTTCCCGTATACACAATTTTCACAGAAATCAAAATCCAGAGAGCTATTACTCATACCTTCTACCATACCTTTACCGTGAAGTATTCAAAGGCCCTTCTCTCCAATATGTCCAAGCCTTTGATGCCACAGCATGGTGTTTTCTCTAGAGACCACTAGATTTTCTGCTCCACTTTCAGGAACCACGAATTGTTGCACCCATCAACAATAGTGCTACCTTGTAGCTTGTACAGAGTTCCAATCCGAACTCCCCGCATCAATACTAGTGCTCCCCGAACCATCTTGCAGGTATCCTTCTCGAACACTATTTTTACACTTGCATCATCCAACTTACTAACAGAAATCAAATTTCTGGCTAATGCAGGAATATGTAGAACACTCGGAAGTGTTCTAACCCTTCCACCTTGTAGCTTCAACTTTACTTTTCCACGACCAATGATTCTAGCCTTCCTGTCATCCCCCAAGAAGACATCACCACCATCATATTTCTCATACTCACAAAACCACTCTTTATGGGGAGTGAAGTGTAAGGATGCACCTGAGTCAATCAACCATGCCTCATGATCTATATGTGTACTTGAAGAAGCCAAGTACACATCCCCACCTTCATCTGAGCTGGTTTTCACCTCTGTAGAAGGAGCCTCATCAGATCCCGTTCCTTTGTTAGGAGCTTTAGATTTACAGTCCCTTTTGAAGTGGCATTCCTTTCCGCATTTCCAGCACACCACCTTTATATGTTTTCCTGGAGATTTAGATCTCCCTCTAGATTTAGATCTCCCACTCGATGACTTATTTTTGTTTCTATTCTGGGATCGTCCTCGTACAGAAAAGGCATCACCATTTTGGCTCTCCATATTTTTCCGTCTCATCTCCTCTGTCAACAAGGCTGAGACTATTTCATCAAACTGCAAGGCAATTGCATTGCTACCTATTGCAATAACCAGACTATCCCACGAATTTGGTAGAGAACACAACAAACTGATGCACTTATCTTCATCTGAAATTTTAATATCAATAGATGCGAACTGACTTACCACAGTATTAAATGCGTTCAGATGCTCTGTCACCAAGTCTCCATCTTTCATCCTCAGGTTATACAGCTTTTTCCACAAGAACAGTTTATTCACCAGAGACTTAGATTGGTACAAAGTCCCTAACTTGTCCCACAAAGCCTTTGCTGTAGCTTCCCCTGATACATTCAACAATACCGAATCTGAGACACACAATTGTATTGTGCTCTTTTCCTTCCAATCCAACTTCTTCCATTCTTCATCGGACACTCTCGTTGGTTTATTACCCCAATCTACCGTGATCCATTAATCTTTATCCACCAACATATCCTCCATCTTGAGTTTCCACAACTCAAAACTCTGACCATTAAATTTCTCAATCTCTATCTTTCCACTGCTCGCCATCTTCTTTCACCACCAGAATTGATCTCGTAGATATCCCACTGAACAGGGTCTACCACAAGCCCGAGCGAAACCCCTCAGCAACAAAGGCGTCCCCTTGAAGCCAAATTTTCTCTGATACCAAATGTAGGTTTTAACCGTGTACAGAAATTACCTGCATACAAATTCTAAAACACAGAAAATAAAAAATGTGAGAGCAGAACACATAAAACACATATACAAAGAGATTTTACCCTGGATCCAAAAACCGGGACTACTGGCTTGATTTTTCATTATTTTCCTTTCAATGTTACAATACATATTTATACATGCCAAAGCATCCAATACCATGGACCGAAAACCATCGTGTCCAATACCATGGACCAAAAACCATCACGTCCAATCCCATGGACCAAAAACCATCACATCCAAAAAGAATGTGCAAAAATCATGCACAAAACCATAGGTGGGTCCGCCCAAACTAACATAGGGTCCAAAATCAAAATTTTCCGAGGCGCTGCCCCGGACCCCATAAAGTGGGGTAACAGGTGCCCTTCAAACCCCCTATTAACTACGTGGAAAGAATATAACACAACCCAACACCCTCCAACTCCTCTCGCTCTCCCCCTTCTTAACCTCTTTTGATGCCTTAGTCTGAGACTCTACTCGACAGTCAAATAGGCAATCCTTTCAAATGTTTCAACCTCCTTCACAATTGCCCATGCCTTGCATATATAGCATGTAGGGATAGGGTTTCCAAGTCCTTCATGAGTTCCATTAGGAAAAAGTAGTGATTTTTCCATGCTTTAGTGCTCTTTCCTACTTTCATACTCCATTAGGAATTAGTAATTCCCCCAAACAGGTCGAATTTTGATGTTTCCCTTCTTTTATGAGTTGACATAGGAGAGAATCTAGGGATAGTTTCTCATTCAATTCACTCCTTTGACCCATAGAAACTGATGTAGGGTCAATAATGTTGTTCCCGAGGTAGCAACTAGAGTTACCCTAGGCACTAATGCAGCCTTAGGCTTGTTGAGAAGCTTTATAAAGCAGGTTGATACTGTCTAGACAACGTTAGTTTGACAACTGGGCCTATGAACTTGGTCAGTCCTTCAGTCATCATGTCTTTATCCTCTAAGAGGATGAGGAGGTCATTTTCCTATATAACAATGCATGGGCTAACAAGTGTTTTTGCAACTAGCTTGAGAGGGCATTGAGTCTTCTCGGTGATTCCCAGATGAAGTTCAAAAGTTTATGATCAAATATGCATTCATGAACTGTAGCTTTCACATTTACCATATGTTTTATGAAATTTCTATTGTGTACTAGGTATGTTTTGATCAAGCTCTTGTTCAAGTTTTGAATGGTTAGCCTTGCCATCACCTTATTTATGATTCTTGAAATTTATAGGTAGTTTTGGGTGGTGGTATGGAAGCTAGCTTGAAAAGTGGCACAAGTCCCATAACCGTTGGCACAAAATTGAGGAATTTGGGTCATAACCAGTGACAACCAGGCTCATGGATGTGGTTATAACTTCATAACTGCATACATGAGGTGTTATGGGTGCATTTATGGAGTTAAGTTAGTGAAAATAGTTCCATCTCGGGGATTGATAACCCGGGGTGGTTGTCAGGCTCCTGACTGATTTGTAATCCTTGAGGGATGTCAATAAGTTGTTGGAGACTGCATTTCCATCAATAAAACTTAGCTGTCAGGTCAGGTCATAGTAGCATTCAAATCATGTTTACCTTAGAGAGGTTGTAAAAGTGGGTAAATGTAGGAGGGCTAGTTATAGATTGGTATCAGAGTGAGGTTGCCGCACTAGACCTCGAGGTAAAAGTAGATCATTGTACAGGTTTGTATGTTTGGCATGTAGGTATGATGGCTAATGGTTGTTATATGAATCATCGTATATGGGTGTCTATCATTTTATTTTTGTTACGGTTGCATACATGGTAGATGCTCGTTGATTAGTGTGGTCATACACACATGCATCGATTAGTCATGCATGATATTTAACTTGTTATATGAATTGCGATCATATGCATGATGATTATTGCGATTGAGATTAAGTTCTTGATATTATTATTATGTATCATGCTAATCTGGACTGACATATGCAAATGTGATAGCCTCCCTTGAGATACACTAAGGTATGATTTTGATTATGCCTTCTATTTAGTTTATATAACATGATATGTTGCAGGACAATAGAAGACATGGATGAAGAGAAAGATAATTGAGTACAATGTATATGACTCCCCTTATAGGCCTCATTTGAATTCTATGGAATGGGAAAGGTCAGTTGGGAAGCAAGGAGAAGAGTACTCTCTTGATTTAGCAAATACGCAAAGGAGTCTGAGGGTAGAGATGAGAAGTTGCAAGGAAGATAATAATAGGTTGATTGAGGCACACGAAAGGCTTTCCAAAGCTCAAGAAAAGAAAGAGGAAGTTAATTCAGTCATCCTTCAAAGACTTTCAGAGTTGTAGAAGTAATGACAGATGGGGAATTATCATGGAGATAGGCAGGAGGAGAAGACCAATGGGGCAATTGACAACAGGTCTTAGAGGGGTGCATGATGGATAGGAATGATACAATTAGAGGTGGAAGATACTTGGATGCACTTGACAAGAGGAGTAGTGCTTATGGGATTTATTCTAGTTCCGATTTTGAGAGACGTCATTGCCATGATCGCCAATATCCTTATAAGATAATTTCAGGAAAGCCAAATATCCTACTTTAGATGGTGAGTTGACTAAGTTAAATGATCTAGAAGGATGGATGCATGGGATGAGTTGAAAGATTCTTCAGGAAGAAGACCCTGGATGAGAGGTATTATGATGAAAATGTAGAATTTCTTGTAGATTTACAAGCTCATGCAACTCACTAAAGAACAAGACAAGAATCTACTTCTACTTTCAACCAGTGGAAGCCAATAGATCGATGAAAATAATAGGAAAAAGAAGAAGTTAAATCAATGGCACATAACACAAGATGCATCTAGGGAAATCCACTGCTCAAAACCCTGCTATCTGTATTGCATATATCAAAAATCCAAGATGATAATATAATGCTTGTTCTCACAAGAAAAATCCCAACACTTAGTATGATCAATCTCCCTGATCACAAGAAAGCTCAAGCCAATCTCTAGCCTCTTTTTCTACTCTCCAAGCCCCTGATTCCTTGCACCCTTGGTCAAAGAATTTGGATGAATACAATATGCTCTGCTCAACCTTGAGCTTAACCTGCACAAGTATTTCCTATCCTCTCCCTGATGACTTCCTTTCGCCAATACTTAGACAAATTTACAAGCCTCCAACCTTCTAATTCTTTGCCTCATTCCTAAGAGAATTAACCTGTATTTAAATGGAAATTCCTCATCCATAACTGCGCAATCCAAAATTAGGCGCTTCTCTAATTGCATGCATGATATTTACAACTTAGTAAATCATACAACTAATAGTACATTGCCCCTGCACTCTAGTCTCAACTGGGTATTTCTATGAATTGACATGCATGAGCTTCTCATGAGGGAATCTTCAATTAACTAGAGTAACACTTATGGATGCACTAGTGCACCAACTGACTGTTAATCCTCTACTAGTTCAACAAATAATTAAAATTAATTTAACTGACCATAACTCAGTAACCTGAGTTATCTAATTAAAACTCATAAATAAACTCATTCTGGACCCCTAAAACTTAGGGATCACACTTACATGACTTCATATAGATTTCCAACTCAAAATTCCTAATTTAACTAAGTCAGCTTAACTTAGTGAACTATTACAAGTTTCTATAAGAAAATAATTACAATTTTAATTCACAATTTAATTCAAGGACAAATTAAAATGGAATTTCTAGATTCTATTTTTAACATTTCTTGTTGCTATTTTCAACACTCTCTCTCAACAAGAAAGGAATTCAAATCGATCCCGATCTCGAAGATTTGAAATGTTTTGCATGCAACACTTCTCTCTAGTGTTGTTTCTACAACAAATCCAAAAACAAGAAAAAACATCCAACCTGAATCAGTTTGATGCATCGGTCATCAAATTCTCTTACTGCTATTGCCTATGTCGACTGAAAACTTTGCGCTTCTACTAACTTTTCCTTTCTACACTGTTGTCAACCCTTCTCTTCTCTCTTCAGTATTTGACTGCTCTAGCCTTTATCACTATAATCTTGATTGCATCAATCACCACTGATTCCTCCCACTACTATGTACTTTGGGCTCCTGTAGCAAGGTATGATCCATGAGATAAAACCTCTCAATGTACCCTACCCAATTTCAGACCTCTTGGGACTATCACTTCACATCGCCCCACCTCACACCTAGAGGTATGGTTGCATGTGATCCCTCTTCCCACCTAGCTTGAAATTCCCCCTTACTGGAGGTCTTTTCATGAGTGGATGCCTTCACTCAGTCTCCTCTCAACTTCTTTAGTTGTGGCTACTCCACAAGTTCTTGAAGCTACTTCTAAGACTGATTCTTCTGGGGCTGCATGTTGAGAGGTAATTCACTGTCCCTCTCAATCATCAAGTATCTAGCCTTTGCCTTTGTCCTCAACGTTTTGTCCCGCCCTCATGAAAGTTTCTAGAAAAAGAGCTGATTTTAAATTAGCGATATCTCCCTCATCCAAACTCCGATTCAGCCAATTTTTTTTTGAATTTGGGTATTTTTTCGCAAGGAATTCAGATATTATATATTTTATAAAATATTTCACACAAGGTTTCAGATATTCTCTACAAACATTCAGCCCAAAAAAATTCCTGCTCCGATACCATGTAGAAAATTTCTACAAATCTAGCTTTGATACCATGTAGAAAATTTATACAAATCTAGCTCCGATACCATGTAAAATTTCCTATAGATTCACAAGCTCATGCAATTTACTAAATCATAAGACAAGAATCTACTTCTACTTTCAACCAGCGAAAGCTAATAAATCGATGAAAACAATATGAACAAGAAGAAGATAAATTAATGGCACATAACGCAAGATGTATCTGGGGAAAGCCACTTCTCAAAACCCTCTATCTGTATTGCATATATCAGAAATCCAAGATGATAATACAATTCTTGTTCTCATAAGAACAATACGAACACTTAGTATGATTAATCTCCCTTCTCACAAGCAAGATCAAGCCAATCTCTAGCCTCTTTTGCTACTCTCCAACCCACTTATTCCTTATGCCCTTGGTCAAATAATTTGGATGAATATAATATGTTGTGCTCAACCTTGAACTTAACCTACACAAGTATTTGCTATCCCCCACCTGATGACTTCCTTTGGCTAATACTTAGCCAAATTTCCAAGCCTCCACGCTTCTAATTCTTTGCCCGATTCCTGAGAGAATTAACCCACATATAAAGGGAAATTCCTCATCCACAATTTCAAAATCCAAAATTAGGTCCTTCTCTGATTGCATGCATGATATTTAGAGGTGGAATATCCTTGGATGCAACTGAGACGAGGGGTAGTGCTTACGGGTTTTATTTTAGTTCTGGTTTTGAAAGACGTCATTTCCATGATTGCCAATATCCTTATAAGATGATTTTAGGAAAGCCAAATCTCCTACTTTGAATGGTGAATTGACTAAGTTAAATGATCTAGAAGCATGGCTGCATGGGATGAGTTGAAAGATTCTTCAGGAAGAAGTCCTTGGATGAGAGGTATTATGATGAAAATGTAGAATTTCATGTAGATTCACAAGCTCATGCAATTTACTAAAGCACAAGAAAAGAATCTACTTCTACTTTCAACCAACGGGAGCCAATAGATCAATGAAAATAATATGAACAAGAAGAAGTTAAATCAATGACACATAACACAAGATGCATCTGGGTAAAGCCACTGCTCAAAACATTGCTATATGTATTGCATATACTAGAAATCCAAGATGATAATATAATGCTTGTTCTCACAATAACAATCCCAACACTTAGTATGATCAATCTCCCTACTCACAAGCAAGCTCAAGCCAATATCTAGCCTCTTTTTCTGCTCTCCAAGTCGCTGATTCCTTGCACCCTTGGTCAAAAAATTTGGATGAATACAATATTCTTTGATGAACCTTGAGCTTAACCTGCACAAGTATTTCTTATCCTCTACCTTATGACTTCCTTTGGCCAATACTTAGCCAAATTTCCAAGCCTCCAAGCTTCTAATGCTTTGCCCCATTCCTGAGGGAATTAGCCCATATTTAAATGGAAATTCCTCATTCATAACTATGCAATCCAAAATTACGCCCTTCTCTGATTGCATGCATGATATTTACAACTTAGTAAATCATACAATTGATAGTACATTGTCCCTGCACTCTAGTCTCAACTGGGTCTTTCTCTGAACTGACATGCATGAGTTTCTCATGAGGGAATCTTCAGTTAACTGGAGTAACACTTGTGGATGCACTAGTGCACCAAATGACTGTTAATCCTCTACTAGTTCAACAAATAGTTAGAATTAATTTAATTGACCATAACTCAGTAACCTGAGTTATCTAATTACAACTCATAAATAAACTCATTCTGAACCCCTAAAACTTAGGGATCACAATTACATGACTTCAGATAGACTTCGAACTCGAAATTCCTAAGTTAACTAAGTAAAATTAACTTAGTTAACTATTACAAATTTCTATGAGAAAAGAATTACAATTTTAATTCATAATTTAATTCAAGGACAAATTAAATTGTAATTTCTAGATTCTATTTTTAACATTTCTTGTTGCTATTTTCATCAAAAAAGGCCAAGGAATTATATCATCTCAGGATGCAGGTGAAAAGGAAAAAGTGGTACCCTATAAGAAGTTAAATGTAGTTGAGAGATTGGACACAGGTCTCAGCCTTAGGAGTAGCATAATAAAGACAATGGTAGAGAACCATTGTGATGTTGAACATGTGGTAGCAATCATTGCAGGAAGGATTGCCCTCTATATTGGAGTGGCATAGTGGGTGTGTGCTAGGGGGAGAGTTCTAGGTAGAGTCTCAGAGCATCCTACAATGGAATAAGATCATGTGTTGGGACCAAGAAATAGAGGAAGTTAAAGTGCGTGGAGGCACTTTGGGCTGAGGAAGCTAGATGGTAGATGCTTGATCATATGCAGGGATAACAACTAGTTTCAAGTTATAGCTAGATTTTTTAAGGGAATTAGAATCCCTTGAGAGATGATATGTGTAGGTGTTCAGTTGTAGGGATGTTTGATCAGTACAATAGGGAAATGTAACTGATCTATTGTTATATTTATTTATGCATTGACAATTGTGTGTTTATGGCAGTATGATGCAGAGAATTGCATGGAAAAAGAATCTTCCATGAAATCTTGAAGGAGGTTCAAGTTGAGCTTTCCCTTGGAAGAACTAAGAAGCCATGGGGGTTGATTCATGGTGTTTTTCAAAATTTTTGTGGGTTTGGTGTTTTGTGATTTGTAGATTTAAGGCTTCTACGATCTTCATTTTGTATAGTGTTATTTTCCGGAGTCATCGCATTCATGATTTTATTGTATCGATGTTTCGAACCAACCTCTGTGGTTCATCATCAGGATCAGATGTGTGAAAATGTCAGTGAATAATGGACCAATGAAGAGAGGATAGGGTAGGGAATATAATGAATGGAGCCAACAGGTTTTACTAGTCATAAACAAAAAACCCTTATATGAATATCCCGCCCTGAAAAGTTTGAAATATAAACTTTATATGAACCCTATCCAAAAGAAATTAATTAACCGATCTGCGGTTAATTAATAATCGCCCCGCCAAGGAAATCACCCCCGACACCCTTAATCCACTATAAACCATTCATTAAGCTAATTCTACACTTTTAAACCTTCACCGGCCCCCTCCATTTAACCTTCATTCAAACCTTTCACCCTGACCATCATTCTATTAGCCCTTGTTAATCCAGCGACTATCAATCATATCGGGCGACCCCCATAGTTCAACCTTTACCCACCTGATGTGGGTGGTTTCACTTTGGGCCCCAATGCTACGTGTCACTTGATAAATGGCATCAAGCGACCTCCCCTCGAAACCACCCCAGCCCAAAAGCGGTGTGACCTAAACTTGCTTACTGCCTCCCGCTAGACGACGAAACATCTCATCCCCCGCTTAATGCCAAAACACACCTTTCCCCGTGTACCTACCAAATTGGTTGACTTTACATATAAAACTAAAAACCTCATTGTTTTTGGTTTTATCATGGAAAATTCTCATACCTCCATGCAACTGCCAACCCACATTCAACTGTCAACCTGCCAAAGCTGCTGAACTTCCAGTCTATTCTTCAGTCACGTACACCTCTTGCAAAGCATGCACAGTTGCCCATCATCCCATTTAGAGCCAAAACCAGGTATTTATCCGAATTCGGCGAGAAACCCTGTCTAATTCCCAAACCTATTACTCAATTGCTTTAAGCTATTAAGTAATTAAGTAAAATAATTGCTCGGCAACCCCAAACCACTCTAAATTGAACCAATTTTCCCCCAATTTGATTAAAAGCCCTTTGCCCCTGTTCTTGAATCCACAAGAACCAAGGATGGCTACTCCAGTTGCACTAAATGTCCTACCAATTACTACTCCCCACCGGGACTTAGACCATCACCCTTTGGTAGACAAAGACTTTCAAATCAAAGACACCTCTATCCATGAATCCCAACTGAAGTTATACTGCAGGTACAGAGACCAGTACTTAAACCACGCAGACAAAATAGGTCTTTGGGAGTCAAATTTGCCTAGGTACCAATTCCCTAGAGTTCATATCTTCCCTGAAATTGTCCACTATTGCCATATGAACTACAGTCCCAGCCAAAGAGTAGTGATGACTCCTGACCATACTGTATTATTCACCATCACTACTGAATCCATCAATGAAATATTGCAGTTGCAACTAGGGCAAAACCTGACCCCCATTTCTGTTGGAGACCTTCTTGACAGGTTCCCTACAATCACCTCCATCAAACTTGCTCAATTATTCTAGACCTTCATTAGGGAAGAGAAATACATTCCAAAGGACCCTCCCCCATACATGTGGACCATATTCTCTGAACTTGGCCGAGACATTATATCAATGATATCTAGTGTTTTAGGCCAGACTACCAGTGAGTTTGTTGATGAGATCATTATAACCTTCATGTCCATTTACACTCTTGGACAGCTGTTGGGTAGTGAAACCCCCGCAAAATGGTTAGGAGGCTCGAAGCTGGACATTTTGGGTAAAGTTAGGGTAAAGACTCCACTGAAAGCGCAGAGCGCGAATGGTAAAGGATTGAGTCAAATGGTAGTCTGCCTGAAAATAATGTAAATGAAATATAAATAGAGTCGGCTTGCGTAGGGATCGTGGGCTAGGGAAGGGTCTAAATAGAGCGAGGCTCTATGGGTAGAGGCAGTAGAAGTTTTGGATAATTAATCTAGAATATGGAATGTAATGGGTTCTTGAGGAAGATAGTCGGAAAGCGTCTGTAAGTCCAAGTCAAGGGTTGGGGTAGTAGGTAGAGACTCTGCAGCTATGTGCGTAGACCCCTGCAGCTGAGTGCGTAGGGCAGATCTAAATGTATTAAGGATAAGTGGAAATAAAATAAGTTTCTTCTGAAATTCTGTATTCCATCTGAACTGTCGTGAATCTGACTTCCATAATATCTGTTTAATTTACTCTGCATATTGTATGAATGAATGTAAATCTGGGTTCATTTTAATGCACGAATCAGTTGTGTTGGTTAAATGTTTTCTTAAAGATCCTGTTAAGTTGTAACTGCATCCTCCAATAGAATAGCGCACTAATAAGAAGGATATAATCAATCTAGATCTGTGCGAATATTGAGTAGCGCAGAGCATCAAACTAGTGCGCGAAGCCTCCAGACCACACCAAGACATCCCTAGGGTGCCTGGTTCCAGCACCCTCCCCTGCTACATCTGGGCAATGTGATCACTAATTTGTTTTACAGCAGCCCTGGAGGTTCCACCGATAATCCCATCGACGTGCGCTCTGGGTTGCTGAGTAGTGGGATCATTGGAGTTGCCAGGGGCATTGGGAATTACATCGTATAGAGTGCCAGACTACGAATATATCAGATCTAAGTGCTGGTTATGATGAATGGATTGGTCTTCTATGACCGCACCACCTAAGGCAACATATTTGACGATTTGGGGGAGTAGAGACTTGCAAAACTAATCCACTAATAGATATTCTGGGAGGGGAGCTTTGACTAACCTCCGCCTTTGTCTCCATTCATGTATATGATCAGAGATGTGGGTGGCAATATCCTAATGTAATGAAGTGAGGAGTTCTGTCCCAGTTTCATAGCAGATGGGTAGCTAGAAGTGATTTAAGGATTCCATCTCTAAAGCGCCAAAGGTATTGATTGACATGCTTGGTAACTTGATGTACCACTTGGCTGAATTTGTAGTGAGGGTGCGGGGAAAGAGACATAGCTGGATACTATCATCCACCATGGAGTTAGAATCACACCATAGATGATAGGTGGTGATGTTCTACCTGGATCCTCCCCCTTTTCTCTTCGAACTTCGGGATGTCTGTCGTTATTTTATGCGGGATTGGCAGCCAAAGTAAGTTATGATAGATGGGGTCATTTGTAAGTTTTTACAAGTCGGGGATATTAAGTGTTTCCAAGAAAGGCAAAGTTTTTTATGCCCCCTAATTAGACCAAGGCGATGACATATGACTTGAGGATCCTTACAGTCCTCCCATCATGTTGTTTCCAATATTATACACAAGTTGCATGGTATAGTAAGTGCCTTGGGGTATGGTATTGTATTGTGGGTTTCCATAGGGATTGTTAGGCTGTGGGATGGAAGTGCACCCAGGATAAGGAATGCCCCCTTGACTCATTTGAGGTTGTGAGTAGGGTGCCCCTATGTATTGATTAGGACCTAATTGAGGGTTCCCGCTCGCCACATAACTAACCATAGGTCCTTGATTAACATAAGGAGGGTTCATGTCAATCAATGACTGACCATGCATACTTGAAAACATAGTGGGAAATGTTACGCTCCTGGCCGGTATATGCATATTGGGAACTGTGCCCCCAGATACCTGAATCTGGGGGTCAGAACTATACAATGGATACCAACCATATTGTTGGTTGAAGGAACCCGTGGTAACCATTCTATATTGAGCATTATAAGGAGCACTATATGTATCACTTGTCGAAGGTCCAAGGGCTGAAACAAAAGGGGCAGAACCTAGAATGTACTAGGTTCCACTCATGGAGGGTGTCACAATAGGGTTTTAACCTGGGAAAAATGGGATAGTGGGGTTCATCATCAGAGGTGTGGTACTGACTGTCAATTGGGGAGGTGGTGGTGGACCAAAAGTTTCCACAAAATCCCACGACTCGTTAGTTGTCAATGGGATGGGTGGAAATGTTCCAACTAAAGACAAAGGAGGTACAAATGCAACGAGAACCAAGAGTGGGCCCAACGGATTCGTGATCAGAGGATTGTATGGAGGGAGAAATCCTTTAGTAAAGAAATCATCGACAAGCTTGAAACATGGGATGTCCAAACTGATTCTGTGTTAGATCTTGGAGACTGATTTCTTGAAGACGGGGAATCTGGTTCACTGGAGCTCGGCAAATTCTCCACAGTGGGTGGGGGAAGTCCTAACAACCATCTAGATTGACGACGAGGGCCAAATGTAGCCACAGTGGCCGATATTTTTTATCAGAAAATTTTATAGTGATGTTTATTAAAGTCTCGATGATAACAGTTTGGCATGATAAAAATAAAAAATAAACACTAAGGAAATCAATCAATAGGCAGAGGGAAATGACCCTGTCTGATAAGCACCGATCACTAGGGATGAAACCCAGTATCATAATGAATAACATAGAGAGTTGGCCAAATGTACAATTACAATTACTCTTGAGCTTTGCTTGAACCTCATATTAAGGGGCCAAGTACTCTCATGAAGGCAAGCACCCTCCCAAAAACTGAGGACAGAGTAGGTTCGTCTGTGTTAGGTACCAGGGCAACCTGCCCTAGTCATCTTATGTTCATCCCTAAAAGTATGGCCACTAAGGATACGTCAAATCACAAACAATATTGGGAGGGACATAGTTGTAGATAGTACGCTGTGTGGGCAAGATACTTGAGTCCACGACTCAGC
This sequence comes from Pinus tabuliformis, assembly GCA_031772625.1. Lineage (NCBI taxonomy): Eukaryota > Viridiplantae > Streptophyta > Pinopsida > Pinales > Pinaceae > Pinus > Pinus tabuliformis. The sequence continues at coordinate 1,159,532,637 of CM062811.1, forward strand.
GCTGATATCCTGGAAGGGATCGTCGATACATAGAATACCCAAAGGAGATGTAAAGAAAGGAGGTCTAGCTTCACTTACAATTTGATGTTGTCTTGTATTTAGCTCTACTTTTACTAGACTGGTCCTGAATAGTATGAGTACAAAAGGATTTCTCTCTTTAATGACACTAGTTTTGGTGTATGATCTTTGGCAGTTAACTCACACTGCCTATCCCAAGATCCTAGCCTAAACTAAAGTGTGTTTACTCTAAAAAGAGTTGTTGATTGATTTTATCAGGTAGATTTTAAATGTACTTCTTTAGAGTCTTTGGTAGGGGTATTGACGTATGAAATTATATGGGACTTTGACTCAATGCAAAAACAATGCTTGTAAATTTTCACTTTCGATGAATAAGCTGCTTCTACAAAGGGAGAGTCATTCATACATCAATATTTATACCATGCATCATATTCAGTAAAACGATAGCATAACCGATAGAACTTCAATGCTCACTAACAACTATTGAAACCAAATAATGCAGAACTTAACCAGCTAAGCATAAAACAGTAAAAAAAAAAATTGTATTTTTTCTCTAATGAAAACAAAAAATTTAAGAATTAAAGCTATTTCTTTAAAAAAAAATGTTTAGGACATAGATCGGTCAAACAAGTATAGCTATAGATCCCTGATCAGTCTACAAGTAGATTTCCCAACACATGAGTTCACAGGGTAAGTTGTTTATCAAGAAATGGCTTACTAATGCTCTGTACTAGAGGCTACAAAGAGTAAGTAAGCTACGTTAGTGAGGAAAAATACTCAAAAAATGGGCTGTGGTGATTAGATCTAGGGCTGAGCATTGAGAGAAGGGTGTTGTATGGTCCTGAGTGGCTGAAAAGGGAATGAAGAAGTACAAGAAGGCCTAGAAGAAAGAGAGATATAGGAACTTTCTAGGAAAAACCAGGAACTAAGTGTAGTCCCCAGCAGAGTCTCCAATTCTACTATAGGGATTAATGCACGGGTGTTTGGTGATGTAGAAAACCCTTAAGGATATTCCCAGGATCCTCAGCAGACAGTCGAATTAGCTGCAACTGTCACAAAGATACATGCATCTCTATGTTTAACAAAGAAATATCAAAGCGAGAAGGCATTATTACCTCGAGTCTTAGTGTGGTGTTGTTGGAGAGTGCAATGTAGCTAGGCGGAAGACCCCTGAGCCAGCTCCAGATCAAAACCTGCACATAGCAAAGACAAACGTAATATCATAGCATAAAACCTTGATAAACAAACGCATGAACAAATTAAAGATATCTAGTTGCATATAACTAAGCCACTCATGCAAAAAGATATTGAATAAACATGTAAACAAGTTATACTACCAACATCACAGAGTGGAAAACACAACTATAGTTCTATATTGATGTAGAAAGAGTGATTACAACCATCAATTGTATCAGCATTCCATTACCCCTCTGTAGGTTTTAACCCCGTATAGAAATTACCTGCATACGAATTCTAAAACACAGAAAATAAATAATGCGAGAGAAGAACACATAAAACACATATACAGAGAGATTTTCCCTTGGATCCCAAAACCGGGACTACCAGCTTGATTTTTCATTATTTTCCTTTCAATGTTACAATACATATTTATACATGCCGAAGCGTCCAATACCATGGACTGAAAACCATTGTGTCCAATACCATGGACTGAAAACCATCGCGTCCAGTCCCATGGACCGAAAACCATCGCGTCCAAAAAACATGTGCGAAAATCATGCACAAAACCATAGGTGGGTCTGCCCAACCTAACATAGGGTCTAAAACCAAAATTTTCTGGGGCGCTGCCCCGAACCCCATAAAGTGGGGTTACAGGTGCCCTTCAACCCCCCTGTTAACTATGTGGAAAAAATATAACACAACCCAACATTCTCCCACTTGTTGTTTTCTTTCCACAGGGGGCCACAAGAGAGCTTAGTCATTTTCCCAGCCCTGAAATGCCCATTGTCTCTCTACACCAAGAGAACTTCTCAAGCTCACAAATTTTGTCAATGCATCTACAGTATTCTTCAAAGTGTCCACCTTTACCAGCAACACCTTTTTGTCTTCTATCATATCCCTCACAAAGTGATATTGAACATCAATGTGCTTTGTCTTTGAATGATATGCAGGGTTCTTTGCCAAGAAAATTGCACTTTGGTATCACAGTCTATCCTTATAGCTTCTTGTACTAACCCCATACTTGAACACAATTTCTGCAACCAAACTGCTTCCTTGCTTGCATGAGTGGCTGCCATGTATTCTGCCTTTGTAGTTGACAGTGCCACTATAGATTGTTTCTTACTCATCCAACTGACTGCACCTCCAAATAGGTTAAACACATACCCACTTTTAGATCTTCTCTGATCCAGATCTCTAGCCTAGTCCACATCAACAAAGCCATGAATATCCAACACTCTATCCAATCCTAGTCTTCCTTGGAAACACAAACCATAATCACTAGTGCCACGCAAATACCTGAAAACCCGCTTCACTACTATCCAGTGCTCCTTCCCTAGTTTTGACATAAACCTGCTCAATACTCCCACTGCATGTGCAATGTTTGGTCTAGTACAGACCATTGCATACATTAGGCTACTGATTGCACTTGCATATGGAACACGGGACATGTCCTCTTCCTCTTCTTGTGTCCTGGGAAACTGTTCAGTAGATAACCTCACACCTACAGGAATAGGAACCTTCACCGGTTTACTATCTTGCATATTAAACCTCTACAATATTGTCTCGACATACTTCCTCTGGTTTAACCAGAGCTTCCTCTTTGCCCGATCTCTTTTAATTTCCATGCCCAAAATATAGTTTGCAGCACCAAGATCTTTCATGTCGAATTTGGAGGACAATTGGGTCTTCAAATCCTGGATAACTTCTTTGTCATTTCCAACCAACAACATATCATCCACATACAAGACTAGATAAATAACACGGTCACCAATTAATTTAAAATACACACAGTGATCTTCTTTGCTTCTGGTGAAGCCAAGTCCCCATATAAATGTATCAAATTTCTGATACCACATCCTTGGTGACTGTTTTAACCCATATAGAGACTTCTTTAACTTACATACCAGTTCTTTCTTACCCTTCACTGCAAAGCCTTCAGGTTGCTTCATGTAGATCTCCTCTTCCAGATCCCCATGAAGAAATGTTGTTTTCACATCCATCTATTCTACCTCAAAATCAAAAGCAGCAGCAACAGATAAAAGTAATCTAATAGAAGTTACCTTGGCAACGGGAGAAAAAATATCACCAAAATCAATTCTCGGCTCCTGGAAATAACCTTTTGCTACCAACCAAGCTTTGTATTTCTCCACTTTTCCTTCTGCATTTGTCTTCTTTTTGAACACCCATTTGCTGCCAATGGGTTTCCTTCCAACCGACAACTCCACCAGATCCCAAGCCTCATTTTTGTACAAAGATGCCATTTCATCAACCATGGCCTCTTTCTAGAGTTTTCCATCCTCTGAATCCACTGCTTCCTTCACAGTTCTCGGATCATCATCAGTATCAGACAAAGCAAAATTTGAATATAAAGCAGGTGGACTATACCTTTCTAGCTGCCTTCTTTCTCGAACTGGTCTTCTCACAGCTGGAGTTTGTGGCTCTTCATTTTCTGATTCCTCCTCTACTGTAGAGTCTGATTCTTCCTCCTTTAGCTCAAACTCTATCTTCTCAAGTTCCTTTGGTTGGACTTCATGTTTAATAACATCTTTCACCTCTCTGAACACCACATCTCGGCTGTACATAACCTTCCTTGTTACTGGGTTCCAAAGCTTATAACCCTTTAAGCCATCCTTATACCCAATAAAGATGCACTTTTCAGATTTACTATCCAACTTTGTTCTTTTCTCCTTTGGAACATGTACATATGCATCACATCCAAATACCCTCAGATGTGAAAGAGAGGGTTTCTTACCAGTCCATACCTCTTGTGGAGTCTTATCCTCCAACACTGATGAAAGTGACCTATTGACCAGGTAACATGCAGTATCCACCGCCTCTACCCAGAATTCTTATCCTAACCCAGGACCACTGAGCATGCTTCTTACCCTTTCCATCAACGTCTTGTTCATTCTTTCTGCAACTCCATTTTGCTGAGGTGTATATGGAGTAGTCTTCTGCTATGCTATACCACACTTCTTGCAGAATTCTTCAAATTCCTTACTACAAAACTCTCCACCATTATCTGTGCTCAGCACCTTTATCTTCTTCTCTGTCTAGTTTTCCACTAGAGCCTTAAATTCTTTAAACTTATCAAAGACTTTAGATTTCTTCTTGAGGAAATATATCCATGTATTCCTTGAGAATTCATCTATAAATGATACATAGTACACAGACTTACCCAGTGCTGGAACCTTCAGAGGTCCAAACACATCATTGTGCACAAGCTCTAATATATGTTTCGCCCTCTTACCACCAGAGGGGAAACTCACCCAATTCTCCTTCCCGTATACACAATTTTCACAGAAATCAAAATCCAGAGAGCTATTACTCATACCTTCTACCATACCTTTACCGTGAAGTATTCAAAGGCCCTTCTCTCCAATATGTCCAAGCCTTTGATGCCACAGCATGGTGTTTTCTCTAGAGACCACTAGATTTTCTGCTCCACTTTCAGGAACCACGGAATTGTTGCACCCATCAACAATAGTGCTACCTTGTAGCCTGTATAGAGTTCCAATCCGAGCTCCCCGCATCAATACTAGTGCTCCCCGAACCATCTTGTAGGTATCCTTCTCGAACACTATTTTTACACTTGCATCATCCAACTTACTAACAGAAATCAAATTTCTGGCTAATGCAGGAATATGTAGAACACTCGGAAGTGTTCTAACCCTTCCACCTTGTAGCTTCAACTTTACTTTTCCACGACCAATGATTCTAGCCTTCCTGTCATCCCCCAAGAAGACATCACCACCATCATATTTCTCATACTCACAGAACCACTCTTTATGGGGAGTGATGTGTAAGGATGCACCTGAGTCAATCAACCATGCCTCATGATCTATATGTGTACTTGAAGAAGCCAAGTACACATCCCCACCTTCATCTGAGCTGGTTTTCACCTCTGTAGAAGGAGCCTCATCAGATCCCGTTCCTTTGTTAGGAGCTTTAGATTTACAGTCCCTTTTGAAGTGGCATTCCTTTCCGCATTTCCAGCACACCACCTTTATATGTTTTCCTTGAGATTTAGATCTCCCTCTAGATTTAGATCTCCCACTCGATGACTTATTTTTGTTTCTATTCTGGGATCTTCCTCGTACAGAAAAGGCATCACCATTTTGGCTCTCCATATTTTTCCGTCTCATCTCCTCTGTCAACAAGGCTGAGACTATTTCATCAAACTGCAAGGCAATTGCATTGCTACCTATTGCAATAACCAGACTATCCCATGAATTTGGTAGAGAACACAACAAACTGATGCACTTATCTTCATCTGAAATTTTAATATCAATAGATGCTGACTGACTTACCACAGTATTAAATGCGTTCAGATGCTCTGTCACCAAGTCTCCATCTTTCATCCTCAGGTTATACAGCTTTTTCCACAAGAACAGTTTATTCACCAGAGACTTAGATTGGTACAAAGTCCCTAACTTGTCCCACAAAGCCTTTGCTGTAGCTTCCCCTGATACATTCAACAATACCGAATCTGAGACACACAATTGTATTGTGCTCTTTTCCTTCCAATCCAACTTCTTCCATTCTTCATCGGACACTCTCGTTGGTTTATTACCTGAATCTACCGTGATCCATTGATCTTTATCCACCAACAGATCCTCCATCTTGAGTTTCCACAACTCAAAACTCTGACCATTAAATTTCTCAATCTCTATCTTTCCACTGCTCACCATCTTCTTTCACCACCAGAATTGATCTCGTAGATATCCCACTGAACAGGGTCTACCACAAGCCCGAGCGAAACCCCTCAGCAACAAAGGCGTCCCCTTGAAGCCAAATTTTCTCTGATACCAAATGTAGGTTTTAACCGTGTACAGAAATTACCTGCATACAAATTCTAAAACACAGAAAATAAAAAATGTGAGAGCAGAACACATAAAACACATATACAAAGAGAATTTACCCTGGATCCAAAAACCGGGACTACTGGCTTGATTTTTCATTATTTTCCTTTCAATGTTACAATACATATTTATACATGCCAAAGCATCCAATACCATGGACCGAAAACCATCGTGTCCAATACCATGGACCAAAAACCATCACGTCCAATCCCATGGACCAAAAACCATCACATCCAAAAAGAATGTGCAAAAATCATGCACAAAACCATAGGTGGGTCCGCCCAACCTAACATAGGGTCCAAAATCAAAATTTTCCGAGGCGCTGCCCCGGACCCCATAAAGTGGGGTAACAGGTGCCCTTCAAACCCCCTATTAACTACGTGGAAAGAATATAACACAACCCAACACCCTCCAACTCCTCTCGCTCTCCCCCTTCTTAACCTCTTTTGATGCCTTAGTCTGAGACTCTACTCGACAGTCAAATAGGCAATCCTTTCAAATGTTTCAACCTCCTTCACAATTGCCCATGCCTTGCATATATAGCATGTAGGGATAGGGTTTCCAAGTCCTTCATGAGTTCCATTAGGAAAAAATAGTGATTTTTCCATGCTTTAGTGCTCTTTCCTACTTTCATACTCCATTAGGAATTAGTAATTCCCCCAAACAGGTCGAATTTTGATGTTTCCCTTCTTTTATGAGTTGACATAGGAGAGAATCTAGGGATAGTTTCTCATTCAATTCACTCCTTTGACCCATAGAAACTGATGTAGGGTCAATAATGTTATTCCCGAGGTAGCAACTAGAGTTACCCTAGGCACTAATGCAGCCTTAGGCTTGTTGAGAAGCTTTATAAAGCAGGTTGATACTGTCTAGACAACGTTAGTTTGACAACTGGGCCTATGAACTTGGTCAGTCCTTCAGTCATCATGTCTTTATCCTCTAAGAGGATGAGGAGGTCATTTTCCTATATAACAATGCATGGGCTAACAAGTGTTTTTGCAACTAGCTTGAGAGGGCATTGAGTCTTCTCGGTGATTCCCAGATGAAGTTCAAAAGTTTATGATCAAATATGCATTCATGAACTGTAGCTTTCACATTTACCATATGTTTTATGAAATTTCTATTGTGTACTAGGTATGTTTTGATCAAGCTCTTGTTCAAGTTTTGAATAGTTAGCCTTGCCATCACCTTATTTATGATTCTTGAAATTTATAGGTAGTTTTGGGTGGTGGTATGGAAGCTAGCTTGAAAAGTGGCACAAGTCCCATAACCGTTGGCACAAAATTGAGGAATTTGGGTCATAACCAGTGACAACCAGGCTCATGGATGTGGTTATAACTTCATAACTGCATACATGAGGTGTTATGGGTGCATTTATGGAGTTAAGTTAGTGAAAATAGTTCCATCTCGGGGATTGATAACCCGGGGTGGTTGTCAGGCTCCTGACTGATTTGTAATCCTTGAGGGATGTCAATAAGTTGTTGGAGACTGCATTTCCATCAATAAAACTTAGCTATCAGGTCAGGTCATAGTAGCATTCAAATCATGTTTACCTTAGAGAGGTTGTAAAAGTGGGTAAATGTAGGAGGGCTAGTTATAGATTGGTATCAGAGTGAGGTTGCCGCACTAGACCTCGAGGTAAAAGTAGATCATTGTACAGGTTTGTATGTTTGGCATGTAGGTATGATGGCTAATGGTTGTTATATGAATCATCGTATATGGGTGTCTATCATTTTATTTTTGTTACGGTTGCATACATGGTAGATGCTCGTTGATTAGTGTGGTCATACACACATGCATCGATTAGTCATGCATGATATTTAACTTGTTATATGAATTGCGATCATATGCATGATGATTATTGCGATTGAGATTAAGTTCTTGATATTATTATTATGTATCATGCTAATCTGGACTGACATATGCAAATGTGATAGCCTCCCTTGAGATACACTAAGGTATGATTTTGATTATGCCTTCTTTTTAGTTTATATAACATGATATGTTGCAGGACAATAGAAGACATGGATGAAGAGAAAGATAATTGAGTACAATGTATATGACTCCCCTTACAGGCCTCATTTGAATTCTATGGAATGGGAAAGGTCAGTTGGGAAGCAAGGAGAAGAGTACTCTCTTGATTTAGCAAATACGCAAAGGAGTCTGAGGGTAGAGATGAGAAGTTGCAAGGAAGATAATAATAGGTTGATTGAGGCACACGAAAGGCTTTCCAAAGCTCAAGAAAAGAAAGAGGAAGTTAATTCAGTCATCCTTCAAAGACTTTCAGAGTTGTAGAAGTAATGACAGATGGGGAATTATCATGGAGATAGGCAGGAGGAGAAGACCAATGGGGCAATTGACAACAGGTCTTAGAGGGGTGCATGATGGATAGGAATGATACAATTAGAGGTGGAAGATACTTGGATGCACTTGACAAGAGGAGTAGTGCTTATGGGATTTATTCTAGTTCCGATTTTGAGAGACGTCATTGCCATGATCGCCAATATCCTTATAAGATAATTTCAGGAAAGCCAAATATCCTACTTTAGATGGTGAGTTGACTAAGTTAAATGATCTAGAAGGATGGATGCATGGGATGAGTTGAAAGATTCTTCAGGAAGAAGACCCTGGATGAGAGGTATTATGATGAAAATGTAGAATTTCTTGTAGATTTACAAGCTCATGCAACTCACTAAAGAAAAAGACAAGAATCTACTTCTACTTTCAACCAATGGAAGCCAATAGATCGATGAAAATAATAGGAAAAAGAAGAAGTTAAATCAATGGCACATAACACAAGATGCATCTAGGGAAATCCACTGCTCAAAACCCTGCTATCTGTATTGCATATATCAGAAATCCAAGATGATAATATAATGCTTGTTCTCACAAGAAAAATCCCAACACTTAGTATGATCAATCTCCCTGATCACAAGAAAGCTCAAGCCAATCTCTAGCCTCTTTTTCTACTCTCCAAGCCCCTGATTCCTTGCACCCTTGGTCAAAGAATTTGGATGAATACAATATGCTCTGCTCAACCTTGAGTTTAACCTGCACAAGTATTTCCTATCCTCTCCCTAATGACTTCCTTTTGCCAATACTTAGACAAATTTACAAGCCTCCAACCTTCTAATTCTTTGCCTCATTCCTAAGAGAATTAACCTGTATTTAAATGGAAATTCCTCATCCATAACTGCGCAATCCAAAATTAGGCGCTTCTCTAATTGCATGCATGATATTTACAACTTAGTAAATCATACAACTAATAGTACATTGCCCCTGCACTCTAGTCTCAACTGGGTATTTCTATGAATTGACATGCATGAGCTTCTCATGAGGGAATCTTCAATTAACTAGAGTAACACTTATGGATGCACTAGTGCACCAACTAACTGTTAATCCTCTACTAGTTCAACAAATAATTAAAATTAATTTAACTGACCATAAACTCAGTAACCTGAGTTATCTAATTAAAACTCATAAATAAACTCATTCTGGACCCCTAAAACTTAGGGATCACACTTACATGACTTCATATAGATTTCCAACTCAAAATTCCTAATTTAACTAAGTCAGCTTAACTTAGTGAACTATTACAAGTTTCTATAAGAAAATAATTACAATTTTAATTCACAATTTAATTCAAGGACAAATTAAAATGGAATTTCTAGATTCTATTTTTAACATTTCTTGTTGCTATTTTCAACACTCTCTCTCAACAAGAAAGGAATTCAAATTGATCCCGATCTCGAAGATTTGGAATGTTTTGCATGCAACACTTCTCTCTAGTGTTGTTTCTACAACAAATCCAAAAACAAGAAAAAACATCCAACCTGAATCAGTTTGATGCATCGGTCATCAAATTCTCTTACTGCTATTGCCTATGTCGACTGAAAACTTTGCGCTTCTACTAACTTTTCCTTTCTACACTGTTGTCAACCCTTTTCTTCTCTCTTCAGTATTTGACTGCTCTAGCCTTTATCACTATAATCTCTGATTGCATCAATCACCACTGATTCCTCCCACTACTATGTACTTTGGGCTCCTGTAGCAAGGTATGATCCATGAGATAAAACCTCTCAATGTACCCTACCCAATTTCAGACCTCTTGGGACTATCACTTCACATCGCCCCACCTCACACCTAGAGGTATGGTTGCATGTGATCCCTCTTCCCACCTAGCTTGAAATTCCCCCTTACTGGAGGTCTTTTCATGAGTGGATGCCTTCACTCAGTCTCCTCTCAACTTCTTTAGTTGTGGCTACTCCACAAGTTCTTGAAGCTACTTCTAAGACTGATTCTTCTGGGGCTGCATGTTGAGAGGTAATTCACTGTCCCTCTCAATCATCAAGTATCTAGCCTTTGCCTTTGTCCTCAACGTTTTGCATGTATACTGTACCTCAAGTGCATACATGTTCTTGGCTAGGACACCAATCTGTTTCATTTGTCCCGCCCTCATGAAAGTTTCTAGAAAAAGAGCTGATTTTAAATCAGCAATATCTCCCTCATCCAAACTCCGATTCAGCCAATTTTTTTTTGAATTTGGGTATTTTTTCGCAAGGAATTAAGATATTATATATTTTATAAAATATTTCACACAAGGTTTCAGATATTCTCTACAAACATTCAGCCCAAAAAAATTCCTGCTCCGATACCATGTAGAAAATTTCTACAAATCTAGCTTTGATACCATGTAGAAAATTTATACAAATCTAGCTTCGATACCATGTAAAATTTCCTATAGATTCACAAGCTCATGCAATTTACTAAATCATAAGACAAGAATCTACTTCTACTTTCAACCAGCGAAAGCTAATAAATCGATGAAAACAATATGAACAAGAAGAAGATAAATTAATGGCACATAACGTAAGATGTATCTGGGGAAAGCCACTTCTCAAAACCCTCTATCTGTATTGCATATATCAGAAATCCAAGATGATAATACAATTCTTGTTCTCATAAGAACAATACGAACACTTAGTATGATTAATCTCCCTTCTCACAAGCAAGATCAAGCCAATCTCTAGCCTCTTTTGCTACTCTCCAACCCACTTATTCCTTATGCCCTTGGTCAAATAATTTGGATGAATATAATATGCTGTGCTCAACCTTGAACTTAACCTACACAAGTATTTCCTATCCCCCACCTGATGACTTCCTTTGGCTAATACTTAGCCAAATTTCCAAGCCTCCACGCTTCTTATTCTTTGCCCGATTCCTGAGAGAATTAACCCACATATAAAGGGAAATTCCTCATCCACAATTTCAAAATCCAAAATTAGGTCCTTCTCTGATTGCATGCATGATATTTAGAGGTGGAATATCCTTGGATGCAACTGAGACGAGGGGTAGTGCTTACGGGTTTTATTTTAGTTCTGGTTTTGAAAGACGTCATTTCCATGATTGCCAATATCCTTATAAGATGATTTTAGGAAAGCCAAATCTCCTACTTTGAATGGTGAATTGACTAAGTTAAATGATCTAGAAGCATGGCTGCATGGGATGAGTTGAAAGATTCTTCAGGACGAAGTCCTTGGATGAGAGGTATTATGATGAAAATGTAGAATTTCATGTAGATTCACAAGCTCATGCAATTTACTAAAGCACAAGAAAAGAATCTACTTCTACTTTCAACCAACGGGAGCCAATAGATCAATGAAAATAATATGAACAAGAAGAAGTTAAATCAATGACACATAACACAAGATGCATCTGGGTAAAGCCACTGCTCAAAACATTGCTATATGTATTGCATATACCAGAAATCCAAGATGATAATATAATGCTTGTTCTCACAATAACAATCCCAACACTTAGTATGATCAATCTCCCTGCTCACAAGCAAGCTCAAGCCAATATCTAGCCTCTTTTTCTGCTCTCCAAGTCGCTGATTCCTTGCACCCTTGGTCAAAAAATTTGGATGAATACAATATTCTTTGCTGAACCTTGAGCTTAACCTGCACAAGTATTTCTTATCCTCTACCTTATGACTTCCTTTGGCCAATACTTAGCCAAATTTCCAAGCCTCCAAGCTTCTAATGCTTTGCCCCATTCCTGAGGGAATTAGCCCATATTTAAATGGAAATTCCTCATTCATAACTATGCAATCCAAAATTACGCCCTTCTCTGATTGCATGCATGATATTTACAACTTAGTAAATCATACAATTGATAGTACATTGTCCCTGCACTCTAGTCTCAACTGGGTCTTTCTCTGAACTGACATGCATGAGTTTCTCATGAGGGAATCTTCAGTTAACTGGAGTAACACTTGTGGATGCACTAGTGCACCAAATGACTGTTAATCCTCTACTAGTTCAACAAATAGTTAGAATTAATTTAATTGACCATAACTCAGTAACCTGAGTTATCTATTTACAACTCATAAATAAACTCATTCTGAACCCCTAAAACTTAGGGATCACAATTACATGACTTCAGATAGACTTCGAACTCGAAATTCCTAAGTTAACTAAGTAAAATTAACTTAGTTAACTATTACAAATTTCTATGAGAAAAGAATTACAATTTTAATTCATAATTTAATTCAAGGACAAATTAAATTGTAATTTCTAGATTCTATTTTTAACATTTCTTGTTGCTATTTTCATCAAAAAAGGCCAAGGAATTCTATCATCTCAGGATGCAGGTGAAAAGGAAAAAGTGGTACCCTATGAGAAGTTAAATGTAGTTGAGAGATTGGACACAGGTCTCAGCCTTAGGAGTAGCATAATAAAGACAATGGTAGAGAACCATTGTGATGTTGAACATGTGGTAGCAATCATTGCAGGAAGGATTGCCCTCTATATTGGAGTGGCATAGTGGGTGTGTGCTAGGGGAGAGTTCTAGGTAGAGTCTCAGAGCATCCTACAATGGAATAAGATCATGTGCTGGGACCAAGAAATAGAGGAAGTTAAAGTGCGTGGAGGCACTTTGGGCTGAGGAAGCTAGATGGTAGATGCTTGATCATATGCAGGGATAACAACTGGTTTCAAGTTATAGCTAGATTTTTTAAGGGAATTAGAATCCCTTGAGAGATGATATGTGTAGGTGTTCAGTTGTAGGGATGTTTGATCAGTACAATAGGGAAATGTAACTGATCTATTGTTATATTTATTTATGCATTGACTATTGTGTGTTTATGGCAGTATGATGCAGAGAATTGCATGGAAAAAGAATCTTCCATGAAATCTTGAAGGAGGTTCAAGTTGAGCTTTCCCTTGGAAGAACTAAGAAGCCATGGGGGTTGATTCATGGTGTTTTTCAAAATTTTTGTGGGTTTGGTGTTTTGTGATTTGTAGATTTAAGGCTTCTACGATCTTCATTTTGTATAGTGTTATTTTCCGGAGTCATCGCATTCATGATTTTATTGTATCGATGTTTCGAACCAACCTCTGTGGTTCATCATCAGGATCAGATGTGTGAAAATGTCAGTGATAATGGACCAATGAAGAGAGGATAGGGTAGGGAATATAATGAATGGAGCCAACAGGTTTTACTAGTCATAAACAAAAAACCCTTATATGAATATCCCGCCCTGAAAAGTTTGAAATATAAACTTTATATGAACCCTATCCAAAAGAAATTAATTAACCGATCTGCGGTTAATTAATAATCGCCCCGCCAAGGAAATCACCCCCGACACCCTTAATCCACTATAAACCATTCATTAAGCTAATTCTACACTTTTAAACCTTCACCGGCCCCCTCCATTTAACCTTCATTCAAACCTTTCACCCTGACCATCATTATATTAGCCCTTGTTAATCCAGCGACTATCAATCATATCGGGCGACCCCCATAGTTCAACCTTTACCCACCTGATGTGGGTGGTTTCACTTTGGGCCCCAATGCTACGTGTCACTTGATAAATGGCATCAAGCGACCTCCCCTCGAAACCACCCCAGCCCAAAAGCGGTGTGACCTAAACTTGCTTACTGCCTCCCGCTAGACGACGAAACATCTCATCCCCTGCTTAATGCCAAAACACACCTTTCCCCGTGTACCTACCAAATTGGTTGACTTTACATATAAAACTAAAAACCTCATTGTTTTTGGTTTTATCATGGAAAATTCTCATACCTCCATGCAACTGCCAACCCACATTCAACTGTCAACCTGCCAAAGCTGCTGAACTTCCAGTCTATTCTTCAGTCACGTACACCTCTTGCAAAGCATGCACAGTTGCCCATCATCCCATTTAGAGCCAAAACCAGGTATTTATCCAAATTCGGCGAGAAACCCTGTCTAATTCCCAAACCTATTACTCAATTGCTTTAAGCTATTAAGTAATTAAGTAAAATAATTGCTCGGCAACCCCAAACCACTCTAAATTGAACCAATTTTCCCCCAATTTGATTAAAAGCCCTTTGCCCCTGTTCTTGAATCCACGAGAACCAAGGATGGCTACTCCAGTTGCACTAAATGTCCTACCAATTACTACTCCCCACCAGGACTTAGACCATCACCCTTTGGCAGACAAAGACTTTCAAATCAAAGACACCTCTATCCATGAATCCCAACTGAAGTTATACTGCAGGTACAGAGACCAGTGCTTAAACCACGCAGACAAAATAGGTCTTTGGGAGTCAAATTTGCCTAGGTACCAATTCCCTAGAGTTCATATCTTCCCTGAAATTGTCCACTATTGCCATATGAACTACAGTCCCAGCCAAAGTGCAGTGATGACTCCTGACCATACTGTATTATTCACCATCACTACTGAGTCCACAATGAAATATTGCAGTTGCAACTAGGGCAAAACCTGACCCCCATTTTTGTTGGAGACCTTCTTGACAGGTTCCCTACAATCACCTCCATCAAACTTGCTCAATTATTCTAGACCTTCATTAGGGAAGAGAAATACATTCCAAAGGACCCTCCCCCATACACGTGGACCATATTCTCTGAACTTGGCCGAGACATTATATCAATGATATCTAGTGTTTTAGGCTAGACTACCAGTGAGTTTGTTGATGATATCATTATGACCTTCATGTCCATTTACACTCTTGGACAGCTGTTGGGTAGTGAAACCCCCGCAAAATGGTTAGGAGGCTCGAAGCTGGACATTTTGGGTAAAGTTAGGGTAAAGACTCCACTGAAAGCGCAGAGCGCGAATGGTAAAGGATTGAGTCAAATGGTAGTCTGCCTGAAAATAATGTAAATGAAATATAAATAGAGTCGGCTTGCGTAGGGATCGTGGGCTAGGGAAGGGTCTAAATAGAGCGAGGCTCTATGGGTAGAGGCAGTAGAAGTTTTGGATAATTAATCTAGAATGTGGAATGTAATGGGTTCTTGAGAAGATAGTCGAAAAGCGTCTGTAAGTCCAAGTCAAGGGTTGGGGTAGTAGGTAGAGACTCTGCAGCTATGTGCATAGACCCCTGCAGCTGAGTGCGTAGGGCAGATCTAAATGTATTAAGGATAAGTGGAAATAAAATAAGTTTCTTCTGAAATTCTGTATTCCATCTGAACTGTCGTGAATCTGACTTCCATAATATCTGTTTAATTTACTCTGCATATTGTATGAATGAATGTAAATCTGGGTTCATTTTAATGCACGAATCAGTTGTGTTGGTTAAATGTTTTTTTTAAAGATCCTGTTAAGTTGTAACTGCATCCTCCAATAGAATAGCGCACTAATAAGAAGGATATAATCAATCTAGATCTGTGCGAATATTGAGTAGCGCAGAGCATCAAACTAGTGCGCGAAGCCTCCAGACCACACCAAGACATCCCTAGGGTGCCTGGTTCAGCCAGCACCCCCCCTGCTACCTCGGGTGAGACTTCAGTCCGCACTCTGTAGGTTGTTGCCGAAAGGGCCGGTAGCTACAGGATTTGTTTGGCTAAATAACACTTCCGAACCTAGGTTAGGCCCAATTAAGCCAATAAATGGTTCCATTTCTGGACTAGGATCTGCCTAAGGGGTGTCTAATGTGGGAACATTGGAATCCTATGAAGAAAGAGCTTGAATATTAGTGGGATCTGAAGCTTCACGAGTTCGCGTTTCAACAAAACAGAAACTCGCGGATCTGAGGAACAGTGGTTGGATCGCTATATATTCACGAATATACATGAGATCTTCTTCGTAACATTTCCATTAGAATTATACGAGTGGATCGTGAAGTTCGCTGATAGCGTGGGCAGGTGCAGATTAGACTAGCTGATAGTGTGGACTCCAAAACTGGTGCACAGGTTGGAAGCCACTGAGGATAGACTTGTGCGCGCGATGGACCACTGGTTAGATCGGATCATAGGGGGATTTATTACTGAATTCATGATAGATACAACCGTAAGTTATAACGAAGCAGAAAGGCAATTCCTCCAAGGACTGTGGGGTAAGTACATCAAATCATTGAATACTTGGATTAAGATATTGTTGTGTGAAAAATAGATCCTGCTCGTATATTGATGTCTGGAGTAATGTGGAGCGGAAGGGGTTATCGGAAAGTAGGAGAAGTAGAGAACAACCATTTGATTTCTATCTCGTAGGAAAGTGAGGTGGATCTTGCCAGAGGTTCTCGCCAGGAAGTGTGGTCTGGTTGATTAAAGAACGCTTCCCACTGATACCACCTCCGTCCACAACACCACCCACTTCACCCACATCAAATCCATCCACCCCAACACCACCTCCACCCCCTCCACCACCAAAAGCTGGGATGGCAGCCGCAGTCAAGTTACCGACATTTCAGGGTGTATGGAATGAAGAGCCAAGTCAGTTCTGGTTTGTGATAAAATCTGTATGGGATGGGCAAGGCATAACAGATGAAAACATTAAAAAGGCCACGTTGGTTAGTGCACTATAGGATTGTGTGCTGACATGGTACATAAAATACTCAACCGACCACTCGAATGAAGGAATAGAGGCGATCCAGGACGCGCTTAATAAAGAGTTTGGCCGAGCCCAGTCAGTCATTGGGTTCAAGGAGATAGCAATGTTGCCTGGTGAAACTCTGTGGGATCTGGACCAAAGGTTAAAGAGTACTATTCATGAAGTTAACATGACTTTGATAGATGGACAACATTGCACGTGGTTTGTGGCATCATTAACACCCCATATGAGGATAGCATTATCACAACATAAGATCTCAACCCAAGCTAAGGCACTAGAAACAACGATGAGGTTACACATGACCCCAATACCAGACCCAGGGTTGGAGTTCAACAAATCCACGCGCAACTTCTAAACTTGAGTCTTGAAGTGCAAAGCTTGAAGTAAGGAAGAGTGTCTCGACCAAAGGTATGCCCGAAGGTAGGCTATATTAAATGTAAGAGCCAAGTGCACAACAAGGACCATTGTCCTGTCTTCATGAACTATTTGGCAGGAGGGGGTCCGATTCCATTAAAAGTAGAAGTACAAGCAGGACCAAGTGCCGCGCTTGCGCTTTGGTGTGCGATTTGCCAAGAGGGAGGGAAGCATGCGACAAATAACTTGTTGAAGTTATGACTTAATGCTAGAAAGAACCTCAGCTTACCAGGTGTAGACTAAAGTACGGGGAGGATTTCAAGGATGCGGCCGAGGAAGAGGATTGGGGCTTGGACGAGGCTGTGGACAGTTAATTTGTTATAATTATGGTGGATGGGGACACTACGCTCGCGACTACACGAACCCAACGAAGATCTCATGGCCCTACTGTGAGTAGTTTGATCATGAATTGGTAGACTGTCCAACCTTAATTTCCAAATTGAGCAAAAAAGGAGTACTCCAATCTCCATCAACTTAGAATATCCAGATGATGTCTAGATGATGACCCCAGTATAAATATGGTACTAAGAAGTGGCACAACTGTAGGAGGGAATGAAGATGGGAAGAGGTGTGACCTACCCATGCAGGAACATAACACTGAGCCAAGACAGGGGAAGACAGGGCCAAGAGAAGCTTAGCGGGGCTTCGCGAAAGCTTCTACCCCAAGAAGGAGGGAGCGAATGGAGGCAAGAGTGGATCCCTCCATGATCACTACCTTTCTTGAAGCCTGCATGAAATTGCTGCGCAATCAAGAGGCTATTCAAGGATTGTAAGAACTGATCACCAGGTGCACTGGATCTAGCGAACTCTAGGTCATCCGGAAGATCGGGAGACATGCTATGCACACCGGACAAGAGATGAGACTGACCGTGTAAATCGGTGACTATGAAATGGAACAAGTCATCCTGGATCCAGGCTCAGATGCAAACGTATTGCCTAAACAAACCTGGGAGCATATGGGCAAGCCTGCACTGCAATGGTCACCGATTCAATTATGAATGGCCAACCAACAAAAGATCTTACCAATGGGCTGGTTACAAGGAGTAATAGTGGATATCGACGGCGTAAGTACCCAAACCGATTTCGAAGTTATAGAGATTGTTAATGACAACAATCTTTAGCCTGCATTGCTCGGAATTGATTGGGCCACAAACATGAAGGGGACCATTAACTTAAAAAGGCACAAGATGACATTCGAAAAGAAGTCACTACGGGTAGTAGTTCCGCTGGACCCAATGGAAGGAGAACGCTATACCAAACTTGTACGCGACGAAGAAAGTGATGATGAACTGGATTGCATTTATCAAATAACAACGCAAGACCTAGATCGAATGAAGTCCGCCGATAATAGAAGACCCTCATGGGAATGTGATAGCATCTGCACCATGGATTCTAAGGAGGAGGCAAAGCGATGGAAGAATCGACTACAGGCCATTAGGACACTTAATTTCAATATGGTGACCTGGTTGGTATGGCGCGTAATGACAGAAGAAAGACCACGATCGAAGAAGAATGGCGCGACAGCCGAAGCACAGCTCACCCTGCCCAATACATTATGCGTAATCTAGGAGCAGCCTAGTGTGCCGAAAGACAGGTTGCGTGAACCTGGAGGGGAGCTGCAGAAGCTGGGATACAAGTGATGGTTTCAAATCTGGATTAGAGGACATGCATGGTGGCCACGATGGCATAAAGCGGGAGTTCGAAAGATATAGATGCCCATCAGACGATTGACAATTCACCCGAACCTGTGTGGGACAAAGGGTCACAAAGCTGGAAGGGACCATCCCTCTACAGTGCAACCAACCACTACAAGTGCATCTCACTCCACCAGAAATGACATCTGCAATAGATTTCAGTGGCTTTGGGCAACCATTCTGCATGGAAAACTATGACTCGAGCAGTTAGAAGAAACTAGGGCCCGACTTTGCGCACGAAGTATGAAGTTGGACAAAGCAATTGTGGAATTACAGTTATAAGTTGTCTGCCTGGATTACGGGAAGGAATTTCCAAAGGAAACCACTGTGGCTAGCTCTCCTACCCTATTACAAGCATTGACCCTACTAGCGTGGTTGCGACTGCACCTGAGAGAACAGGGATGCGCATGCCATAATTCAGTTGTATAATTGAAGGAATGTATAGGGTGCTCGCGACCCGAGCTAGTCGGAAAACGAAAGTCCCATACTAGGGGTTTGCCCACCTGACTATCTGTAGGAGACCTAGTCGTAGTGCCCCATGCAGTTAAAAGAGGGCACGGGATGATAAACCAGGCTGTTGTAGAGTTGCGTGATAGAACCACCACATACATACAAAAACCGCATCTGCGTCCCTAGGGATTCGCTGCCATGAAGGAAAGATGGGAAGAGACTGTTGGAGGTACTATTCATGATATGATGACCCATTTAAAGCACTACGAAGCCTGCGGTGGGCAATTAAGGCAGAGAAATAACCACCACAATCACATTTATGAATTACCACAAGGGCAAGCAGTCAATTTTGAATGTCGAACCATATATAATTAGAGTTAGGATCACGCCACTCATACGTCTTACCATTTTGCAAGAAAACCGCCCTGCATCAACAGCATGATGAGTGGCAAGAAATTCAAAAACAGTCCATCGTTTCAGGCATTTCCCAAGTATTAACAAGACACAATCTTGAGGGCACAAGATCCTACCACACACAGGTCACAGACAGCCACACCGCAAACCATCGAGCTCCCCAAATCTCCTTGGATGCCGTGAACCAAGAAAGATCCTCAGAGCCTAGACCCAGTAAGAAGGTCGCCCTGGCACCTACAATCTAGAAAATTCATGATGGAGGAAAAGGCTAAAACAGTTCTAATTGAAAGTGAGGATGAAGGTGAGGGTCCTCCACATACGTCGAAGAAGTCCTCCCTGAAGAAGATCGCATACAGCTAGTACGATGTCCCAAGTATGTGCCGCCAAGCAAAGGGAAGGCCAAGTTACCTGCAAACCTGGATGAAGTTGCCTCTGTAATCATCACCCCGTTGCTACCAAAGGATGTGCCAATGGAAAACTCGGTGGTTGGCCATGTTGCGACAATGAAGTTCGAAGATTGGGACCTTGCAGACATAGTCAAATTTCCCCATCTGGCAACGGATCAACTAATGGACTGGAAGATAGAAGGGATGGTGACATCCCTACAGCCCAAGGAGTGTTTGCAAAAGGTGGACAAAGTTGGATTGCTCTGTCTCTTGTCAATTCCTCACTTCCTTCGACCCCCTATCACCATGTTGGTCATAAAACAACTGCTCTGTTTAGTTCATGAGGATATTATAATGGTTGGTAAACCCGTCCGTATAACAGTGGAACTTGTTCATCAGGTTTCGCACCTCCCCTATGACGAGAGAGACCCTCGGGAGATTACTGATAAAGGTAACAATGTCGCGATGATAGAACGACTAAAAAAGAAGTACTAGCTCGCCAAGGGATAGTGAGGGTATATCATTGGTAGTATCTCTGACAACGCAGTCTATGTTGCCACCCAATTGCTGGCAGGGAAACTCATGAGGAAATGTCGTGGCACTGAGGTCCCCACTGTCGTTATCACTCTTGTTGAGGAATGCGTAGCCAACGTACGGTTCAATTGGTCGCAGTTCCTTTGTGAAGAGTTTCAGACCAATTTCCATGAGGTGTAGGAGGAAGGCATGAGATTCCATTATGCATGGCTGCTCCTGTCCATCATGCTGGTCACCACTGATTTACCCGAGAAAAGTCAGCTTCTAGTCATGGATCTGGAATGGCCTGAAGTGATGCACTATGCTTCCCTTTGGATGATAAGGGACGCGGGACGAATTCATAATATCAAAATATATTGGGTATTAATGGATGCGAATGTGCGTCAGTGGATTAATCAGTTACCCCATTTAACTGATGAGATCTATGAAGGCATGAAGCACATTGCCGAATTTAAGCATACATGCATCATGTCTATATCAGGACACGCAAGAACCTAGCCCAGGCATGAAAAACACTCTGGTTTATTGTTTAATGATGTCATTCATGGGATTGTGGATACTTGGCCAGTGGCCTGGTGTGGGCCCTTGGTGAAGAGCGTGATGAGTTCGCCATTCAGAAAAAAAGGAGGAAGCCAAGAGCGCCGCACAACAAAAGCGAAATGCACAGTTGGTTGCGCATGTTAAGGTAGCTCGGGAGGCAGCACTCACAACAGTAGGCAAGACACAACTAGGCAAGGAGACATCGACAAAGAAAAAAGGTAGTCAGAAGGAAACCACTTAGCCGGTTGCGACAGATACTCCATCCACTACTACGGGGGCCCCTTAAAGCGCTCAGCGACCCTAGAGCGACCGAAGCCACGAAGAAGGCAAAGGAATCTAAGACAGACAACGAGGTGACCACCCTAATCGAGGAGACCTAAATGACATTGAAAATATCGTTCGCGAGGCCACACGTGATGCAGTTGATTAAGCCATGTTCGAACAACAAATTGTTTTGGGGGAGCTTCGTTCATAGTTACAAACGTTGGGAATCCACGTTGCAAGTGACAGTACTGCTACAAAGGGTTCCAGTATGGCAGCTACTGTTATTGGCAAATCTAGTGTATATTGCAGAGCTACTAGTCCCACTAAGACGGGTAGCTATCTTAGAAACAAACAGATTAAAGTTACTTTTGTTTTCCTTTATGAGAAGTAGGTAGGAGAGGATCAAAGAATACCAACCTCCATCTTTCGCTTGGTTCTTTGCTTGTATCTTCTCCTCACCGATAGGTCTTTACCACTTCTCCCTTGACCGCTCCACTTCAAAGAGTACCTGTAAAGTCAAAGCAGCATAATACCTTCAAAGTGCAGAGATCTACAATCATAAGCAATATAGGACCAGATATATATTGACCACACAAATGCATATACTATCAAAAATACAAGAATGTGGAGGAAAACTTGAATAGCTTTATTGATAAAAAGATTAGAAGAGAGGATTACAACCCATTGATTTGACCCAGCGTCATCCTTCCAGCATGAAAGCCCTTCTTCACCTCATGAAAAGCTTAGATCACCCAACACTATGATGTTCCACCAGGAAACCAACAACACTTCCTTACAAGATACAAAATTCCAGCCTCTGGATCTCTGGGATGAGGGATCCATATATAGAAGATTGCAGGGAGGTGAGTCAGCTTCAGGATTTTGATTAGTGCTTCTCTCTGATAGTTCTTGATTCCACTTGGAGATTTATGATCTCTTACTCATCCCTGGGTGAATTCAGAGAGACAAGTGTCATAGGAGAAGTTTTCTGGAAGATTCAATGATCACCCACCTCGCAAACTGTCTCTGCGATTTGTCCATTCTTGCCCATCGCACCCTATAAAGGGCTTTCTAGTATGCATCGCACCTTTTACACTAGGCAGGTGAGATGCATCACACCCTAGCACTGAGCAACCTGTATGGTCCAGTTTTGACCAGTTCTGACAGTTTCCTGTGGAGAACTTCTGGGAGATGATGTAATCAGCTGACCTTGTTTCTTTAGGGCATGAAACAACACTTTTAGGGACTCAAAAGCCCTTGTTTATGGACATATATGATTGGGGTTGCAGTGACCAAAAATGTCTATAACAGTTGCCCCCTAAAGCATGAGGTCGTTAATCGTTTGATTGTCGGGTGAAATGCTTTATCATGAGGATCCGAGGTTTTTTCGAACTGGATGGCGACTTGTAAT